>CM043716.1:8387813-9070515 GCA_023969325.1 Oryzias curvinotus | reverse complement strand
TCACAAAGTAAATACAAGTAATAATCAAAGAATCATGGACATGCAGAATATTGCTTAGTAGTACATAGACATGAACCAATGTGAAATGAACTCATTCAATAGACATAGAAAATGAGCCAAAAGCATAGACAGTGGACGCAAAAACGATCAATAGACAGAGACATGGACCAAAGACATAACAGTGGACGCAAAAACACATTTTGATATTTTTGGCACAAATGGAACCTCATATATGTGAGGTGAGAAGAGAAATGTTTCATTTATTGTCAATATTAATATTATGGGTTTTAACAAATGTATCTTCTTCATTTCAGTGCAGCTGTTCAGTCAGATCAGTTCCTCTTTAGCTGAAAGAGGTTTTTGTACGACGTTGTTTCACTGTGTGAACGGATAGCTGTGACTCTGCTGACAGTAATAAACTCCTGAATCTTCAGCCTGAACTCCACTGATGGTCAGAGTGAAATCACTGCCAGATCCACTTCCACTAAACGATCAGAAACTCCAGACTGACGACTTGTTGCATAAGTTATCAGGAGTTTAGGAGCTTCTCCAGATTTCTGAAGGTACCAGTGGATGTAGTTGCTAATACTGGTACTGGTTTGACATCTAATGGAGACAGTTTGTCCTGGAACAACAGACTGAGGTCCAGGAGTCTGAGTCAAGTGATTTCACCTGATGAACCTGGAAAAAGGAAAAACAGAAGAGTCATTGAGATGAATCCAGATGAAAGAAATCTAAGAATTGTGATGAAGTTTGTTTCCTGATGAATCCAAGTTTCCAGCAGAGAGTCTCACCCTGAACAAGGAGCTCCAGGACAGCCAGCAGCAGAGTCAGTGACATCCTCATTGTGCTGCAGGTGTGTCAGTGTCTCTGAAAGGTCTGGACAGCCACTGATCAACACTGAGCTCTTAACTGCTGGAAGCAGAGAGGCAGCACACATAGCAAACACACTGAGTCAGTCATCTGCAGCTGTTCTCAGCAGCTCTGGATGTTCAGCTTGGAATCTTTGGCCTACAGGAGCTGCAGCAGCACAACTCTGGAATAAAGACTCTACACTCAGTCACTTTAGCAGATTACATTGTGAGTAGATTACTGTGTTAAAGAGACTTCTGATCACAGTTGACAATACTTTTTCTGAATGAATTTTTGATAGGTTGGTTGGTTTAATAGGTAGTTTGTCCTCTCCAGGTGGAGGACTTTAAGCATTTTGGGGTTTTGTTCATGAGAGCGGAAAAATCAGAGAGATTGAAAACTGGATTTTAGCAGCGTCTGCTGTTATAGTGTGGTTGTGTTGGTCCATTTTGGTGAAGAGAGTTTTTAGTTAGAAAGCAAAGCTCTCAATGTGCTGGTTAATCTTAGTTCCAATACTCACCTATGGTCATGAGCTCTGGGTCATGACCTAAAGAACGAGGTCCTGAATACAAACGGCTGGAATGAGATTCCTCTGCAGGGCGGCTGGTGCTCCCTTTGAAAAAGAGTGAAAACATTTTGAATTTGGCGATGGAATTCTCACGCAATGCAATGGTCGTCCATGGGCCCAGAATCCAGATCCCTATACATGCGTGGTGTATTTTTTCAAATGTTACCAGTTTTAAATTGAATCAACCCTTGTTCTATCCTAGGCACTTTAACATTGCCCAGGGAGTAAGTTAGTGTAGAACCGCCACTGCACTGACCATCACCAGGATAATTTATGCACATTCATGCTAGTAGACAGTAGCTTTAAGGGTCTTGCCCAAAGACCCTCACTGGGTGTGTTAATTGCTCTCTATTGATGTGGTAATTGCCCCCCAGTTCCATTGTTCATTCCTATTGAACCCTGGATTCCTGTGGTAGTCTCTCACCACCAACCGAGCTACCCAGACGCTTTAGCCCGGTTACGATTAGGATAAATTAACTGACAATACTGCATTGGAATAATAATGGAGCTAAGATAAAATTCAAAGCAATATGGATCTATTTTTGCCACCTCTTTTAGAGGAAACATCATCAGTAGTAAACATTGGAAAGATAGTTCCAATATTTACTTGTGTATAGAAACATTGACCCCTACCCAAAATAAAGTACTTTTGCTTTCAGAACAAAATCTCCGATTAAATTTCAGCTAAATAAATAAAACACTTGTTCATATCTGTAATGACATTTAATATCAGTTGTGTTTTCCAGTCAGACTGTGTGAGTTTGTTGTGTTCAAAGTCAGAGCGTGTCTCTCTGCAGTCAGAGGTTTTGTACGACGACTCAGTTAGTTTGTATCACTGTGGTTGACGTTTGGTGGAGGAACCAGACTGGATGTTGATTGTAAGTAATTTATTTTCAATTTACATCCATGTTTTAACAAAAAGTGTTTTCTTTAAAGTACCATAAACTAACAATTGTCTACTTGTATGATTTTGATAGATTTAGTTTTTTCATATAATGCAGGAAACATTCACAGATGCAGATAAACGTGATTCCATTTGAAAATCGTATGTCAGTAATCTGTCTGTAAAGATGAATTTATAGTTTTCCAACATTTTTTCATTTAAATATAACAAAGTAACCAGTAATTTTTGGTTATTTTTATAATTTTGTGTTGGGAGGGAAATTAAACCTCCTAGTTTTTAAGTTGTAATAATTCTGGAAACGTATTGATTTTTTTGTCATTTTATAACATTTTTCAAGAATAAATTATAACTTTTGTAATTGTGTGAATTTTTAACATCTCAAATCCTCATAGGTGAGTATTGTGAAGTAATTATAAAAATTAAAGTACCAAGACGTATCAACATTAAATTGTTGCCTTTTATTCTTGTCTCATGTCAGATATTTTTAACCTTTAATAAGGTAAACTTACATGTTAGACCATATTTTAAGAATAATCTTTTAAGAAAATGATTCTGTTTATTACTGTACTCACTTAAGAAAACAAGAAATGTGAAAAAAGTAAATGTCTTTTTTCTTTCAGGTTTTCAAAAGTTAAATGAAGTTAGTTTATATCTCAAAGATCTTTTTCTTATTTTACGTTGAGACTGAAACCTGTTTGTTGATGTGGTTCATTAGTGAAGCTCATCTGTTGCCATGGTTACAGCACCTAAAGAAAAGTGAAAAACTGAAAAGAGTGTTAAAAAAACTGTAGAAATAAAGCAGCATTTTGCTGCAGGAAGAGTTTCTGTTCTCTTTGGATGATTCTCATGAACTTGATTGTGTCTCCTCATGCAGTGGGTCATGTTGCCCCACCCTGACAGTGCTGTCCCCCTCCATGCATGAGGGGAAGGCCACACTCCTGTGTCTGGCCAACAATGGCTTCCCTTCAGGCTGGACTCTGTCCTGGAAGGTGGGCGGCAGCAGCATCAGCAGCTGGGAGAGAGCAGGAGCCCCGGGGTGCTGCAGAAGGACGGCCTCTACAGCTGGAGCAGCACCCTGAGGCTCTCTGCAGACCAGTGGGAGAAGCTGGACTCTGTGACCTGTGAGGCCACCCAGGACTCCCAGACTCCAGTCTTAGAGACTCTGTGGAGAAACCAGTGTTCCTAGTCACCACCTGACTGACTGGACAATATTATTGTGTTGTTGCTTTTACTGAGATTTCAGCTGCAATGATTTTTTTAATCTTCTTTCTTTGTGTGCTATAAAAACATTTTTACTAGATGTTGATTATTTGATGCTTTCTGCAAAATAAAAATGACTCTTTAAAGTTGTTTCTTTTTTAACTTTTTACAAATTTTTATTTTAATTTACATTAATTTAAATGGTAAAATAAATTTTGTGGGCTACAGTCTAGACCAGGGGTCACCAACGCAGTGCCCATGGGTGTATGGTTGCCCGTGGGGCAACTCAAAGACCTAGAAATGCATGTTCTAAAAATATCACAGATCATGAGGGAATTCAATATAATTAAATAAAGTTTCATTTATGTTTTGAATAAATTAGGGGTGCAACGAATAACTAGCCACAGTTCTGCACACACGTGTACCACAGATCCACCACCACCACCACCACCACCAGCTTCCCTCACTGTTCTTCATGTGCACTTTGCTCCTATCATTTAGGTCAACTGTCATTTCCAGCATCAAAATGTTGTCCACCGTCTTTGTTTTAACATGCATCAAAGTTGCAGCTTCAGGTTTGTCCTAAAGTGTTTTCACCTGAAGCTCCACCGCGTGTGGGAGGAGCTTCTGTCAAATACTTTTCTTGACCTCATCACCAAGGACGCTGATGATGAGAGATCAGGTTTATGTATTTTGAAGAGCTCTACAACTGCATCAATGAGAAGCACACGTCTCCATGTGTGGGTTCATGAAACCATTCAGTGAGGAGCAGCAGGTGGGCCGAACTGGCGGGAAAAAGCTGCTGCTCCTCTGTAACCAGTGGGAGGAGCTTCATAGCAGCAGGAGACACAGTGAAAGAATGGAAGTAGTTCATTCTGACATCACCTGATTCTCTTACTCTTTTTTAATGAATATATTTTTTAGATGCAATAGTTTTTTTCTTTGCAGACTATTTTCATGAAGTCTGTGAAAAAGTCCCAGAGAGCAACTGAAGCTTCGTTTAGAGCTGCACAACTTTATATAAAGAGAAAGACGGTTAGATCTCTATGTAGGCCTCCCACATACATAGTAAATGAACAGACAAATGACATAAATTATTGATGAAACTAACACTTTTAAGCTGAAAATTCATTCATTTTCTTAACCGTTTTTCCCTTTCGGGGTCACGGGGCTGCTGGAGCCTATCCCGGCCACTTGTGGGCGAAGGCAGGGAATGCCCTGGACAGGTCGCCAGTCTGTCGCAGGGTAGAATGTCAACAATCACACGTCCATTCACTCTCACACCTATGGTCAATTTAGAGTTGCCAATTAACCTATGAAGCATGTTTTTGGACGGTGGGAGGAAGCCGGAAATCTTGGAGAGAACCCACGCATACATGGGGAGAACATGCAAACTCCACACAGAAAGGTCCCCCATTGATGTTGTTTTTCACGTCCCCCAGAGGGGACTTGAACCAGGGGCCTTCTTGCTGTGAGGCAAGAGCGCTAACCACCGCTCCACCGTGCAGCCCCTAAAGCTAAAAATGTTGCAGAAAATGTTACATTTTCATACATTAAGCTTTCAAAAAACTCCAAAACTTGTTCTGACAAGAAGATTGATGATTTCCTTGGCTTCAAAAATGTTGATCTATTGAACCACCAATACAACTAGTGTCCCTGCTGACTTTCAAATGCTTCAGCAAAAAACAGAAAAAATCAATGTTTCATGTTTATACATGTTTTTCGTGTCATTACTGTTGTGTAAATCAGAAATTAGAATTGTGGGAAAAAATTCTATTGATATGTGAGCAATCAATTCATAAAATAAAATAACTACTGCTAATTATTATTCTCATTACTATGACTATACTAGTCTGTGGTTTAGTTTTTTGGTGAATTTGTAGTAAACAGGTCCTGAGTAGCCCTTCATATGACTCAGACCCATAAAATAGTCCTCATCCTGAATAAGGTTGGTGATCCCTGATCCAGACAGTAATAAATATATTTTCTTATTTTTACCTGATAAATTAATGCAGACACTTGATGGAATGTGAATGTACAGTTTGTAGATCACTCTAAATGTTTGTCTCCTGTCATCGGGTTTGACAAGCTGTCAAACTCCCATCGGCCCCGCTCACCCTGCCTGTGCGATAGAGGAGTTAAAACCCGCAACCTGCGACCTCTGGACTGGGAAATCCGGGGATCTCAGCACGTTGGATCAACTGAGGATCAACTCCGCTTCGCGTTGTTGAACGCACGGTCCATCTCTAACAAAACTTTTTATCTGAACGACTCCTTTACATTGGAGCAGTTGCACTTCCTTTGCCTGATGGAGACATGGCAGTGGGAGACGGACCACATCCATCCCAATGAACTGTGCCCCCCGGACTGCTCCGTGCTCTGCAACCCCCGCTCATCAGGAAGGGGTGGGGGCGGACTGGCTGTGGTCTACTGGGATATCTTCCTCTGTTCAATGCTTAGGTCAGATTCTTTCAGCTCATTTGAACTGCAGATTACCAAGGTTGGATCTGACTCTCCGTTTTACTGCATTTTAATTTACCACCTCCTGGCCCTGCACGGGTATTTTTAGATGAGTTTGCCGAGTTTCTAGCAGGTTTGATCAATTTTAACTCTGTACTCATAATGGGTGATTTTAATATCCACATTGATGACTCTTCCTGTGCCTCTGCATCAGAATTATTATTTATAACTGAGTCTTTTAATTTGATTCAACATGTGTCTGTCCCCACCCATGACAAAGGACACACGCTGGACATAGTCTTCTCCCTAGGTCTAGATATTAGGCAGCTTAGTGTTAAAGACAGTCACATCAGTGATCACTGCTGGATTTTCTTAGTGTGATTTTCCCCCGCCCATCTTACCCACACCTGTTAGAATGCAGCGACGTATTTTAAGTCAGAATGTATCGGATAGATTCACAGATCTGTTTGACACAAACTTTTTTAACAATTTTAGCAATGTCAATTATTGTATGCATTCTTTTAACGGTCACTGTGAAACTATTTTTAAACACAGTTGCTCCTGTCAGACAGTGTGTCTCTTCCAAAAAGTCATTTCCTTGGATAAATGCTGACATTCATTCCTTCAGAAGACGATGCCGTAAAATAGAACGTCTTTGGACAAAACAAAACTGGAGGTGCACAGGCTGCATCTTAAAGAGCTGATCTCCACCCTAAATGACATGATAAAACAAGCTAGGTCAACATTTTTTCATAAACTTATTTCATTGAACAAAAGAAACCCCACAACTCTTTTTAGCACCATAAATACTCTAACATCACCCTCTTCCTCTCAACTCCCCAATCTTTCCCAATCAGATTGTAGCACTTTTCTTCAGGACCTTCTTGGCTAGGATTTCAGATGTTGGACATAGCATCGCTCCTTTAGTCGGTGCTCGGCCTCCCCCAACCCCTCAATTCTCACAGACTTGGTCTAATTTTTCTCCAGTCACAGTGGAGGATATCCATTCTCTGCTCAATAAGATCAAGCCCTCATGTTGCCCCCTCGATGAAATTCCAGCTCCCATTTTTCTCAAAGTGTTTTTGTGTATTGGTGCTGCCGTGGTTGACCTTATAAATCTCTCCTTAACGAAGCACGCTGTGATAAATCCTGTGCTTTAAAAACCTAACCTGGACCACCCTGATCCAAATGATTTCCATCCCATTACAAAACTTCCTTTTATTGCCAAGATCTTGGAGAGGGTTGTAGCAGAGCAACTAAGGTAATTCTTGGAACACAACAATATTTGTGACGTTTTCCAATCTGGCTTTAAAAAGAACCACTCAGCTGAAACCGCTCTTTTAAAAGTTCCCAACGATGTGCTCATGGCGGCAGATTCTGGTCAATACACTGTTCTCATTCTTTTAGACCTAAAATCTGCATTTGATACTGTAAACCATGAAATCATGCTCGAATGTCTTCATAACGACTACGGTTTATCTGGTTCTGTCCTAAGCTGGTTTGCCTCCTATTTCAGTGGTAGATCTTATAAGGTCTGTGTTGACTCTCCATCTTCAGAAGTAAAAATTCCGTCTTGTGGCGTTCCCCAAGGTTCTGTATTGGGACCCATTCTATTCACTGTCAACATGATTCCCCTTGGGAGACTCATCAGCAAATGTTCGAATGTTTCTTATCATCTTTACGCTAATGACAATCAACTTTATTGCTCCTTTGGAAAAAATAATTACACAAATCTATCAAATCTACTAGACTGCTTGGCCAGCATTAGAGTTTGGTTAAATGACAACCATTTAGTCCTGAACCCTAATAAGACAGAGACAATCATTTTTGCTGCTGATGACAAAATTCCCTCCATCAAAAGACACCTTGGTTCACTGAGCTCTTCTGTCCAGCTCAGTTTCAGGAATCTTGGTGTCTGGTTTGACAAAGCTATGTCTCTTGACTCTCACTCGAAGCACTGAGGAAGTGGCTAAACTGAAGCCAATGTTAACTAGATCTGACCTTGAGTTGATCATCCATGCTTTTATCTCCTCTTGTTTAGACTACTGTATCTCTTTTGACTTTTTTTTAATAAAAAAGTCTCTTAAACGTCTCCAACTGGTCCAGAACTCGGCTGCAAGGCTTACCTGCTGCAATACCACCCCTCTGCTTTTATCTCTACATTGGCATCCTGTTACATTTAGAATAGATTTTAAGATTTTGATTTTTGTTTTTTTTGCCTTGCACGGACAAACCCTGATCTATATTTCTGACCTGCACGTTCTTTGAGGTCCACTGATAAACATCTTTTATGTGTTCCAAAAACTCATTTTAAAACTAGGGAAAACAAAGCCTTTTAGGCAGTCGCTCCCTGACTTTGGAATGACCTCCCCCTGTCTCTGTGCCAGATTGACTCAGTCCACACTTGTACCAAAAGGTTGAGAGCAGCTGTTCATTCAGATCAGTTCCTCTTTAGCTGAAAGAGGTTTTTGTACGACGTTGTTTCACTGTGAACGGATAGCTGTAACCCCCCTGCTGACAGTAATAAATTCCTGAATCTTCAGCCTGAACTCCACTGATGGTCAGAGTGAAATCAGTGCCAGATCCACTTCCACTAAAACGATCAGAAACTCCAGACTGACGACTTGTTGCATAAGTTATCAGGAGTTTAGGAGCTTCTCCAGATTTCTGAAGGTACCAGTGGATGTAGTTGCTAATACTGGTACTGGTTTGACATCTAATGGAGACAGTTTGTCCTGGAACAACAGACTGAGGTCCAGGAGTCTGAGTCAAAGTGATTTCACCTGATGAACCTGGAAAAAAGGAAAAACAGAAGAGTCATTGAGATGAATCCAGATGAAAGAAATCTAAGAATTGTGATGAAGTTTGTTTCCTGATGAATCCAAGTTTCCAGCAGAGAGTCTCACCCTGAACAAGGAGCTCCAGGGCAGCCAGCAGCAGAGTCAGTGACATCCTCATTGTGCTGCAGGTGTGTCAGTGTCTCTGAAAGGTCTGGACAGCCACTGATCAACACTGAGCTCTTAACTGCTGGAAGCAGAGAGGCAGCACACATATGCAAACACAATGAGTCAGTCATCTGCAGCTGTTCTCAGCAGCTCTGGATGTTCAGCTTGGAATCTTTGGCCTACAGGAGCTGCAGCAGCACAACTCTGGAATAAAGACTCTACACTCAGTCACTTTAGCAGATTAGATTTGTGTTTACTGTGTTAAAGAGTCTTCTAATCACAGAGAAGAATTCTTCTAAATATTTTTTTAATATGTTGGTTGGTTTAATAGGTAGTTTGTCCTCTCCAGGTGGAGGACTTTAAGTATTGTTCATGAGAGCAGGAAAATCAGAGCGGAATATTGAATGCTGGATTTCAGCAGTGTCTGCTGTTATGCTGTTGTTGTGTTGATCCATTTTGGTGAAGAGAGTTTTTAGTCAGAAAGCAAAGCTCTCAATTTTCTGGTTGATCTTAGTTCCAATACTCACCTATGGTCATGAATGAATGCTTCCTCTGTAGGGTCGCTGGTCCTCCTTAGAAAAAGGGTGAAAACATTTAGAATTTGGTGATGGAATTCTTATACAATGGTCATCCATAGGCCCATAATCCAGATTCCCACCCCCACTATACATGCATGATGGATTTATTTTAAAATGTTACCAGTTTTAAATTGTAATTCAGAGAGACATCAAAGTTGCAGTCTCCCAAATGTTAAAAACACTCCTTGGTTAGGCGTTATAAATAAATAAATTTGATCCGAGGATGCCAAGAAGACGGCTCAGTCCTGCCTTTAATAATAATAACAATAATTGATTGGAATTACCTGCGCTGTTTCAGACACTCAAAGCTAGTCCAATGTGTCCAGTATTCATTCAGTCTTCATGCATTCTTGGTGATGGTAGAGGCGTGGCTGCCAGTTTGACCATCACCGGGATCATTCATGCACATTCATGCTGGCAGGCAGTAGCTTTAAGGGTCTTGCCCAAAGACCCTCACTGGGTGATGTCAATTGTTCACCATTGATGTGGTAATTGCCCCCCAGTACCATTGTTCATTCTTATCAAACCCTGGATTCCTGTGGTAGTCTCTCACCACCAACCGAGCTACTCAGCAACTTTAGCCCAGTTAAGATTAGGATAAATTAACTGACAATACTGCATTGGACTAATAATGGAGCTAAGACAAAATTCAAAGCAATGTGGGTCTATTTTTGCCATCCTATTTAGAGGAAACATCATCAGTAGTAAACATTGGAAGGTTTGTTTCTATTTATAGTTTCTATATTTACTTTTGAATTGAAACATTTTACCCCTACTCCAACATAAAGTACTTTTTCATTTCAGAACAAGAACTCTGATTAAATTTCAGAAAAATAAATAAAACACTTGTTCATATTTGTAATGACATTTATTATCAGTTGTGTTTTCCAGTCAGACTGTGTTGAGTTTGTTGTGTTCCAGATGAGGACGCAGATCAAAGTCATGGTTTTACTGAGGAGGAGGAGGAGGAGGATTTCTGTGTCTTCTGCTGTGATGAAGGACAGCTGTCAGTCATCCAGTCTTCAACTCTCAGGACTATAAAGTCTCCCAGAGCACTGGAGCATGGAGCTGCTGATGCAAAGTGTTTCTATGGAAATGCAACCACTGACTCCAACAGGAACATGGATCTCTGTCATCAGGATTCACATCAATGGATCAATCAATCATTCCAGATGGGATTTAAAAATATTGAATCATGCTCAAATATAATATTCGTTTTTCACCACTAGTACATATTAGAACACTTCTACAACTTTACATCTACAAAATAAGAACCTAAGTAGAAATTAAGCTAATTTTAGCTGAAAAAAAAAACTATTATTATTATTATTTCTGTAAGAACCATTTTCTCATCCTCCGTTGTGTTTTCCAGTCAGACTGTGTTGAGTTTGTTGTGTTCAAAGTCAGAGAGCGTGTCTCTCTGCAGTCAGAGGTTTTTGTACGACGACTCAGTTAGTTTGTATCACTGTGGTGGACTTTTGGTGGAGGAACCAGACTGGAGGTTGATTGTAAGTAATTTATTTTCAATTTACATCTATGTTTTAACAAAAATTGTTTTCTTTTAAGTACCATAAACTAACATTTGTCTACTTGCATGATTTTGACAGATTTAGTTTTTTCATATAATGCAGGAAACATTCACAGATGCAGATAAACGTGATTCCATTTGAAAATCATTTGTCAGTAATCTGTCTGTAAAGGTGAATTTATAGTTTTCCAACATTTTTTTATTCAGTTATAACATCTAAACCAGTATTTATATGCTATTTTTAAAATTTTGTGTTGAAAAAATAAAACCTCCTAGTTTTTAAGTTGTAATAATTCTGGAAATGGATAATTTTTTTTGTCATTTCTTAAAGTTTTTCAAAATACATTTTAGATTTTTTTTTTATTTAAGTAAAGTCTGAAAATAATTGTGTGAATTTTTAACATTTTAAAGTGCTCATAGGTGAATATTGTGAAGTAATCTTGAAAAAATAAAGTGAACAAGACGTATCAACGCAAAATTGTTGCTTTTATTCTCATGTCAGAATCTGTGAACTCTGTTAGATATTTTTGACCTTTATGAATCTGCTACATCAAATGTTTGTCCACATTTTAAAAATATTATTTTAAAAAATTATCCTGTTTATTACTCACCAAAGAAAACAAAAAATGTGAAAAAATGAATATTTGTTTTTTTGTGTCGGGTTGTTATAAGTTAAGTGAAGTAATTTTATATCTTAAAGATCCTTTTCTTATTTTACGTTGAGACTGAAACCTGTTTGTTGATGTGGTTCATTGGTGAAGCTCATCTGTTTCCATGGTTACAGCACCTAAAGAAGGAAGTGAAAGACTGAAAAAAGTGTTAAACTAACTGAAGAAATAAAGCAGCATTTTGCTGCAGGAAGAGTTTCTGTTCTCTTTGGATGATTTCTCATGAACTTGTTTGTGTCTCCTCATGCAGTGGGTCATGTTGTCGTCAAAACTGACAGTGCTGTCCCCCTCCATGCATGAGGGGAAGGCCACACTCTGTGTCTGGCCAACAATGGCTTCCCTTCAGGCTGGACTCTGTCCTGGAAGGTGGGCGGCAGCAGCAGCAGCAGCAGCTGGGAGGAGAGCAGGAGCCCCGGGGTGCTGCAGAAGGACGGCCTCTACAGCTGGAGCAGCACCCTGAGGCTCTCTGCAGACCAGTGGGAGAGAAGCTGGACTCTGTGACCTGTGAGGCCACCCCAGGGACTCCCAGACTCCAGTCTTAGAGACTCTGTGGAGAACCAGTGTTCCTAGTCACCACCTGACTGACTGGACAATATTATTGTGTTTTTGCTTTACTGAGATTTCAGCTGCATTGATTTTTTTAATCTTCTTTCTTTGTGAGCTATAAAAACATTTTTGGTAGATGTTACTTGTTTGATACTTTCTGCAAAATAAAAATTACTCTTTGAAGTTGTTTCATTTGTAATTTCTAACAAATATGCATTTTAATTAAAACATTGACATTAATTAAATGGTAAAATACATTTTGTGGGCTACAGTCTAGACCAGGGGTCACCAACGCAGTGCCCATGGGTGCTTGGGGCAAACTTAAAGACCTAAAAATGCATGCTCTAAAAATATTACATATCATGAGGGAATTCAATATAATTTTTAAAAGTTTAATTGATGTTTTGAAGAAATTAGGGGTGCAACGATAACTAGCCACAGTTCTGCACACACGTGTACCACAGATCCCCCACCACCACCACCACCACCTGCCCTCACTGTTTCTTCATGTGCCCCTTGCTCCTATCATTTAGGTCAACTGTCATTTCAAATGTCAAAATGGTGTCCATGGATTTTTTTTAACATACATCAAAGTTGCAGCTTCAGGTTTGTCCTAAAGTGTTTTTACCTGAAGCTCCCCACCGCGTGTGGAGGAGCTTCTGTCAAATACTTTTCTTGACCTCATCACCAAGGACGCGGATGATGAGAGATCAGGTTTATGTATTTTGAAGAGCTCTACAACTGCATCATTGAGAAGCACACGTCTCCATGTGTGGGTTCATGAAACCATTCAGTGAGGAGCAGCAGGTGGGCCGAACTGGCGGGAAAAAGCTGCTGCTCCTCTGTAACCAGTGGGAGGAGCTTCATAGCAGCAGGGGATACAGTGAAAGAATGGAAGTAGTTCTTTCAGACATCACCTGATTCTCTTACTCTTTTTTAATGAATATATTTTTTAAGATGCAATAGTTTTTTCTTTGCAGACTATTTTCACGATGTCTGTGAAAAAAATCCCAGAAAGCAACTGAAGCTTCGTTTAGAGCTGCACATCTTTATATAAAGAGAAAGACGGTTAGATCTCTATGTAGGCCTCTCACATACATAGTAAATGAACAGACAAATGACATAAATTAGTGATGAAACTAACACTATTGACCCTTGTGCTTTCTTGGATGACCCCACCCTTACTTTGATGTGTTTTCCCTACCATGACAAAGATGGATAAAGGTGGAAAAATTTCATGTAATCCATTGAACCAGTGAAGATCACAAAACACTGAAAAAAAAAGGTTCAGAGCACTGTCTAATTCAATTTTTTTTTATTTGTATAGCCCAAAATCACAACAACAGTCGTCTCGATGGGCTTTGAAGTAAAACATGACTCAAAAGGATCATGAATACAAAGAGTCAATACGAAAATACTAAAATAAACTAACAAACTGACTAAGCTATACTGGCATCCCTGCGCTTAGACCCCCCTTCGCGGTAAGGAAAAACTCCTAAAAAAAACGGATTCCGGAAAAAATGAAGAAACCTCAGGGGTGCCCACATGAAGGAGGGATCCTCCCCCAGGACGGACAGGTGGTTTACCAGAACTCATAGAGAAGAATTAACTTATCTAACTCTACATCTACATATTTAAAGTCCAGCAGACGAGCTTCATCCAGCCGGGGTTGGGGACAGTCAGGGGAGCAAGTCGAGCCGGAGACAGGAACCACAGCCAGGTGTAGGAGCAGGAGCAGAGACGAGGTACACAGTCAGGAACAGGAGCACGGATGGGCCAACTGGAATCTGGAAGCACTCCCACTCCCCAGGAGGGGAGAAGGATAGAGGGACAATACATGAATCGTACTGCACCAAACAGAGACATGGATAACTAAATGATAAATGATGATCACAGATAGAGAAGAGAGGAAGTGTAGAGGTAGATGAGAAAAGAAAAGTATTGGAAAAGGACAGAAAAGAGGACAGAGCCCCAGTGCACCATAGTTACCCCAGCTTCAACTTCTAGCAGCCTTTTAAAATAATAGTTATTGTTATTAAGTTTCATTTAAACAATTAACATTAAGTTAAATAATCTCTGAATACTGACTAGTCTGACAATAAGCCTGTCCAAAGAGGAATGTTTTCAGTCTAACTTTGAATGTAGAAACTGAATCTGCCTCTCTTACGTGAGCTGGGAGTTTATTCCATAAGACAGGGGCTTCGTGGCTAAACGCTCTACCTCCAACCGTACTTTTACTAATTCTAGGAATCACAAGCAGTCCTGCATTTTGCGAGCGAAGTGTTCTGATTGGATGGTAAGGGACTATGAGGTCATTAATATAGGATGGGGCCATTCCATGTAAGGCCTT
The DNA here is from genome assembly GCA_023969325.1 of Oryzias curvinotus. Classification (NCBI taxonomy): domain Eukaryota; kingdom Metazoa; phylum Chordata; class Actinopteri; order Beloniformes; family Adrianichthyidae; genus Oryzias; species Oryzias curvinotus. The sequence continues at coordinate 9,055,916 of CM043716.1, read as the reverse complement.
ATAGGTTAACAGGAGGATCTTGAACTTAATTCTAGAATCAACTGGGAGCCAATGGAGCGAAACTAACACAGGAGTGATGTGATCTCTTCTGCTAGTTCCTGCTAACAATCTAGCTGCTGCGTCTAGTGAATTTTGCTGACCCAACTGCCAACGGTAAAGTGCCTAGGATAGCACAAGGGTTACGCTAAAATTGTTGCACAAAATGTTACATTTTCATCTAAAGAAAGATAAAGATCAGCGATGCTGCAGCAGATATCAGTCTATATCTTTGTTGTGTGCAGATGTTAACATTTTAGCAAAATGCTAGGAAAACACTTGGAGTCAATAATGCCCACATTAATCATTCCTGACGAAACTAGCTTTATTAAAACCAGACATTCATGTCATAATATTAGGCAGCTTATGCATATTTTATACTGCACCTCTCCAAATGGCACCCCCGAAATGGTCATCTCATGGATGCTGAAATAGCCTTTGATTGGGTTGAGTGGCCCTATCTGTTTTAGACTTAGGCCGGATTTACACTGCATGGTTCAAGTGACCCAATTCCGATTTTTTCCTCAAATGTGGCACAGATCGGATATGACCGGTGAACGTGTAAGCAAGACAAAAGCGCATGGATTCCGTTTTTATCAGATCAGAAACAGGCCACATTCTTATGTGGAAATAAATCGGATACGAATCGGATACGTGCATTTGTGTGTGCCATGTAAGCAGACAAATAGGATATTCCCCAGTAAATGGGAGTCGTACGTCAGTGACGTCAACTCAGGACACCACCAACTGAGATCACATGACTTATTAAAGTGCTTTTGTGCGCTGATTTTGCTGTTCGAGGACAGCTGGAGCCCCATCAGCGTGATACCTTTAAGCCTCAGGCTTCACACCGTAGTCGGACATTTCCGGTCTGGTCCCGGTCTGGTCCCGGTCGGGACGCAAACGGTAACTAATGAAGCGGGACATCATTGCTCTGGAACAGGCTAGAAGCTGTTCATTTCTTTGCTTGTATCAAACTGTTAGTTCAGCACAATGTCTGCAAACACTTCCTCATTCAAAACTCAGAGAGAGCACATAAGCCGGCGAGCAGCCCTCCTTTTTCCTCTCCCGGGCATCCCCTCTCCTGCCTCATCCAGGAGCGCCCAAGGCAACGCCCCCATCCGTTGCTGCGTTGCCTCCATGACCACCGCAATCACACAAAAGAAACACAAAAAAAGGGGGAGGGTTTCGCCATGCTCAAGGTTTGCCCTTTGGACCAACACGTATCTTCTAAATGTGCTTTTATTACTGTTATGATTATTTTTAAGGGCCTCCTCGCTCATAATTTTTTTAGTCTGTTTGGTCAGGTCCGCAAAAGGCGGAAATGCTGCTACGTTACGTAGTCCTTAGAACGTCTACGTCTGATAGTTTCCGCATTGTAAAGTGTAAATGCAAGAATCGGATACGGGTCACTTTTAAAAGATGATGTGAGCGGGTCATCAAAAAATCGGATACAGTCAGAAAATCGGATTTGGGCATCAAGACCTGCAGTGTAAATGCAGCCTTAGAAACACTTTGGCCTTGGCTCCAAATTCCTACCATGGATCTAATTACTGTACACATCACCTATGGCACGTGTTCGCACTAATAATGACTACTTGAAATGATTCCCCTTGGGCTGTAGATCTAGACAGGGCTGTCCTCTTCCCCCTCTTTTATTTGCTCTAGCCATTGAACCACTCGCGGTGGCCATAAGAACTGGCTTTATGTGTGGTATCTTGAGGGGTGGTGTAAATTATTAAGTTGCCTTATATGCAGATGACCTTTTATTATTTATTTCAGATCCAGCTGTCTCCGTGCCTCCAGTTTTAGCTCTGCTGAGGGAGTTTGGTCAGATCTCTGGCTACAAATTAAACTTAAATAAAAGGGAACTTCTTCCCATCAATTCAGGTGCCCCCCAACAGACTTACCTTTTAAAATCTCTCCATGTGTCATTAAGTATCTAGGCGTTCAAGTGACTAAGGAATTTTCTGATCTTTTCAAAACCAATTTTAACCCATTACCCATATTAATTGTGACTCACATCTTTGGTCTATGCTGCCATTATCTCTCGCGGGTAAAATAAGCTGCATCAAAATCAATGTGCTGCCTAAACTTCTTAATTTTTTTTCAATACCTACCAGTATTTATTCCAAAGCAATTTTTCAGGTCCCTTGACAATTCTATTGCTCAATTCTTCTGGGAAAAAAAGCCTCCAAGGATGAGAAAAACTATATTGCAGAGAAGCAAAAATAATAGCGGACTCTCCCTACCAAACTTTTTATTTTACTATTGGACTGCAAATATCTGAATAATATTATTTTGGTGTTGTAGTCATATGGTTAAGCCAGCCTGGTTACTAATAGAGGGGTCGTCTTGTACTTCTGCCTCTGCTACTCTAATCTCTCTTTTGTGTTTTCCTCTCAAACTATGTCCCACAACTTATACCGATAACATCATAGTTAAGCATTGTTTAAAGAAATGGACTCAACTCAAACAGCACCTTGGATTCCAAAAAATATCTATCATGTCGCCACTCTATCTTAACCCTCTTTTTCCGCCATCATTTACTGAAAATACAGCACAATATCAGTGTTTTTAGCTTTAAAATTACTTTGAACAATAGTTTGATGTTCATTAGAGAAATTCAATTCAATGCTATTTCATAAGGCCCAAAATTTACAACAATTGTCGTCTCAATGGGCTTCATACCAGTAACAGTGTAATAAACATGAATCATAAAGAACATAAATTCATAGAATTCAATAGCTGATTGCTAAACTAAACAGACTGACATAAACTGTGCATCCCTGCCCGTAGACCCTAATTTGCAGGTCTAAGTGCAAAAATTAAATGGGGTTAAAAGTTTTTCAAACTTGACAGTTTTTTCATTGAAACTGTAACTGTGAAATTAATGAATGGTTTCATTTTTTTAACCAATAGTTTCATAATAAAAAGGGTTTTTGTTAAATTTTAATTTGTTCAGTGTCAGTGCAGCTGTTCAGTCAGATCAGTTCCTCTTTAGCTGAAAGAGGTTTTTGTACGACGTTGTTTCACTGTGTGAACGGAAAGCTGTTGCCCTGCTGACAGTAATAAACTCCTGAATCTTCAGCCTGAACTCCACTGATGGTCAGAGTGAAATCACTGCCAGAACCACTTCCACTAAAACGATCAGAAACTCCAGACTGACGACTTGTTGCATAATATATCAGGAGTTTAGGAGCTTCTCCAGATTTCTGAAGATACCATTCGATGTTGTTTCCAACATATGAACTGGTTTGACATCTAATGGAGACAGTTTGTCCTGGAACAACAGACCGAGATCCAGGAGTCTGAGTCACAGTGGTTTCACCTGATGAACCTGGAAAAAAGGAAAAACAGAAGAGTCATTGAGATGAATCCAGATGAAAGAAATCTAAGAATTGTGATGAAGTTTGTTTCCTGATGAATCCAAGTTTCCAGCAGAGAGTCTCACCCTGAACAAGGAGCTCCAGGACAGCCAGCAGCAGAGTCAGTGACATCCTCATTGTGCTGCAGGTGTGTCAGTGTCTCTGAAAGGTCTGGACAGCCACTGATCAACACTGAGCTCTTAACTGCTGGAAGCAGAGAGGCAGCACACATATGCAAACACACTGAGTCAGTCATCTGCAGCTGTTCTCAGCAGCTCTGGATGTTCAGCTTGGAATCTTTGGCCTCAAGGAGCTGCAGCAGCACAACTCTGGAATAAAGACTCCAAACTCAGTCACTTTAGAAGATTAGATTTTTGTTTACTCCAAATACTTCCAGAAATGAACCATAATGAAGGTCTGGTTTGAAGGAAATTCTTAATATGTTTAAACTGATGGAATTTAAATCGACAGAATAATTGCAGGACTTTAAAGTTACTGTGGATTAATGGAGGTCTCCTTCATGAAAGAGCACTAGAATAATCTAAAAACAGTGATGGAACAGGAAACTCAATGATCAGACATTAATGTCATTATCTTTGTTGGACATGCAGCTGTCTAATGCTGACACTGCAGTTTTCCTCATCCAAGTCATTTTTGTCACTTAATTTAAAAGGGACTTCACAGATTATTTAGTAAGCGACCTCATCGCATTTTCAGGCAGGCACACTCTGCTGTGTTTTACAGGTTAGTCCCCTCGGGCGGTTCAGTTAATTAACTTACCTGCTCAGCGTCCTATTTAAGTCAGGTGCGCAGTTGTTTATTCTCTTTCTTACCTTCAGCGTTCATTCGTCGCCCCTCCCTCCTCCCCGGCTTCCACCTGTGGGCTCCGTTACGGGGGTATTGTTACCTGAAAGTTTTATGGAAAATTATACCATGGAATTGAACGGAGCCTTATGGCAAAACAAAAAAGATGTGAATGCCAATTTAAAGAATTTGAATATTAATATGTGGAAATAAATATTTCTTATTGCAAGAGTTATCTGACTGAAATCCAGATTAAGAATATAAACCTGAAAACACCCATAACAGACAAACAGAAAACGGAATCCAACATTTGTATCCTTTTATTTTTCTACAGTCATCTTTAATATATTTGATTAACATTATTAAGTAAATTAGTTTATAATGATTTTTATTGTTTTAGGTAAAATATAAAACTGAAAATAAAAGACTTAAATGTTTAGGACCTATTTATTATTTAAATGTTACTTTTCTGTTTGAATGAGATTGAAATGGATGTGATGGCAGCATCTCCCACCTTTTGGTATGTAGTGAGGATCAAGAATGTAAGTCTTGCGTATTTATTTGTAGTGTATTTTCATCTTTACTTCTCTTTTTTTCCATCACCACCTCTCCCTCAGAAGTTTTCTTATCTTTGTTTTCCATTCATCCATCTTCCTCCGCTTATCCGGGACCGGGTCGTGGGGGCAGCAGACTGAGCAGAGATGCCCAGACTTCCCTCACCCCAGCCACTTCCTCCAGCTCCTCTGGGGGGACCCCGAGGCGTTCCCAGGCCAGCCGAGAGAAGTAGTCTCTCCAGCGTGTCCTGGGTCTTCCCCGGGGCCTCCGCCCAGTGGGACATGCCCGGAATACCTCTCCAGGGAGGTGTTCAGGAGGCATTCGGACTAAATGCCTGAGCCACCTCAACTGGCTCCTTTCGATGTGGAGGAGAAGCGGTTCTACTCCATGCTCTCCGCGGGTGACCGAGCTTCTCACCCTATCTCTAAGGGAGCGCCCAGCCACCCTACAGAGGAAGCTCATTTCAGCCGCTTGTATTTGGGACCTCGTTCTTTTGATCATGACCCACAGCTCATGACCATAGGTGAGTACTGGAACGAAGATCAACCGGTTAACTGAGAGCTTTGCTTTTTGGCTTTTTTTGCTTTTCTTCACCACGACGGACCGATAGAGCAACCGCATAACTACGGACGCCGATCCGCCTGTCAATCTCACGCTCCGATCTTCCCTCACTCGTGAACAAGACCCCAAGGTATTTAAACTCCTCCACCTGGGGCAAGGACACTCCACCTACCGAGAGATGGCAAACTACCTTTCTCCGGTCAAGGACCATGGCCTAAGACTTAGCGGTGCTGACCCTCATCCCAGCCGCTTCACACTCAGCCGCAAACCGTCCCAATGCACGCTGGAGGTCCCGGTTCGATGAAGCCAACAGGACAACATCACCTCTTTGAACTTTGAACTTTGAACTTAAAATGGCGTTTTCTGTAGGTTACCCATGGTGATGACAAGGCTGGAGTCAGTGGTGTCTTCCTCCACCAACAAGTACCCTTCCTCCTCTTCCGTTGCGGCTCCAGCAGAAGCCGAAGGTGATGGGGCGTCATTGGAAAGAGGGTCAGACGGGGAAGCCTTCGGGGCGCTGCTGGTCCTGTGCTGTGCTTTGGATGGGCTTAGTCTTAGGCGTTTGCGTACCGGGTTCATTTTGGAGAAACATGACCTCCGCCTTCCTACACCGAGATGTTATCAGACAAAAACATACATTTAAACCCAAAGTTAAGCAGTTTGTTTCACCTGTTTTAGCTTTGTTAAGTCTTAAAGCTTCTGTTAATTTATGCTTTCAATCTGTGTTTACTCTAAATATATTTATAAAGTATTTTCCTTAATAACAAGAATTTTCCAGAGACATTGTTGCTCTGAAAATTTCTCTGCCAGTTTCTGCATCCCACAGGGATTCTGCAGATTCTCCTTTGGCCCTGAAAACTCCAGCAAGGATAAGGACCCCAAAGTAGGCATGTAAGTGGGTGTGGTCCATTTCCTTCCACCTCTCTCCAAAAACACGTCTTCCTTCTAAATTAGTGAGGTCAAGAATAGTTTTCTGAATGGAATCTGTGATGAGAAGCTCAAAAGAAGACTTGATGTCCTGTTTGTGAGTAACTGCTATCCGTGTTGGCCCTGGTTGCATTCTTATAATATTGGCAGCCTTGCGGGGTGGCTCTTTTCCTGGGCGAGAAGATCATCCAATTTCAAGATTGGGGGAACCACCACCCCTGTCTGCCAGTCCAGTGGTACGGTTCCCGACCGCCACGTGATGCTGCAGAGGCGTGTCAGCCAAGACACTCCCACAGCATCCAGAGACTTGAGGTGCTCAGAGCGGACTTCATCCACCCCCGGGGCCTTGCCACCGAGGAGCTCGTTGACTACCTCAGTGAATTCAGCCCGGGTAATAGACAGCCCCACCCCAAAGTCCTCATTCTCCGCTTCTTCAAAAGAAGGCGTGTCAGTGGGATTGAGGAGATCCTCGAAGTACTCCTTCCACCGCCCGACAATGTCCCCAGTCGAAGTCAACAGCTCCCCACCTGCACTGAAAACGGTGCCTGTGGAGAACTGCTTTCCCCTCCTGAGTCGTCGGATGGTTTGCCAGAATTTCTTCGAGGCCAACCGATAGTCCTTCTCCATGACCTCACCGAACTCCTCCCAGGACCGAGTTTTCGCCTCTGCAACAGTCCGGGCCGCAGCTCGCTTAGACTGCCGGTACCTGTCAGCTGCCTCTGGAGTCCCGCAGGCCAGCCAGGCCTGGTAGGACTCCTTCTTCAGCTTGACGGCATCCCCTTACTTCCGGTGTCCACCACCGGGTTCGGGGGTTAGAGCTCCGAGCAGCAGCAGAGACAATGGAGGTGGAAAACATAGTCCACTCGGACTCAATGTCCCCAACCTCCCTCGGTACCTGTTTGAAGTTCTCCCGGATGTGGGAGTTAAAGACTTCCCTGACGGAGGGCTCAGCCAGACGTTCCCAGCAGACCCTCACAGTAAGTTTAGGTCTTCCAAGTCTTTCCGGCCTCCTTCCCCGCCAGCGAATCCAACTCACCACCAGGTAGTGATCTTCGTTTTCCTCAAAACTGAATCAATAAATTCAGAACTACTCTGATTCCTCAATATGTCATGTTTCTCCCATTTGATTATCATCCTAAATAGTTTCTGAAGTATTTGTCTTTGATCAGAGTCCTCAAGAGGAAGCTGAGGCTGGAGCTGCTTTTATTGCTGAAGCTCATCTGGACGACCCGACCATGAGAGACAGAGGAAGAGGAGGCACTGGGATTCTTCATTTTAGCCTTTTATTTGTTAAACTTCAAGTAAATATTTGTGGTACTTATTTTGAGTAGAAGTGAGTTTAGATAAACTGAATTAATTTTATATGTATGAAAGTATTTGATGTATTTTGTGTCTTAAGGACAGTTTGGTTTGTTTTCTTGTTTAGTCGGTGAGTTCTGTTTAAGCTTCTGTTTGCTGTTAAGTATCTTCATATGTTCAGTTAACATATTTTATGGGGCCAATTTAGTAATTTTTAACAAACTAGTTTAGCTGTTTTGGGGGAAAACATAATTTTTAATCTCTTGATAAAGGTTTTAGGTTTTTTGATAAAGAAGTCTTAACCAACCGATTTCTAAATCATTGCATAAAGTGTCTTTGAATTGTGTCTTTCTTTGTGTGTTTAGTGTGTCTACAGTAAATCAGTCAGTGTTTCAGTCTCTGGAAGAACTTGAGGCAGAAACATTCAAATGAGTTTCAGTTCATTCTGATGAAGGAGGTTTTTGTACGATGACTTTTCACTGTGTGAACACATACTGACTGTTGATACTGTGCAAACTCTGACAGTAATAAACTCCTGAATCTTCAGCCTGGACTCCACTGATGGTCAGAGTGAAGTCAATTCCATTTCCTGATCCACTTCCACTGAATCTGGAGGAGATTCCTGAAAATCTGTTTGATGTTACATACACTCTAAAAAGAAAAAAGTTGATCCAACTTAATTGAATCACTTCAATTGGTAACACCTAATTGTATTAAGTTTATTTAACCTAAATTTTTATGTCTATCCAACTCAATGTGATACGTTGATCCAACTTAATTGAATTGCTTCAATTGGTAACACTTAATTGAATCAAGTGTATTCAACTAAAATTTTTATGTTTATCCAACTTAAATTGATACGCTGATTTAACTTAAATGAATTACTTCAATTGGTAACACCTAATTAATTTAAGTTTATCCAACTTAATTTGAAATGTTGATCTAACTTATAAAAGACCTATTTCAATTTTGTTTATATGACTTTAACTAACAATTTTCTAAAGTTCCCACCACTGGGGGTGGTACTTTCATATCAAAGACATGAATGATCCAGCAATGTCTCACATTACTAGGCAGGAGCTCACATGTCACGAGCTTTGTCTTTAGTAATTGAGTTTAAGGTATTTTACGGCACAAAGGGGTTGGTCATCATCCTCTACCAAACTCTAACTCATGGTGCAGAAAAAAAATGAACATAACAGGTTAAATTACTAGTTCAAACAGAGTAAAACAGCTGGACAACAAAACCCATGGACAAAAACTCACACTTAAACCACAATCTGCCCAGATAGGCAAAGAAAATGGTATCCCACAATTCCTTGCGCTGCCTCACGTTATGACATCAATATGCATTGACAGGTTCACACCAAAGTTACACCAACTTAATTAAATTAAGTTGATTGAAAGTAAAAATAACTATGTCAGACAACTACGTGTTATTTTTAAGTTGAATGAACTCAAAAAAATGATTTATTTTCACCAAACTAAATAATTAAGTGAGAACAATGTAAAAAAGTACATCTTTCCAACTACAGCCCAAATACTCTTTTTAGAGTGTAGATCAGAGCTTTAGGAGCTTCTCCAGGTTTCTGATGGTACCAGGCGAGAAAGTATTGTGAACCAGACCAGAGAGTTACTTGTTGACTGGCCTTACAGTCAATAGAGACGGTTTGACCGAGCTGCACTGATTTAGCTTCTGGCTGAGTCAAAACAACATTTTGTCCAACAGAACCTGCAGAGAGAGAAGAACCACAAAGAACATGAGATGCTGAGGAGAAACTCAGCTGCACTCCAGATGATTCTCACATGACACAAACATCATCTTCCTCACCCTGAATGAAGCAGAGGAGAGTCCAGATGAGGACGCAGATCAAAGTCATGGTTTCACTGAGGAGGAGGAGGAGGATTTGTGTGTCTTCTGCTGTGATGAAGGACAGCTGTCAGTCATCCAGTCTTCAACTCTCAGGACTATAAAGTCTCCCAGAGCACTGGAGCATGGAGCTGCTGATGCAAAGTGTTTCTATGGAAATGCAACCACTGACTCCAACAGGAACATGGATATCTGTCATCAGGATTCACATCAATGGATCAATCAATCATTCCAGATGGGATTCAAAAATATTGAATTATGCTCAAATATAATATTTGTTATTACCACTAGTACATATTAGAGTACTTTTGTATTTACAAAATAACTGAAATTAAGCTTCTGCTAAATTCAGAAAAAATAAAAACTATTATTATCATTATTTCAGTAAGAACCTTTTTCACATCAATCCATTGTGTTTTCCAGTCAGATTGTGTTGAGTTTCTTGTGTTCAAAGTCAGAGAGCGTGTCTCTCTGCAGTCAGAGGTTTTTGTACGACGACTCAGTTAGTTTGTATCACTGTGGTACACGTTTGGTGGAGGAACCAGACTGGAGGTTGGAAGTAAGTTAAGTTTTTTTTTTTTAAACTTTAATGGCAAGTGAGCGGTTTTAGATTTAGATTCATAACATTTTCACACAAATACAAAATTTGTATTTTATTTTATGTCCAAATACTTTCACCTATAATGTTGATGAGCAGTTTTGCGTTTAAAACAAATGAAATGATTTAAAAAAAAAAAGGATTTTTCATTTATTATGTAGAGATTTTCTCCTAACTGAATTGTAGAAATTCTCTAAAAAAAAAAAAACGTTTAAGTTGTTGTAAAGAGAAGTTGAGTTTGTTGTGTTCAAAGTCAGAGAGCGTGTCTCTCTGCAGTCAGAGGTTTTTGTACGACGACTCAGTTAGTTTGTATCACTGTGGTGGACTTTTGGTGGAGGAACCAGACTGGAGGTTGGAAGTAAGTTTCTAAAAACATTTATATAAAAATGAAACTCAATTGTTTTTATTATTTCAGAGAAATTAAAGAGTCTAGAAAAATATGTTAAATTTTGTTTTCACATTTGTTCAATGTTTCAGCTCTAAGATTCAGTTTCAAGTTTTACTTTGTAAATAATTTTTAGTCTTAAATTTGCACTAAAATGTGAGCTTTTTTTATTTTTTGCCACAATAAAGCTTTGATTTAGTATTTTAACACAATAATGTAAAAGTTTATATTAGTTCACATTTTTTCTAAATCTGCATTAATTTCTTTCTGGGTCACGAGGTTGACAAACCTCTTCACAGCAACTCTTTTTTTTTTAAAGCATAAAGATGTTTTTTTTAAATTAGTTTATGTTTTTGACTGATCTCATGATCTTAAAGAACCCAAATGTTTTCAGTCTGTTTGTTCAAATGTTCCTGAAATAACTGAACAAACATGAAAATGATGTATCTTCTAGTTTGAACTGTCGTTGGTTCCAAAGAGCGTTTGTCCTCATGAGGACTCTGTGTGCTGATCTGCATGAGAGCTTTCTGAAAGGAAGTGAAACAGTGTGTGAGTGAGTGACTGATGGAGCAGAAACTAACATCTGACAGAAACTTCTTCAAGGAGAACATCAACGTTCACACAGTCAAGGAGTTTGATTGACAGCTGTGTGCTTCCTGTCCTCTAACCTGATTGGTGTCTTCTAGGTGATGTCCGTCCAAAACTGACAGTGCTGTCCCCCTCCATGCATGAGGGGAAGGCCACACTCCTGTGTCTGGCCAACAATGGCTTCCCTTCAGGCTGGACTCTGTCCTGGAAGGTGGGCGGCAGCAGCAGCAGCAGCAGCAGCTGGGAGGAGAGCAGGAGCCCCGGGGTGCTGCAGAAGGACGGCCTCTACAGCTGGAGCAGCACCCTGAGGCTCTCTGCAGACCAGTGGGAGAAGCTGGACTCTGTGACCTGTGAGGCCACCCAGGACTCCCAGACTCCAGTCTTAGAGACTCTGTGGAGAAACCAGTGTTCCTAGTCACCACCTGACTGACTGGGATTCTTTTACTTTGCTTAAAACCACTGACTTCATTTTGTAATCTTTGTGGCATTTATTTCCATCATCATTCTGAATGTTGTGAATGCTTCTTTTTTTTTCTAATAAAGATTTTTTCTTCAACTTAACTTTGGTTTGTTTAGTTTTGTCACATTTAAAGACATGTTTTTGATCAACAAATTTAAAATAATGTCAATTTATTTTAAACATTTTAAAATACATTTTGAAAATAAATACAATTTATTTTAAAAAGTTTAGTATATCTAAAGTATATTATATAGTATATTATAGGATATTTATATTATATTTTTACATTTCTAAAGGAAAATACTAACTTTATACTTAAAGGAACATACTAACTTTATTATCTATTAGTTCACAGACTTCTGCAGCTCTACACTCCAACATCAGAATCACTGAGGTCATATTTGTGCTGTGTGATTTTGTAAACCAGAGTCCATAGAAAATGTGTTTTACTAAACGTATCAGTTTAAATCATTTCTCATAAAATTGTTGTCAGCACAATTTCAGTATTTTTTTTGCCTTTAAAAAATATTTTAAACAATAGTTTGATGATCATTAGAGAAATAAAATGGGGCTAAAAGTTTTGCAAACTTGAAGTTTTTTTCATTTAAAATGTAAAATTTAAATAATTAATGTATGGTTTACTATCAATGATGAATTTGGGGATTTTTTTATTCTGCTCTATACACCTCTGAATGTTTTCCTGATGAGAAGCTTTCTTCTCACATCTTAATATTCCGACAGTTGAACCAGATGTAGCTGCTCAATTGGACAAGCCTTTCACTGCTGAAGAACTAAAGAATGCTGTCATGTCTATTCAGAGTGGGAAAAGCCCTGGACCTGCCTGATGGTTTCCCATCTGAGTTTTTTAAGGTTTTTATGGATAAACTATACCTTCTAATGCTTAACATGTTGAAGGCTTCAGCAGATCTTGATGCCTTGCCGACTACTTTGTGACAGGCCACAATCTCAATTATCTTAAATAAAGATAAACATTTGCGATGCTGCAGCAGATATCGGTCTATATCTTTGCTGTGTGCAGATGTTAAAATTTTAGTAAAATTACTATCAAAAGCTTGGAGCTGATAATTCCCACATTAATCAGTCCTGACCAAACTAGCTTTATTAGAACCAGACATATCATAATATTAGGCGACTTATGCATATTTTATACTGCACCTCTCAAACTGGCACCCCCGAAATGGTCATCTCTGAAAAGGCCTTAGATCAGGTGAAGTGGCCTTACCTGTTTTATACTCAGAGACGCTTCGCCTTTGGCTCTAAATTCTTATCATGGATCAAATGAATGTACACATCACCTATGGCACGTGTTCACACTAATAATGACTACTTGAAATACTTCCCCTTGGGCTGTAGAACTAGACAGGGCTGTCCTCTTTTCCCTCTTTTATTTGCTCTAGCCATTGAACCACTAACGGCGGCCATTAGAACTAGCTCTATGTGCTGTATCTTGAGGGGTGATGTAGATCATAAAGTAGCCTTATATGCAGATGACCTTTTATTATTTATTTCAGATCTAGCTGTCTCCGTGCCTCCAGTTTTAGCTCTGCTGAGGGAGTTTGGTCAGATCTCTGGCTACAAATTAAACCGAAATAAAAGTGAACTTCTTTCTATCAATCCGGAGGCCACGGCCTACCTCCTCATCAGACTTACCTTTTAAAATCTCTCCATGTATCATCAAGAATCTAGACGTTCAAGTGACTAAGGACTTTTCTGATCTTTTCAAAACCAACTTTAACTCATTACTGGATCAAATTCATTGTGACTTACAGTGTTGGTCTATGCTGCCATTATCTCTCGCAGGTAAAATAAGCTGCATCAAAATTAATGTGCTAACTAACCTTCTCTATTTTTTCTAATACCTACCAGTATTCATTCCATAGCAGTTTTTCAGGTCCCTTGACAATTCTATTGCCCAATTCTAGCCTCCAAGGATGAGAAAATCTATATTGCAGAAAAGCAAAGATAATAGCGGACTCTCCCTACCAAACTTTTTATTTAACTATTGGGCTGCAAATATCTGAATAATATTATTTTGGTGTCATAGTCATATGGTTAAGCCAGCCTGGTTACCAATAGAGGAGTCGTCTTGTACTTCTGCCTCTGCTACTCTACTCTCTCTTTTGTGTTTTCCTCTCAAACTATCTCCCACATCTTATACCTATAACATCATTGTTAAGCATTGTTTAAAGATATGGACTCAACTCCAACAGCACTCAAAAATTAAAAGGGGTTAAAAGTTTTTCAAACTTGACAGGTTTTTGATTGAAAATGCAACTATCAAATTACTGTATGGTTTCATTTTTGTAACCAATAGTTTAATAATAAAAAGGATTTTTTGTAAAATTTTAATGTGTTCTGTATTAGAGCAGCTGTTCATTCAGATCAGTTCCTCTTTAGCTGAAAGAGGTTTTTGTACGACGTTGTTTCACTGTGTGAACGGAAAGCTGTCACCCTGCTGACAGTAATAAACTCCTGAATCTTCAGCCTGAACTCCACTGATGGTCAGAGTGAAATCACTGCCAGATCCACTTCCACTAAAACGATCAGAAACTCCAGACTGACGACTTGAACACTTGAACTGGTTTGACATCTAATGGAGACAGTTTGTCCTGGAACAACAGACTGAGATCCAGGAGTCTGAGTCACAGTGATTTCACCTGATGAACCTGGAAAAAAGGAAAAACAGAAGAGTCATTGAGATGAATCCAGATGAAAGAAATCTAAGAATTGTGATGAAGTTTGTTTCCTGATGAATCCAAGTTTCCAGCAGAGAGTCTCACCCTGAACAAGGAGCTCCAGGACAGCCAGCAGCAGAGTCAGTGACATCCTCATTGTGATTGGAGGACTGTGTTAAAGAGACTTCTGATCACAGCCGAAAATATTTTTGCTAAATGAATTGTTTACCCTGCGACAGACTGGAGACCTGTCCAGGGTGTCCCCTGCCTTCGCCCACAAGTGGCCGGGATAGGCTCCGGCAGCCCCGTGACCCCGAAAGGGAAAAACGGTATAGAAAATGAATGAATGAATAAATGAATTTTTGATAGGTTGGTCGGTTTAATAGGTAGTTTGTCCTCTCTAGGTGGAGGACTTTAAGTAGAGCGGGAAAATCAGAGAGATTGAAAGCTGGATTTTAGCTGCATCCTCTGTTATGCTGTTGTTGTGTTGGTCCATTTTGGTGAAGAGAGATCTGAGTCAAAAAGCAAAGCTCTCAATGTGCTGGTTAATCTTAGTCCCAATACTCACCTATGGTCATGACCTAAAGAATGAAGTCCTGAATACAAACGGCTGGAATGAGATTTCTCTGCAGGGCAGCTGGAGCTCCCTTTGAAAAAGAGTGAAAATATTTAGAATTTGGTGATGGAATTCCTATACAATGGTCATCCCTAGGCCCAGAATCCAGACTGGAGGTTGATTGTAAGTAATTTATTTTCAATTTACATCCATATTTTAACAAAAAGTGTTTTTAATTTAACTACCATAAACTAACATTTGTCTAATTGTATGATTTTCACAGATTTATATAATGCAGGAAACATTCACAGTTGCAGATAAACATAATTCCATTTAAAAATCATTTGTCAGTAATCTGTGTATAAAGGGGAATTTATAACTTCTCTCAGAGAGACCAGCCACTGGGCATTGCTGTTATGTACTGTCTCTTTCTCCCATATACTTTTCCAGTACTGTTCAGTTTCTAGCCTTGGTGGGTCTAAACGGCTGTTTTGACCCTGCCACTGAGCGTACAGTTTCGCAGGTTGAGTTGCGAACAGCCTGTTTATCCGTCTGTCTTCATTGTCTCTTGTGTACGTCTTTGGGCGGCTGCTCAAGGCTAGGAGCCTTTGTTTGGCAGTTTCCAGTGCTTCAGGCATGGGCATGTGACTGTATCTTTTAGCTACTTGCTTTCTCAGTGAGCCTCTGTCAGCTTACTCAGGTGCCTTGATTTTAGCCTCTAACGGTTGCTTCCTTGGTGGGTATTGTTTTCTTCCATGGTTGCTTTTCTAACCAAGCATCTCAAGGATCACTGCTGCTGAAGTGTAAACCAGTTCATTGGTTTCTGTGATGGTTGTGGTAGGAATTGCCCTCAATACTTCATTCAAAGTTTCCAGAAGACTCTCAGGCGGTACATCACTTAACCGTTGTAGCTGGTGTTGGGGTTGCCTAGTGTTCATTCTAGACATGATTTTGTCTTTCAGGCAAGTTGCTCCCTCACTCTGCATATCTGTGGTTGTTGGGGCTGTGTACCCAGGCTCAGGGTGGGAGTGTGGTATAGCGTCCCCTCTGACCTGCTGTTGTAGCTCTCCCGTGGTATTGCCATTGTATTGTACCGCTTCAATCTCAAGTTGTGATAGGAGTTGCTGTTTGTGGATGGTCGAGCATTGGGCTACCAGTTGTTTGGCAGTTAGCCTTGATTGTGGGTTTTGACGCATCCATTTATTCTACATTCTCTGCATATAACTCCTCTGGGTTTTCACATCTATTCCAGTAGCCCACTTTCCATCAGGGTGCTCTGGTCCCCCAGCACCTGACGCAGACCTTGTTTGGCTGGGCGACGTCTTGGCCGGCATGACATGTGGTTCATTGTCTCTCATGTTGTGAAGTAGGCAGAAGTGTTAAGGGTCTTGTTGATTGCGCGCCATTGTTATGGTAATTAACCCATTTCGATCTCCATTAATTGTTAATTCCGCCCCCGGGAATCGAAACCTGGTTTGCTGCAGTCAGTTCAGAGTTGAATAACATCAGACATCATCTGTCTAGTGTAGAAATGTTTACAGAGCAGAAGCACAGAAGTATATGCTGGAAAAATACATAAATGTTGTGGTTATTGTCATATCTACTTAAAAGATTCTGAATCCTGGTTTCAAGCTTCTTAAATGTAAGGATGATGAACTCATGAGTCCTTGGAAACACCAGGAGTCCGTAGCAGAGAAGATTTTCTGTCTTTTTCAAACATCTATAAATCCATCCATCCACCCATCATTTTGTTGTCAAGGGAGTTGTCCCACCCACCTTTTGGGTGAGGGCAGAGAACGACCTGGATGGGGCACCAGTTTGTCACAGGGCAACACAACTGCACACTCACATCTAGGGACAATTTAGGCTCAGCAACCAACATGTGGTGCACAGTCCTGGATTGTGGAAGAAAGATGTTTCTGGAATAAAGACTCTAGTTATTGAAACTTTGTTCTACATATGATGATTATCTTGTAACCCTTGTGCTATCCTAGGCTCTTTAACATTGGGAGTTGGGTCATCTAGACCCACTAGACAGTGCTCTGAACCTTTTTACTCCAATGATTTGTGATCTTCACTGGTGTCCATGGATTACATAAAATCTTTCCACCTTTATCATGGTAGGAATAACACGTCAAAGTAAGGGTGGGGTCAACTAAGATAGTACAAGGGGTAAGTAATTAACTTTTGTTCATTAGCAAAGCTAATAGATTAAAAGACAGTGTAACTTTGTTTTTGCATGGTATGTTTAGTCCGTTGAGTGATTTTCTAAAGATAAATCTCAGACAGAGGTTGGTATAAATAAATGTCCATTCCCCATTTTGAGTAAATATTAGAATCATTATTGAATAAAAATTAAGACAACTAATTTCTTTAAGCTTTAGTAAAAGCAACTCAGATAAAGTAACTGCTGTTTTAAAATTGTGTCTTTCTTTGTGTGTTTAGTGTGTCTACAGTAAATCAGTCAGTGTTTCAGTCTCTGGAAGAACTTGAGGCAGAAACATTCAAATGAGTTTCAGTTCATTCTGATGAAGGAGGTTTTTGTACGATGACTTTTCACTGTGTGAACACAGTCTGACTGTTGACATAGTGATAACTCTGACAGTAATAAACTCCTGAATCTTCAGCCTGAACTCCACTGATGGTCAGAGTGAAATCACTGCCAGATCCACTTCCACTAAAACGATCAGAAACTCCAGACTGACGAGTTGTTGCATAAGTTATCAGGAGTTTAGGAGCTTCTCCAGATTTCTGAAGGTACCAGTGAAGGTTGGTGCTAACACTTGAACTGGTTTGACATCTAATGGAGACAGTTTGTCCTGGAACAACAGACCGAGATCCAGGAGTCTGAGTCACAGTGATTTCACCTGATGAACCTGGAAAAAAGGAAAAACAGAAGAGTCATTGAGATGAATCCAGATGTTAGAAAACTAAGAATTGTGATGAAGTTTGTTTCCTGATGAATCCAAGTTTCCAGCAGAGAGTCTCACCCTGAACAAGGAGCTCCAGGACAGCCAGCAGCAGAGTCAGTGACATCCTCATTGTGCTGCAGGTGTGTCAGTGTCTCTGAAAGGTCTGGACAGCCACTGATCAACACTGAGCTCTTAACTGCTGGAAGCAGAGAGGCAGCACACATATGCAAACACACTGAGTCAGTCATCTGCAGCTGTTCTCAGCAGCTCTGGATGTTCAGCTTGGAATCTTTGGCCTCCAGGAGCTGCAGCAGCACAACTCTGGAATAAAGACTCTACACTCAGTCACTTTAGCACATTAGATTGTGAGTAGATTACTGTGTTAAAGAGTCTTCTGATCACAGCTGAAAATATTTTTGCTAAATGATTTTTTGATAGGTTGGTCAGTTTAATAGGTAGTTTGTCCTCTCCAGTTGGAGGACTTTAAGTATCTTGGGGTTTTTTTTCATGAGAGCATGAAAATCAGAGAGATTGAAAGCTGGATTTTAGCAGCGTCTGCTGTTATGCTGTTTTGTTTGTCCATTTTGGTGAAGAGAGAGCTCAGTCAGAAAGCAAAGCTCTCAATTGGCTAGTTAATCTTAGTTCCAATATTCACCTATGGTCATGACCTAAAGAACGGCTGGAATGAGATTCCTCTGCAGGGCGGCTGGTGCTTCCTTTAAAAGGGTGAAAACATTTAGAATTTGGCGATGGAATTCTCATGCAATGCAATGGCCATCCCCAGGCCCAGAATCCAGATCCACTATACATGGGTGATGTATTTATTTTAAAATTTTACCAGTTTCAAATTGTAACTAACCCTTGTTCTATCCTTGGCACTTTAACATTGGAAATGAGGTCATCTAGACCAGTGTTTTTCAACCAGTGTGCCGCGGCACACACACTAGTGTGCCGTGGGAGATGATCAAGTGTGCCGTGGAAAAAAGCCCTTATTAAATGATCTAAAAATATTTTTCATCTCCAGGATATCAGCTCTGTGTTTATCCAAACAAACCCTGATAAAAAACGGAGTAGTTAGGAATATGAAAGATCATAAAATTATTTTTTCTTTGTGTTTATTGGATTCTATTAAAGAAATTTTGATAAGAATGACAGTACCGCGATTTAGCTACAGCTATAAATGTTTTAGGAAAAGTCCCGCCCCTTTAACTGTCTCCACCAATCATTCTTGAAGGCTTGATCACATGTCATCAGTCTGACCAATCAGAAGTGGTTAAAGTCTTTACTTTCTTGTTTGGATTTAGTTTAAAAAGTCCCTCAGTTGTAACAAAAATACCAGCTAAAGCTCGTCTTTAGCGGTGTAGCTTTCCACAGAATCCGGTGTCAGACCGTGGAAAAAGTGAACAAAACAATGAAGCTCAGAGACGCTAGTCTGTCTGCGGTCGGCGGATTTTCGGCACTACATCTCCCATGATGCATCGGGTTAAAGTGACTTAGCGCACAATGAGTCTCTCCTCTTAACGTCTTAAAACAATGATCACACATCAGACAGTTTTTGAATATTTTAACTTAACTTTTAATACGTCTTTTAAAAAAAAAACAACTGCAGCTTCCAGCTTTTTCTGCCCCAATTATCACAAAAATGCACGTGAGATTGTGGAGGGACTGTAGATCAATTAGACTATGAGCTTTTCCTTTTTTTTTTTTTTTTTCTTTTAAATGCTGGTGTGCCGCTGAATTTTTGTGAAGGTTAAAGTGTGCCGTGGCTTGAAGGGTGAAAAACACTGATCTAGACCCACTACACAGTGCGCTGAACTTTTCTCTTCAATGATTTGTGATGTTCACTGGTGTCCTTGGATAACATGAAATCCTCTCCACCTTTATCCACCTTTGTCATGGTAGGAATAACACGTCAATGTACGGGTGGGGTCATAGGATAGCAAAAGGGTTAAGAGAGAAATGTGAGCTGCAGTCTCCCAAATGTTAAAAACACTCGCTGGTTAAGCGTTAGAAAATAAACAAAATTGATCCAAGGATGCCAAGAAGACGGCTCAGACCTACCTTTAATAATAACAACAATAATTGATTGGAATTATCTGCGCTTTTTCAGACACTCAAAGCGAGTCCAATGTGTCCATTATTCATTCAGTCTTCATTCATTCTTGGTGATGGTAGAGGCGTGGCTGCTAGTATGCGCCTACGGTCCCTCTGACCATCACCGGGATCATTCATGCACATTCCTGCTGGTAGACAGTGGCGTTGAGAGTCTTGCCCAAAGACCCTCACTGGGTGATGTCAATTGTTCACCATTGATGTGGTAATTGCCCCAGTACCATTGTTCATTCCTATCGAACCCTGGATTCCTGTGGTAGTCTCTCACCACCAACCGAGCTACCCAGCCGCTTTAGCCCGGTTAAGATTAGGATAAATTAACTGACAATACTGTATTGGAATAACAAAGGAGCTAAGATAAAATTCAAAGAAATATTAGTCTATTTTTGCCATCCTATTTAGAGGAAACATCATTAATAGTAAACATTGGAATGATAGTTTCTATTTATAGTTTCTATATTTACTTTTGAATAGAAACATTTTACCACTGCTCCAAAATAAAGTACTTTTTGACTTCAAAACAAAGAACTCTGATTAGATTTCAGCAAAATAAATAAAACACTTGTTCATATCTGTAATGACATTTAATATCAGTTGTGTTTTCCACTCAGACTGTGTTGAGTTTGTTGTGTTCAAAGTCAGAGAGCGTGTCTCTCTGCAGTCAGAGGTTTTTGTACGACGACTCAGTTAGTTTGTATCACTGTGGTTGACTTTTGGTGGAGGAACCAGACTGGAGGTTGATTGTAAGTAATTTATTTTCAATTTACATCCATGTTTTAACAAAAAGTGTTTTCTTTTAAGTACCATAGACTAACATTTGTCTACTTGTATGATTTTCACAGATTTAGTTTTTTTCATATAATGCAGGAAACATTCACAGATGCAGATAAACGTGATTCCATTTGAAAATCATTTGTCAGTAATCTGTCTGTAAAGGTGAATTTATAGTTTAACAACATTTTTTCATTCAGTTATAACACATGAACCAACAATTTTATTTTATGTTTACAATTTTGTGTTGAGAAAAAATAAAACTTCCTAGTTTTTAAGTTGTAATAATTGTGGAAACTAATTTTATAAAGTTTTTGAAAATAAATTATGTCTTTTTTTAAAAAGCTAAGTCTGAAAATTTAAGTTTGTGAGTTTTTAACATCTCGAAGTACTCATAGGTGAGTATTGTGAAGTAAATAAAAAAAAAAAAATATGTGAAATAGACGTATCAACGTCAAATTGTTGCTTTTATTCTCGTCTCATGTCAGAATCTGTAAACTAGATATTTTTAACCTTTAATCTGCTCAAGCAAATGTTTGACCACATTTTGAAAATATTTGTAAAAAAATGTCTGTTTATTTCTCACCAAAGAAAATAAGGAACGTGAAAAATAAATGTCTTTTGTCTGTTTCGGGTTGTTAAAAGTTAAGTGAAGTTAGTTTATATCTTAAAGATCTTTTTCTAATTTTACGTTGAGACTGAAACCTGTTTGTTGATGTGGTTCATTGGTGAAGCTCATCTGTTTCCATGGTTACAGCACCTAAAGAAGGAAGTGAAAGATTGAAAAAAGTGTTAAACTATCTGAAGAAATAAAGCAGCATTTTGCTGCAGGAAGAGTTTCTGTTCTCTTTGGATGATTTCTCATGAACTTGTTTGTGTCTCCTCATGCAGTAGGTCATGTTGCCCCCACCCTGACAGTGCTGTCCCCCTCCATGCATGAGGGGAAGGCCACACTCCTGTGTCTGGCCAACAATGGCTTCCCTTCAGGCTGGACTCTGTCCTGGAAGGTGGGCGGCAGCAGCAGCAGCAGCAGCTGGGAGGAGAGCAGGAGCCCCGGGGTGCTGCAGAAGGACGGCCTCTACAGCTGGAGCAGCACCCTGAGGCTCTCTGCAGACCAGTGGGAGAAGCTGGACTCTGTGACCTGTGAGGCCACCCAGGACTCCCAGACTCCAGTCTTAGAGACTCTGTGGAGAAACCAGTGTTCCTAGTCACCACCTGACTGACTGGACAATATTATTGTGTTTTTGCTTTTACTGAGATTTCAGCTGCATTGATTTTTTTAATCTTCTTTCTTTATGTGCTATAAAAACATTTTTAGTAGATGTTACTTGTTTGATACTTTCTGCAAAATAAAAATGACTCTTTAAAGTTGTTTCTTTTTTAACTTTTTACAAATTTTTATTTTATTCATTCATACATCTTCTTTTACCGTTTTTTTCCCTTTCGGGGTCACGGGGCTGCCGGAGCCTATCCTGGCCACTTGGGCGAAGGCAAGGGATACCCTGGACTGGTCGCCAGTCTGTCGCAGGGTAGAATATCCTCATTCACACACCCATTCGCACTCACACTCACACCTATGGTCAATTTAGAGTTGCCAATTAACCTATGAAGCATGTTTTTGGACGGTGGGAGGAAGCCGGAGACCCCGGAGAAAACCCACGCGTACACGGGGAGAACATGCAAACTCCACACAGAAAGGTCACCGGTTGATGTTGTTCCATGTTCCCCCAGCCGGGACTTGAACCGGGAGCCTTCTTGCTGTGAGGCAAGAGCGCTAATCGCTGCGCCACCGTGCAGAATTTTTATTTTAATTTACATTAATTTAAATGGTAAAATACATTTTTTGGGCTAAAGTCTATACCAGGGGTCACCAACGCAGTGCCCATGGGTGCTTGGCGGCAACTTAAAGACCTAAAAATGCATGCTCTAAAAATGTCACAGATCATGAGGGAATTCAATATAATTAAATAAAGTTTCATTTATGTTTTGAAGAAATTAGGGGTGCAACTAATAACTAGCCACAGTTCTGCACACACGTGTACCACAGATCCACCACCACCACCACCACCTGCCCTCACTGTTCTTCATGTGCACTTTGCTCCTATCATTCAGGTCAACTGTCATTTCCATTGTCAAAATGCTGTCCACTGTCTTTGTTTCAACATGCATCAAAGTTGCAGCTTCAGATTTGTCCAAAAGTGTGTTCACCTGAAGCTCCACCGCGTGTGGGAGGAGCTTCTGTCAAATACTTTTCTTGACCTCATCACCAAGGACGCTGATGATGAGAGATCAGGTTTATGTATTTCGAAGAGCTCTACAACTGCATCAATGAGAAGCACACGTCTCCATGTGTGGGTTCATGAAACCATTCAGTGAGGAGCAGCAGGTGGGCCGAACTGGCGGGAAAAAGCTGCTGCTCCTCTGTAACCAGTGGGAGGAGCTTCATAGCAGCAGGAGACACAGAGAAAGAATGGAAAGTAGTTCATTCTTTCATCACCTGATTCTCTTACTCTTTTTTAATGAATATATTTTTTAGATGCAATAGTTTTTTTTTCTTTTCAGACTTTTTTCAAGTTGCCTGTGAAAAAATCCCAGAAAGGAACTCAAGCTTCGTTTAGAGCTGCACATCTTTATATAAAGAGAAAGCCGGTTAGATCTCTATGTAGGCCTCTCACATACATAGTAAATGAACAGACAAATGACATAAATTATTGATGAAACTAACACTATTAAGCTGAAAATGTTGCACAAAATGTTACATTTTCATTCATTAAGCTTTCCAAAAACTCCAAAACTTGTTCTGACAAGAAGATTGATGATTTCCTTGGCTTCAAAAATGTTGATATTGAACCACCAATACAACTAGTGTCCCTGCTGACTTTCAAATGATTCAGCAGATAAACAGAAATAAATCAATGTTTCATGTTTATACATGTTTTTCTTGTCTTTACTGTTGTGTAAATCATTGATTTGAATTGTGGAAAAAAATACCATTGATATGTGAACAATCAATTCATAGTGCTAAAATAACTACTGCTAATTATTATTCTCATTACTATGACTATACTAGTCTGTGGTTTAGTTTTTTGGTGAATTTGCAGTAAACAGGTCCTGAGTAGACCTTCATACGACTCAGACCCATAAAATAGTCCTCATCCTGAATAAGGTTGGTGATCCCTGATCCAGACAGTAATAAATATATTTTCTTATTTTTACCTGATAAATTAATGCAGACACTTGATGGAATGTGAATGTACAGTTTGTAGATCACTCTAAATGTTTGTCTCCTGTCATTGGGTTTGACAAGCTGTCAAACTCCCATCAGCCCCGCTCACCCTGCCTGTGCGATAGAGGAGTTAACACCCGCATCCTGCGACCTCTGGACTGGGAAATCCGGGGATCCCAGCGCGTTGGATCAGCTGAGGATCAACTTCGCTTCGCGTTGTTGAATGCACGGTCCATCTCTAACAAAACTTTTTATCTGAACGACTCCTTTACATTGGAGCAGTTGCACTTCCTTTGCCTGACGGAGACATGGCAGTGGGAGACGGACTACATCCATCCCAATGAACTGTGCCCCCCGGACTGCTCCGTGCTCTGCAACCCCCGCTCATCAGGAAGGGGTGGGGGCGGACTGGCTGTGGTCTACCGGGATATCTCCCCCTGCTCAATGCTTAGGTCAGATTATTTCAGCTCATTTGAACTGCAGATTACCAAGGTGGGATCTGACTCTCCGTTTTACTGCATTGTAATTTACCACCTCCTGGCCCTGCACGGGTATTTTTAGATGAGTTTGCTGAGTTTCTACCAGGTTTTATCAATTTTAACTCTGTACTCATAATGGGTGATTTTAATATCCACATTGATGACTCTTCCTGTGCCTCTGCATCAGAATTATTATTTATAACTGAGTCTTTTAATTTGATTCAACATGTGTCTGTCCCCACCCATGACAAAGGACACACGCTGGACATAGTCTTCTCCCTAGGTCTAGATATTAGGCAGCTTAGTGTTAAAGACAGTCACATCAGTGATCACTGCTGGATTTTCTTTAGTGTGATTTTCCCCCGCCCATCTTTACCCACACCTGTTAGGATGCACGACGTATTTTAAGTCAGAATGTATCGGATAGATTCACTGATCTGTTTGATACAAACTCTTTTAACCATTTTAGCAATGTCAATTATTTTATGCATTCTTTTAACAGTCCCTGTGAAACTATTTTTAAACACAGTTGCTCCTGTCAGACAGTGTGTCTCTTCCAAAAAGTCATTTCCTTGGATAAATGCTGACATTCATTCCTTCAGAAGACGATGCCGTAAAATAGAACGTCTTTGGACAAAACAAAACTGGAGGTGCACAGGCTGCATCTTAAAGAGCTGATCTCCACCCTAAATGACATGATAAAACAAGCTAGGTCAACATTTTTTCATAAACTTATTTCATCGAACAAAAGAAACCCCACAACTCTTTTTAGCACCATACATACTCCTCCATCACCCTCTTCCTCTCATCTCCCCAATCTTTCCCAATCAGATTGTAGCACTTTTCTTCAGACCTTCTTGGCTAGGATTTCAGATGTTGGACATAGCATCCCTCCTTTAGTCGGTGCTCGGCCTCCACCATCCCCTCTATTCTCACAGACTTGGTCTAATTTTTCTCCAGTCACAGTGGAGGACATCCATTCTCTGCTCAATAAGATCAAGCCCTTATCTTACCCCCTCGATGTAATTCCAGCTCCCATTTTTCTCAAAGTGTTTTTGTGTATTGGTGCTGCCGTGGTTGACCTTATAAATCTCTCCTTAACGAAGCATGCTGTGATAAATCCTGTGCTTTAAAAACCTAACCTGGACCACCCTGATCCAAATGATTTACATCCCATTACAAAACTTCCTTTTATTGCTAAGATCTTGGAGAGGGTTGTAGTAGAGCAACTAAGGTAATTCTTAGAACACAATAATATTTGTGACGTTTTCCAATCTGGCTTTAAAAAGAACCATTCAGCTGAAACAGCTCTTTTAAAAGTTCCCAACAATGTGCTCATGGCGGCAGATTCTGGTCTATACACTGTTCTCATTCTTTTAGACCTAAAATCTGCATTTGATACTGTAAACCATGAAATCCTGCTCAAATTGTCATGATTACAGAACATTAAAGACCCAGATGCTGGAACCCGGAAGTAAACACAGGAGCAAGCTGGTGTGGTGAGTAAGAAGATTTAATTGCCAGCAGAGTTAAGGATTGAGCAGTTTCCATGTGGTCCACAAAACGAGAGACTGGATTTTGTGGCGTCACTGGTGGATCCCTCCGTAGGGCAGCGTCGGTGGAGATCTGTGGAGTTGGATGATCGGCAGAGGCTCGTGGTGAGACCGGTGAAGCAGACTAGTGAGGTTTCCAGACAACGGCTGATTCAGGCGACCAACCGTGGTTTGGGATTTCCTGGAGACAGGTAAGAAGATACATTAGGTGCAGGCTTGGAACAAGGTAGCTTGACAAGAACTAGTCGTAAGACCAAAATGAGCACCATCAGGGGCAACGGACTGGCGATGAATACTGGTCCAGGAGCTCCTTAAGTAGGTAGGCGGTGATGAGTTGAGTGGTGGCAGCTGGGCTGAATCAGGGAACCAAGCGGAGAGGAGAGGGGGAGGAGTCTGACAGAAGCACCATGACACGAATGTCTTCATAACGACTACAGTTTATCTGGTTCTGTCCTAAGCTGGTTTGCCTCCTATTTCAGTGGTAGATCTTATAAGGTCTGTGTTGACTCTCTATTTTCAGAAGTAAAAAATTCTGTCTTGTGGCGTTCCCCAAGGTTCTGTATTGGGACCCATTCTATTCACTGTCAACATGATTCCCCTTGGGAGACTCATCAGCAAATTTTCGAATATTTCTTATCATCTTTACGCTAATGACATTCAACTTTATTGCTCCTTTGGAAAAAATAATTACACAAATCTATCAAATATACTAGACTGCTTGGCCAGCATTAGAGTTTGGTTAAATGACAACCATTTAGTCCTGAACCCTAATAAGACAGAGACAATCATTTTTGCTCCTGATGACAAAATTCCCTCCATCAAAAGACACCTTGGTTCACTGAGCTCTTCTGTCCAGCTCAGTCTCAGGAATCTTGGTGTCTGGTTTGACAAAGCTATGTCTCTTGACTCTCACTCGAAGCACTTGGTCAAAAACTGTTTTTACCCCCTGAGGAATGTGGCTAAACTGAAGCCAATGTTAACTAGATCTGACCTTGAGTTGATCATCCATGCTTTTATCTCCTCTCGTTTAGACTACTGTATCTCTTTTGACTTGTTTTAATAAAAAAGTCTCTTAAACGTCTCCAACTGGTCCAGAACTCTGCTGCAAGGCTTACCTGCTGCAATACCACCCCTCTGTTTTTATCTCTACATTGGCTTCCTGTTACATTTAGAATAGATTTTAAGATTTTGATTTTAGTTTTTTTTGCCTTGCACGGACAAACCCCGATCTATATTTCTGACCATTTAACTCCATACACTCCAGCACGTTCTTTGAGGTCCACTGATAAACATCTTTTATGTGTTCCAAAAACTAGGGGAAACAAAGCCTTTTAGGCAGTCGCTCCCTGACTTTGGAATGACCTCCCCCTGTCTCTGCGCCAGATTGACTTAGTCCACACTTGTACCAAAAGGTTAAGAGCAGCTGTTCATTCAGATCAGTTCCTCTTTAGCTGAAAGAGGTTTTTGTACGACGTTGTTTCACTGTGTGAACGGATAGCTGTAACCCTGCTGACAGTAATAAACTCCTGAATCTTCAGCCTGAACTCCACTGATGGTCAGAGTGAAATCACTGCCAGATCCACTTCCACTAAAACGATCAGAAACTCCAGACTGACGAGTTGTTGCATATCTTATCAGGAGTTTAGGAGCTTCTCCAGATTTCTGAAGATACCAGTGGATGTGGTTGCTAACACTTGAACTGGTTTGACATTTAATGGAGACAGTTTGTCCTGGAACAACAGACTGAGGTCCAGGAGTCTGAGTCAAAGTGATTTCACCTGATGAACCTGGAAAAAAGGAAAAACAGAAGAGTCATTGAGATGAATCCAGATGAAGGAAATCTAAGAATTGTGCTGAAGTTTGTTTCCTGATGAATCCAAGTTTCCAGCAGAGAGTCTCACCCTGAACAAGGAGCTCCAGGACAGCCAGCAGCAGAGTCAGTGACATCCTCATTGTGCTGCAGGTGTGTCAGTGTCTCTGAAAGGTCTGGACAGCCACTGATCAACACTGAGCTCTTAACTGCTGGAAGCAGAGAGGCAGCACACATATGCAAACACACTGAGTCAGTCATCTGCAGCTGTTCTCAGCAGCTCTGGATGTTCAGCTTGGAATCTTTGGCCTACAGGAGCTGCAGCAGCACAACTCTGGAATAAAGACTCAGTCACTTTAGCAGATTACATTTGTGTTTACAGTGTTAAATAGTCTTCTGATCACAGATGAGAAGAATTCTTTTAACTTAATCTTTTGACAAGTTGGATGGTTTCAAAGTTTGTCCTCTCCAGGTGGAGGACTTTAATATCTTGGGGTTTTGTTCATGAGAGTGGGAAAATCAGAGAGACTGAAAACTGGATTTTAGCAGCGTCTGCTGTTATGCTGTTGTTGTGTTGGTCCATTTTGGTGAAGAGAGTTTTTAGTCAGAAAGCAAAGCTCTCAATTTGCTGGTTAATCTTAGTTCCAATACTTACCTATGGCCATGAGCTCTGGGTCATGACCTAAAGAACGAGGTCCTAAATACAAACGGCTGGAATGAGATTCCTCTGTAGGGTGGCTGGTGCTCCCTTAGAAAAAGGGTGATAACATTTAGAATTTAGTGATGAAATTCTTATACAATGGTCATCCATAGGCCCATAATCCAGATTCTCACCCCCACTATACATGCATGATGTATTTTTTTTAAAATGTTAACAGTTTTGAATTGTAATTAAGAGTGACATCAAAGTTGCAGTCTCCCAAATGTTAAAAACACTCCTTGGTTAGGCAATATAAATAAATAAAATTGATCCGAGGATGCCAAGAAGACGGCTCAGGCCTACCTTTAATGATAATAACAATAATTGATTGGAATTATCTGCGCTGTTTCAGACACTCAAAGCGAGTCCAATGTGTCCATTATTCATTCAGTCTTCATTCATTCTTGGTGATGGTAGAGGCGTGGCTGCTAGTATGCGCCTACGGTCCCTCTGACCATCACCGGGATCATTCATGCACATTCCTGCTGGTAGACAGTGGCGTTGAGAGTCTTGCCCAAAGACCCTCACTGGGTGATGTCAATTGTTCACCATTGATGTGGTAATTGCCCCAGTACCATTGTTCATTCCTATCGAACCCTGGATTCCTGTGGTAGTCTCTCACCATCAACCGAGCTACCCAGCCGCTTTAGCCCAGTTAAGTTTAGGATAAATTAACTGACAATACTGTATTGGAATAATAATGGAGCTAAGATAAAATTCAAAGCAATATGGATCTATTTTTGCCATCCTATTTAGAGGAAACATCATCAGTAGTAAACATTGGAAGGTTAGTTTCTATTTATAGTTTCTATATTTACTTTTGAATGGAAACATTTTACCCCTACTCCAAAATAAAATACTTTTTGATTTCAAAACAAAGAACTCTGATTAGATTTCAGCAAAATAAATAAAACTCTTGTTCATATCTGTAATGACATTTAATATCAGTTGTGTTTTCCAGTCAGACTGTGTTGAGTTTGTTGTGTTCAAAGTCAGAGAGCGTGTCTCTCTGCAGTCAGAGGTTTTTGTACGACGACTCAGTTAGTTTGTATCACTGTGGTTGACTTTTGGTGGAGGAACCAGACTGGAGGTTGATTGTAAGTAATTTATTTTCAATTTCCATCCATGTTTTAACAAAAAGTGTTTTCTTTTAAGTACCATAGACTAACATTTGTCTACTTGTATGATTTTTACAGATTTAGTTTTTTCATAATTCAGGAAACATTCACAGATGCAGATAAACGTGATTCCATTTGAAAATCATTTGTCAGTAATCTGTCAGTAAAGGTGAATTTATAGTTTTCCAACATTTATTCAATCCATTGTAACTTATGAACCAACAATTTTATTTTATTTTTACAATTTTGTGTTGAGAAAAAATAAAACTTCCTAGTTTTTAAGTTGTAATAATTCTGGAAACTAATTTTATGAAGTTTTTGAAAATAAATTATGGCTTTTTTTAAAAAGCTAAGTCTGAAAATTTAAGTTTGTGAGTTTTTAACATCTCAAAGTACTCATAGGTAGGTACTCATAGTATTGTGAAGTAAATATAAAAAAATAAACTGAACAAGACGTATCAACGTCAAATTGTTGCATTTATTCTCGTCTCATGTCAGAATCTGTGAACTCTCTTAGATATCTTTAACCTTTAATAATCTGGTCTAGCAAATGTTTGACCACATTTTGAAAATATTCTTAAAAAAAAGGATTCTGTTTATTTCTCACCAAAGAAAATAAGGACCGTGAAAAATAAATGTTTTTTTTCTGTGTCGGGTTGTTAAAAGTTAACTGAAGTTAGTTTATATCTTAAAGATCTTTTTCTTATTTTACGTTAATACTGAAACCTGTTTGTTGATGTGGTTCATTGGTGAAGCTCATCTGTTTCCATGGTTACAGCACCTAAAGAAGGAAGTGAAAGATTGAAAAAAGTGTTAAACTATCTGAAGAAATAAAGCAGCATTTTGCTGCAGGAAGAGTTTCTGTTCTCTTTGGATGATTTCTCATGAACTTGTTTGTGTCTTCTCATGCAGTAGGTCATGTTGCCCCCACCCTGACAGTGCTGTCCCCCTCCATGCATGAGGGGAAGGCCACACTCCTGTGTCTGGCCAACAATGGCTTCCCTTCAGGCTGGACTCTGTCCTGGAAGGTGGGCGGCAGCAGCAGCAGCAGCAGCTGGGAGGAGAGCAGGAGCCCCGGGGTGCTGCAGAAGGACGGCCTCTACAGCTGGAGCAGCACCCTGAGGCTCTCTGCAGACCAGTGGGAGAAGCTGGACTCTGTGACCTGTGAGGCCACCCAGGACTCCCAGACTCCAGTCTTAGAGACTCTGTGGAGAAACCAGTGTTCCTAGTCACCACCTGACTGACTGGACAATATTATTGTGTTTTTGCTTTTACTGAGATTTCAGCTGCATTTATGTTTTTAATCTTCTTTCTTTGTGTGCTATAAAAACATTTTTAGTAGATGTTGATTGTTTGATACTTTCTGCAAAATAAAAATGACTCTTTAAAGTTGTTTCATTTGTGATTTCTAACAAATGTATACATTTTAATTAGAACCTTTACATTAATTAAATGTCAAAATAAATGTTTAACTTCTTAGTTCCTGTTGCATTGATGGAGTTCATCCTGCTACTGTCAGATAAAGGTGCGCTACAGTCTAGACCAGGGGTCACCAATGGATTGCCTGTGTGCGCTTGGTCGAACATGAGGGCAAATTAAAGCTGCCACATTCAAAACACATTTTTTTATATACATTTTTTTATTTATAAAGGAAAATACCAACATTATCATCTATCAACTCAAATTCTTAGCCTCTCCACACTTTAAATGATCCTCAGCAACATTGGAGTTTGATTTTAATTCATTGAATGCATCAATTCCAGCAAAATAATTTTTAATCTAAAATGTCTTTATTACAATTACAGCTTTTTTAGTTCTAAAAGAATACTTTATTCATAGTTTGATCTTCATTAAAGAAAAAACTGGAAAGGAAAGTTTTGTAAACTTGACAGATCTTTTTTTATTTAGACAAAATGAAAAAAGATCAAATCAATGAATAAGTTTTTTTTATAACAAAGAAATTATTATCAAAAGTATTTTAGTGAACTCATTTCTTTTGCATTGAGAGCAGCTATTCATTCAGATCAGTTCCTCTTTAGCTGAAAGAGGTTTTTGTACGACGTTGTTTCACTGTGCGATTGGAAAGTTTGCACCCTGCTGACAGTAATAAACTCCTGAATCTTCAGCCTGAACTCCACTGATGGTCAGAGTGAAATCACTGCCAGATCCACTTCCACTAAAACGATCAGAAACTCCAGACTGACGAGCTGTAGCACCATATATCAGGAGTTTAGGAGCTTCTCCAGATTTCTGAAGATACCAGTGGAGTAGGCCACTAACACTTGAACTGGTTTGACATCTAATGTAGACAGTTTTTCCTGGAACAACAGACTGAGGTCCAGGAGTCTGAGTGACAGTGATTGCACCTGATGAACCTGGAAAAAAGGAAAAACAGAAGAGTCATTGAGATGAATCCAGAAGAAGGAAATCTAAGAATTGTGATGAAGTTTGTTTCCTGATGAATCCAAGTTTCCAGCAGAGAGTCTCACCCTGAACAAGGAGCTCCAGGACAGCCAGCAGCAGAGTCAGTGACATCCTCATTGTGCTGCAGGTGTGTCAGTGTCTCTGAAAGGTCTGGACAGCCACTGATCAACACTGAGCTCTTAACTGCTGGAAGCAGAGAGGCAGCACACATATGCAAACACACTGAGTCAGTCATCTGCAGCTGTTCTCAGCAGCTCTGGATGTTGAGCTTGGAATCTTTGGCCTACAGGAGCTGCAGCAGCACAACTCTGGAATAAAGACTCCACACTCAGTCACTTTAGCAGATTAGGTTTGTTTTTACGGTGTTAAATAGTCTTCTGATCACAGCTGAAAATATTTTTCTAAATTGATTTTTGATAGGTTGGCTGGTTTAATAGGTAGTTTGTCCTCTCCAGGTGGAGGACTTTAAGTATGTTAGGGTTTTGTTCATGAGAGCAGGAAAATCAAGTTTAATTGAAAGCTGGACTGTAGCAGCGTCTGCTGTTATGCTGTTGTTGTGTTGGTCCATTTTGGTCATCTTCATCATCTTAGTTCCAATACTCACCTATGGTCATGAACTCTGGGTCATGACCTAAAGAACAAAGTCCTGAATACAAACGGCTGGAATGAGATTCCTCTGCAGGGTGGCTGGTGCTCCCTTTAAAAAAGAGTGAAAACATTTAGAATTTGGTGATGGAATTCTTATACAATGATCATCCCAGGCCCAGAATCAAGATTCCGACCCCCACTATACATGCGTGATGTATTTTTTTTTTTTATGTTAACAGTCTTAATTTGTCATTAGGAGAGAGATCTGAGTTCCAGTCTCCCAAATATCAATAATGTTGCCAGTTTAGGCATTAAGAATAGCATAAATTAACTAACAATACTTTATTGGACAAAATTTCAAAGCAATATGGCGAATGCACAAAAATGGGTCTTAACGATGAGAATGTTTTGGCCATTATTGATAGACACTGTCATCTAAGGGCAGCCCCCCCCATGGCTGATCACTCTTCACAAATAAAATAATTTATGTGTACCTATTTTAGTGAGGCATGTGGCTCAAATAAGGCTAATTCAAAACTAGCTTCCTTTAACTATTTGTAGTCCCTTCACAGATGAAGGTTTAGGAGCTAAAAAAGCAAACATTTCTAGTCAGAAGCTCCTCCTCAGTTAAGGGTTTAGATCTGAAAGAGAACAGAGTTTTAGATGAAGAGCTTCTCTGCATTTACAGGTTTAGGAGTTAAAATAAGTCGTCCCTCTAAAGCTAAAAGCTCCTCCATGGTTGCTGGTTCAGAAGCACAAAGAGGTAAATCTTCACATTTCAAAGCTCCTCCATAGCTGCAGGATCAGGAGCTGGAAAAGCATAAAACTGTGAGTCTGAAGCTCCTTCACTGCTATGGGTTTTGGCGCTCAAACATCATCCAGGTTGGGAGCTCCTCCACTCTTATGGGATCAGGAGCTGAAAAAACTGGATCTTCAAAGTCAGGAACTTCTCCACAATACAAGTTTAGGGGCTAAGAGATGGAAACAGTTCACTGATTTCAAGGGTTTTACATTTATAAAGGACTCTTCCTGATTTCTGTCCCTTGATGCTCATCAGTGAGGATTCTGAACCAAAGGCCCCAGAGACAAAAATATCAGATTAACTTTACCTGTAAAAGGTTTGGTAGACTGTGGTCAATCTATCAAGTCACATGATCATTTCATGAAGATGAGTAACACTAATCTACAGACTGAGAAAAGTTCAAAAAGTGTCACTGAAGATGTTTCTGACAGAAGATCCTGGAATAATGTCTCTACAGTATTTGAATGTTGATGTTAAATTGTGATGTTTCTTTTCTAAATTAGTGTAAACAATTTTTTTTAGGAACAAATCAAATAGTTTCACAAATAAATCAAATGTATTTTAAATAAACTGTTTACTCATTTGCTCACAAGTGGCCGGGATAGGCTCCGGCAGCCCCGAGACCCTGAAAGGGAAAAACAGTGTAGAAAATGAATGAATGAATGTTTACTCATTAGATCATTTCAATTGGGATGAGTCATTTTCAACTGCAGACAAAAACATATAAAAAGTGTTACTATAAGTGTTTCTCACCAGAAGAAGAAGCTGAAATGTTATTTCTTTTTATTATTTAATTCACGCCGAATTTATGAGAATTTACACTATTTCATTAAGTGTCTTTAAATTGTGTCTTTCTTTGTGTGTTTAGTGTGTCTACAGTAAATCAGTCAGTGTTTCAGTCTCTGGAAGAACTTGAGGCAGAAACATTCAAATGAGTTTCAGTTCATTCTGATGAAGGAGGTTTTTGTACGATGACTTTTCACTGTGTGAACACACGCTGACTGTTGATCCAGTGATAACTCTGACAGTAATAAACTCCTGAATCTTCAGCCTGGACTCCACTGATGGTCAGAGTGAAGTCAATTCCATTTCCTGATCCACTTCCACTGAATCTGGAGGAGATTCCTGAAAATCTGTTTGATGTTCTTTCGATCAGAGCTTTAGGAGCTTCTCCAGATTTCTGATGGTACCAGGCGAGATAGTATTGTGAACCTGACCAGAGAGCTACTTTTTGACTGGCCTTACAGTCAATAGAGACGGTTTGATCGAGCTGCACTGATTTAGCTTCTGGCTGAGTCACAACAACATTTTGTCCAACAGAACCTGCAGAGAGAGAAGAACCACAAAGAACATGAGATGCTGAGGAGAAACTCAGCTGCACTCCAGATGATTCTCACATGACACAAACATCATCTTCCTCACCCTGAATGAAGCAGAGGAGAGTCCAGATGAGGACGCACATCAAAGTCATGGTTTCACTGAGGAGGAGGATTTCTGTGTCTTCTGCTGTGATGAAGGACAGCTGTCAGTCATCCAGTCTTCAACTCTCAGGACTATAAAGTCTCCCAGAGCACTGGAGCATGGAGCTGCTGATGCAAAGTGTTTTTATGGAAATGCAACCACTGACTCCAACAGGAACATGGATCTCTGTCATCAGGATTCACATCAATGGATCAATCAATCATTCCAGTTGGGATTAAAAAATATGGATTTATGCTCAAATATATTATTTGCTTTTACCACTAGTACATATTAGAGTACTTTCACATTTACAAAACAAAAAATTAAGCTTCTGCTAATTTTAGAAATAAAAACAACAACTTATAAATGTTTTAATTTCTTTAAGAACCTTTTTCTCATCAATCCGTTGTGTTTTTTTTCCAGTCAGACTGTGTTGAGTTTGTTGTGTTCAAAGTCAGAGAGCGTGTCTCTCTGCAGTCAGAGGTTTTTGTACGACGACTCAGTTAGTTTGTATCACTGTGGTACACGTTTGGTGGAGGAACCAGACTGGAGGTTGATTGTAAGTAATTTATTTTCAATTTACATCCATGTTTCAGCAAAAAGTGTTTTCTTTAAAGTACCATAAACTAACATTTGTCTACTTGTATGATTTTGACAGATTTAGTTTTTTCATAATTCAGAAAACATTCACAGATGCAGATAAACGTGATTCCATTTGAAAATCATTTGTCAGTAATCTGTCTGTAAAGGTGAATTTATAGTTTAACAACATTTTTTAATTCAGTTATAACATATGGACCAGTAATTTTATGTTATTTTATTTATTTTTTTTGTGTTGAGAAGAAAATGAAACCTCTCAGTTTTTAAGTTGTAATAATTCTGGAAACTAATTTTATGAAATTTTTGAAAATAAATTATGGCTTTTTTTTAAAAAGTAAGTCTGGAAAATTAGGTTTGTGAATTTTCAACATATCTGAGTGCTCATAGGTGAATATTGTGAAATAATTTTTAAAAATAAAGTGAACAAGACGTATCAACGTCAAATTGTTGCTTTTATTCTCGTCTCATGTCAGAATCTTTGAACTCTGTTAGATATTTTTAACCTTCATTAATCTGCCCAAGCAAATGTTTGTCCACATGTAAAAAATATTCTTAAAAAAATTAACTGTTTATTACTCACCAAAGAAAACAAGGAATGTGAAAAGATAAATGTCTTTTTTCTGTCAGGTTGTTAAAAGTTAAGTGAAATTAGTTTATATCTTAAAGATCCTTTTCTTATTTTACGTTGAGACTGAAACCTGTTTGTTGATGTGGTTCATTGGTGAAGCTCATCTGTTGCCATGGTTACAGCACTTAAAGAAGGAAGTGAAAGATTGAAAAAAAGTGTTAAACTAACAGCAGCATTTTGCTGCAGGAAGAGTTTCTGTTCTCTTTGGATGATTTCTCATGAACTTGTTTGTGTCTCCTCATGCAGTGGGTCATGTTCCCCCCACCTTGACAGTGCTGTCCCCCTCCATGCATGAGGGGAAGGCCACACTCCTGTGTCTGGCCAACAATGGCTTCCCTTCAGGCTGGACTCTGTCCTGGAAGGTGGGCGGCAGCAGCAGCAGCAGCAGCTGGGAGGAGAGCAGGAGCCCCGGGGTGCTGCAGAAGGACGGCCTCTACAGCTGGAGCAGCACCCTGAGGCTCTCTGCAGACCAGTGGGAGAAGCTGGACTCTGTGACCTGTGAGGCCACCCAGGACTCCCAGACTCCAGTCTTAGAGACTCTGTGGAGAAACCAGTGTTCCTAGTCACCACCTGACTGACTGGACAATATTATTGTGTTTTTGCTTTTACTGAGATTTCCGTTGCATTTATGTTTTTAATCTTCTTTCTTTGTGTGCTATAAAAACATTTTTAGTAGACGTCACTTGTTTGATACTTTCTGCAAAATAAAAATTGCTCTTCAAACTTCTTTCATTTGTGATTTCTAACAAATATATACATTTTAATTAAAACATTTTCATTAAATGGTAAAACAAATGTTATGTCCGAAAATCCATCCATGCATTCAAGGCAATAAACAATTTGTTGCCCTAAACAAGATTTTCTGTGTTGCCTCTTTGCCTCACAGTAAATTCAACTCCCAATAAACACATATTTACAAGAAACTTAATAACTTTGTCTCTAACATTTTTGTATCTAGATAATGTATTTGCACATGAAAATATCTGAATAGAAGACACAAAAACAAAAAATTAACCTTTTAAACTATTTTAGTATAATCTAACAATCTACAATCTAAACAGTTCAAAGTAAAAATAAACAAGTGACTTTACCTTGAATCAAACATTGTACTGCTGAGGTTTAGATGACTGGAGCAGTTCTTGATGCTGCAGCATCTGCAACTGGAGGATTTGCAGAGGACGGACTGAGAAACCTCAGCAGCACATCTGAGGACAGAAGAGGAGAAAGTGACAGTAATAAACACTTCAAGAGAAAAATACTATGAAATACTATTACAACTCTGGAGATACATGCACATTATAGAATATACTGTATAACATTTAATGTACTTTTCTCAAAGGTAAATTATATTAGTCATTTATATAATAGTAATAATTTTAATTTTATTGTCATAACAGTGAAATGCTGAGAATGTAAAAACTCAGAAAACTGCAGTAAAATATAGTTTACGGGAATTTTCTGCATAAAGATGTATTGATGTGAACTTAAATACTGATGAAAAGATACATGATGAATGCATCTTCATCTTCATCAACTGTAACACAACAAACAGCTGGACTTATGACTGTACAAAAAATGAAGAACATTTTGATTGAATGTTCCATGAAAATGTGAGAAAACCACATGAATGGAGTGAAACATCATAACACCTGATGGAATATTCAAACATTTGTCTGAGGAAGGTGAGATAGGATTTTTGACATTACTAATTTACATAAAAAGAACCTTCTGGAACATTAACTGATGCTAAATAACAGCTATTTATTGATGTTATGCTAAAGGTTAATGTTATCAATTAATCTGCAACAGCAAAATATTATGCTGGAGTGATTGACATCATCTTTACTTCCCATGCATCTGTCTTTGTCACATCTGTCTTCTTCTTCTTCTTTTCTTTCTTTCCTCCTCTAGGCACCAGAAAGGTTTTGGACATTTTGACCTAATGAGTGAATAAATCTCAGCTAGACGGCAACAACAACTTAATAGACTTTGTTACGCAGATCAATTCATGTGGTTTAATCTTTTCTTATTCAGATCTATTAAAAAACATTCTTCTCTCATCATAAAATCCAAATCCACCACCTGTCATTTCGATCCCCTTCCAACATCCTTATTTATAGCCTGTCTCCCCTCTGTCCTTCCACTTATCACTGCCTTTACTCATTCTTCATTATTAACTGGTACTGTCCCATTACTTTTTAAAATGGCAGATGTTAAACCAGTCCTGAGAAAACCTGGTTCAGATCCCAATTTATTCAGTAATCTCCGTCCAATTTCTAACCTTCCCTTCATTTTCACAATTCTTGAGAAAATAGTCGCCTCCCAACTTTATGATCCCTAAAACCAAATAATCTCCTGGAACCTTTTCAGTCCGGTTTCCGCCCCTCACACAGCACTGAAACTGCTCTGCTCAAGATCTCCAATGCCCTTCTCCTTGCAGCTGATTCTGGCCTCCTCACCATCCTCATCCTCCTCGATCAGAGTGCAGCCTTTGATACCATTTCTCACTCCATCCTCCTCCAAAGGCTCTCCTCCCTCGGCATCACCTCCACCCCCCTCCGTTGGTTCCACTCCTGCCTCTCAGGCTGCACCCAATTCATTCTGCTTAAATCCCTTAAATCTCTGCTGTCCTCTGTCTCTTCCGGTGTGCCCCAAGGTTCTGTCCTTGGTCCTCTTCTTTTCATTATGTATCTTCTACCCCTTGGCAGTCAATATCTTCCGTAAATTTAATATACATTTTTACTGTTTTGCGGATGACACCAGCTGTTTGTATCAAGCAAACCTGACTCCTCTCTTCCACCCTCCTCCCTCCACTCCTGTCTATCTGAAATCAAACACTGGTTCACCTTAAATTTTCTCAAACTCAATAGTGATAAAACTGAGCTACTTCTCATTGGTTCTATATCCACCCTCTCCAAAGCCACAAGTCTTCCTCTTTCCATTGACTCATCTTCTGTCTCCCCCTCCCCTAAGGTGAAGAGTCTGAGTGTCATCCTAAATAGTTCATTATCTTTTCAGTCTCATATAAATAACATTACTCGGTCTGCCCATTTCCATTTACATAACCATAATTGTCCACGCCCCTCCCTCACTGTCCCCTCTGCGTCTATCCTGGTTGGCATCTGGTCACTTCCCTTTTAGATTATTGTTAGATTAGATTATTCCTTTGATCTTTTGAACAAAATAAAACTTAATTAGTTTAGAACTAGTTTTGATTTTTAATAATTAAAAAATATAAAAGTAAATCTTTCTGTTCCTGCCTTCAATCTATATTATTTTTGTTTAGATGTTGCAATAAAATAAATGAAGAAATGAGCCTCAAACACAAATGAAGAGAAGGACGTTCTGCTGCTTTTGAAGCTTTTCAATCTTCCTGCAATGAAGTATCTCACTAAAGTGAATAAAGTCCTCACTGTTTTATAAATATTATTCCATATCTTTACCTGATAAACTAATCCAGACACTTTGATGGAATGTAAAGTAGTGAATGTACAATTTGTAGATCGCTGTAAATGTTTGTCTCCTGAAAAAACACACAAACATTAATGTCTGAACCTCTGGAATCAAAGTGAAAAACAACCTACAGTACAAATAATGTATAAATTGTGACTAGCTATGCATTTTTTTCTTCTCGTAAATTCAAGGATGTTAGAAGATGTAAGCAATTATGGAAACATCCAAACTTTGTCTTTTAAAATATATGTCTAGAAATAACAGTATATTTTGTTGAAGAGAAAAGATTCATTTATATTCTTCCGTCTTTCCCTTTTGGGGTCACGGGGCTTCCGGAGCCTATCCCAGACACTTGTGGGTGAAGGCAGGGGACACCCAGGACAGTTTGCCAGTCTGTTGCAGGAATATGACAAAGATATGTTATTTTATAATGAGCTACTAAACTGTTTTATTGTTAGGAAACACATTTTAAATTAAAAAGGAATATATTTGTTATGTTTGTCAGGTCATCACAGAAACACACAGAGACACACAACACACATCCAAACGTGAGGGTCAATGAAGACTCACCAAATAACCAACTGTTATTTATTATTTTGGACTGAGGGAGGAAGTTTGACTATGTGGAGAAATAGGGATATGACAAGGATATGTTATTTTATAATAGGCTAATATGTCATGGCTAGCAGGCTTTAGCAGACCCAGATGCTGGAACCCGGAAGGATACTCGGCAGACAGAATGGTAAGTTCTAAAGGTTCTTTAATTCTGAAGGCAGAATTAATAGGGGAGAAATCCACAGGAGCTGGTTGGAGGTTCTTGTGGGCGAAAACCGTGGTCCGAGGATCTTCCAGCGAGAAGCCAAGACGGGAGGCAGCGAGAGGT
Source organism: Oryzias curvinotus (assembly GCA_023969325.1). NCBI lineage: Eukaryota > Metazoa > Chordata > Actinopteri > Beloniformes > Adrianichthyidae > Oryzias > Oryzias curvinotus. Next base: position 9,015,693 of record CM043716.1, on the reverse strand, counting down.
GAGCGCGACCGTAGGTCCAGATGACAGCAAGAGTCCTGAGAGGCAGACAGGGAATTAGACAAGGCAACGAGACAAGAGTGAGATAGTGCATGGGCGGCCAGTGAAGCACCGAGGAGTACAACGAACTAGCGTCGAGTACAGGTCCTGGTCCTCCTTAAGAGCCTGGATCCTGATGGCGCTGATGAGGCACAGCCGTTGTCAACAGGTGGATGAGATGACGAGGGCTCAGCCGGGGGCACCGTGACATAATAAAGTGTATTTATTGTTAGGAAACACATTTTAAATTAGAAAAGGAATATATTTGTTAAATATTTCCTTTTTCATGAACTAAATTCGTAATAAAACACATTTGCACCAAAAGTTTGAGAGCAGCTGTTCATTCAGATCAGTTCCTCTTTAGCTGAAAGAGGTTTTTGTACGACGTTATTTCACTGTGTGAACGGAGAGCTGCTGCCCTGCTGACAGTAATAAACTCCTGAATCTTCAGCCTGAACTCCACTGATGGTCAGAGTGTAATCACTGCCAGATCCACTTCCACTAAAACGATTAGAAACTCCAGACTGACGAGTTGAAGCATACATCAGGAGTTTAGGAGCTTCTCCAGATTTCTGAAGATACCATCCAATGTGGTTTCCAACATCTGAACTGGTTTGACATCTAATGGAGACAGTTTGTCCTGGAACAACAGACTGAGGTCCAGGAGTCTGAGTCACAGTGATTTCACCTGATGAACCTGGAAAAAAGGAAAAACAGAAGAGTCATTGAGATGAATCCAGATGAAAGAAATGTAAGAATTGTGATGAAGTTTGTTTCCTGATGAATCCAAGTTTCCAGCAGAGAGTCTCACCCTGAACAAGGAGCTCCAGGACAGCCAGCAGCAGAGTCAGTGACATCCTCATTGTGCTGCAGGTGTGTCAGTGTCTCTGAAAGGTCTGGACAGCCACTGATCAACACTGAGCTCTTAACTGCTGGAAGCAGAGAGGCAGCACACATATGCAAACACACTGAGTCAGTCATCTGCAGCTGTTCTCAGCAGCTCTGGATGTTCAGCTTGGAATCTTTGGCCTACAGGAGCTGCAGCAGCACAACTCTGGAATAAAGACTCTACACTCAGTCACTTTAGCAGATTAGATTGTGAGTAGATTACTGTGTTAAAGAGACTTCTGATCACAGCAGAAAATATTTTTTCTTAATGAATTTTTGATAGGATGGTCGGTTTAATAGGTAGTTTGTCCTCTCCAGGTGGAGGACTTTAAGTATCTTAGGGTTTTGTTCATGAGAGCATGAAAATTTGAGAGATTGAAAGCTGGATTTTAGCGGCATTTTAGTTCCAATACTCACCTGTGGTCATGAACTCTGGGTCATGACCTAAATAACGAGGTCCTGAATACAAACGTTTGCAATGAGCTTCCTCTGCAGGGCGGCTGGTGTTCCATTTGAAAAACAGTGACATATTTAGAATTTGGCGATGGAATTCTCATGCAATGACCCTCCCAGGCCCAGAATCAAGATTCCCATCCCCACTACACATGTGTGATGTACTTATTTTAAAATGTTACCAGTTTTAAATGGTAATTAACAGAGAGATTTGAGTTGCAGTCGCCCAAATGTTAAAAACGCTTCCTGGTGTTAAAAGTAAATTAAATTGACCCTAGGATTCCAACAAGAGGGCTCAGAGTTACCTTAAGCCCAGTTAAGATTAGGATAAATTAACTGACAGCCGCTACAATGCATCTTCAACCTGAGCCTGCAACTCGGGAGAGTGCCCACCCTCTGGAAGACTTCATGCATCGTTCCGGTCCCCAAGAAGAACCGGCCCAGCGAGCTGAATGACTTCCGACCGGTGGCACTCACATCACATCTGATGAAGACGTTGGAGCGGCTCTTCCTCAAGCTCCTCAGACCCCAGGTGCTGCACGCTGAGGACCCTCTACAGTTTGCCTACCGGGCAGAGGTTGGAGTAGAGGATACCATCCTCTTCCTCCTACACAGAGGGAAAAGGCACTATAAGGATTACTTTCCTGGACTTTTCCAGTGCCTTCAACACTATCCAGCCCCTTGTACTCCAGGAAAAACTCTCCAGTATGCGAGTGGACCCGTGCCTGGTTGCTTGGATTTCCATCTACCTCACCAACAGACCACAATACGTCAGGCTAAAGGACATCACGTCTGACACTGGTCAGCAACGTGGGAGCTCCACAGGGGACTGTACTTTCCCCTTTCCTCTTCACCCTGTACACCGCAGACTTCTGCTACAACTCGGACACGTGTCACATCCAGAAGTTCGCAGATGACACAGCCATCGTGGGGTGTATCAGTGGCGACGAGGAGGAGGAGTACAGGAGCCTGGTGAAGGATTTTGTTGTGTGGAGCCACAAAAATAACCTAGAACTCAACACCTCCAAGACTAAGGAACTGGTCGTTGACTTTGGGAGGGACAGACCCAACCCCAGACCAGTTCTGATAGGATTGGAGGAGGTGGAGGTCGTGCAGACCTATGAATATCTTGGGCTGTGGCTGGACAACAAGCTGGACTGGACGAGCAACACGGGGCAGCTGTACAAGAAGGCCCAGAGCAGGATGTACTTCTTGAGGAGGTTAAGATCCTTCAACATCTGCAAGAACCAGTCTGTGGTCGCCAGCGCTCTAACCTACGCTGTGGTGCTGGGGGGGGAGCACCTCAAAGACAGACTTCTCCAGGCTGGAAAAGCTGATCAGGCAGGCTGGTTCAGTGGTTGGCACAACGCTGGACCCTCTGGCTATTGTGGCAGAGAGAAAGACACTAAAAAAACTAACGTGTATCCTGAACAATGCCACACACCCTCTGCACATGACCATCAGTAGCCAGAGAAGCACCTTCAGCAAGAGATTGCTCCTCCCAAGGTGCAGGACTAATAGACTGAGGAACTCCTTTGTCCCACGTGCCATCAAACTCTTTAACCACCACTTAGGAGGGGGGAGGGGGACAGAAAGGAAGGGGAAAGGGCCTGAATGACTTTTTTTTAAATGCTGTTTTGCAGATATTTAAACTGTTTTTTTTACTGTTTTTACTGTTCTAATTTTTCTGATTACTGTACTGCTCTTCCTATATGTATGCCAACCAGTGCTGTATGTGATGGATCTATCTATCTATCTATCTATCTATCTATCTATCTATCTATCTATCTATCTATCTATCTATCTATCTATCTATCTATCTATCTATCTATCTATCTGTCCATCTATCTATCTGTCCATCTATCTGTCCATCCATCCATCTATCTATCTATCTATCTATCTATCTATCTATCTATCTATCTATCTATCTATCTATCTATCTATCTATCTATCTATCTATCTATCTATCTATCTATCTGTCTGTCTGTCTGTCTGTCTGTCTGTCTGTCTGTCTGTCTGTCTGTCTGTCTGTCTGTCTGTCTGTCTGTCTGTCTGTCTGTCTGTCTGTCTGTCTGTCTGTCTGTCTGTCTGTCTGTCTGTCTGTCTGTCTATCTATCCGTCTATCCGTCTATCCATCTATCCATCTATCTATCTATCTATCTATCCATCTAATACTGTATTTGTTGGAATAATGTATATAAGTTATCTCATATTTGCTTTTTTATGCTTCACCTAGATATATACAGGTGATATAATCATGTTTGCAGAAGTATCTGTGTCCAACTCTGCTTCACAGGAAGGTGGAGGTGACACCCTTAAGAGAAAACATTTATCTTTGCGTCTGTCCAGCATCTTCCTGCAAACTTGTGTGTTAGCTGTGTCTAGAATGAATCAAAGGACACTCTGTGTTAGTTTATCCGCAGGTCCGAAGAGGATGTGGGAAGACTGTAACAGATAGACATGTCATAATTAATGTTTTCTAATCGTGCTGCAGCTGTGCTTTTCTTGTCCCCCCCCCCTTAGAGAACAGTGCATGTGTAACTTGGGAAAACCCCAAAACAATTCATAAAATGGGAGAGCAGCGGAATATGCGCCAGAGTGGAGAGAGACTGTTTACTGAGTAGATCTCTGTCTGCTCTCCTCATCAAAGGTACCTTAGTCTGTTTGTCTTTCTTTCCTTTTTGAATTGTTATGATGTTGCAGGTTGTTTTAACCCAACAGTATTGGACTAATAATAGAACTAAGATACGTTTCAAAGCAATTTGGTGAATGCACCAAAATGGGTCTATTTTTGCCATCTTATTTAGAGGAAACATCATCAGTAGTAAACATTGGACAGATAGTGTTTTGGCCTTTACTGATAGACACTTTCATTTAAGGGCGGCCTCCCCATGGCTGATTATTCTTCATAAATAAAATAATTTAGGTGTTCCTAATTTGATGACACCCAGCTCTATCTCTCCAGCAAACCCAATTCCTCTCTCCCACCCTTCTCCCTCACCTCCTGTTTACTTGAAATTAAAAACTGGTTCACTCAAAACTTTCTTGAACGTAATAGTGCTAAAACAGAACTATTACTTGTTGCCTCTAAATCCACCCTTTGAAAAATGCCAAAATTCCCCACTCTCCTTTGAACCCCACATTAATAACATTACTCGGTTCGCCTATTTTCAACTGCAATATAAATCGTCTTCGCCCCTCCCTCACTATCCACTCTGTTTCCATTTTGGTTCATAGTCTGGTCACTTGACGCCTTGATTACTGTAATGATCTTTTCTTTGGTTTACCTAAAAAAACTCTCAATAAACTCCAACTGGTCCAGAATTCGCTCCCATCGTTTCCAGAACTCCACCGTTTCATCACATCACCCCGGTCCTTCAGCAACTCCAACTCCACTAATCAAATTCAGAATACAATTTAAACTTCTTCTTTTGAGTTTCAAAGCTCTTCATAACCTCATTTATCTGATCTTCTCGACATCTACACCATCTCTGGTCTTCCTCATCCCTGCAGCCCTGGTCCCAACTGGTCGCCAATGGAAGCAGAGCCTTCAGCCACTCGGCCCCTCAACTATGGAACTCTCTCCCCCTGAACCTCCGTATATCGTTGATCACTGCCTTTCTTTAAATCCAAACTCAAAACTCAACTCTTTAAATCTGCCTTTCTTCTCTGATTGTCCTTCCATCTGTTGGCTGATTTAAATGTGCTTTTAGTGTTGATTTAATTTATTTTATTATATTTATTGTATTTTCTGTACTATGCAGTGTCCTTGAGTGGCAACAGAGGTGCTTGAAATCAATTGCATTATTATTTTATTTTAGTGAGGCATGAGGCTAAAATTAAGGCTAATTCTAAACTAGTTTCCTTTAACTATTTGTAGTCCCTTCACAAATGAAGGTTTAGGAGCTAAAAAGCAAACAGTTCTAGTCAGAAGCTCCTCCTCAGTTAAGGGTTTAGATCTGAAGGAGACCAGAGTTTTAGATAAAGAGCTTCTCTGCATTTACAGGTTTAGAAGTTAAAATAAGTCGTCCCTCCAAATCTAAAAGCTCCTCCATGGTTGCTGGTTTTGAAGCACAAAGAGGTAAATCTTCACATTTCAAAGCTCCTCCTCAGCTGCAGGATCAGGAGCTGGAAAAGCACAAAACTGTGAGTCTGAAGCTCCTTCACTGCTATGGGTTTTGGAGCACAAACATCATCCAGGTTGGGAGCTCCTCCACTCTTATGGGATCAGGAGCTGACAAAACTGGATCTTAAAAGTCAAGAACTTTTCCACAATACAAGTTTAGGGGCTAAGAGATGGAAACAGTTCCCTGATTTCAAGGGTTTTACATTTATAGAGGACTTTTCTTGATTTCTGTCCGTTGATGCTCATCAGTGAGGATTCTGAACCAAAGGCCCCAGAGACAAATACAAGCTAAATCCAGCCAGAAACCGAGCCAAGCAAGCAGCACAGAGTAAAGCTGCTGCTCCTTCAGAATGAGAGGAGCAAGTTGAGGTGGCTCTAACATCTGGTCCAGATGCCTCCTTGGTGCCTCCCTCAGAAGGTCATCCTGGCACGTCCCACTGAGCGGAGACAGGAAGTCCAAGGACACGCTAGTTATAGTTTTAGTGTTGCTGTTAAATAAAATCAGATTATCTTTACATGTAAAAGGTTTGGTAGACTGTGGTCAATCTATCAAGTCACATGATCATTTTCATGAAGATGAGTAACTCTAATCTACAGACTGAAAAAAGTTCAAGATGTTGAAGATGTTTCTGACAGAAGATCCTGGAATAAAGACTCTACAGTATTTGAATGTTGATGTGAAATTGTGTTGTTTCTATTCTAAATTAGTGGAAACTTTTCTTCAGGAGCAAAACGAATAGATTCAAAAATAAATCCAATATATATTTTTAATAATCATTTTACTTATTCAATCATTTCAATTTCAATGAGTCATTTTGATCTGCAGACAAAATCAAACATAAAGAATTCTCACTATAGGTTTTTCTCATTGGCATTAACAAGACATGTAATAACTTTGTCTCTGACATTTTTTTGTATTGAAATAGAAAGTTTGGGACATTTTGAACTTTTGAGTGAATCTCAGCTAGAAAGCAACGACTTTGATAGAAAGATGTTGAAGGATCATAGACTTTGTTATGCAGATCCATTTAAGAAGAAAAAGAGGCTAAAATGTTACTTCTTTTAATATTTTATATGAATTTATGAGAAATTCTGACCATTGCATGAAGTTTCTTTGAATTGTGTCTTTCTTTGTGTGTTTAGTGTGTCTACAGTGAATCAGTCAGTGTTTCAGTCTCTGGAACAACTTGAGGCAGAAACATTCAAATGAGTTTCAGTTCATTCTGATGAAGGAGGTTTTTGTACGATGACTTTTCACTGTGTGAACACATACTGACTGTTGATACTGTGATAACTCTGACAGTAATAAACTCCTGAATCTTCAGCCTGGACTCCACTGATGGTCAGAGTGAAGTCAATTCCATTTCCTGATCCACTTCCACTGAATCTGGAGGAGATTCCTGAAAATCTCTCTGATGTTGCATAGATCAGAGCTTTAGGAGCTTCTCCAGATTTCTGATGGTACCAGGCAAGCCAGTATTTTGATTCATACCAGAGAGCTACTTTTTGACTGGCCTTACAGTCAATAGAGACGGTTTGACCGAGCTGCACTGATTTAGCTTCTGTCTGAGTCACAACAACATTTTGTCCAACAGAACCTGCAGAGAGAGAAGAACCACAAAGAACATGAGATGCTGAGGAGAAACTCAGCTGCACTCCAGATGATTCTCACATGACACAAACATCATCTTCCTCACCCTGAATGAAGCAGAGGAGAGTCCAGATGAGGACGCAGATCAAAGTCATGGTTTGACTGAAGAGGAGGAGGAGGAGGAGGATTTCTGTGTCTTCTGCTGTGATGAAGGACAGCTGTCAGTCATCCAGTCTTCAACTCTCAGGACTATAAAGTCTCCCAGAGCACTGGAGCATGGAGCTGCTGATGCAAAGTGTTTCTATGGAAATGCAACCACTGACTCCAACAGGAACATGGATCTCTGTCATCAGGATTCACATCAATGGATCAATCAATCATTCCAGATGGGATTCAAAAATATGGATTTATGCTCCAAGACAATATTTGCTTTTACCACTAGTACATAACACAGTACTTTCATATTTACAAAACAAAAAATTAAGCTTCTGCTAATTTTAGAAATAAAAACAACAACTTATAAATGTTTTAATTTCTGTTAGAACCTTTTTCTCATCAATCCGTTGTGTTTTCCAGTCAGACTGTTGAGTTTGTTGTGTTCAAAGTCAGAGAGCGTGTCTCTCTGCAGTCAGAGGTTTTTGTACGACGACTCAGTTAGTTTGTATCACTGTGGTTCACGTTTGGTGGAGGAACCAGACTGGATCTTGGAAGTAAGTTTCTAAAAACATTTATATAAAAATGAAACTCAATTTTGTATTATCTTACAGAGGTTAAGAGTCTAGATGTTTTTTTTTTATTTGAACCTTTTATTCAATGTTTCAGCTGTTAAATTCTGTTTCAAGTTTTACATGATGGTTGATTTTGAGTCTTAAATGACTTATTTGTGAAAATCTGACATTTCGAATTTCAAAATAAGATATTTTCACAATTTTTTTGTTTTGAAATTGCCTTAAAATGTAAAAAAAAAATTGGGCTAGAGGAAAGCTACACTTTAGTATTTTAACAAAGTAATTTAAAAGTTTATATAAGTTCACAAATTTTCTAAAATCTCTGGGTCACGGGGTTGATAAACCTCTTCTCAGCAACTCAGGATTCAAAAATAACATCAATATATATTTTTTAAGATATATTTTTTATTTCATTTGTTTATGTTTTTGACTGATCTCATGATCTTAAAGAACCCAAATGTTTTCAGTCTGTTTGTTCAAATGTTCCTGAAATAATTGAACAAACATGAAAATGATGTATCTTCTAGTTTGAACTGTCGTTGGTTCCAAAGAGCGTTTGTCCTCATGAGGACTCTGTGTGCTGATCTGCATGAGAGCTTTCTGAAAGGAAGTGAAACAGTGTGTGAGTGAGTGACTGATGGAGCAGAAACTAACATCTGACAGAAACTTCTTCAAGGAGAACATCAACGTTCACACAGTCAAGGAGTTTGATTGACAGCTGTGTGCTTCCTGTCCTCTAACCTGATTGGTGTCTTCTAGGTGATGTCCGTCCAAAACTGACAGTGCTGTCCCCCTCCATGCATGAGGGGAAGGCCACACTCCTGTGTCTGGCCAACAATGGCTTCCCTTCAGGCTGGACTCTGTCCTGGAAGGTGGGCGGCAGCAGCAGCAGCAGCAGCTGGGAGGAGAGCAGGAGCCCCGGGGTGCTGCAGAAGGACGGCCTCTACAGCTGGAGCAGCACCCTGAGGCTCTCTGCAGACCAGTGGGAGAAGCTGGACTCTGTGACCTGTGAGGCCACCCAGGACTCCCAGACTCCAGTCTTAGAGACTCTGTGGAGAAACCAGTGTTCCTAGTCACCACCTGACTGACTGGACAATATTATTGTGTTTTTGCTTTTACTGAGATTTCAGCTGCAATTATGTTTTTAATCTTCTTTCTTTGTGTGCTTTAAAAACATTTTTAGTAGATGTTACTTGTTTGATACTTTCTGCAAAATAAAAATTACTCTTTAAAGTTGTTTCATTTGTGATTTCTAACAAATATGTACATTTCAGTCAGACAACTCTTGCAGTAAGAAATATTTATTTGACATTTTCCACATACTTTAGTTGGCATTCACATCTTTTGGTTTGGCATAAGGCTCCGTTCAATTCCATGAGAGATTTCCATAAACTTTCGGGTAACAAAACCCCCCCTTTACGGAGCCCACAGGTGGAAGCCGGGGAGGAGGGTGGGGCGAAGAATGAGCGCTGAAGGTAAGAAAGAGAATGAACGCCTGCGCACCTGGCTTAAATAGGACGCTGAGCAGGTGAGTTAATTGACTGAACCGCCCTAGGGTAAGCTGTAAACACTGCTACGAGTCATCTGCCCGAAACACGATTGAAAATCGTCATTTCAGTCAGACAACTCTTGCAGTAAGAAATATTTATTTGACATTTTCCACATACTTTAGTTGGCATTCACATCTTTTGGTTTGGCATAAGGCTCCGTTCAATTCCATGAGAGATTTCCATAAACTTTCGGGTAACAAAACCCCCAACACTTAATTATCCAGAAGAAGAAGAAAAAATGTATATGTATAATCAGTGTGTAATAAAATGGGGTGTGTTTTCGGCAGCATTCCATTTCCATTTCATTTCCCAGTATGACTGCTATGTGTGACCCGGCACCATTGACCGTTTGGGCCGCCCCCGTTCAAGTACAGCGCCACGAAGGGAACATGCTATCTAGTGGATCTGCTATGTGTGACCCGGCACCATTGACCGTTTGGGCCGCCCCCGTTCGAGTACAGCGCCTCGAAGGGAACATGCGACCTAGTGGATCTGCTATGTGTGACCCGGCACCATTGACCGTTTGGGCCGCCCCAGTTCGAGTACAGCGCCACGAAGGGAACATGCTATCTAGTGGATTTGCTATGTGTGACCCGGCACCATTGACCGTTGGGCCGCCCCCGTTCGAGTACAGCGCCTCGAAGGGAACATGCTATCTAGTGGCTCTGCTATGTGTGACCCGGCACCATTGACCGTAGGGTCGCTCCCGTTCGTGGAAACCACTAGAGGAACATACTATCTGAAAGAGAGAGGGAAAGAAATAAAAGGGGAGCCAACATAAATTACTCATACCTGATCTTAGAACGTAGGCTCACTTCCCCAAAAACAAAACGCTGTGCAGAACTATAATTTAAACCGCCCAACGACCCGTATGATACACTAACTTAACATCCAATCCAAAGCTTCCGATGGCGTATTATGACATGCTGAACAGCCATTATTCGAACTTCTATTAAGCTAAGAACAAGCTTTATGGCCATAACTTCTTCCATTGTGGCAACTAGATATACACGAGCTCAAGTCCATCCATTGTTTCGAAGCTCCCAAAGACAGTACAACGAACGAGCTTAATAGCCATAATTTTCTCCATTTGGCATACCAATTATAAGCGCTCAAGGAACATCATTTAATTGAGATCCCATCCTAATATTAAGAACGAGTTCAACGCCCATAATTACTATGCTTCAACGCCCATAATTACCATGCTTCATTGGCATACTACAAAATTGGCTTAAGAACCAAGCTCCAGCGCATACTATGATACAGCTTAGAACATCCTAAATTTTGAGGCTTCCACCTGGCTATAATTTTCTGTAACATCTATAATCGAAGAATTTACATTCATTCTGCTGTTGACATTGATTGATTAATTCAGTCAGAAGTGTCATTGGAATGCAGAGGAGGTCCACCGCCCCGTCACTTTCAGTGCAGCAATAGGTACGTCGAGCAGTCATCGTTGCAACACCAGATCAAGGAATGCAGGGGTGACATCACTTCCTGGAACCGGAGAAGCTGATCGGGGCGTAGGGGTTCGCAGGCTCAGGATGTGGTGCATAGATAAAACAAAGCAGTATTAGTCTTGACAAGAATATATAAAAATCCCAGATACCGATCAGTTTCAAAATGCTTGAGATAAATGAAATAACAGTGCTTTTAAAGAACAAATCTGAGAAGTGAAATTTAGGAGATAGTTAAGGTAAAGACCCATTGTGGATTTATCGCACCCTAGAAACCATCATAATTACAAATTCCAACAGAGAAATGATAGTGAACTATATAACCTGCACAAAGTCTTAATACCAATTTTTTATATATTCCAAAGATAAGAAAAGTAACCTTTGACAGTTTCAGAGGGACGCACCTTCAGGAGGCCATCGAGGAGTAGGTGATGGGAAGAGTAGCCAAGGAGATTTGTAGATGAGGAAGGTCAACATCCCACGTAGCAAAGGATTACAGCTTGGCTGGATTTGATGCTTTGTACTCGATATTAGTGGTCCTCAAATTGGTGGACAACAAAGTACAGGCTACCGAAATTGTAATTAGCCAAGGGCGTCTGGATACTGAAAAAGAGAACTTGAGAGCCATGAGGGATCGTAGGTTTTGATAGTTTTTTTTTTTTTTTTTTTTTTTTTTTCTAGACTGAACCTTAAGCATTTAGAGGCATAACAAGCCACTAATGGGGAAGCATCTAGCAGACTGTCATCTGCTTAAGCAAAGCAGATAGAAGACTGACTTGTGAACACAAGATTTAACTCTTGAACTAAGCTTGAGAGCACAAGTGATATATTTCCTACGGTCAGGGTAGAAATTGCTCAAGGTGGTATTTAAACATTAACCAAGTCAACCGATGACACAATACTATCATTCACTATTGAAACAGCCTTAATATAATCTCCAAGGATGAAATAACCGGACGACACCTTATAAACCATCAGAGCTGTAGATTCTGGCGGCCGGACAAACACAAACCACTCTTAAATCCTTTCCCCCAAACCAGAAGGCACAGCCTCAGAAGAACAAGTGGAGGGAGCCTGAAGACACGACAGTCATCATAACATAACTATGTCAAGCATAGAGAGGGAAGGAACAAACGCAAGACACGAAATCCAGAACAGGAACACAGGGCCCAGGACGGAACTACCCAGAACAAGAACATAAGATGAACGGATGACCATAGAACCAAAGCCACAGCAAATGTCAGGTGGCCCAACCATTGACAAATCATATTCAAACCAAACAATGAATAAACAACACGCTGCACAAAAGCCACAGACGACATAATGGGGAGAGACAAGCAGCAATGAACCATCCGATCCGTAGAAGAAAAATAAATCCGGAAGGGTGGAGGACCATACAGTATAGACAACGTGGAACCCAGAGTTGAAAATACCCCCCCCCCCCCCCACAGAGATATTCAGCACCTAAAGAACAAAACAGCAACAAAGAAAATGCAAAAACCACAAATAATTCAGCCAGCATGAGAAACCAGGCCAGACGAGGACCGCCAGCCTTCACAACCACAGAAAAGACCCCACAACTCCTGAAACAATAACCGGAAGACGCAGAATAACAGCAGAAAACGAATCAGAGTGATCATGGAACAGACCACGAGTCACAAAAACTACAATTCCCAGGGTCCTTAGGGGCGCGACGTCACCATACACGGAAGTAAACAAAACAAGACTCAGCCCAGAAAAACGAACCAGGAAAAAAAACCGCACGCCGCTCACCTTAGAAGACCGGCCGACCACGGCAGACGATAGACCCGGACAGCTCCAGATCCGGGCCCACGGACAACCCGAATACCATTGAAAGCACACCCCCTGCAGATGCACGCGACCGCGGCGAAACGAACGCGCTGGGCGCCGTTAGCCGCCTGGAGATCGCCGCTAGCTGCCCGGCAAGAGCCGCTAGCTGCCCGGCGAGAGCCGCAAAAAAGAGCAGACGCGGCGAAAACGGAAAGCCCACATCAGAAATGGGGAATATCTATCCAAAGGATGGGGGGAATACAGCAAGACGTCGAAGAAAAGGAGATCCGCCGGATCCGCGAGCACGGGGAACGGCGAAGAATGAGCGCTGAAGGTAAGAAAGAGAATGAACGCCTGCGCACCTGGCTTAAATAGGACGCTGAGCAGGTGAGTTAATTGACTGAACCGCCCTAGGGTAAGCTGTAAACACTGCTACGAGTCATCTGCCCGAAACACGATTGAAAATCGTCATTTTAATGAAAACATTTTCAATAATGAAATTGCAAAAGAAATTTCAAGAAAAAAAATCCATCCATTTATCCCTAAACAATTTGTTTCATAGGTTAATTGGCAACTCTAAATTTTCCATAGGTGTGAGTGTGAGAGTGAATAGGTGTGTGATTGTGGAAATTCTACCCTGTGACAGACTAGCGACCTGTCCAGGGCATCCCCTGCCTTCGCCCACAAGTGGCCGGGATAGGCTCTGGCAGCCCCGTGACCCCGAATAGGAAAAATGGAATAGAAAATGAAAGAATGAATTTGTTGCCCTTAACAAGATTTTCTGTGTTGCCTCTTTGCTTCACAGTGAATTCCACTGCCAGTAAACATATACTTACAAGAAACCTAATAACTGTGTCTCTGACATTTTTCCATCCATCCATCTTCCTCCGCTTATCCGGGACCGGGTCGCGGGGGCAGCAGACTGAGCAGAGATGCCCAGACTTCCCTCACCCCAGCCACTACCTCCAGCTCCTCTGGGGGACCCCGAGGCGTTCCCAGGCCAGCCGAGAGATGTAGTCTCTCCAGCGTGTCCTGGGTCTTCCCCGGGGCCTCCGCCCAGTGGGACATGCCCGGAACACCTCTCCAGGGAGGCGTCCAGGGGGCATCCGGACTAGATGCCCGAGCCACCTCAACTGGCTCCTTTCGATGTGGAGGAGAAGCGGTTCTACTCCGAGCTCTCCGCGGGTGACCGAGCTTCTCACCCTATCTCTAAGGGAGCGCCCAGCCCCCCTACGGAGGAAGCTCATTTCAGCCGCTTGTATTCGGGACCTCGTTCTTTCGGTCATGACCCATAGCTCGTGACCATAGGTGAGTACTGGAACGTAGATCGACCGGTAAATTGAGAGCTTTGCTTTTCGGCTCAGCTCTCTCTTCACCACGACGGACCGATAGAGCAACCGCATAACTACGGACGCCGATCCGCCTGTCAATCTCACGCTCCGATCTTCCCTCACTCATGAACAAGACCCCAAGGTATTTAAACTCCTCCACCTGGGGTAAGGACACTCCACCCACCGAGAGATGGCAAACTACCTTTCTCCGGTCAAGGACCATGGCCTCAGATTTAGCGGTGCTGACCCTGATCCCAGCCGCTTCACCCTCGGCCGCAAACCATCCCTATGCACGCTGGAGGTCCCGGTTCGATGAAGCCAACAGGACAACATCATCTGGAAAAAGCAGAGAGGAAATCCTGTGGTCCCCAAATCAGATCCCTTCCGGCCCCTGGCTGCACCTAGAAATTCTGTCCATAAAAACTATGAACAGAACCGGTGATAAAGGGCAACCCTGCCGGAGTCCAACGTGGACTGGGAACAGGTCTGATTTACTGCCGGCTATGCGAACCAAGCTCCTACTCCGGTCATACAGAGACCGGACAGCCCTCAGTAAGGCTCCCCGGACCCCATACTCCCAGAGCACCCCCCACAGGATGCCACGGGGGACGCGGTCAAACACCTTCTCCAAATCCACATGGACTGGATGAGGGTACTCCCACAATCCCTCCAGCACCCTAGATAGGGTGTTGAGCTGGTCCACTGTTCCACGACCAGGACGGAAACCGCACTGTTGTTCCTGAATCCGAGGTTCGACTATCGGACGGACTCTCCTCTCCAGTACCCTGGCATAGACTTTCCCAGGGAGGCTGAGGAGTGTAATTCCCCTATGGTTGGAACACACCCTCCGGTCCCCCTTCTTAAAGAGGGGAACCACCACCCCTGTCTGCCAGTCCAGTGGTACGGTTCCCGACCGCCACGCGATGCTGCAGAGACGTGTCAGCCAAGACACTACCACAGCATCCAGAGACTTGAGGTGCTATGGGCGGACTTCATCCACCCCCGGGGCCTTGCCACCGAGGAGCTTGTTGACTACCTCAGTGACTTCAGCCCAGGTAATAGACAGCCCCACCCCAAAGTCCTCATTCTCCGCTTCTTCAAAAGAAGCCAGGTCAGTGGAATTGAGGAGATCCTCGAAGTACTCCTTCCACCGCCCGACAATGTCCCCAGTCGAAGTCAACAGCTCCCCACCTGCACTGAAAACGGTGCCTGTGGAGAACTGCTTTCCCCTCCTGAGTCATCGGATGGTTTGCCAGAATTTCTTCGAGGCCAACCAATAGTCCTTCTCCATGGCCTCACCGAACTCCTCCCAGGACCGAGTTTTCGCCTCCGCAACAGTCCGGGCCGCAGCTCGCTTAGACTGCCGGTACCTGTCAGCTGCCTCTGGAGTCCCGCAGGCCAGCCAGGCCTGGTAGGACTCCTTCTTCAGCTTGACGGCATCCCTTGCTTCCGGTGTCCACCACCGGATTGGGGGGTTACCACCGCGACAGGCACCAGAGACCTTGTGACCACAGCTCTGAGCAGCAGCAGAGACAATGGAGGTGGAAAACATGGTCCACTCGGACTCAATGTCCCCAACCTCCCTCAGTACCTGTTTGAAGTTCTCCCGGATGTGGGAGTTAAAGACTTCCCTGACGGAGGGCTCAGCCAGACGTTCCCAGCAGACCCTCACAGTACGTTTGTGTCTTCCAAGTCTTTCCGGCCTCCTTCCCCGCCAGCGAATCCAACTCACCACCAGGTAGTGATCGGTGGACAGCTCCGGCCCTCTCTTCATCCAAGTGTCCAAGACACAGGGCCGAAGGTCGCCTGAAACAACTACAAAGTCGATCATTGACCTCCTGCCTAGGGTGTCCTGATGCCAGGTGTATTGATGGACACCCTTGTACTCGAACATGGTGTTCGTTATGGACAAACTATGACGAGCACAGAAGTCCAATAACAAAACACCACTCTGGTTCAGATCAGAGGGGGCGTTCCTACCAATCACACCCCTCCAGGTGCCACTGTCATTGCCCACGTGGGCATTGAAGTCCCCCAGGAAGACAATGTAGTCCCCCGTTGGGGCACTTTCCAGTACCCCTTCGAGAGACACCAAGAAGGCCTGGTACTACGAACTGCAGTTTGTAGTACCAATACAAGTGAGCTTGATGTATTTATGCATCTTGGATGTTTCATCCTGGATAGTGGCTTCTACGCTCACTAGTCCTCGGCCTCCTTCCTTGCGGCTAGCATGCAGTCTTAGGGTGCTGGATTTAGGAAGGAACCCTCCATGCATGGTGTGGAGCTTACGTGTCTTAACATCCGTGGTCTGTATCTCTTCCTTTGGCCATCTTATTATTCCTGCAGGGTATGTGATGACTGGCCGTGCGTAGCTGTTTATTGCCCGGGTCTTATCTTTGCCATTGAGCTGGCTTCTCAGGACTTGCCTTACTTGTTGCCTGCTCCAGGTTGCCATTTGCCTGCAGAATTCCAAGGTACTTGTAACTGTCCTCAATGTCTGCTATTGTTCGTCCTTGAAGTGAGACCCCTCCAGTGTGGACTACCTCGCTTCTCTTTGTCACCATCCGGCTACATTTCTCGAGCCCGAATGACATCCCAATGTCAGTACTGTAGATCCTGGTAGTGTGGATCAGGGAGTCAATGTCACGCTCGCTCTTAGTATACAGCTTGATGTTATCCATGTAGAGGAGGTGACTGATGTTGGCCCCATTTCTGAGTCGGTATCCATAGCCAGTCTTGTTGATTATTTGGCTGAGGGGATTCAGACAGCATGGGTATATCTCACATTTGATGGAAGTGGCTTGCCATTTACTTCAAGGGTAGTTTTCCACAGCTTCATTGAGTTTCCTATGAAGGCTCTTAGAGTCCTATTGATGTTGTACAGCTCCAAGCATTCAGTGATCCATGTGTGTGGCATTGAGTCATAGGCTTTCTTGTGATCAATCCAGGCCGTGCACAGGTTGGTGTGTCATGACTTGCAGTCTTGAGCGACTGTTCTGTCAACCAGGAGTTAGTGTTTGGCTCCTCTGGAGTCTCTACCAATGCCCTTCTGTGTGTTAACCATGAATTGATCCATGTGCCTATTTATCTTGGTTGCAATGATGCCTGACATGAGCTTCCATGTTGTGGAGAGACAGGTTATTGGTCGGTAGTTGGATGGGACTGCACCCTTTGAGGGATCCTTCTTGATCAGGATCGTTCGCCCTTCCATTAGCCATTCTGGGGGAGTCCCATCTCTTAGCAGCTGGTTCATTTGTGCTGCCAGGCGCTCGTGGAGTGCAGTGAGCTTCTAAAGCCAGTAGGGATGTATCATGTCAGGTTCCGGTGCTGTCCAGTTCTTCATACCTGAGACTCTTTCTTGGATGTCTGCCACTGTGATGGTTACTGGATTCTGTTCAGGAAGTTTGCTATGTTCTTTTCTCAGAGACACCAGCCACTGGGCATTGCTGTTATGTGCTGTCTCTTTCTCCCAGATACTTTTCCAGTCCTGTTTAGTTTCTAGCCTTGGTGGGTCTGATCAGCTGTTTTGACCCTGCCACTGAGCGTACAGTTTCGCAGGTTGAGTTGCGAACAGCCTGTTTATCCGTCTGTCTTCATTGTCTCTTGTGTACCTCTTTGGGCGGCTGCTCAAGGCTAGGAGCCTTTGTTTGGCAGTTTCCAGTGCTTCAGGCATGGGCATGTGACTGTATCTTTTAGCTACTTGCTTTCTCATTGAGCCTCTGTCAGCTTACTCAGGTGCCTTGATTTTGGCCTCTAACCGTTGCTTCCATGGTGGGTATTGTTTTCTCCCATGGTTGCTTTTCTAGCCAAGCATCTCAAGGATCACTGCTGCTGAAGTGTAAACCAGTTCATTGGTTTCTGTGATTATTGTGGTAGGAATTGCCCTCAATACTTGATTCACAGTTTCCAGAAGACTTTCAGGCGGTACATAACTTAACCGTTGTACCTGGTGACGTGGTTGCCTAGTGTTTATTCTTGACATGATCTTGTCTTTCAGGTCAATTGCTGCCTCGCTCAGCGTATCTGTAGTTGTTGGGGCTGTGTACCCAAGCTCAGGGTGGGAGTGTGGTATAGCCTCCTCTCTGACCTGTTGTTCTGGCTCTCCCGTGGCATTGGCATTGTATTGTACCGCTTCAATCTCAAGTTTTGACAGGAGTTGCCGTTTGTGGATGTTCGAGCATTGGGCTACCAGTTGTTTGGCAGTTAGCCTTGATTGTGGGTTTCGAAGCATCTATTCATTCCACATTTTATTCCATGAATGTGGAATATATATATAACGCGCCCCTCTCACCCTCCGCGGGTGGTTTCTCCTCCAAGCTCGGGTCTTCTTCCAGAGGCCTGGGAGCTTGAGGGTCCTGCGCAGTATCTTAGCTGTTCCTAGCACTGCGCTAAGAATATACATATATATATATATTAGGCCTGGGCGATAAATCGATTAAAGGAATTAATTCGAAGTTTTTGTTACGGGCGATTTCAAAAATAACTAAATCGAGTTTTTATGTGGCGCATTTTTGGCTCCCCAGAGCTTCCGTCGCGTTAATTTCACACGGCGGTATGGCATGCAACAAACAACACACGAAACAGCACGCGACAGCATGGCTACCGGTGAGAGTGGGCAGTTTGTTCCCAAGAAAGGAATAAAATCATCTGTTGTGTGGAACTGGTGTGGGTTTACTATCACAGACGTAGAGGAAGAGACCCCACACTGCAACATTTACCTAAAGCCCATCGGAGTTAAACGCTCTCACGTGCGCTCGCGTGGCACGCGCTCAGTCTTCTTACACACGCACGCGCCCTAACACACAAACGCACACACACATATATACTCATTCTATATTCATTTGCGACGCGGCCACCATAGGATTTTGTTTTCAGAGGAGGAGGAGGCAGGGGCGGGGCTAACCGTGACTCCTGCAGCTTCATCATCATCATCAAGACGGGGTTTATTCATTTATTTAAAACCTTAGAGCTCAGATATGAGCTGTATTGTTAATCCTTTAGAAAATGCTGCTACGCTCAAGGTGAATGTTTGTCTCCTTTTAGTCTAGACTACAAAGTGTGACTTAAAACACAGCTGGGACTTTTAAGTAAGTAACCTTTTTATTTTGGACAAGTGTAGAATAACAAGATAAGACAATAGCAATTAAAAATTATATAAAACAAGAGAAAATTATATAAACACAAGTCCATCTGAGGACCTGTGAGTTCTGGAGGTTTTAAAACAGGTAGATCTCAAAGAGAAGAAAAGCTGAGACAACTGTGAGATGTTAAAACTACATGAAAGACTCTTAACATAATGTAGAGATGTCAAGAAAACCATGTAAGCAATTACTCTGATTAAGATGCAAAAAATTGTTGTTGTGATTGTAAAAATGTTTAACTAAAATCAGAAAATAAAAAAAAAATGAATGAAAGAGTTTAATCACATTTTTAAAGTCTGTGATTGCCACAATGTTTACCACATTTGTGTCCCAGGTGTTAATTTAGATGTCAGATCAAACTATCAGGTCTCAGCACTAAAGGCTTCATCATTTACACACTAGTGCATGTATTGGTGATCTTTGGCCCCTGCACAGAAACATTTTTCTCTCTACAGCTGACGTGGTTGGAACATATATTTTGCATCTGTATTTATCTGTTTGATGATTTAAAGTTGGTTCTTGAAGTTTGGTTTGCACTGACAGAGACCAAATATCACGAGGAGATGGAGGTGAAAAGTGTTTTTTCAAAGAGTTGAAGGTTGATGAAAAGTCACATTAAAGGTGAACAAGTCAGGCACCTATGTTGATCTATAATACTTATGTGCATGAGGTTCCGTTTGTGCCAAAAATCTATTTTTGTGTCCACTGTCTATGTCTTTGATCCATTGTCTATGTCTACTGACCGAGTTCATTGAACATTGGTTCATGCGTTATGTGTAAAACTTTGCATTGTCTTTGTCTTTGTCGTCTCCTTAGCAACCGTTGCTACTGTCGTTAGCTACGACGTTTGCTACTGTCGTTAGCTACCACGTTTCCCCGTGTCTTGTCGTTAGATCATAGATCTTGCCGTTTTTCAAATTTTGCCAAAGTAGTCAGAAAAGTCCTTTGTACGGCCGGTAAATTGTTTCCTGTACTACCACGGAATGAAAAAAAAAAAAAAGAAAAAACGCGGAATGAAAAAAGAAACCGGCGCTAGGGTTAACCATGACAAATACTTTTTTAAGATGAACTTTATTGATATTCCCTCCAATGCGCATTGCCAGAAAGAGGGGGAGGGGGTGCGCATGCGTACAATGCTTTCACCGTCCCGAAGCGACTCTCTTGCCAATTTTTAAAGTTATTTAGAGTCTAGCTTCAATTAAATCTGGAGATGAAACTAATGAAATCGGGTGGATAAACGAGGAGCAGACGGCCCAAAATCTTTGAATGGATTTTGATCTTTTCTTTTCAATCTGTTATGTAACATTTTGAATAAAAATCTGTTACTTTTCAAAAGACTGTTAAAGAATAGTTTCATCACCAGACTGAATTGAAGCCATATTCTAAATAACTTACCTGTAAAACTAAATAACTTTAAATAGGAGTGCGAAACTGTTGTACGTATGCACCCCCCCCTTCTGGCAGTGCGCGTTTGCAGGATTATCAATAAAGTTTTGTTTTTGTAAACGTGATTCGTTCCGTGATGAAACTATTTACCGACCGTACAAAGGACTTCTCTGACAACTTTTGCAAAATTTGAAATACAACAAGATCTAAGGACACGACATGGTGAGACGACGTAGCAAACGACACTAGCAACTGTTGCTAAGGACTTTCCTGATGACACGTGAAACGACGTAGCAAACAACACTAGCAACTGTTGCTAAGGACTTTCCTGATGACACGTGAAACGACGTAGCAAACAACACTAGCAACTGTTGCTAAGGACTTTCCTGACGACACGTGAAACGATGTAGCAAACGACACTAGCAACTGTTGCTAAGGACTTTCCTGACGACACGTGAAACGATGTAGCAAACGACACTAGCAACTGTTGCTAAGGACTTTCCTGACGCCGTAGTTAGACGACATGGGATAAGGACAATGACAAAGATAAATGCAAAGTTTAAGCATAGAGCAAGCATATACATCACAAAGTAAATACAAAGTAATAATCAAAGAATCATGGACATGCAGCAGATATTGCTTAGTAGTACATAGACATGAACCAATGTGAAATGAACTCATTCAATAGACATAGACAATGAGCCCAAAGCATAGACAGTGGACGCAAAAACACAATCAATAGACAGAGACAATGGATCAAAGACATAACAGTGGACGCAAAAACACATTTTGATATTTTTGGCACAAATGGAACCTCATATATGTGAGGTGAGAAGAGAAATGTTTCATTTATTGTCAATATAATATTATGGTATTTAACAAATGTATCTTCTTCATTTCAGTGCAGCTGTTCAGTCAGATCAGTTCCTCTTTAGCTGAAAGAGGTTTTTGTACGACGTTGTTTCACTGTGTGAACGGAAAGCTGTAACTCTGCTGACAGTAATAAACTCCTGAATCTTCAGCCTGAACTCCACTGATGGTCAGTGTAATCACTGCCAGATCCACTTCCACTAAAACGATCAGAAACTCCAGACTGACGAGTTGAAGCATACATCAGGAGTTTAGGAGCTTCTCCAGATTTCTGGAGATACCATTCGATGTTGTAGCTAACATCTGAACTGGTTTGACATCTAATGTAGACAGTTTGTCCTAGAACAACAGACTGAGGTCCAGGAGTCTGAGTCACAGTGATTTCACCTGATGAACCTGGAAAAAGGAAAAACAGAAGAGTCATTGAGATGAATCCAGATGAAAGAAATCTAAGAATTGTGATGAAGTTTGTTTCCTGATGAATCCAAGTTTCCAGCAGAGAGTCTCACCCTGAACAAGGAGCTCCAGGACAGCCAGCAGCAGAGTCAGTGACATCCTCATTGTGCTGCAGGTGTGTCAGTGTCTCTGAAAGGTCTGGACAGCCACTGATCAACACTGAGCTCTTAACTGCTGGAAGCAGAGAGGCAGCACACATATGCAAACACACTGAGTCAGTCATCGGCAGCTGTTCTCAGCAGCTCTGGATGTTCAGCTTGAAATCTTTGGCCTACAGGAGCTGCAGCAGCACAACTCTGGAATAAAGACTCTACACTAAGTCACTTTAGTAAATTAGATTTGTGTTCAGATATCCTTGTTAATAAGTCAGATTTTACAACAGAAATGAAACATTATTAAAGTCTTGTTTGAAGGACATTCTCAATGTATTTTGCTTTATCCTGCCTGAAATAATTGGGTTTTAATGAATTTTTTTGCATTGAGCTTAAATTTGCAAATATAAATACAATTGTGTTATTAGCAGTGGAATGGACCAATGGTCAAACCCAACATCGTTTCCAAATTCACTTTTGTCTGAAATTTTCTTAAGTTGGGCAAAGCAAAGTGCAGTCAGTTCAGAGTTGAATAACATCAGACATCATCTGTCTAGCACAGAAATGTCTACAGAACGGAAGCACAGAAGTATTTGCTCGAGAAAATACATACATGGTGTGGCTATTGTCATATCTAGATAAATGATTCATATTCCTGGTTTCAAGCTTCTTAAATGTAAGGATGATGAACTCATGAGTCCTTAGAAACACCAGGAGTCTGTAGCAGAGAAGATTTTCTGTCTTTTTTAAATGTTTAGAATTCCATGCAAAATACTAACTGAAAACATGATCCATCCATCCATCCATCCATCCATCCATCCATCCATCCATCCATCCATCCATCCATCCATCCATCCTTCCTAGATCAGGCACCAGTTCATCACTAGGCAACACAACCTCACACTCACATCTAGGGATAATTTATTCTCACCGACCAACATGTGATGCAGTCTTGGACTGTGGAAGAAAGAAGTTACTGGAATAAAGACTAATTATTGAAACTTTGTTCTACATTTAAATTGATAATCTTTTAAACAATTAGCTTTTGTTCATTAGCAAATCTACTAGATTCATGAAACAGTGTAACTTAGTTATTGCTCGGCATGTTTAGTCAATGGAGTGATTTTCTAAAGATACGTTTCAGACAGAAGTTAGTACTAATAAATGTCCATCCCCCATTTTTGAGTAAATATTAGAATCATTATGGACAAAACTAAAACAAATACTCAATACAAGCTTCTTTGCTTCTTGAAGCTTTCGTAAAAGCACCTCAGATAAAGGAACTGCTGTTTTATTATTGTGTCTTTCTTTGTGTGTTTAGTGTGTCTGCAGTAAATCAGTCAGTGTTTCAGTCTCTGGAAGAACTTGAGGCAGAAACATTCAAATGAGTTTCAGTTCATTCTGATGAAGGAGGTTTTTGTACGATGACTTTTCACTGTGTGAACACACGCTGACTGTTGATCCAGTGATAACTCTGACAGTAATAAACTCCTGAATCTTCAGCCTGGACTCCACTGATGGTCAGAGTGAAGTCAATTCCATTTCCTGATCCACTTCCACTGAATCTGGAGGAGATTCCTGAAAATCTGTTTGATGTTCTTTCGATCAGAGCTTTAGGAGCTTCTCCAGATTTCTGATGGTACCAGGCGAGATAGTATTGTGAACCAGACCAGAGATCTACTTTTTGACTGGCCTTACAGTCAATAGAGACGGTTTGACCGAGCTGCACTGATTTAGCTTCTGTCTGAGTCACAACAACATTTTGTCCAACAGAACCTGCAGAGAGAGAAGAACCACAAAGAACATGAGATGCTGAGGAGAAACTCAGCTGCACTCCAGATGATTCTCACATGACACAAACATCATCTTCCTCACCCTGAATGAAGCAGAGGAGAGTCCAGATGAGGACGCAGATCAAAGTCATGGTTTGACTGAGGAGGAGGAGGAGGAGGAGAATTTCTGTGTCTTCTGCTGTGATGAAGGACAGCTGTCAGTCATCCAGTCTTCAACTCTCAGGACTATAAAGTCTCCCAGAGCACTGGAGCATGGAGCTGCTGATGCAAAGTGTTTCTATGGAAATGCAACCACTGACTCCAAAGGAACATGGATCTCTGTCATCAGGATTCACATCAATGGATCAATCAATCATTCCAGATGGGATTCAAAAATATTGAATTGTGTTCAAATATATTATTTGTTATTACCACTAGTACATATTAGAGTACTTTCATATTTACAAAATAACTGAAATTAAGCTTCTGCTAAACTTAATTAAAAAATATATATAGATGTTTTCATTTCTGTTTGAACCTGTTTTCCAGTCAGACTGTGTTGAGTTTGTTGTGTTCAAAGTCAGAGAGCGTGTCTCTCTGCAGTCAGAGGTTTTTGTACGACGACTCAGTTAGTTTGTATCACTGTGGTACACGTTTGGTGGAGGAACCAGACTGGATCTTGGAAGTAAGTTAAGTTTTTTTTTTTAAACTTTAATGGCAAGTGAGCGGTTTTAGATTTAGATTTATAACATTTTCACACAAATACAAAATTTTTATTTTATTTTACGTCCAAATACTTTCGCCTATAATGTTAATGAGCAGTTTTGCGTTTAAAACAAATTAAATTATTTAAAAAAAGGATTTTTCATTTATTATGTAGAGATTTTCTCCTAACTGAATTGTAGAAATTCTCTAAAAAAAAAACGTTTTGTTGTCGTAAAGAGAAGTTGAGTTTGTTGTGTTCAAAGTCAGAGAGCGTGTCTCTCTGCAGTCAGAGGTTTTTGTACGACGACTCAGTTAGTTTGTATCACTGTGGTACACGTTTGGTGGAGGAACCAGACTGGAGGTTGGAAGTAAGTTTCTAAAAACATTTATACAAAAATGAAACTCAATTGTTTTAAATATTTTAGAGAATTAAAGAGTCTAGAAAAAAATGTTATATTTTGTTTTCACATTTGTTCAATGTTTCAGCTCTAAGATTCAGTTTCAAGTTTTACTTTGTAAATAATTTTTAGTCTTAAATGACTTGTATTTGTTAAAATCTCACATGAATTTCAACATAATATAACTGTAAAATACTTTTGTGTTAAATTTGCACTAAAATGTGAGCTTTTTTTTATTTTTTGCCACAGTAAAGCTTTGATTTAGTATTTTAACACAATAATGTAAAAGTTTATATTAGTTCACATTTTTCCTAAATCTGCATTAATCTCTTTCTGGGTCACGCGGTTGACAAACCTCTTCTCAGCAACTCTTTTTTTTTAAAGCATAAAGATGTTTCTTTTAAATTAGTTTATGTTTTTGACTGATCTCATGATCTTAAAGAACCCAAATGTTTTCAGTCTGTTTGTTCAAATGTTCCTGAAATAATTGAACAAACATGAAAATGATGTATCTTCTAGTTTGAACTGTCGTTGGTTCCAAAGAGCGTTTGTCCTCATGAGGACTCTGTGTGCTGATCTGCATGAGAGCTTTCTGAAAGGAAGTGAAACAGTGTGTGAGTGAGTGACTGATGGAGCAGAAACTAACATCTGACAGAAACTTCTTCAAGGAGAACATCAACGTTCACACAGTCAAGGAGTTTGATTGACAGCTGTGTGCTTCCTGTCCTCTAACCTGATTGGTGTCTTCTAGGTGATGTCCGTCCAAAGCTGACAGTGCTGTCCCCCTCCATGCATGAGGGGAAGGCCACACTCCTGTGTCTGGCCAACAATGGCTTCCCTTCAGGCTGGACTCTGTCCTGGAAGGTGGGCGGCAGCAGCAGCAGCAGCAGCTGGGAGGAGAGCAGGAGCCCCGGGGTGCTGCAGAAGGACGGCCTCTACAGCTGGAGCAGCACCCTGAGGCTCTCTGCAGACCAGTGGGAGAAGCTGGACTCTGTGACCTGTGAGGCCACCCAGGACTCCCAGACTCCAGTCTTAGAGACTCTGTGGAGAAACCAGTGTTCCTAGTCACCACCTGACTGACTGGACAATATTATTGTGTTTTTGCTTTTACTGAGATTTCAGCTGCATTGATTTTTTTAATCTTCTTTCTTTGTGTGCTATAAAAACATTTTTATTAGAAGTTACTTGTTTAATGCTTTCTGCAAAATAAAAATTACTCTTTAAAGTTGTTTCATTTGTAATTTCTTACAAATATGCATTTTAATTACAACATTGACATTTATTTAAATGGTAAAATAAATTTTTATGGGCTACAGTCTAGACCAGGGGTCACCAACGCAGTGCCCATGGGTGTATGGTTGCCCATGGGGACAACTTAAAGACCTAGAAATGCATGTTCTAAAAATGTCACAGATCATGAGGGAATTCAATATAATTTTAAAAAGTTTCATTTATGTTTTGAAAAAATTAGGGGTGCAACGAATAACTAGCCACAATTCTGCACACATGTGTATTGCAGATCCCCCCCCACACACACACACCACCACCACCTGCCCTCACTGTTCTTCATGTGCACCTTGCTCCTATCATTAAGGTCAACTGTCATTTCCATCATCAAAATGTTGTCCACCGTCTTTGTTTTAACATGCATCAAAGTTGCAGCTTCAGGTTTGTCCAAAAGTGTGTTCACCTCCACCGCGTGTGGGAGGAGCTTCTGTCAAATACTTTTCTTGACCTCATCACCAAGGACGCGGATGATGAGAGATCAGGTTTATGTATTTTGAAGAGCTCTACAACTGCATCAATGAGAAGCACACGTCTCCATGTGTGGGTTCATGAAACCATTCAGTGAGGAGCAGCAGGTGGGCCAAACTGTGGCGGGAAAAAGTTGCTGCTCCTCTGTAACCAGTGGGAGGAGCTTCATAGCAGCAGGGGACACAGAGAAAGAATGGAAGTAGTTCATTCAGACATCACCTGATTCTCTTACTCTTTTTTAATGAATATATTTTTTAGATGCAATAGTTTTTTTCTTTGCAGACTATTTTCACGAAGTCTGTGAAAAAATCCCAGAAAGCAACTGAAGCTTCGTTTAGAGCTGCACATCTTTATATAAAGAGAAAACCAGTTAGATCTCGTAGGCCTCCCACATACATAGTAAATGAACAGACAAATGACACAGATCATTGATGAAACTAACACTATTAAGCTGAAAATGTTGCACAAAATGTTACATTTTCATTCATTAAGCTTTCAAAAAACTCCAAAACTTGTTCTGACAAGAAGATTGATGATTTCCTTGGCTTCAAAAATGTTGATCTATTGAACCACCAATACAACTAGTGTCCCTGCTGACTTTCATATGTTTCAGCACATAAACAGAAATAAATCAATGTTTCATGTTTATACATGTTTTTCTTGTCATTACTGTTGTGTAAATCCTTGATTTGAATTGTGGAAAAAAAAATACTATTGATATGTGAGCAATCAATTCATAGTGCTAAAATAACTACTGCTAATTATTATTCTCATTACTATTACTATACTAGTCTGTGGTTTAGTTTTTGGGGAATTTGCAGTAAAAAGGTCCTGAGTAGCCCTTCATACGACTCAGACCCACAAAATAGTCCTCATCCTGAATAAGGTTGGTGATCCCTGATCCAGACAGTTATAAATATATTTTTGTCAACTTTGCTCATTGGAACCAGCTGCACCTCATCACTTCATCACCGGTAGACCTTCATAAGGAGATCCATCCCAGCTTTCTACGCCAGTCCGTTACACTCTCTCCGGTGCTTATGCCTGGCCTCAAGCTAAGTCTTCAGGTTCTACTCGCCATGGGTGCTGCTGGTCCCTCCACGCCTCAGGCCGTTCAAGCCACGCAGTCCTCCTCACTGCGCTCAGGATCATCCGCCACTGCGCGTCCTCGTGCTCACAGGATTCTCGGCGCCGAACCACAGACGCTCTTCTGGAAACTCCATTGGAACTTCCTACCTGACTCTCTTGCTTCCAAGCTCTACGATTATTTCTTAATATTAATTAAACTTACAACAGTCCCTGAGTCTGAGTCTCCTGTGGGTTTCAGCAACTGGGTCTGTTTCGTCATCGCTACCATGACAGAACGGACTGGCCAAAACCCAGACCCAGCTGACCTGGAAGGACTCCGCCCAGCCGTCAGCCAGCAAGGCATAGCTTTGGGACGTCAAGCTGAAACCCTCCATCAAATGGCTTCCGCACAACATTAATGTCTGAACCTCTAGTATCAAAGTGAAATAAACATCTGTTACGTCCCAGGACGTTTTGCTTCGTGTGGTTTTCTTTTTTGTGTGTCTTGCAAATGTCAGTGTGCAGGTGATGGACTGCGATTGGTGTGGTGCTCCAGCACTGGAAGTGGATTGGCTGCCAGAAATCACACATGGAATCACACCTGCTAAAAAAGGAACCAGGAAGAAGACCAAAGGAGGCTCATTTGACATCTCCCACCTCTCCCAAAACCAGCTATATGAAATTTAGAGTTGTAGGAGTGGACTGCCATTTACTTTGACTCATGTTTATGTTATGTTAGGGAGGTAAGTTGTTCTTTTTTGGTTTATGTTGTTTTACTAGGTAAGATTTGGGTTCTTGTTAGGTAGGTCAATTTTTGTTTGTTATTTTGGCCTAGGTCCACTCTGAGTTAATACTCTAGCTCTCGTGTTTCGATCAAAATAAAATCTCTTAACCTGCTTTAAGTATGCTGGCTTTTGAGACTGGAGGGAGATGGGGCTTCATTTTTGTGTTGCGTCCTTTTTGGGCCACTAAAAGGGGGGCGTAACACATCTAAATTGTGTCTAGCTAAGCATTTTTTTTCTTCTGGTATATTCACTGACGTTAGAAGATGTAAGAATGTATGGGGAAATCCACATTTGCACCAAAAGCAGCTGTTCAGTCAGATCAGTTCCTCTTTAGCTGAAAGAGGTTTTTGTACGACGTTGTTTCACTTTGTGAACGGAAAGCTGATGGACCTGACTGGACTGACGAGCTGTAGCACCATATATCAGGAGTTTAGGAGCTTCTCCAGATTTCTGAAGATACCAGTGGAGTAGGCCACTAACACCTGAACTGGTTTGACATCTAATGGATACAGTTTGTCCTGGAACAACAGACCGAGATCCAGGAGTCTGAGTCACAGTGATTTCACCTGATGAACCTGGAAAAAAGGAAAAACAGAAGAGTCATTGAGATGAATCCAGATGAAAGAAATCTAAGAATTGTGATGAAGTTTGTTTCCTGATGAATCCAAGTTTCCAGCAGAGAGTCTCACCCTGAACAAGGAGCTCCAGGACAGCCAGCAGCAGAGTCAGTGACATCCTCATTGTGCTGCAGGTGTGTCAGTGTCTCTGAAAGGTCTGGACAGCCACTGATCAACACTGAGCTCTTAACTGCTGGAAGCAGAGAGGCAGCACACATATGCAAACACACTGAGTCAGTCATCTGCAGCTGTTCTCAGCAGCTCTGGATGTTCAGCTTGGAATCTTTGGCCTACAGGTGCTGCAGCAGCACAACTCTGGAATAAAGACTCCACACTCAGTCACTTTAGCAGATTAGATTGTGAGTAGATTCCTGTGTTAAAGAGACGTGATCACAGATGAGAAAAATTCTTCTAAATGAATTTTGTAATAGGCTGGTTGGTTGAAAAGTTTGTCGTCTCTAGGTGGAGTACTTTAAATATCTTGGGGTTTTGTTCATGAGAGTGGGAAAATCAGAGCAGGAGATTTAAAGTTGAATAAAAGATAGCAGCGTCTGCTCTTATGCTGATGTTGTGTCGATCCATTTTGGTAAAAAGAGAGCTGAGTCAGAAAGCAAAGCTCTCAATTTGCTGGATAATCTGAGTTCCAATACTCACCTATGGTCATGAACTCTGTGTCATGACCTAAAGAACGACGTCCTGAATACAAACGGCTGCAATGAGCTTCCTCTGCAGGGCTGGTGATCCCTTTAAAAAAGAGTGAAAACATTTAGAATTTGGCGATGGAATTCTAAGCCAACGGCCATCCCCAGGCCCAGAATCCAGATTACCAACACCACTATACATACATGATGTATTTATTTTATAATGTTAACACTGGTCAGGCGTTAAAAATGAATGAAATTGACGCCACGATGCCGACAAGATGGCTCAGATCTACTTTTAGCCCGGTTAATATTAGGAAAATTTAACTGACAGTACTGTATTGGACAATTAATGGAACTAAATAAATTTCAAAGCAATATGGCGAATGCACCAAAATGGGTCTATTTTTGCCATCTTATTAAGA
This sequence comes from Oryzias curvinotus, assembly GCA_023969325.1. NCBI lineage: Eukaryota > Metazoa > Chordata > Actinopteri > Beloniformes > Adrianichthyidae > Oryzias > Oryzias curvinotus. The sequence continues at coordinate 8,985,631 of CM043716.1, read as the reverse complement.
CAAGTCTATGAAGACTCTACTTCATCCAGGTTGATTCCATCATAGTAGTAGGTTTAGGGGATGTCATCTGGACTTAGTTTTTAAAGTTGAAGATGTTTCACCTCTTATCCAAAAGGCTTTGTCAATTCTGAATTAGGTGGTAAAAGAGCTGGTGTCAATGCGCTCATGTGGGAGGAGTCAGACCTGAAAGTGGTTAGTATTGTCAACTTAGTCTACATGGTTTCGGGTAGTTAAGAGTCCTTTGTCCTCAGCTGGGGATTGGTGAGCCAGTGATTCCCTCCCCAAACTGGTCATCTCTTTCTGCTGTTAACGACCTGGAACTGATTCGGTTTGTTTGGGTTTTGGAACACTGCCGTAGATAGATGAAAGAATAAACATGAGACCACCATTCTTATTAAGAGAAGGTTTATCCTTCTTGACCAGTGATCCTTCTTGACCCACTCATCCTCCTCATCAGCTACATCTGATGCCTCCAGCTGCACCTCCTCATCCTCGTCTGGCCGCAGGTTCTTAAGGAGACCTCGGACCCGCAATCAACGCTAGTTCGTTGTACTTCCACGGATTACATCTCTGTTTGGACCCTTCTGGGGGCTGCTCACGTCTCGCTGTTCACGTTCCTGTCGCTCCTCTGGATATCCACCTTGGATTCAACGGTTGTCGCCGCCAAGACCCTCCAACCACCTCCGTTGCCTACCACAGGAAACCTGGGACTCAGCTTCATCCCCTCTACTACATTAAAACCAGTTACACTTACCTCTCTGCTTGCCTTGTGTCCTTCCGGGTTCCAGCACTTGAGTCTGCCTTAGCCTGCTAGCCATGACAGAACGAACTAGCCAAGCTCCCGACTCAGCTGACCCGGACGGACTGCGCCTTGCCATCAACCAACAAGGTATTGAAGGAATTTATATTTTTGTGTTCTTATTTCTTTTTAGGTTTTTGTTTTATCGTTTTATTTCAGCATGAGATTGTTTTCAGATTAAGTGTGGGAGCTCCCGGACTTTGAATTTCAAAGGGACATCCTCCATGAGAGATAACCTGGTGGTCATGGGAATACCAGAAACGCCAGAAGAAAACGCAGAGGAAAAAATTAAAAACTTTATTCAAAGCCAGCTAAAGCTCCCAGAGGAAAAAGTTAAATCCATAAACTTTCACCGTGTGCATCGCATGGGAGCAGCGAGACCTGGGAATCGCAGGCCCAGACCCATCGTGGCCAAGTTTGTGCTTCACAAGGAGAAGGAAGAGGTGAGGCGCCGTGGCAGGGAGCTCCGGGGGACCGACTTCAGGATGGATGATCAGTTCCCCAAAGAAATCGTGGAGCGTCGTAGGATCTTGTTCCCCATCAGAAAGAAATTTCTGAGTGAAGGGGCCCGCGCTGTCATCTCTGTGGACCGACTCTACGCGAACAGACAGCTCCACCGTGACCCAAACATCACTCCCTGGCTCTTCTAAACCAGATATGTATCCACACTCTTTACACTCTCTGCACAGGTGTTAGTTTATGCTTATATGTGACACACTGGGCATAACTCACGGGGTATAAAGGTTCTCCACTTTAGGTAATATCACCACCAGTCTCCTCAGCAGCTTCAAACCTGTTTCTAATAGGTTTGTTCTGTTTTTACCCTCCCTGTTTCCTTAATTATCCCCCCCTCTGCACTCCTTCCCTCTTTTTCTTTTTTTCACACACTATTCCCTTCCTCTCACCTAAGCTGCCACATCACTCAGCCATTCTACAATAGTACTGATCTGCACAACACACTTAGACACTCAACATCTCCAGCATTACATCCCATGCACTGTACATTACACATAAAGCCTTATAGCAACAGCAAGCACACCATTATGTGTACATATATACTCATTTTTGCCTCAATCAACAACATACAGTTTCTAGCATTCACCTCAACAGCTGCATGTCCACCCTAAGGTTAATTACTTGGAATGTGCACGGAGCTGGAACCAGAGAGAAGAGACTGAAAATATTGACCAAATTAAAAGATCTCAAAACTGATTTTGCGTTTCTTCAAGAAACTCATATGTCTAGTTCCTCAGTGAATATTCTCGCCACAGCAGAATTTCCAAACGTATATTCAGCTTGTTATAACTCTAGACAGAGAGGAGTAGCAATTCTGATAAACAAGGAAGTTAAATTTACCGAAGCTAACCAAGTCATAGACCCAGAAGGAAGATTTATAATAGTCACTATTTCCACTCAAAATATGCAGCTATGTTTAGCTAATGTGTACGCCCCCAACGTAGATGACCCTAAATTCTTTCATTCCTTCTTTTCTGTGCTATCTGAGCATACAGACAAATCCATAATCATTGCGGGAGACCTCAACATGTGTTTAGATCCAGAGATGGATAGGCTAAATAACACAGGAACTCTTAGAACATGGCAATCTACAAACACTGTTAAACAGTACATGGAGGATTTTGGTCTTTGTGATATTTGGCGTGTATTCCACCCCACGAAAAGAGATTATACCTTTTTTTCCACAGTTCATCAATCATACTCCAGGCTAGATTATTTCTTGGTCAACAGCTCCTTATTGAGCATAGCTACAGAAGCACAGATCCATCCCATTACTGTCAGTGATCACGCACCGGTTTCTCTAACTCTTAAAAACAAAACATCACCACCTTCATTAAGGAGCTGGAGGTTCAATACATCGTTGCTCAGAGACCCTAACTTTATAGACTTCTTTGCTAAAGAATGGTCCTCATATCTTCAAAATAATGACCACCCAGGTATCTCCTCATGCCTCTTACACTGTAATAAATCCAACTTAAGTTTTTTGACTTAACACAATCTTTCAAGTTGTAATAACTCTATAATCTAAGTTCTACTAATCAATTCAACAATTTAAGTCAGTTCAGCAAGTTAAGGTAGTTGTACTCTTCAGCATTATTTATTGAGTTTTCTGTACTTATATACCTAAGTTGCAGTTCAGTACAGTGTGATAAAGTTGTGTGAACTAATCTTTTTTAATTGTGAAATGCGGGAATGCCAACTTTTGGAGTTGTCATTGTCCAGTGATGTTTTTCAAGAAGCGTCTTAACTCTTATTTAATGAGTTAAATAAGAGTAAGCAGTAGAATGAATTTTATATATATGTTTGTGTGTGTGTTAGTTTACGGACACAAACCAGGGGGTATTCCAGAAAACATGTTTAAACTCCCCTGACTTTAACCTATATATATATATATATATATATATATATATATATATATATATATATATATATATATATATATATATATATATATATATATATATATATATATATATATATAACTTCTCCAACTGAAATTAACCTAATTTCTTACGTCTATCCAACTCAATATTTATTTTACAACTCAAATTTAAATATTTATCTAACTAAATATCATATTACACCAATTCAATTAAATGTTTTTCCATCTTAATCTATTGTACTTCTTTTTTTTGTAACAATAAAATAAAGCAAACTATATAGCTATGACACACGATGGCATTTATCACTTCTCATTCATTAGCATTACACCAAATTAAAGTAGGAGTGCTAAATAAACTTTTCATCCTCTCCCTCCATCTCACTCATGGTGAAAAGCCTTAAGTAAAGTAGGACAAAATAACTGACAATACACAGTCAAACAGCCAAACAACTTAACACATTTGATCAAAAACCCACACTTAAACCCAAATCCGTCCAGACAGGCAAAGGGAATGGTATCCCACAATTCCTTGCGGTGCCAATCTAACAGCAGCACCAAAGTTACACCTACTTAATTGAATTAATTTGAATGAAAGGAAAATAACTGTCTGAAAACTACGTGTTATTTTTAAACTGACTTAACTAAAAAATGATTTATTTTGACTGAAGCAAATAATGAAGTTAGATCAAAGTAAAAAGTTTGGACACGCCACCCCCCAGGGCTTCAGCCATTTTGTAAACAACGTTTTGGTGACCCGGGTCTTAGCCCCGCCCATGGCAACTAAGACTCATGGGAAGTGTTGATTCCAACACCATGAGTTAGGTAGCTGTGAACAGAAGTAGGGCTCATGTTGTTACAGTTTTAAAGCAAAGTCAATTAAAAATGATTGGGCCTTGCGCACTCGTGTGTGGGTAAGCTATTATAGCTCACTTGTGTCTCAAACTTCTTGCAAAGATTTGGGACACATGTGGTGATGCTAAAGCACAGTGAGGCATGTTTAAACATGCAACTGAGCTGACAGTCAAAATCAAAGGTTTTCATAAGCCAATATTTTAAGTTACCTCAGCTATTAGATAAGTCACCAATAATTAGAATTAACAGTCGTTACAACTTAAAAAATTAAGTCTGTACAACTTTGCCTGAGTTGGGAAAGGTTAAGATTCAGAGTTGGAATAATGTGACATTTTATATCACTGTAACTTACATCTACAAGTTAATCTAACTTGAACTTTTAAGTTCATCCAACTTACAACTGAGTTTGAAGAACTTAAATAAATCAGTTTGCAAACTCCAACACAAAACTTAAAATGTTAAGTTTAGGACCTTAACTCAAAATTTTACCGAAGTTTGTTGCCTTACAATTTTAAGTTCTATGAACTTTTCTTTTTTTGCAGTGTGGGAGGCCGGGAAAGCAGTCATGAGAGGCAAAATTATCGCCTTCTCGTCCCACAAAAAAAGAAAAGAAAACTCTAAACTAGTGGATTTAGAGCAAAAAATCAAATGGTTAGAGGAAACGTACAGCAACTCTCCGGATGAAAAAACTTTACAACAAATAAGGAAAGTAAGATTCGAATTAAATGAAATAACTAATCGAAGAACACAGTTTTTATTACAGAGACTACGCTTGGAGAGGTTTGATCACAGTAATAAATCTGGGAAATTTTTGGCAAATCAACTAAAAATAAACAAAGAGAAGACAACTATCTCATCAGTAATAGACCTAACAGGGAACGCAACACATGATCCATCCGCAATAAATGCAGTTTTTAAAAACTTTTACCAATGCCTCTACTCATCCCAAATTGACCCTTCTGACAATGACATCAACAGTTTTCTCAATAGCATAGATTTGCCTAGACCAACAGAGGAACAAATCACAGCCCTGGAGTCCCCTCTTACTGAAGAAGAGCTACATAAAGCATTAACCAACATGCCTAGTAAAAAAGCTCCAGGACCAGACGGCTTCCCAGCAGAATTTTATAAAGAATTTTGGCAAATTTTAGCTCCCATTTTTCTCAGAATGACAATAGAAATTAAGGATTACAATTATTTACCTCCAAATATGAATTCTGCGAATATTATCTTACTTCTGAAACCTGGGAAAGATCCCACATCACCATCCAGCTATCGCCCCATATCACTGATTAATGCAGATCTTAAAATAATCTGCAAAGCTTTGGCAGGAAGGCTGGAGAAGGTAGTTCCCTCTCTAATACATCCTGACCAAACAGGTTTTATAAAGGGTAGACATTCATCTACCAACATGCGCAGATTAATCAACCTCATAGATTATACAACCATCAACAATCAAGAAGCAACTATTTTGTCACTGGATGCAGAAAAGGCATTTGATCGGGTCAACTGGAAATTCTTAATAGCCACCCTGAACAAATTTGGCTTTGGAAAATCGTTTATTAACTGGATTAAAATATTATATGCCTCTCCTAATGCTCGTATCAGAACAAATGATCAAACATCTCCAAGCTTTAATTTGCAAAGAGGACCAGACAAGGCTGTCCACTATCTCCGTCTTTATTTGCACTATTTATTGAACCTCTAGCTGCTGCAATTAGGCAAAGTCGAGATGTTGAAGGCATTCAAACCATAAATTTAGAACACAAAATAAGTCTTTATGCAGATGATGTTTTACTATTTACTCCAAATTCACAATCTTCCATCTGCCAAATCATCTCCCTAATTAATAGATTTTCCTCAGTTTCAGAATACTCCATAAACTGGTCTAAAAGTACAATTCTACCAATTAATTGCAATTATCGAAATCCGTTAACTATTAAAATACAAACAGGCAACATAAAGTACTTAGGTATAAATATTTCCTCTAGGCTTTCTGATCTATTCAAGCTAAACCACACCCAACTACTTAAAACAACTGAGGCTGATCTCACTAGATGGAAAAATCTTCCCATTTCTCTAATAAGGAGAGTTGCAACCATAAAAATGACGATCCTCCCCAAGATTAACTATCTGTTTTCAATGATTCCTTCCAAACCTCCAACTACTTGGTTTAAATCATTAGACTCATCCATTTCCCAATTCCTCTGGGAAGGTAAACCACCAAGGATTAGTTTAAAAACTATTAAAAAACCTAAAGATAGAGGAGGACTAGGCCTACCAGACTTTCAGGACTACTACTCCGCCAACAGATTGTTTTATGTACAAAAATGGCTGAATCCTGGTGTGTTGGATGAATCTTGGCTAGACACAGAGCAAAATCTCTGTGATGGCCTGGATGTTTCTAATTTACCTTTCTTCAGTTCTAAAATTAAACAACACAAATGCTTCAGAAGTTTAAATATTAGCTCATCTCTAACAGCCTGGTGGGATTTTCTTAAAAAAAACAACCTCACATTATTTCCATGCAAACTCACCCCCATTTGGAACAACCCTGATATTTTAATTAACAAAAACATGATTCATTTTGCTTCATGGAAGAACAAAGGAATCCAGCAGTTTCAGCATATAATTCAGGATGGAACTTTTATGTCCCTGTCAACATTATCCTCAATTTATGGAATTAGTATAAACAAATTTCTAGAATATCAGCAACTTAAATCAGCTATAAGCACTAAATACTGCCTGACCCAAATAGAACTAGACCTTCCCCTTACAGTAACAAATTTCATTGACCTTAAAAATCCCAAGCTCACCTCCAAAATTTACAAGATGCTATCTAACATAGATGAAACAATTTACCTACCCATGACAAAATGGGAGTCTGAACTATCATTGAATCCTAGTGATCAATTTTGGCTACAGATCTGTTTGAATGCCTTTAATATGACCAAAAGTCCTAATCTGCAACTTATTCAGTACAAGATTCTCCACAGAATTCACTACACCGGACAGAGATTATTTAAAATGGGTCTTAATCAGTCTGCTATATGCACACAGTGCACAGATAACAACATAGACGACTATTTGCATGCCCTGTGGTTGTGTCCACCTGTCCAATCATTCTGGCGTAAGGTCTGTGAGGATTTATCAATCTGGTTTAATCATATGATTCCTGCATGCCCCAAACTCTGCTTACTAGGTGACCTGAATAACATCAACATAGAATCCAAAAAGGCTTATATGGTTCTCACCGCTGTATGTATCGCAAAGAAAACTATCCTCCTAAACTGGAAGTCAAAAAATAATCTCAGCATCAGCCACTACAGAAACCTCATGTCAGAGCATATTAGCTTAGAGTTAATGTCCTCCACAAAAACCTGTCGGCTTCAGACTCTCCCTGGCTCCAGCTGGTTAGTCACATCACCTAGTAGGGGTGGGATGGTGATGGGTTGAGCCGGTCCTGGCTGGTTGGATGGGCCGGGGCGGGTGTGGGGGGTGGGCTCTGCTGGGCCTACCGTTCCCCCGGCTCGGGGCTCTGGTTGCCCGGGGTGGGGGGTGGTGGGGGCGCGCGCTCTGCCGGCAATTTGGCAGGGGTTCCTGGGCTGGTGCCTTCTGGGCGCAGGGTAGGCAGTGCGGCTGACCGGGAACGGCGGCCGGGTGCCGTGCTGGGTAGCTGGTCGCCGTGGCGGGGGCTGGGGGGGGGGGCTTTGGGTTCTGGGGCCTGGGGTCGTCTGCCCGTGGCCAGTGTTTCGCCCGTGGCCAGTGGTTGGCGCGTGGCCCGGCCATCTGGGGGTCGACGCCGCCTTCACAGCAGGGGTTAAAGGGTTCACTTGGGTGGGTTTACATAATTTTTTTTTTATATATGATTTAATCTACTCTGGGTTTATTTATTTATTTATTTATTTATTTTATTTTTTATTTTTATTCATTTATTTATTTATACATTATTTATTTATTTTTTTGTTTTTTTTTATTAATTTTTTTTTTTTGGGGGGGGGATGGATGGGGGGCCCTGGGGGGGTGGTGTGCAGTCCTTGGGGAAGTCAGGGCATGGATGGTGGGGCTGGACTCCCTGCCCTTCCGTTCTGGCACCGGGACCCGTCCTTGCCGGTCGTCTCTCGGCGCAGCGGGGCTCTCGCCTTGGCAGCGGCGGGCTTGCCGCCTCTTGGCTGCCTGGCCGCCCTGGGAGGGGGGGCGCCTACTGCGGCCGGCTGGGGGGCCGGTCGCTCGGGGGAGCCTCTCCCCCGGTTGTGCCCATCCGCCTGCTCCTCCCCGTCCTCACCAAAACAAATGTTGCACACAGGCACATAGGGCTCCGGGAACTGGATGGGTGGGTTATGCTGGCGGGGCTCACTGGGGGGGTAACTCTCTGGGGCGCTCTGTTGGCGCCCGCCCTCCACCCCGCTTTTTACTTGCATATTAGACACCCTTATTCATCTAGGGCCTTGTGGGGAGGGTCTGGTGGAGGGGGGCACGGTGAAATATCCGTGCTCATCTTTCACTGACCCCCCCACAATTTTAACTCCCACTTTAGACACACACACTGCATGTTAGCACACATTCACTTGTATATTTAGTTTTAAACATATTGTCGCGGACTGAGTTGGGTCCGCTGTTGCACCGCGTTAAAAGTTCTGGAGTTCATTAAACACATCATGCAGAGATCTGATTGGCTCTCTGTTCTGTCGCTCAGCCTGTTGTTAGGTAGTTTGGACCAATGGGGTTCAGCTATGGGCCGAATAAGGGAAATAGCAGCGCTGGAGCGGGAGGAGGGGAATATAAAGTTGGGAGAAGAGCTCTCGTCTCAGCGGGAGAGATTGAGGAGTTACTGTATTAATTTTACGGCGTTTGCTGCGGTCTGTAGTAACCAGAATAAAGAACCTTAAAAGAAGTTAAGTCTCCGTGCCTCAGTGTGGGACAGGGACGCTACATTATTGTATGGCTCTTTCAAAATTACATTTATAAATATGTGGCGTTTATGGCTCTCTCGGCCAAAAAGGTTCCCGACCCCTGCTCTAGATTTTGTTACTGGACTGCCACCATCTCAAGGTTTTACGGTCATTCTCACGGTCATCGACCGTTTTTCTAAAGCTGCCCACTTCATTCCTCTACCTCACCTGCCTACAGCCACTGAAACCGCTAACACTCTAGTTAATCAGGTTTTTTATCTCCATGGCATTCCTTCAGACATCGTGTCTGACCGAGGACCGCAGTTCACTTCCCAGGTCTGGAAGGCGTTCTCCGCCCAAAGTCACAGGCCCTCGGAGCTTCCATCAGCCTCACGTCAGGGTATCACCCCCAATCCAACGGCCAGGCCGAAAGGGCCAACCAAGACCTGGAGGCCACTCTACGCTGTCTGGTGGCCCAAAACCCGGGAGACTGGTCTGACCATCTCGTTTGGGTCGAGTATGCCCAAAACAACCATCCGTCCGCTGCTACGGGTTTGTCACCTTTCGAGGTCTCGTTGGGTTACTCACCTCCTTTATTCCCCTCCCAGGAGCTAGATCTGGCGGTGCCCTCTGTCCAAATCCACCTTCAGCGTTGCCAGGACGTTTGGCGCCAGGCTCGTGCCGCCCTCCTCCGGACTAAAGAGGGTAACCGTCATATCGCGGACCGTCACCGCACGGTGAGTCCCTCCTACCAACCCGGGCAACAAGTGTGGCTGTCTTCTAAGAACATTCCCCTCCAAGCCCCACTACATTGGACCATTTACCATTGAACGGATCATTTACCCCTCCTGTGTCCGCCTTAAGTTGCCGGCTGCCCTCAGGATCCACCTGTCTTTTCATGTGTCTCAACTCAAGCCTGTCCGTCAAAGCCCCCTCTGCCCGCCAACCGCTTCCCCACCGCCCGCCCGGCTCAGCAACGGTGCCCCGGCCTATACCGTCAGCCGGGTTTTGGATGTGCGTCGCAGGGGTCGTGGGTTCCAGTACCTAGTAAATTGGGAGGGTTACGGTCCTGAGGAGAGGTTGTGGGTCTCTCGCTCCCTCATACTGGACCCCTCCCTCATCGACGGTCATCCTGACCGTCACCCTGGTCCGCCTGGAGGCGGTCGTTGGGCGGGGGGGTACTGTCACGGTGCCCCCGGCTGACTCCTGCTCCTCATCAGCTACATCTGATGCCTCCAGCTGCACCTCCTCATCCTCGTCTGGCCGCAGGTTCTTAAGGAGACCTCGGACCCGCAATCAACGCTAGTTCGTTGTACTTCCACGGATTACATCTCTGTTTGGACCCTTCTGGGGGCTACTCACGTCTCGCTGTTCACGTTCCTGTCGCTCCTCTGGATATCCACCTTGGATTCAACGGTTGTCGCCGCCAAGACCCTCCAACCACCTCCGTTGCCTACCACAGGAAATCTGGGACTTAGCTTAATCCCCTCTACTACATTAAAACCAGTTACACTTACCTCTCTGCTTGCCTTGTGTCCTTCCGGGTTCCAGCACTTGATCTGCCTTAGCCTGCTAGCCATGACAAAAAATAGTGAATGTACAGTTTGTAGATCACTCTAAATTTTGTCTCCTGAAAAAACACACAAACAGTAATGTCTTACCATCTAGTATCAAAGTGAAACAAACATCCAACGGTGGAAAATATGTCTACATTGTTCCTAGTTAAGCATTCTTTTCTTCTGGTATATTAATTAATGTTAAAAGATCTAAGAATTTATAGAAAAATCCATATTTTTTCTATTAAAATACAGAAGACATGAATATGATATTTTTTAAAAGTCAAATAAAATGTTTTCATTTTTTTGACATTGTGTAAAAAATGTAAGATTAAAAAAGAATCATGATTGGTAAAGATTTCCTTATTTATTAACTTGTGTATAAAGAAAACAAATTTTTCATGTTTATGTTATGTTAGGGAGGTAAGTTGTTCTTTTTTGGTTTATGTTGTTTTACTAGGTAAGATTTGGGTTCTTGTTAGGTAGGTCAATTTTTGTTTGTTATTTTGGCCTAGGTCCACTCTGAGTTAATACTCTAGCTCTCATGTTTCGATCAAAATAAAATCTCTTAACCTGCTTTAAGTGTGCTGGCTTTTGAGACTGGAGGGAGATGGGGCTTCATTTTTGTGTTGCGTCCTTTTTGGGCCACTAAAAGGGGGGCGTAACACATCTAAATTGTGTCTAGCTAAGCATTTTTTTCTTCTAGTAGATTCAATGACGTTAGAAGATGTAAGAATGTATGGGGAAATCCACATTTGCACCAAAAGGTTGAGAGCAGCTGTTCATTCAGATCAGTTCCTCTTTAGCTGAAAGAGGTTTTTGTACGACGTTGTTTCACTGTGTGAACGGTCTGCTGTAACCCTGCTGACAGTAATAAACTCCTGAATCTTCAGCCTGAACTCCACTGATGGTCAGAGTATAATCACTGCCAGATCCACTTCCACTAAAACGATTAGAAACTCCAGACTGACGAGTTGAAGCATACATCAGGAGTTTAGGAGCTTCTCCAGATTTCTGAAGGTACCATCCAATGTGGTTTCCAACATCTGAATTGGTTTGACATCTAATAGAGACAGTTTTTCCTGGAACAACAGACTGAGATCCACGAGTCTGAGTCACAGTGATTTCACCTGATGAACCTGGAAAAAAGGAAAAACAGAAGAGTCATTGAGATGAATCCAGATGAAAGAAATCTAAGAATTGTGATGAAGTTTGTTTCCTGATGAATCCAAGTTTCCAGCAGAGAGTCTCACCCTGAACAAGGAGCTCCAGGACAGCCAGCAGCAGAGTCAGTGACATCCTCATTGTGCTGCAGGTGTGTCAGTGTCTCTGAAAGGTCTGGACAGCCACTGATCAACACTGAGCTCTTAACTGCTGGAAGCAGAGAGGCAGCACACATATGCAAACACACTGAGTCAGTCATCGGCAGCTGTTCTCAGCAGCTCTGGATGTTCAGCTTGGAATCTTTGGCCTACAGGAGCTGCAGCAGCACAACTCTGGAAAAAAGACTCTACACTCAGTCACTTTAGCAGATTAGATTTGTGTTTAGACAAGAGTGTTAATTACAGATAAGAGTGTTTTGGCCAATACAGATAGACACTTTCATCTAAGGGCAGCCCCCCCCCATGGCTTATCAATCTTCACATATAAAAGAATTTATGTGTGCCTATTTTAGTGATGCATATGGCTAAAATTAAGGCTACAGCCACTCGGCCCCTCAACTATGGAACTCTCTCCCCCTGAACCTCCGTATCGTTGATCACTGCCTTTCTTTAAATCCAAAATCAAAACTCAACTCTTTAAATCTGCCTTTCTTCTCTGATTGTCCTTCCATCCGTTGAATGATTTTATTTTGCTTTTAGTGTTGATTTAATTTATTTTATTTTATTTATTGTATTTTCTGTACTATGCAGTGTCCTTGAGTGGCAAGAAAGGCGCTTGAAATGAAATGCAGTGGTATTATTATTGGTATTGTATTATACACATGCATGTGAAGAACATCTAAACTCCACGCTGAAGGATCCTCGCAGGGATTTGAACCAGAATCTTCTTTCCATGAGGTGAGAGAGGTAACCACTACTCCACTACACCACCAAGCAGTCCTTTTGTCTATAGCTGTTGATATAATTTTGTTCATCTAAATATAAATGTATGACTGGAGTTTAAAGGGAATTTACGGATCATTTTAACCAAACCAAAAGGGGCTGCACGGTGGCGCATTGGTGGCGCTCTCAAACTTTTGGTGGAAATGTGGATTTCCCCGTAAATTCTTACATCTTCTAACATCAGTGAATCTACCAGAAGAAAAAAATGCTTAGCTAGACACAATTTAGATGTGTTACACCCCCCTTTTAGTGGCCCAAAAAGGACGCAACACAAAAATGAAGCCCCATCTCCCTCCAGTCTCAAAAGCCAGCACACTCACAGCAAGAAGGTCCCCGGTTCAAGTCCCGGCTGGGGGACCTGAAAAACACTACATCAACGGGGGACCTTTCTGTGTGAAGTTTGCATGTTCTCCCCGTGCATGCGTGGGTTCTCTCTGGGGTCTCCGGCTTCCTCCCACCATCCAAAAACATGCTTCATAGGTGAATTGGCAACTCTAAATTGTCCCTAGGTGTAAGTGTGAGAGTGACACTTGTGTGATTGTGGATATTCTACCCTGCAGAATATTCTACTCTGCGACAGACTGGCGACCTGTCCAGGTTGTCCCCTGCCTTCGCCCACAAGTGGCCAGGATAGGCTCCAGCAGCCCGTGACCCCGAAAGGGAAAAACGGTTAAGAAAATGAATGAATGAATTTAACAAAACCAAAAAGGAGAAACTTAAAAAAACACACACATTCATTGTTCATTGTTATTTACATTTGACAAATAGAGGCTATAAACACCTTTTTCTGTCCCATTGTTTATCTGCATTCGTTCCTAATTTCTTTTAATCTGTTAAATGAATCTGTTTATAAATGTTGCTGATGTTGAAGACCTTTTAGGTCAAGGAAAACAAACTAATATAGGAAACGTGTGTTTAAAACTGATTGTTACCTATGTTACCTGTACCTTTTTAAGACTTAATAAATAATAAAAACAAACGTCTTTTTTTAAATTGTTAAGACTCATAAATTAAGACTCAGACTGAGAGACAACGGTCTTCAACAGAAACTCTACTTTACCCCAGTGGACAGTTTAAAGTCTGGTAGAACTGGTAGGAAAAATGGATCACAACTGGAGAGAATTTCTGCACCGATTGGAAGAAACCGAATCAATTTACCAAAAATGTGATTCATAGAACATCTAAAAGATTCGATCAGACCAGTGAAGGACATAACTGGTAGACGGAGAAACAAGTCTGCTCTGATCTTACCTCCCTAAGGCTTGGAGACTTATGTATTGTTACTCAACCCCAAAATTTGTTTTTACCACCAGTACATACTAGTACTTTTACATCTACAAAATAAGAAAAATTAAAGTAATTTTTTAGCTAAATTTCATAAAAAAGTAAAAAATTATAGATGTTTTTATTTCTGTTTGAACCTTTTTCACATCAATCTGTTGTGTTTTCCAGTCAGACTGTGTTGAGTTTGTTGTGTTCAAAGTCAGAGAGCGTGTCTCTCTGCAGTCAGAGGTTTTTGTACGACGACTCAGTTAGTTTGTATCACTGTGGTACACGTTTGGTGGAGGAACCAGACTGGATCTTGGAAGTAAGTTACTTTATTTAAACTTGAATTACAACTGAGCTGTTTTAGATTTAGATTCATGAAATTTTCCTAAGAAACACACAATTTTATTTTTGTTAAGTATTTTCTTTATACATTCTCTTATAATGTTAATAAGCAGTTTTTGTTTGGAAAAATGAGAGGATTTTAAAAAAATCTTTTCTTTTATTACATAGGAATTCTCTCCTAAATACATTTTAGAAATGGCCTAAAAATATGTTTTAGTTGCTGTAAAGAGAAGTTGAGTTTGTTGTGTTCAAAGTCAGAGAGCGTGTCTCTCTGCAGTCAGAGGTTTTTGTACGACGACTCAGTTAGTTTGTATCACTGTGGTACACATTTGGTGGAGGAACCAGACTGGATCTTGGAAGTAAGTTTCTAAAAACATTTATATAAAAATGAAACTCAGATGTTTTTATCATTTTAGGGAAATTAAAGAATTTTAGTCTTAAGTGACTTTCATTTGTGAAAATCTCGCAAGAATTTCAAAATAAGATAACTGTACAATTTTTTCTTATAAATTTGCATTAAAACATGAACTTTTTTTTCTTTTTGCCACAGTATAGCTTCAATTTAGTTTTTTAACAAAATAATTAAAAGTTTATAATAGTTCATATTTTTTCTTAAATCTGCATTAATTTCTATCTGGGTCACGGGGTTGACAAACCTCTTCTCAGCAACTCTTTTTTTTACAGCATAAAGATGTTTCTTTTAAATTAGTTTATGTTTTTGACTGATCTCTTGATTTTAAAGAACCCAAATGTTTTCAGTCTGTTTGTTTAAATGTTCCTGAAATAATTGAACAAACATGAAAATGATGTATCTTCTAGTTTGAACTGTCATTGGTTCCAAAGAGCGTTTGTCCTCATGAGGACTCTGTGTGCTGATCTGCATGAGAGCTTTCTGAAAGGAAGTGAAACAGTGTGTGAGTGAGTGACTGATGGAGCAGAAACTAACATCTGACAGAAACTTCTTCAAGGAGAACATCAACGTTCACACAGTCAAGGAGTTTGATTGACAGCTGTGTGCTTCCTGTCCTCTAACCTGATTGGTGTCTTCTAGGTGATGTCCGTCCAAAACTGACAGTGCTGTCCCCCTCCATGCATGAGGGGAAGGCCACACTCCTGTGTCTGGCCAACAATGGCTTCCCTTCAGGCTGGACTCTGTCCTGGAAGGTGGGCGGCTGCAGCAGCAGCAGCAGCTGGGATGAGAGCAGGAGTCCCGGGGTGCTGCAGAAGGACGGCCTCTACAGCTGGAGCAGCACCCTGAGGCTCTCTGCAGACCAGTGGGAGAAGCTGGACTCTGTGACCTGTGAGGCCACCCAGGACTCCCAGACTCCAGTCTTAGAGACTCTGTGGAGAAACCAGTGTTCCTAGTCACCACCTGACTGACTGGACAATATTATTGTGTTTTGCTTCTACTGAGATTTCAGCTGCATTGATTTTTTAAATCTTCTTTCTTTGTGTGCTATAAAAACATTTTTAGTAGAAGTTACATGTTTGAAACTTTCTGCAAAATAAAAAATACTTTTCAACATTATTTAATTTGTGATTTCTAACAAATATATACATTTTAATCAAAACATTTTCATTAAAAAGTAAAGTAAATTTTAAGTCCAAAAATCCACCCATACATTCAGGGCCATAAACAATTTGTTGCCCTAAATAAGTTTTCTATGGTGCCTCTTTGCCCCACAGTGAACTCCACTGCCAGGAAACATTTATTTACAAGAAACTTAATAACTTTCTCTCTGACTTTTTTGTATCTAGAAAATGCAATTGCACATGAAAAAAAAACAAAAAATAAACCTTTTTAAACAATTATAAATACAATTTAAACAGTTTAAAGTATAAATTAAACAAGTGACATTACCATAAATGTCATCGTACCTCTGTCAGTTATCCTCCTCCTTCCCTCCCTGCTTTGCTCCTGACTCCACCAGCTGTGACCACTCAACAAGAACGTCAGAGACGCAGAGAAGAAGGTGCATGTTTTTACTGTGGCAACCTAGGAGACTGAGTTAACCATTGTTCATTATGGTTAAACTTCAGAGCCCCCCACTAGAAGACAGGCCGCGGGCAGGTGCTTCCACTACTTCTTCTAAAGACTTTCTTTTTGTTCCTGTCAAAATTTGTCATCAGTTCGAGGTTGCCAGTTTCCAGGCCCTAATCGATTCTGGCGCCGAACAGAGTTTAATTGATCATAGTCTGGTTTCATGGCTCTCCCTGCCCATAGAGAAACTCGATTCCCCTCTCAAAGCACTAAACCCGTTCTACTTATCACCCCCGGAAATCACAGGGAGGTTATTCAGTTTTTTGTCACGCACACCCCACAGACTCCCGTGGTATTAGGGTTTTCCTGACTAAGAATACATAATCCTCAATTCGATTGGGTTCGCCATCGCATTACCAATTGGAGCGATTTTTGTATGGCTAATATCCTACAATCCGCCATTCCTTCAGTTATCACTGCCTTCATTGCAAACATTTCCCCTAATTAATGATTCCATATTAACAATGATAAATACCTCTCTAGAAACGGGTTACGTGCCACAGTCTTTTAAATATGCAGTTGTTAAACCTCTTCTGAAAAAGCCCAGTTTGGATCCTAGCATCTTGGCCAACTATAGACCAATATCAAACTTCCACTTTATTTCTAAAATCCTAGAAAGAGTTGTAGTTAAGCAGCTTTACTGCCACCTACAGGACAACAGCCACTTTGAAGACTTTCAGTCGGGCTTTAGACCCCACCACAGTACGGAAACTGCACTAGTTAGACTCTCTAATGACTTGTTATTGGCTTCAGAAAAGGGACTACTTTCTATTCTTGTCCTGTTAGACCTCAGTGCAGCTTTTGACACTATCGACCACAGTATTTTACTCCATAGATTAGAGCATGACATAGGGATCAGAGGATCTGCTCTCCAGTGGTTTAAATCCTATCTGTCAGATAGGTATCAGTTCGTTAATGTAAATGAGCTTTCCTCTCAGTGCACTCGAGTTAACTATGGAGTCCCACAGGGCTCAGTCTTAGGACCCATCCTGTTTACGCTTTATATGCTACCCCTAGGAAACATAATCAGGAAACACAGCATTAATTTTCATTGTTATGCCGACGATACTCAGTTGTATTTATCCATGAAACCTGACCAGAATGACAATATAGAGAAACTGAATGCCTGCATCAGAGACATCAAGACCTGGATGACAATAATTACCTCCTTCTGAACCCAGAAAAAACTGAGGTTATTATACTAGGTCCTAAAAACCTGAGAGATGCTCTGTCTGCTCAGATAGTCTCCCTGGATGGTGTAAGTATAGCCCCCAATTCCACAGTTAGAAACCTTGGGGTTTTATTTGACCAGGATTTATCATTTAAGGCTCACATATCTCAGGCGTGTAGAACTGCATTTTTTCACCAGCGAACATTGCTAAGATCAGAAATATACTTTCTAAGAGTGATGCTGAAAAACTCATCCATGCATTTGTTACGTCGAGGCTGGATTACTGTAACTCCTTGTTAGCAGCGTGTCCTAAGAGTTCCTTAAGAAGTCTCCAGCTTGTTCAGAACGCAGCAGCTAGATTGTTAGCAGGAACAAACAGAAGAGATCACATCACTCCTGTGTTAGTTTCGCTCCATTGGCTCCCAGTTGATTCTAGAATTAAGTTCAAGATCCTCCTGTTAACCTATAAGGCCTTACATGGAATGGCCCCGTCCTATATTATTGACCTCATAGTCCCTTACCATCCAATCAGAACACTTCGCTCGCAAAATGCAGGACTGCTTGTGATTCCTAGAATTAGTAAAAGTACAGTTGGAGGTAGAGCGTTTAGCCACCAAGCCCCTGTTTTATGGAATAAACTCCCAGCTCACGTAAGAGAGGTTTCTACATTCAAAGTTAGACTGAAAACATTCCTCTTTGGACAGGCTTATTGTCAGACTAGTTAGTATTCGGAGATTATTTAACTTAATGTTAATTTTTTAAATTAAACTTAATAACAATAACTATTTGTTTTAAAAGGCTGCTAGAAGTTGAAGCTGGGGTAACTATGGTGCTCTGGGGTTCTGTCTTCTTTTCTCATCTGCTTCTACCCTTCCTCTCTTCTCTATTTTTGATCATCATTTATCATTTAGTTCTCCATGCCTCTGTTTGGTGCAGTACGATTCATGTATTGTCCCTCTTTCTCTCTCCCCTCCTGGGGAGTGGGAGTGCTTCCAGACTCCAGTTGGCCCATCCGTGCTCCTGTTCCTGACTGTGTACCTCGCCTTTGCTCCTGCTCCTAAACCTGGCTGTGGTTCCTGTCTCCGGCTCGACTCGCACCCCTGACTGTCCCCAACCCCGGCTGGATGAAGCTTGGATGAAGTTAGATAAGTTAATTCTTCTCTATGAGTTCTGGTACATCGCCTGTCCGTTCTGGGGGAGGATCCCTTCTTCATGTGGGCACCCCTGAGGTTTCTTCATTTTTTCCGGAATCCATTTTTTTAGGAGTTTTTCCTTACCGCGAAGGGGGGTCAAAGGGCAGGGATGCCAGTATAGCTTAGTCAGTTTGTTAGTTTATTTTAGTATTTTCCTATTGACTCTTTGTATTCATGATCCTTTTGAGTTCATGTATCACTTCAAAGCCCATTGAGACGACTTTTGTTGTGATTTTGGGCTATACAAATAAAATTGAATTGAAATTCCATAACATTTCTGAAGAAATAGATCTTTCTAATGTCCCCGTTTGTTATCATGATTTAAGAACCATTTTCAGTAAGTCCAAAGCTGGTTCGTTACCTCCTCACAGACCCTACGATTGCTCCATAAATCTATTGAATGGAGCCACGCTACCTAAAGGGAGATTATTTAATCTATCAGGTCCCGAGAAAGCAGCTATGGAGAAGTACATCCAGGAGGCACTTTCATCGGGACACATCCGACCCTTATCGTCACCTGTTGGTGCAGGCTTCTTCTTTGTCGAAAAGAAGGACAAGTCCTTAAGACCTTGCATTGATTATCGTGAGCTGAACCAAATTATCATCAAAGATAAATATTCTCTCCTGCTCATCAGCTCCGTTTTTTATTACATTCAAGAAGCCTGCATCTTTTCCAAATTAGATCTCTGCAATGCTTACCATCTCGTTCGAATCAAAGAGGGAGATGAATGGAAGATGGCATTTAACACTCCTTTAGGCCACTATGAGTATCTAGTCATGCCCTCCGGCTTAACTAATGCTCCTGCTGTGTTTCAATGATTAGTTTATGATGTTCTCAGAGATTTCATAAACCGCTTCATATTGGTTTATCTGGATGACATTCTTATTTACTCCAAAGACCAAAGTCCATCTTTCATACCCCCACCATTTCATTTCTTGGTTATATTTTCGAGGTTGGTAGTATTCGTCCTGATCCTGCCAAAATAGAAGCTGTCTCCCAATGGGAGCCCCCCACTTCTCGCAAAAAGCTACAGTAGTTTTGGGGTTTCGCCAACTTCTACTGCAGATTTGTCAGAAATTACAGTACCATTGCTGCTCCTCTTACTCAACTCACTTCCATTGCCAAAGCTTATCAATGGAACCCAGCAGCCCAAGCAGCCTTTGATACCCTGAAAGAACTGTTTGTTTCTGCTCCCATCCTTATTCAACCTTTCAAGGCAATTCGTTGTTGAAGTTGACGCCTCTGACTCTGGGGTGGGAGCCGTCCTGTCTCAAAGAGAAGAATCTTCTGGCAAATTGAAACCCTGCACCTTCTTCTCCAAGAAACTCTCCCCAGCAGAACACAATTATGATGTGGGCAACTGTGAACTACTTGCTGTAAAACTAGCTCTGGAGGAGTGGCGTCACTGGTTGGAGGGAGCGGTACAACCATTTATAGTCTGGGCTGACCATAAAAATCTCTCATATCTTCGTTCTGCTAAAAGACTCAATTCCCGCCAAGCTCGTCGGTATCTGTTTTTTGACCGTTTCAAATTCACCATTACCTACAGACCTGGAAGCCGCAATGTAAAGCCTGACGCCCTCTCCCGGAAATACTGCTCTTCAGAATCTTCTGCCACCACCAACATACTCTCTCAAACCTGTATTGTGGGGAATCTAACCTGGGATATTGAATCTAGAGTCATCCAAGCCAAAGGTGAGGAACCTAATCATTTAACTCCTCCAAATGGTACTCTATGTTCCCAACTCAAAGCTCCGACGTCCTTACCTGGTCCCACTCCTCCCGCATTGCTTGCCATGGAGGTGTCCACCATACTGTCAACCTCATCCGCAGGCATTTTTTCTGGCTCTCCATGAGCAAAGACGTCAGGGAGTACGTTGCTGCTTGCCCCACGTGTGCTCGTTCCAAGTCCTCTCATTTGCCCCCATCTGGTTTTATTCCATCCATCATGGTCCCATATCGCTGTGGATTTTGATACTGTTCTTCCTCCTTCCAGAGGCAACTCCGTCATATTCACTATTAGGCTGAAAGGGCAAACCAGGAGCTAGAAGCTTCCCTCCGTTGCCTAGCTGCCCAGAACACTATGGACTGGTCCAAGTATTTGGTGTGGGTCGAATACGCTCATAACTTTCACCCTTCTTCTGCCACAGGGATGTCTCCATTTGAAGCCTCCCTCAGGTACTCACCACCTCTGTTTCCGTCCCAGGAACTTGACATGGCAGTACCCTCGATTCAGGACCATCTCCAATGGTGCCAACGTATTTGGCACCAAACCAGGGCTGCTCTCCTCCACACCGAGGAGAGCAACTGCCGTACTGCCAACCGTCACAGGGTGGTGGGGCCCACCTACCGACCTGCTCAGAGGGTTTGGCTCTCATCCCGGAACATCCCTATCCAAGCCACTTCTCGCAAGCTTGCTCCCTGCTTCATCGGCCCCTACATCATCGACAAGATCATCAACCACTCCTGTGTCCATCTCCGTCTCCCTGCTGTCCTCAAGGTACACCCCTCATTCCACGGCTCTCAAATCAAGCCGGTTTTGGACGGCGGCATTTTGTGCCCGCCTTCCACTTCGATGGCGCTCAGGCGTACATGGT
Source organism: Oryzias curvinotus (assembly GCA_023969325.1). NCBI lineage: Eukaryota > Metazoa > Chordata > Actinopteri > Beloniformes > Adrianichthyidae > Oryzias > Oryzias curvinotus. The sequence continues at coordinate 8,964,415 of CM043716.1, read as the reverse complement.
CAATTGCATCCTGGACGTCCGGCGTCAGGGTCGTGGCCACCAGTTCTAGGTTGACTGGGTGGGTTATGGTCCTGAGGAACGCTCCTGGGTCTCCCGTTACCTCATCTTGGGCCCGGCCCTCATCAGTGCCTTCTATCGGGTCCACCCAGATCGGTGTCCTGGACCGCCAGGCAGCGGTCGTTGAGGGGGGATACTGTCATGGTGCCTCTGTCAGATATCCTCCTCCTCCCCTCTCTGCTCTGCTCCTGACTCCACCAGCTGTGACCACTCAACTCATCAGCCTCTGCTCTTCAAAAGGAGACCCAGTTCCAGTATTCAACGCCAGTTCATTGCCCCTTATGGTGGTTACACCTGGTCTAGTTTGCTTTATGTCAAGTTTGTCTCGTTTTTGCATCCTGGCTAACGTTATTTTCCTGCTTAAGGATTCTCTATCACGAGTGTCACCCGTGTGGAAGTCACCTCGAGCAGTTCTTGTGTTCCTGTGGAAATACCAGTTAACTCTGACTGCGCTATTACCTCCAGCCACGCCACGAGCCTCACTCAAGCCTGGACCTCCATCATGTCAAGACTCCAATTCACAACAGAAAATAAATTCATACTCACCGTCCACTTACCTGTGTATTCATGGGTTCCAGCATCTGGGTCTGCCATGCCTACGAACTACTATGACAGAATGAATTGGCCTAACTCCAGACCCAGCTGACCCGGAAGGACTTCGCTACGCTGTCAATCAACAGGGAATCACTCTGGGACGCCAAGCCGACACCTTATCCCAAATACCTGAGCCCTTCTTCTGCAACGTCAAAGCCTGCGCTGGTTTTCTTCTCCAATGCCAACTGCTGTTCCAACAAGCCCCGAGGTACTACTTATCGGATCAAAGTAAAATTACACTAATTGGCAACTCCTTGAGAAACAGAGCATTGCAATGGGCTCAAGCATTCCTGGCAGTAAATCCCGTATCCCATCTGCCCTTTGACCGTTTTATCGGGGGGTTTCGCCTGGTGTTCGAACAACCGAGAAAACAAGAGGAAGCCACCAGAGGACTTCTAGCCCTCAAACAGCGTCAGTGATTATGTCATTTAAGGATTTTAGTGGTTGAAGCAGGCTGGTCTGACCCTGCACTCCCAGTGGTTTTTTACCAATCCTTAAACGATTCCATTAAGCATCACTTATGCACACAACATGTTGTAATAAAAGTGTGTAATAAATGAAGAAATTAGCATCAAACACAAATGGAGAGAAGGACGTTGTGTAGCTTTTAAAGCTTTTCAATCTTCCTGCAATGAAGTATCTCACTAAAGTGAATAAAGTCCTCTCTGTTTTATAAATATTATTCCATATTTTTACCTGATAAAGTAATGCAGACACTTTGATGGAATGTAAAGTAGTGAATATACAGTTTGTAAATCACTGTAAATTTAGTCTCTTATAAAAACACACAAAAAATAGCGAATGATATTCGCTCTTTCAGGCACCGGAACTCGGCAGTCTCTTCCCCCCCTAGGGCGGTAGTTAATTAACTCACCTGTTCAGCTTCCTATTTAAGTCCAGGTGTGCAGCGTTCATTCTCTTTCTTACTGCAGCGCCGCTTCGTCGCCGGTGTTCCATGCCCGCGGTTGTCCTTCTTTTTTGGCATCTTGGTGTGTTCCCCCCTTCTTTGGACGGTGCTCCCACTTTTTCTGATGTGGGGGGTTTTCATTTCGCCGCGTTTGTTTCTCCTTCCGCGGCGTTTCATCGGCCGGGTGGCGGCGCCGGCGTGTTCGCGTCGCTGCGGCGGGTGAGCGTTTCGCGGTGTTTCGGTTGGCAGCGGCGTTGGATCGGGGGCCGTTCAGGCTTCTCCTCTGCTGTGGCCGTTTGTATCTTTGCGGTGAGCGGCCAGGCGGTCTTTTCCCGTGTTTTTCTGTTGTGTTTTCTAATGCGTTTCTGTTCCTTATTATGTTCAGGTTGTATGTGACGTCACGCCCCTAAGGACTCTGGGTATTGTAGTTTTATGTTCTTTGTCTTTGTGGTCTACCTGACTCGTTTTCATGTTTTGTGGCTCTGCATCCTGTTATTGTTTCAGGGGTTGTGGGGTCTTTCCTGTGGTTCAGGGCTGGTGGTCCTCGTCTGGACAGGTTTCTCATGATGGCTGAATTAGTTGTGGCTTTCGGCGTTTTATCTCTTGCTGTATGTTATTTAAGATTCCAAGATTTCAGGATTTTCTTTTGTTGCATACGAAGTTGTATTTAGCAAATCCAACCAGTAGTGAAATGTAACCCAGGTCCGCTCTGTGGACAGCGCAATAATTAGGGAAACCTATTATTATATTATTATATTGATAATTAAGTAAAACTGTGTACCGATGAAATACGTACAGTATGTGTATTGTAGAATTAAATATGGAATGCAAAATAATGTGCATGAATGTGGACTGAAGACTTGAATAATTAAGGTACACGCGTAGAGTTAACGTTTAAGAGCCTGATGGCATGGGGGTAGACACTCCTCCTGTGTCTCTCTGTCTTAGCCGTCCAGCTAAGACTCGGCTCCTACGGCTCCTAGATAAGAGCCGAATGTGAATTTTGCCTGTATTTAATCGACGCTGGCTTTATTATTTTGGTGGCTCTTTGTTTTGTGTTTCTGTCGTGGCTGCTGTGCATTTGGTGGTTTATTCAGCGTTTGGTTTGTTCTTGTTGGACCCCTCTCTCCTCTGTGGAATTTTACTTTTGATTTGTCTCTTTTATGCAACGTCTGTGGCTTGTTTTGATTCATTCGGCGTTCTTCGCTCGTCACCTCCGCCTGCTCACAGTATAGGCCGCCACTGTGGGTGGCCCTTGGATGTGTTCATGGTTGGAACTTGTTTCGGTCCTGTTGGTGCCTGTCGTCGTTATTTTTGGCGTCAGTGGCCTGATTCCTCGTGCGCCTTACGGATTGGTTTATTTTTTTACTTCGGCTGCCCATGCCTTCTCCACGTTTTACTCCGGACGCGATTTGTGGCTGGGGATGGCTGTTATCCCTGATGGTCTCAGTGTCCTGCCTCTTTGCCTCCCGGAAGAGTCTCTCGGCATCCAGTCGGCGCTCGATTTGTTTATCAGTTGACCTTTCTGCTGTCATGGCGGTCCTCATGCTATCGACTGTATTATCACAAGCCCTTTACTGGACTTGGGTAGGCTATGGGCTCCCCTTCGTTTTGCGCGTTTTGATGTTTTCTCTGCGTCAATGTTCCTCTGTATGCCTTGTCTTTTGCATCTCTGTGGCTTACTTTCATTTTCTGATCTGGGTTACTGCGTTGTCTGCGCCGTATGGTCCTCTGCCCGTCCGGATTTGTTTTCTTCTTCTGGATCTGGATGGTTCATTGGTGCGGGCCTCTCCCTTTATGCCATCTCTCGCTTTTGTGCAGCGTGTACTTCGTTTCATTCTTTGTTTGTGGGCGTTTGTTCAATGATCGGCCCACCTGATTCTGCTCTGGCTTTGGTCCCACGGTCATCCTTTCATTTTGTGCTCTTGTTCCGGGTTGTTTGATCCTGGGCCCCATGTTCCTGTTCTGGATATTCACGTCTTCCGTTTTGTAGCCTGTCCTTCTCAATGCTTAGAGGTCTTGTTATGATGATGCCTGTCGTGTCTTCAGTCTCCCTCCGCTTGTTCTTCTGTGGCTGGGCCCTCTAGTTTTTGGGGGGAAAGATTTATAAGAGCGGTTTGTGTACGTCCGGCCGCCAGAATCCACGGCTCTATGGTTTTAAAGATCGTGTGGTTATGAGAATTTAGCCATGGAGTTTATATTAAGGCTCTTTAAAGAGTGAGATAATAGTCTTATGTGTTTCATCGGTTGTCTTGGGTAGTATTTAAATAACACCATAAGCAAATTAACCCTGACCGTAGAAACTCCATCTTTACGCGCTAAAGCTTAGTTCAAGAGTTAATTCTTGTGTCCGCAAGCCAGTCTTCTATCTGCCCTGCTTAAGCAGATGACACTTGACTAGATGCATCTACATGTAGAGGCTTGTTATGCTCCGCCTCTAAAAATCTAAGGTTCAGTCTATCAAAACCTACGATCCCTTATGGATCTCCAGACGCCCTTGGCTAAAATTTCGGCAGTCTGTGTTTTGTTGTCCACCTATTTGAGAACCACTAATATCAAATATGAGAATCAAATTTCAGCCGAGCTGCAATCCATTGCTACGTGGGACGTGGACCTTCCTCATCTACAATCTCCTTGGCCCTTGGTTACCCATCCCATCGCCTAATTCTCGATGACCTTCTGAAGGTGCGTCCCTCTGGAACTGTCAAAGGTTGCTTCTTTACAATTGGTGTATATAAAATTGGTGTTAAGATATTGTGCAGGTTCTGTATTTCACTATCAATTCACTGCTGGAATTTGTGATACGGGTGGTTTCTATGGTGCGATGAAGCCACAATGGGACTTTCCATAACTTTCTAATAAATTTAACCTTGTTGTTATTCCATCCATCTTAATCAGTGTATAAACTAATCAGTTTCTAGGTTTTATATATATGTTCTTTGCTGAGACTAATACTGGTTTTGTATTTTATCTATGCATCGCATCCTGAGCCTGCGAGTCCCTGCTCTCTGGCCTGCTTCCCCATTTCTGGCGAATGATGACACCCCTGCATTCCTTGATCTGGTGTTGCCACGATGACTGCTCAACGTACCTATTGCTGAACTGAAAGTTATGGGGCGGTGGACCTCCCCTACGTTCCCATGACACTTCTGACTTAAATCAATCATCATGTTGGCAGTAGAATGAATGTAAATTCTTGGATTATATTGCCAGGTGGAAGCCAAAAATTTAGGATGTTCTAAAGTGTATTATTAGTATGCGATGGAGCTCAAAATTTGGTTTCTAAACTCAATTACGCCAATTAAGCTTCAGACAAATGGCAGTGAGGATTTTCTTGATACTTAGATGGAAATCTTCGAATAAATGGATGTTCTGAGCTCGTATTATGGTATGACAAATGGGGAAACATTATGGCAGTTAAGCTCGTTCATAGTCCTGTCGTTGCAAGCTTGAATTAATGGATGTTAATTAAGCGCCTTTAAAAAGCATACCAAATGAAATAACGCTAAGCTCGTTCTTAGTATTTGGTGGAAGCTACGAATAATAGATGGTACTTTAGCATGTTTAGCATGCTTTGGGAGCTTCGGATGGATGTAGGTAGTGTCTTCATACGGGTTGTACTTAGCGGTTCAAATTATAGTTCCTTACAACGTTTTGCGGATGGGGATTTATGTTCTTAAAAAAATTAGGTATGAGTGATTCTTATGTTGGCTCCCTGTTTTGTTTCGTTTTCTTTGTTGGGCTCTCTCTCTCTCTCTCTCTCTTTGCAGATAGTATGTTCCCCTAGTGGTTCACGAAGGGAGCGGCCCAACGGTCAAAGGTGCCGGGTCACACATAGCAGTTTCCACCAGATAGTGTGTCCCCTTCGAGGCGCTGTACTCGAACGGGGGCGGCCCAACGGTCAAAGGTGCCGGGTCACACATAGCAGTTCCACTAGATAGTGTGTCCCCTTCGAGGCGCTGTACTCGAACGGGGGCGGCCCAACGGTCAAAGGTGCCGGGTCACACATAGCAGTTCCACTAGATAGTGTGTCCCCTTCGAGGCGCTGTACTCGAATGGGGGCGGCCCAACGGTCAAAGGTGCCGGGTCACACATAGCAGATCCATTATATAGTGTGTCCCCTTCGAGGCGCTGTACTCGAATGGGGGCGGCCCAACGGTCAAAGGTGCCGGGTCACACATAGCAGATCCTTTAGATAGTGTGTCCCCTTCGAGGCGCTGTACTCGAATGGGGGCGGCCCAACGGTCAAAGGTGCCGGGTCACACATAGCAGATCCATTAGATAGTATGTCCCCTTTGTAGCGCTGAACTCGGATAAAAGAAATGGAAAGAAGGGGGCGGCCCAACGGTCAAAGGTGCCGGGTCACACATAGCAGTCTTACTTGGAAATGAAATGAAATGAAAATGGAATGCCGCCAAAACACACCTCATCTTATGACACACTGATTATACATTTACATTCTTTCTTCTTCTTTCTTCTTGATGATCTTTGGTTTTGGGGGTTTTTACCCTAAAGTTTATGGAAGTTATCTCATGGAATTGTACGGAGCCTTATGCCAATCAAAGTTTGTGAATGCAAATAAGATGTAAATTAAGTATGTGAAAATAAATGTATTCTACTGCAAGAGTTTCGTATGACTGAAAATAGCGAATGATATTCGCTCTTTCAGGCACCGGAACTCGGCAGTCTCTTCCCCCCCTAGGGCGGTAGTTAATTAACTCACCTGTTCAGCTTCCTATTTAAGTCCAGGTGTGCAGCGTTCATTCTCTTTCTTACTGCAGCGCCGCTTCGTCGCCCCACCCTCCTCCCCGGCTTCCACCTGTGGGCTCCGTTCGGGGGTTTTTACCCTAAAGTTTATGGAAGTTATCTCATGGAATTGTACGGAGCCTTATGCCAATCAAAGTTTGTGAATGCAAATAAGATGTAAATTAAGTATGTGAAAATAAATGTATTCTACTGCAAGAGTTTCGTATGACTGAAATTAATGTTTAACCTCTAGTGTCAAAATGAAAAACAACCCACAGTGAAAATAATGTCTCAATTGTGTCTAGCTAAGCATTTTTTTTTCCTGATGTAGTTTCATTGATCTTAAAAGATCAAAGAATTAAAAAAAAAATCCATACTTTTTCTATTAAAATAGGGAAGACATGATATCATATTTTTTGTAAAGGAAAACAAAATGTTTTCATTTTTTGGACAAATAAATTTAGGACTAAAAAAGGATCAAATTTGATAAAAAAAAATGTCCTTATTTATGAACTAATTATTAATAAAACACATTTGCACCAAAAGATTGAGAGCAGCTGTTCAGTCAGATCAGTTCCTCTTTAGCTGGAATAGGTTTTTGTACAACGTTGTTTCACTGTGTGAACGGAAAGCTGTAATCGTGCTGACAGTTAGTAAATTCAAATTCAAATTCAAATTTTATTTGTCACACACACAATCATACAGCATACAATGTGCAGTGAAATGCTTAGGCGACCGCCCGCGACCTCAAACAAGAAAGAATATCAATAGGAATAGGGAAATAGATGTAAAATATAGGAATATACAAATATAAAAACATAAAAACAGAATGTCCGAATGTGTGCAAATATGCTCTAAAAGTGACATGTGAAAGTGGCTTGTGTGTATAATGTCCATGATTACTGGTTAAGAGTCCGTATCGCCTGCGGGAAGAAGCTCCTCCTCAGTCTCTCTGTGTTAGCCTTCAGAGAGCGGAATCGCTTTCCTGACCGCAACAGCAAGAACAGTCCGTTGTCGGGGTGGCTGAGGTCCTTTGTTATCTTCCTGGCCCTGTTCCAGCACCGCCTGCTGTAGATTGAGTGTAGGTCAGGGAGCTCGGTGTGGATGATGCGCTCAGCTGAACGCACCACCCTTTGGAGAGCTCGTCTGTCCCGCATTGTGCTGTTCCCGAACCAGGTTGTGATGTTTCCCGTCAGGATGCTCTCTATGGTGCAAGAGTAAAAGTTCCTAAGCACCACAGAGGGCAGTCTAAAGTCTCTCAGGCGTCTAAGGTGGTAAAGACGCTGCCGGGCCTTTTTCACTATGGTGTTGATGTGACAGGACCATGACAGGTCCTGCGTGATGTGGACACCGAGGTATCGGAAGCTGTTCACTCTCTCCACTGGGCTCTTGTCGATGACGGGGGTCTGGTAGTTCCTCTTCTGCTTTGTGGCGAAGTCCACTATCAACTCCTTTGTCTTGCTGACGTTTAGGAGGAGATTGTTCCTCTCACACCAGTCTTCCAGATGTCCAATCTCCTTCAGGTAGGCCGTCTCATCATTATCAGTGATCAAGCCCACCACAACGGTGTCGTCAGCGAATTTGATGATGGTGGTGGAGTTGGTTGACGCCACGCAGTCGTACGTGTACAGTGAGTACAGTAGAGGGCTCAGAACACAACCCTAAGGGGCTCCAGTGTTGAGAGTGATGGAAGCTGAGACACATCCTCACTGCCTGTGGTCTGCCAGTTAGGAAATTGGAGATCCACTGACACAGAGATGGGCTGAGTCCCAGGTGCTCCAACTTGGTGGTGAGTGTGGAGGGAATTATGGTGTTAAATGCTGAGCTGTAATCGACAAAGAGCATTGTAACATAATTTCCCCTTCTAGTGTCCAGATGAGTGAGAGAAGTATGAAGTAGATGAGAGATAGCGTCATCCGTTGAGCGGTTCGAACAGTAAGCAAACTGTAGTGGATCCAGTGTGTCAGGTAGTGAGGAGATAATGAAGTCTTTGATCAGTCGCTCAAAGCACTTCATCACTACTGAGGTGAGTGCTACAGGTTGATAGTCGTTGAGGGAAGTAGGATGGGGTTATTTTGGGACTGGAACAATAACAGACTCCTTAAAGCATGTAGGGATCACCGACTGAGATAAAGAAGTGTTGAATATCTCTGTGAACACAGGTGCTAGCTGGTCTGCGCAGGCTCTGAGGACTCTACCTGAGATGCTATCTGGACCTGCTGCTTTCCTGGTGTTTACTCTCCTGAAGGCTCTCCTCACGTCATGCTCGGAGATGATAAATGCGTTACTGGTACTGGTAGTGACTTCCTGTCTGCAGCCGTTAGTTCCGCTAGCATTAGCGACGCTAGCATTAGCATCGCTAGCGTCCTTGGCTGCAGCCTCGAAACGAGCATAGAAGGTGTTCAGTTCGTCTGCCAGAGTCCTGTCTGCGCTCGTCACACCGGATGTTGGTGCTCTATAGTCCGTTATTGTTCTTAGTCCCTGCCACAGGCTCCTGGAGTCACTCTGTTGGAGTTGTGACTCTAGTTTCCTCCCGTAGCGCTTCTTCGCCTCTTTCACCGCCTTCCGGACATTGTATGACGCAGCCTTATACAGCTCCATGTCCCTGGACGCGAGTCTCGCGTTATAGGCAGCGGTGCGAGATCTCAGAGCGTCACGGATGGTTTTATCCACCCACGGCTTCTGATTGGGAAACGTTCTGATTTTAGTTTTCTGTACGGTGTCATCCACTAGTTTCCCCACAAATCCCACAACCGCTTCCGTAAACACGTTGATGTCATCGGAGCTGTTTCTAAACATGCCCCAATCAGCGTCCTCGAGTGCGTCCTGTAAGGCGGCCACCGATTGGCCTGTCCAGCGCGCGACATCTCTCTGAACCGGAGCTTCCTGTTTGAGCCTTTGTTTATATTTTGGCATGAGGAAGATGGCGGCGTGGTCAGATTTCCCAAATGGTGGATGTGATTGTGCCTTGTAGCCATCCTTAACTGTTGTGTAACAGTGGTCCAGTGTCCTTTTGTCCCTGGTCGGGCAGGTGATGTGCTGATAGAAGTTCGGCGCTGCGCGTTTGAGGTTGGCACTGTTAAAGTCCCCTGCCACAATAAGCACGGCGTCCCGGTGTTGAGTCTGGTGCTGTGTGAGTGCCTCATGCAACTCACATAGGGCAGCGTCCGTGTCCGCTTGTGGTGGAATATAAACGGCACTGATTATGACCGATGTAAACTCCCAGGGAAGATAAAAAGGACGACATTTGATGGTCAATCGTTCCAGGTTGGGTGTGCAGGAGCGTGTAAGTGGAACAACACTCGCGCTGTTGCACCAGCTGCTATTCACCATTAGACACACTCCACCTCCCCTTGTCTTCCCCGAGTCGCGTGTCCTGTCCACTCGGTGAACCGAGAAAAACTCAGCCGGCTGTATGGCGTAGTCCGGCACCGCTGGATTCAACCATGTCTCGGTGAAGCAGAGGAGATTGCAGTCCCGAATGTCTCTCTGGAACTTTACCCTGGCCCTGAGGTCATCAAGCTTGTTCTCCAGTGACTGGACGTTGGCGAGCAGGATGCTGGGCAGAGGTGTGCGGAATGCACGGGCTCTCGGCCTGTTCCTGACGCCGGCTCGTTTCCCTCGGGGCCGCCGCTTCGGGTCGCGTCCTTTGTTCTCTCTCAGGATCTCTCTCGGCCAACTCGGATCCGGAGTTAGAAGAGTCGAAACGTCAGTACGTTGTGAAGCAAGAGAAATGAGAGCATTTCGATCGTACCTAATGCATCCGATGATGATGTAATAGCCGGTTTAGAGTTGTTAAAAATTAACTCAGAAAATTAACTTAAAAACCAAAAAAGGAGGTAAAATAGGTAAAATAGGTCGGAGCAGTCGCGACGGCTGCCGACTCCATTGATAAACAGAAATATATCAATGTTTCATGTATATACATGTTTTTCTTGTCATTACTGTTGTGTAAATCATTGATTGGAATGTTGGGGGAAAAATACTATTGACATGTGAGCAATTAATTCATAGTGCTAAAATAACTACTGCTAATTATTATTCTCATTACTAATACTATACTAGTCTGTGGTGTAGTTTCTTTAGTGAATTTGCAGGAAACAGGTCGTGAGTAGCCCTTCAAACGACTCAGACCCATAAAATAGTCCTCATCCTAAATAAGGTTGGTGATCCCTGATCTAATCAGTAATAAATACATTTTCCTATTTTTTAATGATAAATTAATGCAGACACTTTAATGTAAAGTAGTGAATGTACAGTTTGTAGATCGCTGTAAATGTTTGTCTCCTAAGAAAACACACAAACATTAATGTCTGAACCTCTGGTATCAAAGTGAAAAAAAAGTGTCTAAATATTTCCTAGCTAAGTATTTTTCTTCCTCTGGTAAATTAATTGATGTTAGAGTTTGTAAGAATTTATGGGGAAATCTACATTTGCACCAAAATGTTGAGGGCAGCTGTTCAGTCAGATCAGTTCCTCTTTAGCTGAAAGAGGTTTTTGTACGACGTTATTTCACTGTGTGAACGGATAGCTGTAGTCGTGCTGACAGTAATAAACTCCTGAATCTTCAGCCTGAACTCCACTGATGGTCAGAGTGTAATCACTGTCAGATCCACTTCCACTAAAACGATTAGAAACTCCAGACTGACGAGTTGAAGCATCATATATGAGGAGTTTAGGAGCTTCTCCAGATTTCTGAAGGTACCATTGGATGTTGTTTCCAACATATGAACTGGTTTGACATCTAATGGAGACAGTTTGTCCTGGAACAACAGACCGAGATCCAGGAGTCTGAGTCACAGTGATTTCACCTGATGAACCTGGAAAAAAGGAAAAACAGAAGAGTCATTGAGATGAATCCAGATGAAAGAAATCTAAGAATTGTGATGAAGTTTGTTTCCTGATGAATCCAAGTTTCCAGCAGAGAGTCTCACCCTGAACAAGGAGCTCCAGGACAGCCAGCAGCAGAGTCAGTGACATCCTCATTGTGCTGCAGGTGTGTCAGTGTCTCTGAAAGGTCTGGACAGCCACTGATCAACACTGAGCTCTTAACTGCTGGAAGCAGAGAGGCAGCACACATATGCAAACACACTGAGTCAGTCATCTGCAGCTGTTCTCAGCAGCTCTGGATGTTCAGCTTGGAATCTTTGGCCTACAGGAGCTGCAGCAGCACAACTCTGGAATAAAGACTCTACACTAAGTCACTTTAGCAGATTACATTTGTGTTTAGACAAGAGTGTTAATTACAAAAAAAAATAAAAAATAAAGAGTGTTAATTACAGATAAGAGTGTTTTGGCCAATACAGATAGACACTTTCATCTAAGGGCAGCCCCCCCCATGGCTTATCATTCTTCACATATAAAAGAATTTATGTGTGCCTATTTTAGTGATGCATATGGCTAAAATTAAGGCTACAGCCACTCGGCCCCTCAACTATGGAACTCTCTCCCCCTGAACCTCCGTATCGTTGATCACTGCCTTTCTTTAAATCCAAAATCAAAACTCAACTCTTTAAATCTGCCTTTCTTCTCTGATTGTCCTTCCATCCGTTGGATGATTTTATTTTGCTTTTAGTGTTGATTTAATTTATTTTATTTTATTTATTGTATTTTCTGTACTATGCAGTGTCCTTGAGTGGCAAGAAAGGCGCTTGAAATGAAATGCAGTGGTATTATTATTTTATTTTAGTGAGACATGAGGCTCAAATTAAGGCTAATTCTAAACTAGGATGCTTTAAATATTTTTAGTCCCTTCACAGATGAAGGTTTAGGAGCTAAAAAAGCAAAAGTTCTAGTCAGAAGCTCCTCCTCAGTTAAGGGTTTAGATCTGAAAGAGAACAGAGTTTGAGATGAAGAACTTCTCTGCATTTACAGGTTTAGGAGTTAAAAAAAGACTTCCCTCCAAATCTAAAAGCTCCTCCATGGTTGCTGGTTCAGAAGCACAAAGAGGTAAAGCACAAACACCATCCAGGTTGGGAGCTCCTCCACTCTTATGGGATCAGGAGCTGACAAAACTGGATCTTAAAAGTCAGAAACTTCTCCACAATACAAGTTTAGGGGCTAAGAGATGGAAACAGTTCACTGATTTCAAGGGTTTTACATTTATAAAGGACTTTTCTTGATTTCTGTTCCTTGATGCTCATCAGTGAGGATTCTGAACCAAAGGCTCCAGAGACAAAGACAAGCTAAATCCAGCCAGAAACCGAGCCAAGCAAGCAGCACAGAGTAAAGCTGCTGCTCCTTCAGAATGAGAGGAGCAAGTTGAGGTGCCTCTAACATCTGGTCCAGATGCCTCCTTGGTGCCTCCCTCAGGAGGTCATCCTGGCACGTCCCACTGAGCGGAGACAGGAAGTCCAAGGACACGCTAGTTATAGTTTTAGTGCTGCTGTTAAATAAAATCAGATTATCTTTACCTGTAAAAGGTTTGGTAGACTGTGGTCAATCTATCAAGTCACATGATCATTTTAATGAAGATGAGTAACTCTAATCTACAGACTGAAAAAAGTTCAAAAAGTGTCACTGAAGATGTTTCTGACAGAAGATCCTGGAATAAAAACTCCACAGTATTTGAATGTTGATGTTAAATTAGTGTAAACTTTTCTTTAGGAACAAACTAAATAGATTAAAAAATGAATCCAATATATTTTTTAATAAACTGTTTTCTCATTTGATCATTTCAATTTAGATGAGTCATTTTAATCTCCAGACAGAAACACATAAAAAAAGTGTCACTATCGGTGTTTCCCAATGAAGAAGAGGCTAAAATGTTACTTCTTTTTATTATTTGTATGAATTTTAGAGAAATTTTGAGTATTTCATTAACGTACTTTAAATTGTGTCTTTCTTTGTGTGTTTAGTGTGTCTACAGTAAATCAGTCAGTGTTTCAGTCTCTGGAACAACTTGAGGCAGAAACATTCAAATGAGTTTCAGTTCATTCTGATGAAGGAGGTTTTTGTACGATGACTTTTCACTGTGTGAACACACGCTGACTGTTGATATAGTGATAACTCTGACAGTAATAAACTCCTGAATCTTCAGCCTGGACTCCACTGATGGTCAGAGTGAAGTCAATTCCATTTCCTGATCCACTTCCACTGAATCTGGAGGAGATTCCTGATAATCTCTCTGATGTTCCATAGATCAGAGCTTTAGGAGCTTCTCCAGATTTCTGATGGTACCAGGCAAGCCAGTATTGTGAACCAGTCCAGTGAGATACTGTTTGACTGGCCTTACAATCAATAGAGACGGTTTGATCGAGCTGCACTGATTTAGCTTCTGTCTGAGTCACAACAACATTTTGTCCAACAGAACCTGCAGAGAGAGAAGAACCACAAAGAACATGAGATGCTGAGGAGAAACTCAGCTGCACTCCAGATGATTCTCACATGACACAAACATCATCTTCCTCACCCTGAATGAAGCAGAGGAGAGTCCAGATGAGGACGCAGATCAAAGTCATGGTTTCACTGAGGAGGAGGAGGAGGATTTCTGTGTCTTCTGCTGTGATGAAGGACAGCTGTCAGTCATCCAGTCTTCAACTCTCAGGACTATAAAGTCTCCCAGAGCACTGGAGCATGGAGCTGCTGATGCAAAGTGTTTTTATGGAAATGCAACCACTGACTCCAACAGGAACATGGATCTCTGTCATCAGGATTCACATCAATGGATCAATCAATCATTCCAGATGGGATTCAAAAATATGGATTTATGCTAAAATATATTATTTGCTTTTACCACTAGTACATAACACAGTACTGTCATATTTACAAAATAACATAAATTAAGCTTCTACTAAATTTAGAAAAAAAAAAAATTATAGGTGTTTTCATTTCATTTTCATTTCATTTCACCTTTTTCTCATCAATCCCTTGTGTTTTCCAGTCAGACTGTGTTGAGTTTGTTGTGTTCAAAGTCAGAGAGCGTGTCTCTCTGCAGTCAGAGGTTTTTGTACGACGACTCAGTTAGTTTGTATCACTGTGGTTGACTTTTGGTGGAGGAACCAGACTGGAGGTTGGAAGTAAGTTTCTAAAAACATTTATATAAAAATGAAACTCAGATGTTTTCTTTATTTTAGAGAAATTAAAGAGTCTAGAAAAATATGTTAATTTGATTTGTTTTACCTTCTTTCCAATTTTCTGCCCTTAAATTCTGTTTCAAGTTTTACTTGACAAATAAATTTAAGTCTTAAATTACTTTTATTTCTGAAAATCTCACATGAATTTCAAAAAGGGATAATTTTACAATTTCTTTGTTTTTAAACCTGCATGCATATTTAAAAAAATGCATTTTTTTGGCACAGTATAGCTTCAGTTTTCTATTTTAATAAAATAATTTAATAAAATAATTTAAAAGTTTGTATTAGTTTTTTTTTTCTATTATCTGCATATTTTCTTTCTGGTTCACGGGCTTGAAAAACCTCTTCTCAGCAACTCTTCTTTTTTATTTTTATTTTACGGCATAAAGATGTTTCTTTTACATCAGTTTCTGTTTTTGTTTATGTTTTTCACTGATCTCTTGATTTTAAAGAAACCAAATGTTTTCAGTCTGTTTGTTCAAATGTTCCTGAAATAATTGAGCAAACATGAAAATGATGTATCTTCTAGTTTGAACTGTCGTTGGTTCCAAAGAGCGTTTGTCCTCATGAGGACTCTGTGTGCTGATCTGCATGAGAGCTTTCTGAAAGGAAGTGAAACAGTGTGTGAGTGAGTGACTGATGGAGCAGAAACTAACATCTGACACAAACTTCTTCAAGGAGAACATCAACGTTCACACAGTCAAGGAGTTTGATTGACAGCTGTGTGCTTCCTGTCCTCTAACCTGATTGGTGTCTTCTAGGTGATGTCCGTCCAAAACTGACAGTGCTGTCCCCCTCCATGCATGAGGGGAAGGCCACACTCCTGTGTCTGGCCAACAATGGCTTCCCTTCAGGCTGGACTCTGTCCTGGAAGGTGGGCGGCAGCAGCAGCAGCAGCAGCTGGGAGGAGAGCAGGAGCCCCGGGGTGCTGCAGAAGGACGGCCTCTACAGCTGGAGCAGCACCCTGAGGCTCTCTGCAGACCAGTGGGAGAAGCTGGACTCTGTGACCTGTGAGGCCACCCAGGACTCCCAGACTCCAGTCTTAGAGACTCTGTGGAGAAACCAGTGTTCCTAGTCACCACCTGACTGACTGGACAATATTATTGTGTTTTTGCTTTTACTGAGATTTCAGCTGCATTGATTTTTTTAATCTTCTTTCTTTGTGTGCTATAAAAACATTTTTAGTAGATGTTACTTGTTTGATACTTTCTGCAAAATAAAAATGACTCTTTAAAGTTGTTTCATTTGTGATTTCTAACAAATATATACATTTTAATGAAAACATTTACATTATTTAGATGATAAAAGAAATTTCAAGAACAATTAAAGCCGCAAGCGGCGCTGTATGGCCCGCAGACGCAACCCGCCTTCCACGCTCAACTCTATGCACCACCGCCGCCCTCACCGCCCACTTTTGATAAAGGCGAGTCAAAGCTGGATTTGCTAATTATACTAACTATGGTAACTATGCTAATGTGGCTAAAAGTGCTAGCATAGCGATCAGCATCATTAACTGACTCAGAAAAACACATTACCCACAATGCTAATTATAGATAGATATAAACTTTATTAATCTCCCAAAGGAGAAATTCAGGTGTCCGGTAGCAAAACACACAAAACAAACAACAGTATAAAGACAGTTCACAAAATAATATCAGTCCATATCAGGCAGGTTCATTAAACAGCCTTGTTGAGCGCAGCTCCGATCTTTCATCCGCGTGGTGGATAGATGAAGAAGACTCCGGGACAGGATCAACTTTAGCCTCCTCTAGGCATATTTATTAACTATAGAGCATGGAACAAAAACGTCTCTCCTTCGTACATCAGAGCTCATTCATTTAGCGAGTGATGTCATCAACCCTCGACACAAAGATACAAACAATGACTCATGGGAACAGAAGTGACTCATGGGAAATGGAGTAGAAAGAGTAAGAGTGAAATACATTCAGAACTTAACACCCCCACTCGCTCTTAACTCTTCATATTAACCACAAACATAAAACAGTTTCCTCTTTTCTTGGAAAACATCTTAAAGAACTTTTGCACATTTAGGTGCCAAACATGTCTTGAGCAAATCTCTTCAGTTTTGATTTGGTGGCTGGTTTTGTCATTACATCAGCTACCATTTGCTCTGTAGGGCAATATTCTAAAGTCATTTTGCCACTCTTTACTGTTTCCCTTATGAAATGATACTTAATGTCGAGGTGTTTACATCGCTGTCTGTTTACTGGATTTCTTGCTAGGGCAATAGTACCAGTGTTATCCTCAAACACTTTTGTCTGATTGTACTGATATTTATCTATACCATTTAGCAAATGCTCCAAGTAAATGCATTCCTGTATGGCTGATGCTAAAGCCATATATTCAGCTTCACAGGTGGATAATGCCACTGTGGGTTGTTTTCTTGTCTTCCATGAGATGAAAGAGCTTCCATCACCAAGGCTGACGCAATATCCAGATGTGCTGCGTCTGTCTGCAGTATCTGACGCCCAATCAGCATCACTGTATGCCTTCAGTCCTAAACTTTCAGCATTTTGCTTGAAACACAATCCATGTTTTGCTGTACCTTTAAGGTATCTGAACACGTGTTTCACTGTGTCCCAGTGTTGTTCTGTTGGCTCAGAAAAATGCTGGGATAGCTTACTGACCACAAAACTAAGATCAGGTCTAGTACAAGTGGATAAGTATATTAAGCTTCCCACTGCTTCTCTGTATTTTCTCGCATCTTTCATTTTTTCAGCATTTTCTGAAAACACAAGTTTTGACTCACATGGGGTTTCTCTTGGTTTACAGTCTTTCATTTCAAACCTTTCCAGTAGTTTATTTACATATATTTCCTGTGACATTTTGACTTCACTGTCTGTCTGCTCAAAATCTATTCCGAGGAAATGTTTCAGCCTTCCCATGTCCTTCATTTTAAACCTCTCAGTTAACATCTTTTTCACACTTTCCAGAACACTCTCTTCGTTTGCTGCCAAAATTAGATCATCAACCCATATTAGTAGAATGACCTTTTCATCCTTTTTCTGTTTTGAATACACACAGTTATCGGCTGAATTTTGTTCAAATCCATTTTCGGTTAAACATGCATGTAACATTGCATTCCAGTTTCTCCCTGATTGTTTTAAACCATAAAGAGATTTTTGCAACATACACACAAGTTTTTCGCCAGTCTCTGACTTTTTCTCGTAACCTTCTGGCTGTTCCATATATATTTCACAGTCTATGGGTGCGTGTAAATACGCTGTTTTGACGTCCATCTGATGAAGAATGAGTTTTTCATGTGCCGCTTTCTGCATAAGTACTCTAACACTCGTCATGTCTGCCGTTGGTGAGAACGTCTCTTCATAATCAATTTCTGGTCTCTGGCTGTAACCTTTTGCAACAAATCTCGCTTTGTATTTTTCTGATCCGTCAATGTTTCTTTTACGCGCATATACCCATCTACCCCCCACTGTCTGTTTGCCTGTTGGTAAGTGAGTAAGTTTAAAAGTGTCGTTCTCAGTGAGTGATTGCATCTCTTCATCCATTGCGTTTTTCCACTGTTTTGAGTTTTTGGATGTCACTGCCTCTCTGAAGTTTTGGGGAATGTCACAAACTGCTCTATAACAAGAGTCAATGCATACCTGCATTTTATCCACTGTCTTATCAGTCTCAAAATCCTGTAAATGAACCGGTTTCTTTCTGATTCTGGGTGGATTCCTTCTGCCTGCAGTCTCACTGATTTCACCTGGTTGTGTACGTTGACTCTGCTGAGGTAAAGTTTCAGAAACATCATCCTGACTTGGTTTGTTTTCTGTATCATCATCGTTATCATTTTCAGGAACCTGAGGATGTATGTATCCAACATCATGTTCTGTGTACTTTTCTGGTGTCTGAGTTTCTTTTTCTCTGGTCGTCTTTGTAGTGAATTTCACTAACCTGTGTTTCTGAATCTTATCTTTTTCCGGATAATACACCAGAAGAGCTGGACTGTTTTTGTCATATCCGACGAAAATGCCTGGTTCACATTTTGAATCGAGTTTTCTCTTTTCTTGTTTGTAAGCTAAACATTCAGATCCGAATTTTTGTAGTTTGGATAAGTTTGGTTCCTTGCCTGTAAAAAGTTCATATGCTGTTTTCTTTGTGCGTCTGTTGTAGCACCTGTTTCTTACATAGGCTGATGTCTGTATCGCATAGTTCCACAACTTATCCGGTAGCTTGTTCTCTATCAGTAAACATCTACTCATGTCAAATAGTGTTCTCCAACCTCTTTCTGCTGTTCCATTCTGGTGAGGTGAGTAGGGTGCAGATGTTTCATGTCTGATTCTGTTCTTAGTTAACAGGGTTTGGAAATCTCTGCTGGTAAATTCGGTGCCGTTATCTGAACGAATGCATTTAACTTCTCCGTAAGGTGCAACATCGGCTAAAAATCTTTCAGTAGCTGTCACTGTGTCGCTCTTCGACTTTAGAAAATATACGAAAATGGTGCCTGAATAGTCATCAGTAAAAGATTGAGTATATTTGTGTCCTTCCATGCTTGGTGTGGGCATTGGACCAGTTAAATCAGTATGGACTAATTCTAAAGGTTGCTTGGCCTTTGCATCTGGCTCTCTGTTCCTGGTTTCTGTACATTTCCCTTGTGTACACACTTCACACAGCTGATCTGGTTTTCCTAAACTCCCTTTGATTTCCATACCTTTTACAACACCTTGTAATTTCCGTACATCATCATAGTTACAATGACCCAAGATCTCATGCCAAGTTTGAATGTCATGACACACTTTACACTGATCATCAGGACTTATTTCAACAGTCGGTAAGTAGTACAAGTTTCCATTTTCATGGATATCAAACCTGCTCCCATCTTTGGTGACCATGGTGCTCTCTCCTCTTTTGAAGGTGATTGTTGCTCCTCCATTGGCTGCCCTTGCCACCGAAAAGATATCATGTGGATATGATGGCATAAAGAGTGCGTTTTGTAGTTGGGCTCTGTGTTGATTTCCAGCGTTGTCTAGTATGTAGATCATTGCTGTCCCTCTTCCTTCCGCCATTCCACTGCACTTGGTTCCATCTGCTAACTCCACTGAATGAGTCTCAGCCTGAAACGAGTCGTCGAAACTTTCAAATTTCTTGAAGTCGTTTACAATGTGGGATGTGGCTCCTGCGTCCACCATGATGCCTTTCATCTTCACGTTGTTCGGGGTGCTTTCTTGCATGTTGTACTTTGCTTTGAAGAAGTGATCTTGATTGCTTTCTTGTTCAACAGCAACTTTTCTGGCTTCATCTCGTTTCCCCTTTTTCTTGCAAATGGACTCTTGGTGTGTATTGCTTTTACAAAAATTACACCAGACTTTTCTAAAGCAGTCTCTTGCCTTGTGCCCTTTAATTCCACACTTGTAGCATATCACAGTGGTACTTTCATCTTTCTTGTACGTGGCTTGAGTTCTGTGAGTGCTTTGTCTCTGTTTCACATGCATTTTCATCACGTTGTCAGTTTCTGTTCTGCTCATTTTCTCTGACTCCTCATAGACTCTCAGTCTTCTTTTAAAGTCTGTAAATGTGATTGAATCTTCATTTTGTGTCACATGAATGGCTAGGGGCTTGAATGAGTCTGGCAGTCCCGCTAGTATCATGGCTATGATTAGTCCGTCGCTCATCGTTTCACCTGCATCTCTTAATGCTGCAATGATGTTCTCTGCTCTTATTATATAGTCTGTTACACTCTCTTTTTCCGTCATGCGTAGCTTGGTTAAAGATGTGTACATATTTATTATTCGTGGCTTGCTTTTTCCAGAATAATGTTCTTTTAATATCCCGAGGGCTTTTCTGCCGTCATCTGCCGCTTCATGTCGTATTAAAGATAGGCTTTTGTCATCTACCAGCCTTATAAGCTCCGCATAGCAGTCAGCGTTCTTCCTGCTATCTGCCGCAAGTTGTTCCGCGTTGGCGCCAACAGGTGCTCGTAAAATAGTCTCTTTAAGCTTTAGGCTATGTAGGTGACCCAGAAATCTTGTTTCCCAGAGATCATACTTATCTTCGGATCCGTCGAAGAAAAGCTGCGGTGCCGCCATGATTCCCGACATTGATCTGCCCGCCATGTTTCACGTCGCTCTTTCAGTTGTTCTTTTTCTTTCCTTCAACTGTCAGCAACTTTATTCCGTGATGCGTAATACGTCGCATGTAGACTGTCCCGACGGTAACTTCTTTTCGTCTCCGAGCTGGTTCACAAGTAGCAGAAGCTTCGCGTAATTCTTCGCGCCTTTTTCTTCTGTTCAAACTCACTTGCGTCCGTTGCTGCCTGGGCCCATAACCTGTTGAGCGCAGCTCCGATCTTTCATCCGCGTGGTGGATAGATGAAGAAGACTCCGGGACAGGATCAACTTTAGCCTCCTCTAGGCATATTTATTAACTATAGAGCATGGAACAAAAACGTCTCTCCTTCGTACATCAGAGCTCATTCATTTAGCGAGTGATGTCATCAACCCTCGACACAAAGATACAAACAATGACTCATGGGAACAGAAGTGACTCATGGGAAATGGAGTAGAAAGAGTAAGAGTGAAATACATTCAGAACTTAACAAGCCTGATAGCTGTAGGGACAAATGAGTTCTTAAAGCACTCTGTTCTGCAGCGCAGTGAAAGGAGCCTTTTACTCCGTGAGCTCCTCTGACCAGACATCATGTTGAGCAAGGGATGTCTGGGATTGTCCAGGATGCTCTGAGTCAAGGCCCTCATCCTCTTCTGCAGCACAGATCCCAGAGAGTCCACCCTTCTCCCGATCACAGAAGCACATCTCTTAATCAGTTTGTCCAATCGAGTGCAATCCCTTGTGGTCATACTGCCACCCCAGCATACAACCCCATAGAAGAAAGCACTCGCCACAACCGACTGATAAAAGAGGAGCAACAAGTCGGTACACACATCAAAGGACCTCAGCTTTCTCAGGAAGAACAGCCTACTCTGCCCTTTCTTATACAGAGCACGAGCCTGCTCCGACCAGTCCAGTCTGTGGTTAAGGTGCACACCCAAGTACTTGTAAGAGTCAACCACCTCGATTCCCCCTCTATCGATGATCACTGGCTGGTGGGAGGACTTCCTACTAAAGTCAATGATCATCTCCTTGGTCTTCGATGTGTTCAGCACAAGACCATTGTCCCTGCTCCAGGAGGTGAATCTGGTGATGAGCTCCCTGTACGCACTCTTATCCCCTCCCTTTACACACGCCACAATAGCAGTGTCGTCCGAATACTTCTGGACATGACAAGCTGCAGATGCATAATTAAAGTCAGCAGTGTAGAGTATGAAGAGAAAAGGCGATAGTACAGTTCCCTGTGGTGCTCCGGTGTTGCTCATCAATGTTCCAGATACACAGTCTCCTAGTCGGACAAACTGTGACCTAAGAGTCAGATAGTTGTGGATCCAGCGAACAAAAACTGGATCAACTCCCATCCTCTCGAGCTTCCCCTTCAGCAGCTGAGGCTGGACTGTATCAAAGGCACTTGGGAAGTCGTAAAACATCACCCTCACATATCTGCCAGTCCCTTCCAGAAAGGAGAGTACCCTATGGACCATATACAGGACCGCATCCTCCACTCCCATACTGTCCTGATAGGCAAACTGAAGGGGGTCCAGTGCCCCCTCCACCTGGGGTTTGAGCCTCCGGAGTAGTAGCCTCTCAAAAGTCTTCATAATGACAGATGTCAGGGCAACTGGTCTATAGTACTTCATCCCTGCAGGCCTTGTCACCTTGGGCACTGGGACAAGGCATGAGGTCTTCCACAAGCCAGGGACACATCCTGTCTGAAGACTCCTGTTAAAGATGGTTCAAAGAGGCACCGCCAGCTCTGACGCACAGTCCTTTAGCAACCAAGGTGATATTCCATCAGGACCAGCAGATTTCCAATCATTGAGCCTCCTGAGCTCTATGCACACTTCCTCTACACTTATAGGTGGTACAGCATCAGGGCTGGAGCTGGAGCAGGCGCTGCTGGGTGGAGGAGAAGAGCAGGTCACAGCCGCAGAGGTGTAGGAGCCACCACTTGGTGGAGTAGAGGAACCAGTCACAGCAGCAGAGGTGGAGGAGTCACTGATGGTTGGGCATGGAGGAGCGTGTACTGAGTCAAACCTATTCTAAAAATGGTTGGACTCATCCGCCTTGGCCACATCACCAGGCACAGTCCATCCCCTCTCCTTAAAGCCAGTAATGGCTCTCATGCCGCTCCATACCTCCCTAGTGTTCTCATTCTGCAGCTTCATCTCAAACCCAGATTTGTAATCCCTCCTGGCGCGCCTTATGGCTCTTCTCAGATCATGTTGAGACACCCTCGCTTTGTGCCGATCACCAGTCTTAAAGGCCTGCTTCTTCAGATTTAACAGGTGTTTCATACTGCTTTTAATCGACGGCTTGTTATTGGGAAAGCAGCACACTTTTTTCAGAGGCACTGCCACATCTGTACAGAAGTGGATGTAATCAGTGACACCACAGCCTGATTGATATCACTGTCACTGTCTCCCACCAGCAAGTCCCAGTCAGTGGATTCAAAACAGTCCCTTAGCATGCCTGCTGTCTCAGGAATCCACTGCCTAAAGTAGCTTTAGGCAGCCTCATCACACATGGCTTATATGATGGTCTGAGCTGAATGAGGTTATGATTAGGCCTACCAAGGGGGGGGGGGGGGCAGAGCCACTGCAGTATAGGCAAATCTTAAATTCGCATAACACAGGTCCAGAGTGTTTTTGTGTCTAGTTGGACAGTTCACATATTGTGTGAAAAACCCTAAGTGAGAGCTCACATCAAAATGATTGAAGTCCCCTGATATTATGATGAGCGCCTCTGGGTGTGCAGACTGAGCCCTCGCCGCCACTTCCTGGATGACATCACATGCCAATAATGGGTCCGCCCACAGCGGAATGTAAACAACAATGGCGACTACATTGGAAAACTCTCGTGGAAGATAGTATGGTCTTATACCGACCAACAAGACCTCCACATCACGAGTGCAGATCTTGTTTTTGACCGTGATGTGACCGTGATGTGATGGCACCACTTGTTGCTGACCAGCACAGAAAGTCCACCACCCTTCGTTTGTCCGCATAGTTCCACCTCTCTGTCCGCTCTGACGAGTGCGTAGCCGGGGATCCTAACAGCTGAGTCGGGGATCACGTCAGTCAGCCAGCTCTCCGTAAGCAGATATAAACTCACACGGTATGCCTCGTCAGTTTTTATCAAGGCGACCAGCTCCTCACACTTGTTTGGTAGAGAGTTTACATTCCCCATGATAATCGAAGGGATGAAGGGCTTGTTTCTCCACCTTCCAGCCTTTAGTTTAGCCCCAGCACGGGATCCACGGAAGGGCTTCCTAATCTCCGTAGGAATCAGATGTTTACATCCGTTCGATGTGTGTTGTAATTGAAGGAGGATATCTCTCGAGTATTTGTAGATGCACATTTCGGTCAAAAGGGATGAGAAGAAAAAGCACAAAAAACAGCAAAAACTAACCTGAAACACGAACTTGCACGAACACGCATACACGAACTTGTGCCACTTCAGTTGGCACAACCGTTAAACTATGCTAACTATGCTAGCTATGCTAATGTGGCTAAAATTGCTAGCTTAGCGATCAGCATCATCAACTAACCCAGAAAAACATATTGCTCCATTGGTGAAAGCTATATATCATAAGTTGTTGTTTCACTTTCGGCTTTTCCCATCAGGGGTCGCCACAGCGAACGAGTCGCATGGTAAACTTGGCAATGTTTTTACGCCGGATGCCCTTCCTGACGCAACCCTCTCAAGGCAACCGGGCTTGGGACCGGCACAGAGGTGGAGAAGGAAACAGGGAGCAGCTCGGATTTCAGCCGGGGTTCCACGGAGGGAAGGCACCGCAAACCAGCACGAGCTAAACCAGCTCCCTATATATCATAAGTTAATAAAAAAAATCCCACTATTTTCAAAATGGCACTTTTCTGTTGTTTTTATCTCTATAGCAACCATTTTATGTTTTAGCCTCCTCGTGAAGACGAACAGATCGACGTCAGATAAATCGGATAAAGTAAACTTTTTGTTGTCCTTAGCAACAGTGGTTTTATGCTAACCATGCCCGCATTCCTTATATGTCCATATCCAGTGTTTTTTATTGTGTTCAGTTCCTGACATGGATGCATGCATTCAAATTTCACTGTATTGCATTGAAAGGCATGAGAGTTATAGCAGTGCGCCACTTTGCTAGCTCGCCACGCGCAAGCCGTTCAAAATCTACACCTTCTAATTCCAACATTTTTTCACAGTAGCTTGCCATTGATGCCCAAAAAGTTTCGAGACGATCGATAAAAATTCCAACGACAAGTTTACGTTTAAATCTGGTGGTAAAGGTATTTTATAGATAATTCAAGATGGCGGCCTTTTCCCGAAGTCAAAGGTCGACGAAACTCCAGAGGTGATTGTAGACTTATGCTAGGGATATGCGAGTGAAATTTCATGAAAATCGCTAGAAAAAAAGTTCATTTTTCCATATTGTGTAAAAACGCGAAAATCTCAAAATGGCAGATTTTGGCACAAAATGGCCGCCAAACCATAGGTCGTGTCGCCATCACGTAATGATTTTAAAACTTTGTTTGGATATACCCGACAAAGTTATCTGGGTTTCGTTAGCCGATTCTTAAAAATAAAATCAGAATTTTTTTTTTTTTGCCGAGTCAGCACTTTTTTTTGCGATGGTTTTTTCTTTACCACTCCCACATTCTTTTATCGATTTGACGTATGTGACATCGTTTTGTTCAGTGTGGGCCAGGGAATCGCATATTGCATTTTCATGACATTCCGATAAAAAATTTGCGAGCTAGCTAAAATCGCAACAGTTGCAAATTCGCCACGCGCACGCCTTTCAAAATCTACAACTTCTAATTCCAACATTTTGTCCACAGTAGCTTGCCATTGATGCCCAAGAAGGTTCAAGCAGATCGATAAAAATCCCTAAGACGAGTTTTCGTTTGTATCTGGTACTAAACATGCTTTTTTTTTTTTTTAATTCAAGATGGCCGCCTCTTCCCAAGGTCAAAGGTCAACGAAACTTCTTTGGTAATTGTAGAACGAAGTTGGTGGCAAGTGTGTGCGATTTCGTGAAAATCGCCCAAAAAAAGTGTTGTTTTCCCATATTGTCAAAAAACACAAAAATCGCCATTTCTCAGAGTTCACGACAAAATGGCTGCCAAGCCGTAGGATGTGTAGCCATCCCATAATGATTTCAAAACTTATTTGGGATATCTCCAACATGCGTTTTTTGGTTTTGTACCTGTATATTGAAAAAAAAATGTTCAGCGATTTTCGGCCCATTCATTTTTTTGACGGGAACGCTCGCCATGATGTCATCAACTTCGGGGGGGTGATGTTCTCTTTACCGAAAATTCATTTTTAATTTATCCTAGGTGTGTGCCAATTTTGGTGAGTTTCGGGTATGTGGCGGGGGTCAAATTTTTGATCAAACTGGAAGAAAGAAAGTAGAAGAAAATTAGTGAAAAGAATCAGAAACAATATATCTCCACTTTATGTTTTGGTCGCCTGGGGATAATGAACAGATAGATGTCAGTCTCAGACCAATCGGAAAAAGTAAACTTTTTGTTGTCCTTCACAACAGAGTTTGTTGGCTAACCACGCCCACATTCCTTATATCTCCATATCCAGTTTTTTTCATTAAGTTTGTTCCTGCGTTCATTTAAATGTTATAGTATTCCATTGAAAGACATGGGAGTTATAACAGTGTGCCACATTTGATTGCTCGCCACATGCACATTCGCTGAAAGGCGCCGAAATCTTTCCAACTGCGAAAACAATCTGGTCCTTTCAGTCAGAGACTGCTGCTGCTGCGGGTCATAAAAATCCATCCATGCATTCAGGGCCATAAACAATTTGTTGCTCTAAACAAGATTTTCTGTGGTGCCTCTTTGCCTTGCAGTAATTTCCACTGTCAGTAAACATATATTTAGAAGACACTTAATAACTCTCTCTGACATTTGAAGACACAAAGTTATTATTAAATGAAGAGACATTTGAAGTTATTGACTAATGATAAACAGATACTGAGAATTCAACAGTAAATAAACTCGTCAAAATATGAGGCACCGAAGCCAAATAAAAGGAAAGGCATCTGAGGACATCTAGTGGATGAAAGTTGTAAACAAAAACCAATACAGATTTCAGAATAAAATACAGACAACGCAGGGAAAAGTAGGGAGCTTAGCAGCCGGTGTCATGAATGAGCAAAAAGTTACTCTTTTTTTTTTTTTTTTTTTTGATGTTTTGATGAACTTACCAAACTTATTTAGTACAAATAGAAGCGGATATGTTATACACAAACTACTGGTTTATTTACTTCTAAAATAATCACTGTTAGCAAATAAAGTGGACTTTATTTTTTTTTAACTAATAGTGATAAAGATAGCTGTTTTTTCCGTTTTATTTTCATTCATTTATTCCTTTCTAGAGCACATTTCACCACCAACATTTTTTTAAAGTGCCGTCTCTGTTGTATGTCCAGGCCTGAAACCCAACTGAAAAGGTTCAAGGATCTCATGAGTGTTTAAGCAGACCGACGGTTTAAACACATTGTTCTCTAAAATCTTTGCACAAAAATGAAGATTGGATATTAGTTTATAATTTTACAATACTGTGGCATCCAACTCCCTTTTCTATAAGCATTTCTTTTTCCATATATACAATAATCAAATGTCTCATTTAAGCTTGATATATGCAATTTTATTGATAGAGAATTGTTTCTTCTAATTGTCATTTCTATAACCTATTTTTTTTATCCTTTCCTCTTTTTATAAAAAGGAAGCTTAATTAACCTTGTTTATATAAAGAAATGATTTCCTTTATGGAGAATCTTTAATTTTAAGGGGAGAAAGGCTTTTTCCATTTTTATTGTTTGTACAATGAGATTTTCTATTCATTTGGTCATCCTTACCACAAGAGGGCGCTCAATCTATGGCCTGACAGAGACTCTGACTGCCCACTGAGCATGCGCGTGGAATCTAACCCGGAAGTGTAGTGGGTAAACAAGCAGCTGGACCCCAGCATTCGAGGCTAAGAGTTTTAGGCCGTCAAATCTCCGCGGATTTAACCAAACTTTCGCTAAAAATGTCCAAAATCGAGATGCTGAGGATTCTGATCAACCAGCAGCTGACTGCGGCCGCGGAGGAAATCTTCGGTGTGTTCGGAAGAACCATCGCGGAGTACGAGGAGGAGATAGCCCGCTCAAAGCTAGAGATCGCCCGCCAGCGCCGCCTACTGGAGCTTTCCCGGCAGCCCAAAATTTACATAGAGGGCAACGAAACAGGTCGCTACTGTTTTAAGACTAAAATGGTTTCAAAAGCGTCGGGGAAAGAGTTTTAACGTAGATTTTACTACATCACAGGACTACTTTAGTTTTGGGAAAGCATTGTTGTAAATGAGTTAATGTTGTCATAAGTTATCACTGCTGCTACTTCAAAAGAAATGCATATAACTAATGTTTTTTTGCTCTAACAGGATTTTTCACATTTAGAATTATTGTTTTAAAAAAAAAAAAGAGTTTATCAGAGTTCATCTGGCTGTTGAGAAGGGGGCTATAAAACTACAGATCAACCAATAGGCTTTTGTGTTTGTGTTCGTTTTTAGGGCCGATCATCAGTAATTAAACTGATGTTTGGAGTCGATCATCATCTGTAATAAAAGTGAAAATATTGGCATCAAAATTTAGACAAAGTTTATTATTACAGACTCATTTGCCACAAGAAACACAAAACTTTGTAAAAACTTAAAAGCATTCATGGTAGTACACGATGAAGTGTTATAAACTAAAAAAAAAGAAACTATTACAGACACAACGGGTTTAAGAAACCAAAACTTCCAAATAGGGAATGGTATCTAAAAGTGACTTACCTTACACTGGTGATATTTCACATCCAGCCCCGAATCAGAAAGTTTAACAGCAGGAAAATTCTATGTAACATCATCCTTTGGACGACAAATCAACATTATATAAAATATTATTCTTAAAACAGAATTCAGAACAAACATTTAGGAGTTGTTGTAATCCAGAGCTGCTGGGGTTAAAAACATCCAAATCATCTGCATACATCAGATGATTGACTTTAAAACCTCCAAACAGTGTTAACGTGCATTCAGATCCTTCAACAGGTTAAAGAGAAACGGGGGGAACATATAGCCCCCCATCGTGAAAAACACAAACACCAACAATAAAAAAAAAGGGACTAAATAACCTCTAAAAGTTCAGAGAGGACCGAGCTCAGCAGCATCTTTAGCTTGTTGTTCCGGATCAATTTAACTGTAAATCAAGTCAAACTTCAACATAAATGTAATTTATCTTTAGAAAAGATTGAAACTAAAACTCCAGCAGGGATTTCCTCAGCGCTGAAAAATGTAAAGCCATAAATAGTTTGCGGAATTTTCAAATAAATAAAACAAATGTAAAACAATTTAAGTCATCAGGAGTCCCGTCTAACAATTCACAATTATTTTTATGACTATGCATAATTATTCATGTATCGATTCACTTATTTGTTACTTTGATGTATATCTAGTGATTCCTGCTTTCACCTGTTTTTGGTGTGAGTTTCTCTCAGTGTCAATAAAGTTCAGTTCAGCTTTTTTTAAAACCCAATCAAGAGAAAATGAAATATCTAGATGTTCTGCTGCCTGTTGGCTTTGGGCAGTGAAACACAGAAAATGTTTTTATTAATATGATCGTTTCTAAATGAGCTCAGCCGTTTGGTTGAGCTGGTGGTCAAAGGTCAAAGGTCGAAGCTGTTGGAGTTGCTCCACATGTTCTAAAATCAAACAGCGTCTCTTGAGGCCGGTGGATAATCTGTTGATCCCAAATAGATCACAATAAATGGTTTTTATTAACCGACTGTTTGGGAAAAGTCTTCCTGGTTAAAAAGATCATTTAGATCCACTTCAACCGTGAGAGGAAATCCCTTTCTATGCGTTTTTTTCTGTAAATCTCATGGAACTCGTTCTGTTTCAGCTGTGGCGGAGCAGCCGGATCTGAACTTCAGTCTGGACCAAAATGAGGAAGATCCTCCTCACATCAAGGTGGAGGAGGAAGATCTGTGGTCGGACCAGCAGACGTCGGAGCCCAACAGCTTCGTGTGTGCGTCCAACAGCGCAGAGACGAGTCAGCAGGAGGACGAGGACGACGACGCGTCCTCTGTCCCCAACGCATCCAGCCAAGACCTAGACGTCATGGAGCTGGACGCTCCCGCCGCCGCCTCCGTCTCAGATACTTACTCCCACCCCAACGGGGACGAGCTGGCGTCGGTGAACGGCCAGCTCGGCGGCGGGGCGGCGGCGAGCTCCTACGTCTGCACCGCCTGCGGGCAGGTGTTCCCCCAGCGCGCTCAGTGGGCGCGGCACGTGCAGACGCACCGGAAGGTGGAGACCAAGGGCGACAAGTCGTACACGTGCGACATCTGCGGCAAAAGACTGACGCGCTTCGACGGCTACCAGAAGCACCTGCGGGTCCACACGGGCGAGAAGCCGTACTGCTGCGACCTGTGCGGCCGCCGGTTCAGCGACAACTCCAACTACAAGCGCCACTTTCGCACGCACGCCGCGCAGAAACCCAAGCAGAGCTGAGACGCGGCTCCCTGCCAAAGGGACGGATCTAGTACCTACAACTCTACGGCTGAGCCTTTTCTGAACACTAAAGTCGTATTTTATTGTTATTATTTAGAAGAACACGTTAAAAAGAGCATTTTCATCAGAGAGAAGCTTTAAATGTTTTTATTGTTTTTATTGTTTTTAGGACTAAGATTTGGGGTTTTATCTGTCAAACAGATCAGTATCGTCTCAAAAGCTGCCATACATTTCTAAGAAAAGAAAAAAAAAATCAGAAAGATTTAGATTTTTGCTCGAAATTACCATTTGAAATATTAAATAAAATATTTTTTTTAAGATCATTTTAGTTTCCTTTTCATGCAGCAACAAGTCCTTCAAGTTTTGAAGAAAACCAGGTCAAACCTGAAGTAAACGGAGCAGAAAACCAACCAAGTGTGTTGAATCCCTTCATGTCTTTGATGTGATGGAAATGTGATTTTCCGGACAGCAGCATAACAAAGAAAAACAAACTGCTGTCATTTCTCCACAAATGTCCTTGGATTCGTCTCGTCAGCAGGATGACATCATGAACTTCAACGGGACGTTTGAGTTTCCAACAAAAACACAGAAATCCTTTAACAGAAAGATATTTTTTGTGTTTTTAGTATTATTGACACAGAACTACTGACACTAGTGATAGAGTTTTCACATTTTTTAAAAGAAACTGATGATCATTTGGTAATCAGATCACAGATTCCTGGAGAGGTTTACCTGCATAAACCTCCTCTGGACTCCAGAAGCTCTCCATCCGCCGTTTGGTTCATGCAGCGAAAGTTTGGTTAAATCCACTCTGTCATCATCCTCACAGTTTAGAATCTTTTGATCATGAAAGCTCAAAACTCCTGACTTGATGGGACCAGAGAAACCCAAAGATGTTTCCATGAATGAAAAAGTAGGTGATTGTGTCCCGGATTCTTCCAGAAATAACTACATTTACTGAAAACAGTCTGGGAGCCATGGATGAGACGCCACGACCTCTCAGGAATCATCAGATCCCCCTTAAATGTTACGTTTTCATTTGTGTTCTTCAGAAATAAAAATCTGAAATTGTATTTTCTTGTTTCAGAAATTTGATTCACACATTATTTGAATTCATTTTTTATAGAAAAAAACAGACATTTTTGGCCAAAGTTGTGGACTTTTCTTGATGCTTCTCATAGTTGAAGCAGAGAAGGATCCTCAGAGTCTCACCTCATCCCGGTTTTTAACTTCTTCTCACTTCTCAGAACGTGTCGCTTCATTTGATCCTCTCTGGAGGATAAAAAGTGGATCTCAGCAGGCCTCCGTGAAAAGTTCATTAGTGAGCTTCAGGAACATTGATGTCTAAGTTTCTGTGACAGAGAGCAGGACTTTTCATGCTTCAAAAACGATTTTCTTTTTCTTAATCAACGAAAAAAAAAACAAAGAATCTTTCTGATTCTGTCTTCAATCCCACTTAAGATTACTTTACAATTCTCTAGATCTCTTCATTTCCAGCAGAACGGTCTACAGAAACAAACACTTTTAGAATAACTGGATTGGTTTCCTTTCATATTTGGGATTTACGGATCACCTCTAAAAGAAAGAGATCCAAACGAATCCATGCGTGGAGACGGTGCAGACTGACGTTTCTTTTGGTGCTCAGATCCAAACTGGGTCCTTCCTGGAGAAAAATCCAACATCTGCATTTGAGTCACTACAGAGCAGGCAGGAAGAAGCACGTCAACTAGAAAAAAAGACACAGATGGTCGTGGAAGAACAAACCAATCAGCAATTTAACTCAACCAGATAGCAGGAAGTTTCTGCTTCAGAGCAGAATGTGGCTCAGCTGAGCCTCTTCATCTTCTAAGGTGTTGGTTTTTGATGCCAAGTCTTCCTCTAGATCTGTATTTCTGGTCCATAGAGTTACTATTGAACCGTTGATAGGTTAAAGGTCATCAGGACTAAAGAAAAGCTCCAACAAAGCGGCTGTGTTCCTCTTATTCCAAAATCTTCTCTCCAGCATCGTTCAGTTCTTTGTATCTACAAAGTACCAAGAGGCAAGCAGAAGAAAAAAAGGAGCTGCTGGACGACCTCCATTGTTGTTGACGGACCGGACCGGACCGGACCGGACCGCTCAGTGGAAACGAGACTTAAGCAGTGATGAGTGAGGCAATTCAAACACATACTTACTTTATGTTTTTCTTTTATGACATCACCCATTTGGTGAAGTGGAACCTAAGAGATGTGGACATTTTAGGAAGACTATGAATCGACTGTTCTGGCAATAAAAACCTGGATGATATTTAAAAAACAAAAACAAATGTAAATACATTCATGTCAAAGGAAAAACTGTTGCATTGTGGTCTACATTCACCAATCTAGTGAGCATCCGTGTAAACTGGTTTCTCACAAAGATTACTGGGAATTACCAGGACATTGGATTATGGGATTGTACATTTGAACAACTTAAAAAAAAAAAGAAAGAAAAAAGGTGAGAGCCCTACATAGTGTACCAAGTATTGATATTTATTTTTACAAAAATATGATGTCAGCTAGTTCCCAAAGTAAAAGCCTAATAAATGTGAAGAATTTTACATTATGAATCCACTGAGCTGTGATGATGAACACTTGGATGATGTCTAAAAAAAACACATTTAAATACATATTTTTAAATGAAAGATCCTCTCAAACACAATGCATTGTGGTCTATATTCACCAAACTAGCTAGCGTTGATGATCACTGGCTGTTCTGAGACTTTGGGGAAACTCAAACATCCTGAAGAAAATGTCAAACGAGGGAAGTGAAGGAATTCGGACAAAACCCAGGTGAACGTTTTAGTTCAGAGCTTTTCAATCCAACATTTCATGAAAATTGTTGTTTTTTTAAGCAGCAAACAAAACATCAGGAAGATGCAATCAGCTGAAAATGAACCACCCGTTTCATGGATGTTCCACAGAAGGCTTTATTTACATCATCGTCCACATCAGTAATTAACAGCATGAAGGTGAAACAGAAGTGTGTCTGAACATTAGACTGTCATCCTGCTTTGGGCCACTAGGGGGAGCTGTGAGTCCGTCTTCCCAGTCACAAAGAAGCTGATGGAAGCTGAGAACCGCTAAATGAATAAAGAAATTCATATCCAAGGTTACAAGTGCGTATTCATACAAAAGCTTTTTAGAAAATGAGCAATAATTATCATCTTCACGTCAAAGCTCCTCTGAAGAATCAGGGGCATCAAAGTGAACTTTGAATTCAACTGAAGGCTCATCTGACAGGTTGGCTTTTCTTTGATTTCTCTTTTTGTGTACACGTTCATGCAGACCACTTAGCTCCCTCTGCTCCTGATCATTCTGTTTCTGCTCAAGAAAAAGTCTTTTCTGCAGTTTGTGCCTCGGGTTTCTTCTTAAAGTGACAGCACCCTCTGGGACGGGGCCTTTACCGCGGTTTGGCTTCACGAAAAATGGAAATGAGGATTTTTCTGAACTGAAGTTCTTCACAACTTCAAACTGAAACATATCCGACTAATTTTGCTGTTACCAAAATCCTGCCTTTTGGGGATTTTCAAGGATTTTCTGTCCAGCATCAGTCCTGGACTAAAGGATGGTTTTCCAAATGTCCCCCCCCCCCTGCCAAAAACTTCCCAAACTTTTCACGCCCGTAATACCCGGTGAAAATGAATTTTGGGCCAAATGAGCAACCCCACCCGAAGAAATGATGACATCACAGCCAAAGAAACCATAAAACAAAAAAATGGGGCCAAAATTCCCTTCCGGGGCTCAAAAACAAATATTCTAGACTCTGCAAATGAAAACGAAACTCAAATACCCAAAGGAAGTGTTGAAAATATTATGGGATGGCCATAGGTCCTGTGGTTTGGCGGCCATTTTGTGGTAACGTGTGAAATTGGACTTTATCCCACATTATGGGAAAAGAAAACGAGATTTGACACGTCGCCTTCTTACGTAGAGAATCACAAATACACTTTGACTGACCTTTGACCTCAGGAAGAGGCCGCCTGTAGAACCAGCTACAAAGTGAAACTCCTAAAGGGATTTTGATCTGTTGCCTCAAGCATCATAAGGAAAGTAATTTGGGTGGGGGGTCGGGGGGTAAAAACCATCATATTTTTCACATTTGGAAAAAAGTGGGGGAGGGTTGTCTGGGGCGGGGGCAGGCAGCTCCTGCAGGCCATACGATGCAGCTTTATTATTATTATTTTAAATTTAGATTAAAACTAACAAGATTTTCTCCGATAGGCTAATGTTTCCTGATTATGCTCTTTTCATCGTCGGTTCTGGACTTTTTTTTTTTTTTTTATTAAAAGTACCAAATAAGAGATATAGTAGCATAATTCCGACAAAAGCTCCTTAAGAATCCTTTTCGTCTGTGTTTTAACAACAGGAAACGGTGCAGCCGGTGCTGCTGCCCGCTATGGCGCAGCACCGGCTTTCCCATGATGCCGTTCTGCCTGCACAGGGTTGGATTTCCATCCTGCAGACAGCAGCCACCAACACTCTGAAATCCAGATTTCTCCTGCTTGTGTCAGCTGGACTCGCTAATTTTTGTCTTTGAGTCTGGCAGACGTCCCACTTTCAGAGAACAGAACGCCACCCGACTCCACCAACATCAAAAAGCCCCAGTCAGGGAGACGGGAGGAGGGGGGGGGGTGATGTAAGCCCTCAACCTCCAGCTCCAGCATGAAACCTCTGTTTGAGGGGAATCACCTCTTCTCATGGAGTCTGCAGCTCTGGCTGGGGTTGGACACAGCTGCAGCTTCGCCGTTCTTCTGCCGTCCGTCCCACAGAGCTGCCTTCAAAGTTGCATCAAGGTTGCAAAGCTCATTAGACAGAGCTCCTTCATTAAAGCTGAGCTGCTGTTGCCTCATCGACTCGGTGCAGATAAGAAAACCTAAAAGAGCCTGATGAGAAAAAAGTTGGAGGTAAAAAAAAAAAACTAAAAAAAAAGGTTGGGATCAAGTTTCTGTTCTTTTCTAAAACCAATTTTTCTGAATCACAGAAATGGAAATTTCCTTAAGGAATTGCAATTTTGTCATACTCAAACTCTAAATCTTAAATTAGTATTCTTTTTCAAGAGCCTTCTATGCCCCGTAAACCTTTTTCTTCTTTAACAATCGTCGTGCCAACCTGATGAAGTTGCCATGGAAACGTTGGTTTTATCTTTTTGAAGCTCAAATATGCGTAAATATTAAAAGTGTGCAACGTTTTTGGTCTACAGCATCCATATTCCTAATCAGTTTTGTTTAGTGGAGCTTTGATTAGAAATATGTTGAAATAAAAAAGTTCTGTTTTCGTTTACATGTTATTTCATTTATTTTATTATACATTTAAAGGAGTATTTACTCTGTGAAAATCATTTCCTAATGTCAGCCTCACAGAGGCTAAATCTTTACTGACTTCCGACTTACTTCAGCCCATTTTAATCATCGTCGTCTCCTGTTTGAACTTCTTTTTGGTCAGCCTTTGATAATCCATCCGACTGCTTTCCCTTTGGACAAACTGATAGAAATACTCATAAAAACTGATCCTTCCAGCTTATGACTTGTCTGTTGTTTGATGGGATTCATGCAGCTCTGACAGAAAAGCTGCTCAAAGCTCCATCGATTCTTTCAGAGTCATTTGTAATGTAAAAGTCGACTTTTGAAGAAGTCCTTAAACGCACCAAGAAGACGAGGATTTTTGGTTTACACCTAAAATACCTAAATGTGTTTATCTTTTCAAATGTCCTATAGTTAAAGAAAACGTTTCAATTTTCATTTATTTGGATTACTATCATCAGAAAGCTCAATTCTTGGTAAATAAAGCATTTCTTAGGAGTTTGAGTTGGTTTTCCAGCATTTAGCCTCCACGTCCCGTTCACTTCCAGAGGTTTCCAAACTGCAGAAAAAGGCCTTGGAGCAGATGCTTGAACTCCATCAGGGTCTTATTGCTGTATCTGGTGGCAGTGTTGCTCATCTCCAAAAAAAAAAATAAGTTCTAAACTGCTGCGTCTGCATCACGGTGGGGGGGGGGGAACACAAACTGACAAACTCTAGAAGGCAAAAGTGGGACGGGAAACGGCAGATCCCCCTCACAGTCGGGTAGTTTGAAGCCATCTGTGACCAAACGCTCCTGCAGTCTGCAGCCGACCGAGACTGGAGAGTCTGTCAGAGCAAAGCCCCCAAAACCTGCTGGTTCTTTCAAATTTCACTCATGTTTTCCACAAACTGAAGAAAGACCTGATACATTAGCCAAAAGTCTTCTGACCTTTGACCTCTGCAGACTCTGAGGCTTCAGCATTTGGACCCTAAAACAGATGCACCTTCTGTCCTAAATGCACTCATTCTGAACTGCTTTGATTCTTGTTCAAAAGAAAAACTGCAAGTGAAAAACTGAATAAAAAACTTGAAATCAAGCCACAGTTTTGGCTTTCTTCTCCTTTTCCTGCAGACTGAAGGTAAATCTAATCAACAACA
Organism: Oryzias curvinotus; assembly: GCA_023969325.1. Lineage (NCBI taxonomy): Eukaryota > Metazoa > Chordata > Actinopteri > Beloniformes > Adrianichthyidae > Oryzias > Oryzias curvinotus. Next base: position 8,927,960 of record CM043716.1, on the reverse strand, counting down.
ATTACAAAAAAGATGCAGCTGAAAAATCTCCCCCAAAGATGCATCTGCTTGGCAGGAAGCTGGAATCTGCCGCGTTTGTCAAATGTGGCGTTAACTGGCAAAATAAAGTCACGTTAAAACGATTTCTCAGTCTTATGAATTCAGAGCCTGAGATTAGAGGCTGAGCGGTTTTAAAAACTGATCGATTTTCTGGCAACTTGGACGCCGTTAGAGCATGTTTACAGACGCAGCAGAGGTCGCGCTCTTCACGGATGCATTAGGCGGCGTTAACGGAGCAAATGAGGTCGTTTGAGAGATATTATTAATTCAAGAGAGCCAATTACGTAATCTGATCCAACGAGCCATTGAAATGAAGTAGTCTTAAGGGGGACTGAGAGCATGAACTAGTCATTTGCAGAATTAGTTAATCTCAAATACCAATATGGTATAAAAAGGAACATTTCTGTGGTTTTTGGTGAGCAGTTTGCTTTGATTTGGATCCCCGTCTACTGGATTCTAGTTTTTCCTCTCGTGCTGCAGATGTTTGGTTTCTTAAAGCCTTGGCGAATTTCTTCCCTGCATTAAAGGAGAGTAAACTTTTTTTTTACATTTTAATTTCCGTAATAAATTCAGAAACAAACAGAATTCTCCAGCAGACGGTTGGTTCCTTTTGTGTGACTGCTCCCGAGGAGAGAAATGCTGGCGCTGCACTCCATTCAAGTCTGCGGTCCAATTCCCTGCTCTCTGAACATTTGCAGACGAAAATCCCCGGATCTGCTTCAAGCTGGGATCGTCAGATCAAAGGAAACGGCACGAGGCGGGACATTTTCCAGGCCAGCCGCAGCTTCCTTCTGAATCTTTAACGTCTTTTGTCCCGCGTTTGGAATGTTTTTTTTCTAGAGGAGGCTTCACTTTGTTGTGAAGGTGAAGTTTTAAGGAGGAACTGCGAGATGGGCGTTTCTCTCCGTGTGGCAGTCGCGCCCGTGGGCAGGCGGCGGCATATTAACCACGACTGAAGGCCTGTAGTGAGGTTTGATGAGGACCACTTGGACCCATTAGAGCGCTGCTCAGTTTGTCCGGTGGGCATGTGGGACGGCGTTCCTCACGAACCCCCCAGCCCCTCCCCAGCACAGTCTCAGTAGTTGTACTTTCCCGCCTCTTCGCCTGGCGCCGTGGCTGTGTTTGGCAGAAAAAGGGGTTTTGGCGGAACTTTGGGTTTTAGGGACACAGTTCTTCGGATGATTGCGGCCCGCTGCGCGTGCAGCCCGCCGCTGTAGCTGTGCTGCCGCGTCAGGCAAGCGCTGGCGACCGACTGCCGCTGGCTCTCGCCGTTAATGCTGGTGTTCCTGCCGGCGGCGGCGGCGGCGACGCTCGGAGGTCCATTGCTGCTGCTGTTGGTGTTCATCCTAGCCAGAAAGTGCGCGTGCCCCCCCCGCTGGTTAAAGCTATGGTGGCGGGGGACGGCACCGCCCCCACTACCCATTTTGATGATGGGGTGGCGCTGAGGCTGATGACGTGTCACAGAAAGCGCCGCCTCCCCGGGCTGCTCAGGAATGACCTGCTGTTGAAGAGGAGTTGAGGAGGAGGAGGAGGAGGAGGAAGGGATAGATGTGGAGGAGGTGGGGTTATTGGAGGATGAGGAGGAGGAGGATGAGGATGAGGTGGAGTTTTGAGCGGCGGTGTCCAGGCGTTTGGGGACGCCCCCTCCTGGCAGAGCGGCGGTACTGTAAAAGGAAGTAGACTCCGTCTCGGGGATCTGCTGCTGGTGATGCTGACTGCTGCTGCTGCTGTGGTGGTTGCTATGGTGAAGATTGTGGTTGCTGTGGTGAGTGCGAGCCTGGCTGTGGTGAGTGTGATGGTGGTGGTGATGAAGGTTGTGGTGTCCTCCTCCTGAGGAGGACGACGGCCCCGGGAACAGCGAGGAGGAGGAGGTGGAGGTGAGGACCTTGATGCCTCCGGTTCCCGATGCGCTGACCTCGTGGATGTGCTTGAGCAGCTCGTCCAGCGCAGAAACATCCACCACTGTTTGGGGGAGGGACTGTTGAGAGTGGTGATGATGTGGGACTCTTCCTCCTCCTCCTCCTCCTCCTCCTCCGCCTGATGCTGCAGCTGCTGCCGTTCCTCGCTCATCGTTTGCGATCTTCCTCTCCTCCAGGAGATGCAGTGACGTTGAGGAGGCGCCTTCGCGGTGAGCCGCTCCATTGCTCAGAGCGTTGGGGTTGTGGTGAGAGAAGGGAAACACCGGCTGGTTCAGAGAGCTCCCGACAACAGCCATGAAGCCGTGAGCGGATGCAGAGGAGCTGGGGCCCGACTTTTGGCCGCTGTCCCTGGCGCCGCCGCCGCAGTCCTGGCTCTTCTCGTACGGATGATGCCGGACGGCCTTCAGGCTCCTGACGTGGAGCTCCGGGGTGGAGTCTGGAGTTGGCAGGCCGGAGAGCTCCCCGTCCCCCTGAGACAGAGACTGAAACCAGGTTAGACCATTTCAGAACAGCATGGGACACATTTAGGCAAAAGCATTCAGTAAAATGATCCATAGCATCTCAAGCTCCTGATCATTCCTCAACTCTTCAACCGGTCATGTGGTCAGTGTGAATCAGCTGATTTACGATGATCCGCCACTGTAAAGGGTCACATTTCAGCCTTTTCTCGGCTTCAGAAGCCGCTGGATTTACGTTCATGCGTGAACAGTTGCAGAGTTACGTCAGTGGAGCTAAAGCTGCGGTGTTAAAAAGCCAAACATCTGTGGGACTCTTTCCAAGTCTGGCTAAGTCACCATCATGTCATAATTTAGACAAACTTGTTGTATTCAGTCATATAAAGGCCATATTTCTCAGATGCTTAGGTTTTTAAAAAAACAAAAAAAGGGTCGTCTTCCTATATTTCTAAACTTAGCGCATATACTTAAGGGATAATAAGTACTTATTACCCTTTTGTTGCATAGATCCTGGTTAAGTGACACTTTTTAGCCATGGCGTGCAGAAAAACAAGACCAACAGGAGATCGCTTGTGCCAAAGTGCAGCGGGGTGTTTCTGGACTGAATGTTTCGTCTAAACGTGTTTGGTGGGAATTCAGAATGGAGACTACTCAAGCGCTAAAACCTTCACTCGGCTAAAGTTGTGAAACAAATCAAGCAGATATGTTTAAGGCCCGGTGACCCGCAAACGGCTTTCAGAATGCCAGAAACGGTCAAGATTCCCTATTTAGGCCAGAAATTCTTTTTTACAGTCCAAGAACAGTTTACCGACAGATATCTTTAAAAATGTTGTGCAACACCAGAATGATTTTATAGGAAGCTCTCGCTACGTAAGGAAAGTTTATTTTCAGCTGTGTAGCACAAAAAACACAACAGACCGTTTGGATTTTTCCCCAAACATTATTCCATATTTCCAGGTTTAAAAGTAAGTGACATATAGAACTGAAAGTAAACCATCACGTTCACCCTCTGAGCCTTCTTACCTGGGACAGGCTGAGCTCTGGGTCCCCCAGCTGCAGGCCCTGGTGGGCGGGGTCGTGCAGGTGGGGCTCGGCACGGCCGTTAGGAATGAAAGAACTGTACATTTTTGGGGTGGAAACATCCAGTTTGTCTTCCTGTACAGACAAAGAACACTAAAGGTTACAACAAAAACACCAGGAATGTGGGTCTAGGTTTGTGTTACTTAAAGATGATCATCATTATTAACATCATCATCATCATCATCATCATAAAGCGCTTCAACATAATAAACGTTGAACAAAGCGCTGTATATTAAAAGCTTGACATAATAAAACCTGATGAAAACAAATGTGATAAATTGGTAAACAAACACATAAAAGATAATCATTGAAAACGTTTTCATCTATCTTCTAAATCTGTTTTTATTCCCTTTCGGGGTCACGGGGTCACCAGAGTCAATCCCGGCCACTCATGGGCGAAGGCAGTGAGGTGAGAGCGCTAACCCCTTCGCAGCCCATAATAAAGGAATACTTTAACTTAACTTGAGTCTCGAGTCTCGACTCGAGTGAAGACACTTGTCTTCTCAATATCACGCATTTGACAGGGAACACGTCCCTTCCTGAGCAGCACCAACAATGACATTTCCCACCCCGTTTTTGATCAGCACTTCCAAGGTTTTGCACAGTTTTAAACAAATATGTAAGAAGAAAAAAAAAGACATTTTTGAAACTTTCCACTGGTTTGAAAAGAGAAGGACTCAAATACGAACATTTTCTTTAGTTTGGTTAATGTTGCACATTCCCACAGGCGTGCTAGAAAATGAAAAGTTGATTTCCAACAACTCTTTCCCTTTTTGTCGTCGTTTCGTCTGCAATCCTGCTGCAGCGTCACATTAGATGGTCTAAATAACTCTGTATCCATGAATTGGAAACCACAAGATTGTCTGGTTTTATTCATATCCATATAAACCTTAGTTTTTTTGTGACAAAAATAAATTTAAAAAAGTACTAAGATGACAAATAATAAGTACAGAATCTAAAGTGGGACTGCATTTATTGTGGTTTCATTGATAGAAATGGAGAGAGTCAAGGAAATGAACCCTGATAAAGTTCTAGAATCTGGTAAAAGTCCTGGTGAATAAAACTGTTTCATAAAGCTGCAGCTTAGTGAAAGTTAAGCAGTAAAGTAAAAAAAAAAAAAACAGGAGTTGCTTATAAAAGAATAATAGAGTCAATTGTAACGTCAGAATAAAAAGTGAAGAGTAGCTTCTAATGTTCTCCACGCTTTCCCACTGGGAGAAGGGAGGAGGAAAAGATGAATATTAATGCTTCTTAAAATTCAGATATGTATGTTATAGCCTCTAAGCTTATTTATATAATCTCAAAAATCTACTTAAAATGCATGAAAAAAAAAGGAAAAAACAATCAGCGGTGTGTATGATAAGCTAAAATCTCTCTGCTCTGGCTTTCCATGAACACTCCCCCTCTGGTCATAATCCTGCAAAAGCAGCTTGGAGAATTCCTTTTTACTTTAGCATTTTCTGGCATTTAGGAAAAGTCTCCCTGGTGAGCATCAAACACGGGGAAAATGAAAAGAAAATGAACGTGCTTTAACGCGCCCTCTGAGTCAAACCTCTACCCACCTTTGGCTGTCCGTCCAGCAGCCCGTTGAGTTTAGCCAAGGATCGTAGCGACAGAGCGTGAGGCAGGGACGCCTCGGGGTCCTTCCCCAGCCTCCTGGCCCGATGGGAGGAGCTGCGGCTGCAGTAACACGACACCAGGAAACCCGACAAGATGGCTCCCAGAAAGAACGCCACCAGAACGCACGCAATCAGCAGGGTGTAGTGGACGTTAGCGCTGGCTCGCTGGTCTACCTCCGGAAGACGGCGAACGCCTACAAGACACAGAACAGGGCCAAGGAGGAAAGAATTATTATATCTACAACTAAAGGATAAATGATTGATTGATTGATTGATTGATTGGTTTCTACATATATTACAAAATAAAATCATTTTCTATTGACACACATGTATGTCCATAAACAGCCACATAAAATACTACATAAATTGTCAAAACAGTTCAAATGAAAATAAAAAGCAACATTTTGAGCCTGGTTTGCAGGTTGAGTCACATGCACCCGTACAGGGCGCATCCTAAGGGAACACCTGAAGAAAAGTCATGAAAATGGAACGTACCACTGTCGTGAGTGTGGTAAGTGTATCCTGAAGTATTGGTCAGAGCCCTGGAAGTTTTACACACTTGTGATGTGTGGGTGGTGCTGTTGTGCGGTGTCCTCATGCTACACTCGAGTCGTCAGTGAGGTACAAACCCTGGACCTTTACTGACCACCTGCACGTGCCGCACGGACAGCGTGTGCAAGTTATACGCACGTGCATGGAGGACGGCCACACACCAAACTACACCCTGAATGTCTAGTTTTGCCTGCATTTCACCTACTGCCCCTTACGTGTTACGTGTCTGTTACAACCTATCGCCCGCAGCATTCCCATAGTGAGAAATGTGAGAGAACATTTCCTTTCTACGTGGTCACAGAGCGCTCTACAACCTTGAGATTTCCTCGGTTACGCGGGTTTTCACCGGCAGGGAGCCTGTATCCACCTGTAAGGGGAGTTGTGACCAGGAAGGCCACTTAAAGTCTTAATAGGTTTCTAATAAAAGGAATGATGGATCCTTCTAACATTAAGATCTCTACAGGGCGGCTGTGGTGCAGAGGTAGAGCGGTCCAGCTCTGATGGGAATGATCACAGGTTCGGTTCCCCCCGTCCTGCCTGCACATGCGTCGACGTGTCCTTGGGCGAGACACTGAACCCCACATTGCTCCTGGTGGTTAAAGGTGGGCATCAGTGTTGCTGCCATCAGTTTGTGAACGTGTACTTGGGTGAATGGGACAGTGACTGTAGGGCGCTCTGGGCCTTCAAGGAAGGTAGTAAAGTGCAAAATAAGGAAACGCCATTTACCAATTAAAGTACTAAAACTGCCTGCAAACACAAGAATAAGAAAGTGGCATTCTACTATAAAAACATTTTCATAAACTAATTCCTTTACTTAAAAATGAAAATGATGAAAATAGATCTAAATGTTTTTTGCATTCATTATCACTTGCTGTACAAAAAGTGTGGTCTAGGAGAAACAATGAAGTCAAAGCAGTTTGCATAAGAGCCCAGTGGAATGCAGATTTGGAATTCGGTTCCCTGATGACAACCGCAGACGTCTTTCGCTGAACGAGCAGAAATTTTGCTGATGATAAGTTGACAAGAGAGCTGGGGAGGAGTTGAAAAAAACAGATGGAACAGAGGTGAAAGCAAGGTGAAAACAAAGAGAAGAGAAAGGGAGGACGAAGAGGATTAGACTTAATGAGGAGGAGGTGGCTCACAGGTGAGAGAACGGGATGATGGAGGACGATGTGACGAGGGCAACAGCTGAAGGCAGGGAGGGAGGAGAGAAGTGGTTGGAGATGGGCCTGATAAAAGGATACAGCCATGCAAACAGCAGGAGGAGGAAGAGGAGGAGGAGGGAGACGTGAGGCAGATGAAAGAGACGGATTATTGTTTGGCTGCGTTCTCCTCATCAGGTCCACATCCAGCATCAAAGCCTCTGAGCTGCAATGACTCATCAATCTGTTCAGCCTCGGCCCGACGGTGACGCACACCGAAACGCCCACACGTCCACCACGGGGGAGCGGATCGATTCCACGGCGATCGACAAACACAAACGGCGAATTTGGTTGAGATCAGCATCGTGACAAACGGCGGAGGTCACAGGGAAGTTTAGGACTCCGGCTGTTCGTACACAAGAACCGCTCTGAAGAGCAGCGAGAACAACCGCTGTGACCTAATAAGCAAAAGCACACGCCTGTTGTGTTTGCGTAATTATTCTGGCTGTCAGAACGAGGAGACAAAATAACATCTTTTATGCACATTAGCTTTGATATTCATGCACTGCTGACATGTGGCTCACATGTTTATTTCATCAAAGTTCGTCACTATAAGGACAAATCGGCAGCCTGGAAATGTCACATTCAACTTTTTAGGTCTTCTCCGATGGAGGATTGAGGATTTTCCAGGGTACCTCACAGATGTGGGATTTTGAAATAGTACTTCAGCCCTTCTGCACGTCGTTTTGTGGTATTTCTGATCATCTTGGCAGTCATTTTTAAATCAAATGTTGCACCCGGGAAGCATTTAGTTGACGCAAACTAAAAAAAACAAACAAATCTTAAAGGATCCAACTGAAAACAGAAAATGAGTCAAAGCTAAAAAAAATTAAAAAGTAAATAAAACATATTAACAATACAGTAATGTAACAAATGATACTTTATTTGTTAAGGATTTAGGATTTTCTGTGGAGATTTTAAATGCTAATGGTTCATTTTTATATGCTTATCCTCTCTATCTTTTAGTCTATACAGTTCCTTCTCAAACTATTAGCCACAGCGTTCTCTACTATCTTATGGTTGACGTTTGATTGCCGCTGTTTTAGTCTATTGTGGTTTATGACTAAATTCCAAGTAGTACATAAAATTAACATCAAACGTGCTGACATAAAGATAAAAAGTTTAGTCAAAATAAAATATATAAATCCAAAAATAAAGCAAATACAAGGTCAAAGTTATCTCTAAAATGCATTAAAATATAGGCGAACCGCCGATAAACTCAAGGATTTATGCAAAGGTTTACCACAATTTTGTCATAACTTTTGTATAGTTTTATTTTGAACCAACAATTTCAAAGTTAAAAAGCTTTTAGAAATCTTTATGTTCAATTTTGAATGAAAGTTATACTAATGTAGCATCGTTGAAAACAACTGATGTAATTGGCAAACTCATAGGTGAGAGCAGAGACTACGAAGGGGTTAAGACCCATAAATGTCAAAAGCTCAATTATGATTTCATAAGAAACAACAAAGGGTCTTTTCTAGCACATTGTACATTTATATAAAAATGTACAAAGTTCCACCTGTTGAAAGGGATCAGCCACTTCAGCAGATGAAGAGTGACTTTTAGCTCGTCCTAACCTCCTGTTTTCCCCTGAAAGCTTAGCAGAGCCTCATTTTACACGACGGTCATTCTGCTTTACATTCACAGCCACACAGTCAGTAGGCAACCGCCAGATCAGACCAGATCTCAACAGGCTGATGTACGTTTTTGACTTGGAGGGGATTTTACAGAGTGTTTTGCACATTCAGAACCACTGACAGCTAAAAAAGAAAAGGTTTTTCTGACATTCTGTGATGGTTTTGCATTGATCCTCCAGAACGTTTGTGTAGTCAGACGAATCAGAACGATTCAGTACTCTCTTTTGCAGAACAACTAAATGGTTTCAACAAAGTTCAAACAAAATACAGTTGAGCAGAAAATGTCGACTCTCCTAACATACATTACATTGCATGTGCTAAGCATCATGGGAAATAGCAGCAGCAAAAGGGCCGAAACTACAAGACAGTCATTTGTCTCGGCAGACAAAGTTTCAAATCAATTGAACTTTTAAATATTGAGCACTTTTTGGAAATTGAACGATGAAACACAAAGACGTTTTTTAAAAGAAATCATCTAAGAGAATACTTTCTAAATAAAATATTAACATACTGATAAAAAACACAGTACAAAGTAAAAAACAAAAAAAAAACTAGAAAATATGGATAAAACAAATGTAAAATAAGATGAAGTAAAATAAAGCTTTGAAGGGAACAAAAACTATAAACAGCTGTTAAAAGTCTGCTCCCTCAGAGGGTTTAAATGCAGTCAAAGAAAACCTCACGTTTTTGAGATTATTACTCAAAATTTGCCTTTGCACATGCCATCTTGGTCATTTCAGATCTGCAGTGCAAACATGAAATATTGTGTTACTTTTTAATGTTTTAAGCTTTTTTATTTTTTTAACTGAATTCCTTTTTTATCAGATTTTTATTTATTTATTAGACTGCCAAGGATTTCACAATGTTTGCAGAAAATAAACATTTCAGTGGCCCTTTAAGGAGCCGTCTTAATATTTTATAGCCGAGTAAATTGGTCAGAAGTTGTTGCATGTCCCTGAAATTCTGATCAAAGGGCCAAAAATACCCAGGAAAAAGAAAATTGCTTTCTCTGTTGCCAGTTTTGGAGGATGGGGGTTTTATTCCCTGCTCCCTGACAGCACAGGACTCAAACAGGCTGCAATTTCTACCCTCAAAGCCAGCGTGGCCTCCAACCCTCCGAGGTTCTGCTTTGATAGCAGACACCACGGAACAAATGCGCCTTTTATGCAAAAAGTCCTCCTGAAATAGAGCTTCGCAGTCATTACACATCCAGACAGGATTAACGCACACAAACATGCATCCCCCTGTGTTTAAAAGAGACGATTTGGTGTTTGTTATTTGCAGCCTTTCATCCCCGTCCTTCACTCAGACGGTTATAAATAGAATGATGGAGACACAGAAAAACATTATGCTAATTACATTCCCCTGCCCGTTTTCCTGCCTTCTTTCCTCTGTCACTTTGAAAGCTTCCCCGTCTTTGTCAGCATTAAACTTTCTGGCATCACCGCTGAAATCTTCTGCATATTGCTCTTCTGTCAGGCTAAAACCTACCTTCTGTCTCTATAGCCCCCTTTTTTCCCCAGAGCGTTCTTAACCTGCATTTCCCTCTACTGGCATCCGTCTTCCCCTTCATAGCCCTCTCCATCCCTTCGTCCCGCCGTGAAGGCCCTCCTCTGCCGTCTATCTTTGTAGTTCAGCTGGAATCAATAGCGTCTGTCCGGGAAATCTAATTCAATCAATCTTACAAATGAACCATATAACTGGATTAAGCCAGGAGAAACGGGAACCGGAGGAGAATGAAAAAGCCTAAAGATTCGGGACAAAAAGATGATCTGCCATATAAGAAATAAAAACAAATACTTTAAAATCAGTGGGAGCAGAATCAATTAAAAAAAAAATCATTAATTAAAGAAAATAAAACTCCATAGCCAAAAGTGACGGTCCCAACACCCCCCCCCCCATTAGCATGCTCCATCCAGCCTGTTCCCCACAGGATCCATTGGTATTCACGTGAAGCCAGACAGCAGTGACAGTCTTTACAGAAAGAGGGACTGAGAGAGGGAGGCTGAACACGGAAAAGAACTGATGAGACAAGAGAGGCTGACGGGGGGGGGGGGAACTCGGAATGAAAGAGAAAAGGAAGATGGAGGGGACATTTGTCTGAAGAGAGAGCAAAGAAAAACAAGAGACCTTGTCAAGGTTGACTTTTTCGCTTCAGCGCTGAAAACGCTGCTGATACACACACACACACACACACACGCCTGATTCAAAGGTCAGACAATTCGCACCTTGAACAGCGCAGATGTGTGTACATGTGCATGTGGGCGTGCGGAATAAGCAGCCTGGAAATCGCTGCTCTTCACACCTTTGGGTGCCTTGGCAGTTTGTGGATTTGCCGTTAGCCTCCAGTATTATTGAAATGAATAAAGAGGCACGAGCTGCATCAGTATGTTCAGAAGGCTGTGGGAACGCACTCAGGCCAAACAAAAGTCTGTTAGCAACAAAAAACAATTCAGAGATCTTCCTGCAAACATATTAAACCGAGCAAAAGGCCAACAAAAACGGGGAAAGTTACAACACCGCTTCATTTCAAATCAGATGTTCCTGCTAACCATGAGGGGTATAAAGATCTGTTTTATCAACGATCATCATTTATGGAGGCTGATACGATTCATAATCGATATTTAGGCTGGGTGTCACCAATGATTTCCAGACAATACGATCCATATTCTGAAATTTAGTTTTTTTGCAAATCTAAAACAGAGCAATATTTATTTTATTTCACTATCTTCATGGTAGAATTTTCATTTTGAGCTTTGTTTCAAATTCAGTTTTTATTTTTTGGGTTTGATTTCTTTTAACTTCAGACAAGCTTTGCTTTTTGCGCTTCCTGTTTTTATCTCTGAAAGACATTTTGGTCAAAATTTTATTTCTGAGCAAAATGATTAAATATTGATTCATTTTAGGTTTAATACTAGCATAATATTTTTTTTAGCCATTAAATAAAGAAAAACTATCATTTTTAAAGACAGCTGTTTTATTTTCCCTTTAACTGTTTTTATGTACTTCTAAAGTTCTGGATTGGGATTTGGTTTCAGTCAATAAAACAAATCTCAGACTCTGAGAAATACCGCGACTGAAACTTCCCAAGAAAAACCGTTTGCTAGATGAAGCCTGATTACATATTTTTCTATAATTTCCTTTCCTTTCTTACTTTGGGAGTGCACCAAGCATAAAGTCCATCATCAAAGCCTGATTGCAATATGCTAAAATTTGCCTTGGTAATTATAAGAGGGAAATGCTCATAATCATGGAAATAAAAGCTTTACTTTCCTGCCTGTCTGCTCTTCCGTATTTGTGTGCGCATTTAGAAATCTTCCATTATTGAGGCAGACTCTCCGTTTAGGTTTAAAGATGCCTCTTTATCCTCCTCCATATTAGGCAGAAATAAAACGCTGGAGATAAAGAAAAATGAAAAAAAAAAAAAAAGCATTTCACTTAGAGGTGAAAATTCACTAAACTCTGCCATAATTTGGGTTCGAGGGGCTAAGTGTGTGTAAAACGCCCTCTTTGAGCTTGAAGACAGTCATTTAGGAAACATGACAACAGCTCAGGGGAAATCTGGGCTTTATAAAAGAGGAAAATGAAGTGAACACTCCAGTCCGTTTAAAGTTAACCCCCAAAATGGCATATTTAACATGGTTTCACCTCTTGAGATACGAGAAAAGAGGCTTCATCATGACAAAAATATCTAGTTTCTACCCAGATTTGGCAAAAGTAGCAACCAATAAATAAAAAGTTCTATCAAATTCAACTTTGACATCATTTGGCTTTTTTTTCAAACATATTTGAGGTCCTCTGTGCTTTTCTCATCTTTTTTTTGTTGGTTTGGTAGCGTTGGGCTTGTTTTGGAGGCATGGATTTCTATCATCAAATTGTACTGATAAAAAAAATAAATAAATAAATCCCGCAGTGATTCTGAATGTTGTTGCTATAATTTAACCAGTACATAAATACAGATCCCCTCTTTGATTCCAGAATCATTTATTTAAGGGGATGATATAATGTCCCACTCATGAAAAAGCCTCATTTCCCTAATGTCCTGATTACAGCTCTCCTCACCCCCAATTTTATCATCACTTCATTGGCTGCCAGTCAAGTTTAGCATTGATTTTAACTTTAGAGCACTTCATGGGTAACGAGCCAAAGCACTGAAGATAGGGGTGTTTTATATGTTTTGTTACGGCCGCTGTGTCCCCCTCTTCCAGGCCTGTGTGCATGTTCCTCCCCTGGTTGAGCTGGAGTGCCCCCCCTCTGGGCGGACCTGGCCAGTCCCACAGAGCGAATAAAAGCTGCTGGGATTCGTGGCGTCCCTCTCTCCCACCTGGAAATTGACGTTGCAGCCTTTACCCTTCACCCCTTCACCTTTCTCAGTAATAGCACGGGGGGGGGGGTGTTATGAGAAGAACCTTTAAGTTTCAGGACAGCAACAAGAAAACTTTAAAGACCCAGTTTAATAAAATCCTGTTTTCTGTGTTTTTAACACATTCGTGTGTGTGTTTTTCCGATTATGCTGGACATATTTCAAGAAAAAATTAAGATTAAAATGGCATTTCTGAGCATTTCTATATTCAAATCAATGTGAATCAAGAGCAGATGAAAAAAGAGCTTAATTGTGATGCTGAAAATATGCTGGGCGGGGCCACAACCTCCCTAATCAGAGTTCCCAGCAATGGGGAGGGGGGGGGGGGGGCAGTGGGCTTGCTCTGCAACAATGGTACCGCCTACAACTCAGAGGGACATTTTTAATGAACTACTGTCGCTCTGCAGGAATTATGTCCAAGAAAACGACACAGGTGTTTTTTTTTTTTTTATTATTTTGGCTAAAAACTGCACAGTCCTAATTAAAAGACCACTGGGAACACTTTGAAAACAAATCAAAAGACAATAGGAGTGGGATTTTAAAGCAATAAGAGCTACTACAAGACTATACAGAGTGTATCTCATATTTAAAAGTAAAAACCAATAAAAGAAAATTCTATTCTGTCCTGAGGCTGGCTGGATAAACATTAGCACCAAAGAAAGGAAGAGTCATCCAGCAAAGCTGCTTATACTCCTCCCTTCATTTTGCTTGGAAGAAGATGAAGACCATTAGCATCAATACAACTGCTTTTGGCCGTCTTCTAACACCTCTCATCCCTGCCTGTTCAACATGAGCAACACAACACACTCATTCCATTGTGTACCAGCTCCAGCTCATTAAAAAACACTTTAACACGCTTTGATGGCTCTTCTGCTTGTTAATACACACATCCCTATAGCGCCCAAGTATCTCATCAAGCAGCGGGAAAACACTTTAAAATCCAACCTTTGGATTCCTACATGATCCACACATGTTGCTTTGTTGTTCTGCTGGTGCACGGAGGCACGTAAACTATCATCACACTGTTTTGCAGATACACATACTGTAATTAGGAGGTTGTCTCTTCTGGAGAGCAAAAAGCTATGAAGAATACTTTGATTCCTATCACACAGACACAGACGGCTTTACATACAGTCTGCTTGTGAAGAAAAAAATAAAAACAGCACGACTTACATTTGAAACTGTGGTTAAACTGCAGGAAACAGAGTCTGAGCTCTGATTTAAAATTAAAATGACTGCAGTGCAGAGAAGAAAAACTCCTAAAATGCTCTTTTCTATTTAAAAAAGTAATAATAGCAGAGTTTTATTCTTTGCTTTCCATATAAAATGCAGTGTGTGCATAGCACTTAAAAAACCATCAGAAGAGATAACTTCTAAAGTTTTTACATGAGGGAATAACTGAAGTTAAATATTACAATTAACTTTAAACCTGTGCCGCACAGGCCCTATGTGCATGTAGCGCATATTGCACGGATGAAAATTGGTCGTACGTGGAAAAAGTGAGAAAAGTTGTGGTTCTTTTCGTGAAATTCTTACAGATGAATCAGGAATGAACCACACCAAAACCATGGAAGAAGTAAGAATAAACCACACAGAGAACACGTAAATCAATGTAGAACATGAACCGTGCGTGATTATTGCACAGTTTTTATGGGATTTGTGCATCAGTTATGTAATTTTAACGTGATATGTGCACCGTATGCGCGATATAAAAGTTATATATCAGTGGTCCATGCGTGAAAAGTCCTTTAGACATATGCCACATAAGCCACACATTTGCGTATGCATCTCTCAAAAATCACACACAATTGAGTAAGAGTTACGTAATAATTGCACATAAACTACGTATAATGAACGTAATACTCAACCAGCCAAAAATTTTGAACAGCTCAAACTCATTGGCTGAAACCCGTAACCCATCAACAAATGCAGAAACACTTATGAATTACTTATATCACGCATGTATCACAAAAGACAGAAATTTCATAGGTAGAAAATGCGGAAAATGTACGTAGTGGCTGTGTGACACGGCCCATTCATTACCAAGCAAGTCAGTAAGTACGGGGTTACCATGGTAATACATGTTACACTATTCACGGTTTCACACATTTTTTTTCCCATTCACGTGAGTCCTCCAGATCATCACAAACACTCTGACAACTCAAGATGCTTGTATGAAACTTTTGCCTCCAAGAAGGCATAAGTCTGAGGAAGAGGGCCTGAGATGAAGAGCACGCTGGCCCATCGGCCTCCAACAGCTAGTTCCACAGGTTCGTGAATCGCAAAAGCCAAAGTTTGTGCCCCTGCATGGAGAAATGGCATGAGCTGACTCAGAAGCGGACGGAGGATATTCTGATACGCTGAGGAAGATAATCGTGGAGAATATTTATCATCCGGATGAATGAATGATGGATGAAACTGGCCTCTTCTGAAAGAAGCAATGCTCAAATCACGCTGTAGGACTTAACTTTCACACTTAACTGATGAAGGAAGACGCACAGCTTCCTGGATTTAAGGCACAGAGTCACACTAATGTGCGTTAGAAAGTATTCCATGGTACGGTCTATTGCGCTGAATAAAAACAAAAAAACTATGTTGAGCAATACTCCAACAATGTCCTTTCATAAATGTTTTAAAAAAACATCAGAAATGTTTCAGACGGGTTTTTGATGAGTTTTGGATCGGTGATGGACATTCTTCTGCCGCTGGGGGTGAATGGGGTGATTGGCGTAATGGGGTTGTTCCCCGTATCTCTGGTCCCCAACCCCTGCGAATACGGGGGTAACACTGCATTTTGAAACCATACACATACCTATATTCTCTCGAAAGATTACTTGTTTTTTTCACATTCACAGGATGCAGTTCAGGAAAAAATTACACCTAAAGTAAAGTTTACTCCATTAGAATTAATATTTCCTAAGAGGGGGTGTGGATAGCGCTCCTAAAGGCGCCTGACTATAGTAACCATAACGCTTCAACGGAACAGCCAGAATCCATACATAAGGCGCACCGGATTAGGAGGCGGATTTCCTGTTGCTGAAAATTTCAAAGGATCCTAAGCGGCTCCTACTGGGTTGTAGTCATTAGGAAATTGAACCCAGATGGCTCCTTAAGTGTTGAAGACCCCTGGAATAAACAAATGGGGAGATTTGTTAAATCTACACAAAGGGCCCAACAAATAACAAACCTGAGCCAATTAGAAAATCACCCCCCAGAGTTCTCTTTCATGAAAAGGGAACATACATTTTTTTAATTGTTAAAACTAGCTGTAAATAAGCTTATTCTGGGGCTAAAGTAATACTATTTGACATGGAAGATAATAGGAAAGTGCTTCTTTTTGAAATTAGCCTCTAGTGAGTTTTTTAAGGATTTTTTTGGGTGAAGCTACCAATTAAAGTAGGATTATTCTCACAGTTAGACATACGGTGCATATCATCGAAGTCAGATTAATTTAGTCATAGTTCATGTTATAGCAACGCTGTAAGTGATTTAGAATTTGTTGTTCAGGTTAGTATTTCCATAGTTTTCCTGTTTCCATTTTAACCGTTCAACTATTCAAATGTTAAGCTCTTTCAGCTTTTTGCAGCTATAACTTTTGGTCATTCAAATCCTTGAACTTTTCAAGATATTCTAGGATTTTTGCCTCCATAGAAATCCATGGGGAATCCTTGGAGCAGAAGCTCGCTGGTTCGAGACCCGGCGCTGGTGTTTTTCACAAAAATAGATTTTTTGTTATTGTGCTATTTTCACTTCATTTATGGTCAATTTTGATCATTTTCTTTATTTATTTCTTCATTTTTTGCCAATTATTACCCTTTAAGTTTCCTTTTTTAATCAGCAATATGGCATTCAACCCTGCATTTTCTTCAGGAAATGTAGCTCCTTCTAGTTCAAATTAGTTTATCATTACACATTTCTAAATATATGTGTATGTAATGTTTTAACAGGAATACATGTCATGCTGCATCAAAGCCTCTCCCCCTTGCTCTTACTTACAGTGAAATATTTCAGTTCAAGCTCAAGTACTAAGCTTTGATATACGGCTGTGTTCAGCGAACAGGAAAGGTTTTAAAAATGGATGTGTGGCATTTTGCAGACGGCCCTTTCAGACTGAACAAGGTGAACGGGAGACTCAGCTTGTTTTCTCGCAACATGCAATGCTTATTGCTAGTCTTTTCTGGTGTTTTTTTTGTAGTGAGGAGGATCTAATGGAAACGGCCTGACCTCGTCCATTGAGATGCAGCCTTTTTCACTTGCCCACTCGTGAATGCTACTCATGCTTGCCTGCATTCACACAGCTGGCAGCTTTGCTCCGTCAACAAATGCAGATCTCCGGATGCTGAACATAAAAGGAATCCAGAGTCTGAGTGTACAAGCCGGCATGTATATAAGGTATAGCAATATTGTGCGCTTGTGTTTTATGACAAACTGATTAGCGATCAGAGGAGCAAATAAATGTTTCATCTTTGAGCACAATTCCTATTGTACTAAAGCATTTCAGTGGGACCAAAACTTAGACAAACAAATTCTTTATGGTCATAGTCTTTCAGCTTTAGCAAATATTTTTGTACTGCGTCTAAGATGCCATCTTCATCACAATAGTTATTGGTATTTGAATAGTGATACTAGTGGTGCTGTAATGAGTCATTTGGCCGTCAGTAACTAATATTATGCACCGGAGCCGTCACAGGTGAGTAAGATAAATGGTCTGTGAAGCAATAACAAAGGAAAACCAAGTACACTTAAGGAAGATCTGGCTTAGATCTGGCTGCCTGCGGGCAAAAAAATGGGCAAACCTGTGCGGTGGCACACACAAACTATCAAAGGCGTAGACTGCAAATGTTCATGCAAATGTTCAGGGATGCGAACACCTAAACAACACAAGGGTAAGTAAGGTTGAAGTAGATAACACGCAGCCATGTCAAATTAATTTTTCATTTTTTCAACCCCCTTCAAACCCTGTGTAAATACAGGGTGGTTGTCTGAATTTGCGGATTCTCCGTATTCACGGGTGTTTCTGGTCCCTAGCGGCCGTGAATACGGGGGAATTCTGTACCTCACAGTACACTTACCACACACAATATGTTCTATATTCACAACATTCTTTAAGGTGGCCATGTGATCCTTAAGGGAACTGCTCCCCTTAAGACGCAGCCACTCCTCTCTACGACCCTCTATTGGCTCGGACAACTGCAAAACCTGCAGCCAACACATTACTGTGTGTAGTTGTGCTATGGACAGAGATGTCAAATTTAGACGGGCCTATTTAACTCTGCGCCTTGCATTCTGATAGTATTGAGATAATAAACCCAATTTACTGAATCGCCAGCTCTGCATTAGGCCATGTAAAAGGTCACAGATGGCATTCATGTCATCCAAGAACCAAAGACATTTGCATTTTCCACACTCATTCTGCACAATGTCAACTCTCATCAAATAATAAAACAGCACTGTAAAAGCAAACCCCAGCATAATTGCCAATTTATGTCCGTTCATGGAGTGAACTAAACCTACGGGGGCTTCCTCCTCACTGCATTAAATAACCAATTTGCAGCAAAAACGTCATTATGGGAATAGTTCTGTGCCAAACGATGTCATTAAAGTAACGATGGCTACTCTAGCGTAGAGTCATCAATGAATATTGGTGCACATGAGCTACAACCTCAGTCATTCCTCTTTGTTCTGAGTTCTTCATGCATGGATACCCAACACCAAGAAGTTAATCAGAGACCATTATGAGGAAGTACCTGCTGTCAGGCCCACTGCCTAATCGCAAAGACACCCTTCAGCTCTCAGCGTGACATAGTTAAACTGGAGTTGCACAGAGGATACTTAAAGAGCGAGCAAGCATGCAAGCAAGGGTCATATCGCATTGTGTGCTGAAGGTACTGTCAGTTTGTCCTTTACCATTGTGTCAACGACCACCTGTCTGATTTCCATAGAAATCCCAATCCCAACAATGGTTAAGAAAGTTAAAAGCATTACTTTTTATGTGGGATTTTTTAATTGATTAAATTTTATTTGGTTTCAGTCTTTCCACGACAAGAAGTTGGAAAGTATTATTTAATAGATAAGTCTAAGCAAGATGTTTTTGTCTTTGTAAGCCAGGATGTGAGTGATAGAGACGTTATGTTTGTGCCCACATCCTGTTGATGCTTGAGGGATTGAGGAGCACCGTGTAAAAGCACTTGAGCAAAGTTTGAGTGGAAACATAGTTCATAAAAATAACCTTGTCTTGAGGTAAAACACTGAATACAAAAGAGTGAGAAACTTTTTCTTGTTTTTTTTTTTTACTTTTTTCAAGCAAAAGGTAACAACTGTATCCAGCTTAAACTGATGAATTTTACATTCTTATCAGTGCAGAAAATCTGCAATAGTTATGTAGTTGTGCTACCAGAATGTTACTAAAATACTTCAAAGTACTGCTTTAATTTGAGATATGAGAAAGGTCGAGGGTACTTTCCCTTTATAGTACATTCACTAAAAAAAGGTCTGGGATAGATGATTGATGGATGGATGAATGGATGGATGGATGGGTGATTGAACAGATAGGTGGATAGGTGATTGGATGGACAGGAGGTCAGGAGGGTACTTATGTGGCTGGCTGGCTGGCTGGCTGGCTGGCTGGCTGAACAGATAGGTGGATGGGTGGTTGGATGGACAGGTGGTCAGGAGTGTACTTATGTGGCTGGCTGGCTGGCTGGATGGATGGATGGATGGGTGGGTGGGTGGGTGGGTGATTGAACAGATAGGTGGGTGGGTGGTTGAATGGTCGTTTTTGCTTAATGTATGAATGAATGTAAAACTAACCCTATTGTTTTACTGAGTTCTTCCACTTACACAGTTCATGCGTTTAATGACAATCGAACCTTTGAATCAGTTCTAGATGAAGCAATTATTTAAGTGACAAAAACAAAAGATAAAAAAAGTCTGATTTTGATTACGTTTTGGCTTTCAGCTTCCACATGTGTACACCCCTTCAGATCTAGAAACTAAACTTCTGTTCCACTTGCCCAGATCCCTTTTCTTCTTTTAAAAAACAGATGATTTTCATTCTTGTCAACTAGCAAAATCTCATTTCAATGCCAGGTGGATGCAGTAGTCATCCAGCAGAATACAAGGCGAGCTGCTCTCTAAGCTTCCAAGGCTCTGGGTTTAGCATTTGCTGCTTTTTGAAAAGCTCTCATGGACTGCTGAGAGTTAAGTTTGAGGAATGCGTCTCTGATTGAATCAGATTTGCTCAGCTATGTAGCAGTAATATGTTCCAACAGAGAAGTGACAATGTAAAATCAAAGGGCGCTGGACTGAGATTGAAGAGGCGTTATTCATACCTATTTTCAATCTGTGATTCACCAACCTTTTTCCTATTTGATGAAAAAGGAAGAACGATTATGTATTTCCCTTTATATCGTCTAAATTAAAAATAAAACCCCCAATTCTGTTAACCTTCTTCTTCCTCATCATCATTGTTGTTGTAAATGCTGATGGTAAGCAATTTTTGAGGCATGAGTTTACTGGAAGACAAACTCAGCTCAAGTCGAGCGGAACACTAAGCAGACGTACCGATCTCTCTGCCCCCCTCCGACTTTAATCACAGTAATGCAGCTTACAGAGCCTTAATGGGATTCACTGAGCTGGTCGGGTGTCACTCTGTGAATGACAATACCTCTCCTGGCTCACAAGTAGGACTCCTGACAGTCAGGTAGCAGCTGAGAGAAAGCCATGAATGCAAAGCAGGATGCTCAGTGACACACTCTTTTGATTTGCTTGATCATAATTTAGCATGGCGTATCGATGTCATTCAGAATGACACACTGTACGTAAGTCAGTTACGATGCAACAGGTGCTAAAAAAGTTAAAATAGTGTGAATTTGGCATTTTAAAAACTCAAGTGCCATTTTTTCTTCACCAATTAATCTAGAAAGATGTACAAAGCAGAGTCAGGCTAATACCAGAAAGAATGATGTCTTACCATAGGCGGAGTCAGCTGCAGACTCCTGGTTTCGTGTTGTCGCCCGCACATCAGCTGCAGTGGCAAAGAAAAATACAAAAGGAAAAAGCTGAGAGATATTGTTTAAGTGTTTACTGAAATGCATGTCAATGACAGCCTGTTTATGCTACGTTGACAGCGGGTTTGGAAACATGCGATCGGACGACAGCTTTCAATAAAAAAAGTCTTTGTAAACATACACACGGGTGTTTCAAGCTTCCACATTCAAAACTCTTGTATTCATTGTATGTCGTATTGATAATGGTGAATATATATTATCTGTTTCAATACCCAGAGTGCCAACTGTGTGAGAAGTGATCACAAAGGAGTTTGTGCCCAGCCAGAATAATGTGACATCAAGTCTTTCCTATATTGGAATAGAACTGTGAAAGAAAAAAAAACCTGGAGCCAGATTCGTGAGATTTGCACTGCTTTGATATTTCGCACCAACTAGGAATCTACGCACTAGTATTGGGTAATGACAGACCTGTGTGAACACCATTTGCTAAAAGCACATTCAAAACCTGCATTCAATGTGTTTTTGAATGTTCAGACACAGACATGGAGGAGAAAATGTAAACATTTCTATTGATTAATGAACGTTCTATTTTTTTGGGGGCAACGCAACGGAGACACGCCGCAGAAGGACCAGTGGAAATCAGCCTTGAATCTGTAAAAGATCCCTTATAGAACCCATTGTCTTGGGAAGGCCATTCCCTCATTAGATGAGAGTTGGCCTTTAGTTTGAAAATGGTGCTGGGTTCTCTCCAAACAATACAGCAACTTGATTTTCGGGAACACCATGCTAGTGTTGCTTATGGCGTGCCCATTCTAAGAAAAGACGCCTACTTATCACCATGGATTTACCATCCTTACATGTGCTGCCAATCAGGCACCAGATCGACTCAAAGTGGAGTCAAAAGCACCAGATAAATGAGCTGTTTAGGGTTGACAGAATTTTATATAAGATTTGTAATTTTTAAGCTCATTTTAATGCAACAAATGCATCTTCTTTACAAACTTGGCACCAAAAAAATAGTAATAACCTGGCTTACCAACACAGTATATATTATCATCAATAGTAGTTAATATAACTAACTGAATTTCCTTACTTTTTGTAAGTTTGCTTCAGCAGTACGGTAATGTTGCAGGAGAGAATGATACTAAAATGTATGTCTTTTGAGACAGGATCCTCATTGAACATATCTGTTCTTTAGAGTCTAGTGCAGATGCTCTGAGTGATATAAACACAAACAACCGAGTCAAAAATAGCATCCTATTTCAGAGCATTAAAAAACAAAATCTGGTTTTGGGGCAAAAAAAAAAAAGAAGAAGAAAGAATACACCACCGACTAAGTCAGGGATCCTTAGGCAGATCCAAACAACTATGGAAGCAGTATTTATGCCTTCTGACACTGGAGCCTTTCAGAGTTTCTGAAGCACAGCTAAAGGAATAAGTAATAAGGCATCTTTGAGAGCTGCCTCCAGGACCTGACTGTGAATAATCAGCAGACAATCTAGGTTAGATTTCAAACGACGGAAAAGAAAATGCTGATTTATTTGAGCGAACAATGGGCCGACATTAACCTGAAAGGATTGAGTGTCAATCAGAAAGAAGTAAATTGAATGTCCCAAGATGAACATAACTCAAAACCTAATAACCAGAGACGTGGTGTACTCGGAAGCTAAACCAGAGCTGCTATTTTACAATCATTTCACTTTAGAATTTGAATCTTATCATTGCCATTGTTGCAGCAAAGAAAGCTTTATCTTACAGTGGCAGCTGCCGGAGTGGTTGCCCTCGATATCCTGCTCAAACCCGGCTCTGCGGAGAAAACAAAGAGACGGAGCAAAGATTAACCACAAGGGTAAAGCCTGGACCAATAAATGAAATGAGTGTTCCACATGTCGGCGATGAAGGGCAGCTGCTGGGACATTTGTAGGACCAGATAACACCTTTGGAACTGTCAATAGCTCAACAGTTCCACTCATTTTTATCCAAGGGCAAACCTAGGACAGGTGGAACAAAGAGGAAATAAAACAAAACAACAACAAACAACATAAACAATGCCCTACTTTTACCTTCAACTTTGTCATGCTGGGTGATACAATACTCAATTTCTTCCAATGCTAATTCAGCATCCATTCATCCATCTATCGTCTTCCGCTCCTCTGGGACCGGATCCCGGGGGCAGCAGTCCAAGCACAGATGCCCAGACTTCCCTCACCCCGGCCACTTCCTCCACCTCCTCTGAGAGGAACCCGAGGAATTCCCAGGCCAGCCGACAGACGTAGTCTCTCCAGAATGTCCTGGGCCTCCGCCCAGTCAGTGGGACATGCCCAGAACACCTCCCCAGGGAGGCATCCAGGAGGCATCCGGACTAGATGCCCGAGCCACCTCAACTGGCTGCTCTGGATGTGGAGGAGAAGCGGTTCTACTCCGAGCTCTCCGCGGGTGACCGAGCTCCTCCCCATATCTCTAAGGGAGCGCCCAGCCACCCTACGGAGGAAGCTCATTTCAGCCGCTTGTATTCGGAACCTCGTTCTTTCGGTCATGATGACCCAGAGTTCATGACCATAGGTGAGTGTTGGAACAAAGATCGATCAGTAAATTGAGAGCTTTGCTTTCTGGCTCAGCTCTCTCTTCACCACAATGGACCGGAACAGCGACCGCATAACTGTGGACGCTGCTCCGATCCGCCTGTCAATCTCACGCTCCAGTCTTCCCTCACTTGTGAATAAGACCCCATAATAATTAAACTCCTCCACCTGGGGCAGGGACACTCTTCCCACCAAGAAATGGCAAACTACCTTCCTCCGCTCAATTCAACAGTGATTAGTTGTCCTGTATAGATCCAACTTTTCTCACTCAGAAGTTTCATGACTTGATTTTCCATTAAAAGAATGAATATTTTGCAGGTTTTACTGAGCGCGCTCAGTTACAAACGATCAACAGGGAAGCTCTTGGTTCCCTGACGTTTCTGGAGAGACCTAATTATTTTCACAGAAGGATTTCAGAGAATGAAAAAGTGTTTTTGTTTCTCTGAAAGCGGCGGCTCGCATAAGACGCCGGATCATGCAGAGCTCCCAGTCTTATTTGTCTGCAACAATATGTTGACATTTCTTTTCAAATGATGTAAAAAAAAAAGGAACTGTTGTTCTGCAAAATGACCCTTTTCCTTTCTTGATTTAATGTTAATCACTGAATTTGAAACCCTCCAAGGATTCTGTTTCCTTTGGCTCGTCTTTGTTTCCCTCCTCTGTCTGTCTTCTCTATTATCTCAGTCATGCTGCATTCTTCTCACCCTTGCTTTCCTTTTACACCTCAGCAGATGCAGGGGTGTGAAGCTGCAATCAGAAGTTTGGAACTAGATGGTCACACTGACCACACGAGACTCGTGAACCAAATGTTGTGTTAAAAGAAAAGAGCTCGGTTTGTCTGAACTGATTCAAATAAGAATGAATAAACCAGAATGTAACATTTTAACCCGGTTAAGACAAGAAAACGAGTAAAAAGATGCACTTAAATATTGATAAGTGAAACTTCCGCTACGTTCACTCTGTGCTCGGCAACACATGTTTAAACAAAGAGTTTTGGAAAAACAGTGTCTTCGCATTCGGATGTTCCTCTCCCACGATGGCGTCATCACTAGTCACCGGTCAGCCACGTAAATACATAAATAAAAACATTGGTTTTATAACTTTAAAAAGATCATGCTAAAACATTTCAATGTACACTTCTGTGCTTCAGAGCACACCCACGAAAAGAAAAGCGTTTCTCCTCCACGGCACAGTGCGACACGGAACACCTTCCAGGTGAAGGGATGCCAAGCCCTCCGACGCAAGGGTTAGCCCTTAAGAAATAAATAATTTCAGACAACCCAACCCCTCCAAACACACCTACAAGTTCAGTAGGTGCGCTTCTGGCATGCAGCCTGACTGTTGGATATCAGGAATTGAGGTAATCAGATCACATTTTGTGCAGAAATCCTACAGATGCTTGCATATCACCTGCACACACTGTGTGTGCAGCATTCATGATCGGTCAGTAAGTAGCCAGTACTCGCACGACTGGAGTGTGGCGCAAGGAAGCCTTATGACAGCATCACCGGTATGTGATTTAAGTGCGTGCAACTTGCAATGGCCTTATAAATACTTTATGATACACCTGTACCACACGCACGACAATCCTAAGTTTCATTTTCAATGACGTCCCTAAAAGTGACCGTACAAGCCTTAAGGGAACTGCAAGGCACACCTCTGCTGTGTCCACAACCCTCCCTGGGCCCAGACGACCCCAAAACACGCAGCACAACCCCAATTCAGGTGAACATGACCAGGGCTTTAACAGATGGGTACCTCAATGATGTCTCTCAAACTTAACCAAGGCATCAAAACCTGTAGAAAAAGCATGTAGGCCTACTGTAGATAAAATCATGTCAGTTGCTACTTAAAAAGTAATTGCACAATTAAAATCCACAATACACTAGTTAGGGGGTTGTCGGCACATTTTGCATAAAAACAAAACATCTTTGTTTAGTGAAAAGGAAAGTGCAAATCTGTAAAGTTACTGAGCCAAAACCATGTTAAGTGGGAAACATTGGCAGAGAAGACTTGAAATAACAGTTTATTTTAATCTAATAGCAAATGTTATTTAAAAAAAAAAGATGTTGTGGGTCTCAATTGAAAAGATTTCCACAGGACTATCCTCATCCGTTCAGTTCCACACTGCAGTCTTGGCATTTCCTTTTCGTGACCTTACATGAGAACACACAGGCCTCTCAGGCGTTCACAGTCTCAGACCACAAACCTGAAAGAATTAAATGTAACTGAAGGTGAAATTTGCTCAGCGTTTCTCAGCTGAACCAGGGCTCCAGACTAACATTTTTCACTAGGAGCACTGTGGCCCCTAACTGAAAATTTTAGGGGCACAACCAGAAAATTTAGGGGCGCATACCGTAAACCAACATGCTAACCAAATTTACTAATTTCCACTGTATTACTAATAAATACCTTAATAATAGATGCAGAAATTACAATGTGCTGTTTCAAATTCAATTCAATTTCATTTAATGTAATTTAATTTAATTTTGGACCGGGGGTGGTATTTTCTCTTTAGTAATGATAATAACAATAATAATAATAAGTTTCCCCTTGTCAAAGCAACTTTCTAAAGAAGTTTGTTTTTTGCTCATTTTGGTTGTTTGGGTTTAATTTTAGTGGGGTTTATCGCCTGATGTTTGGTGTCGCGACTTTGACGTGCGTTAAGTGTGACAGATGTAACAAAGTGAATCCGGTCACTTTTCAAAATAAAACGTTTTTGTCGGAAAAAAAACAATAAAATGGAAATTATTTTTTCTTTCTGTGCGTCCCGATGCAAAAATTTCCCGCGGCCTGGAACCGCTCCGCGGCCCGGTGCCAAGTGTCCCGCGGCCCGGTGGTTGGGGACCACTGACAAACCCCACTGTGATTGGTTGGTCAGCTCCGTGCACGACAATGAAAATGTGTCATTCATACAAACTGGCGGGCTGCAGTAACATTAAACTTCCACATTAAGGCGGGGGCCGCAAAATATCATCTTGGGGGCTGCAAATAGCCCGCGGGCCGCGAGTTTGAGACCCCTGCTGTAGTTCTGTCACTGGTACACTAGCCGCAGGTTGGAAGAATGAATCAATAGTTCGCTTACCCATAGCTCAGACGCACATGTCAGGTTGTGATGATATTTGTCTCCGTTTCCTTCCCACAGATGTTTACGCGCGCTCGATTATCTCTAGGCCCCTCCCCCTCCACTTACAGTGGCTTTCCTTATTCTTCTCACACGCAGTGGCCGCCTCACAGACGGGCATCACGCGAGTGTGTGCTTGCGTTTCATGAGTATGTGCGCGAGTGTGTGTGTCTGCCTGCGTGCGTGTGCGCTCGCGTCTCATTGATTATTTAATTGATCATTGACGTGCCCCTTCCACGTTTAATGTATGAAAAATACGTAGGGTGGAGGAGGCAAATTTACTGGTCGCGCATGTGCGACTGGATGTAAAATTCAGTCGCACACTCTCAAATTTTGGTCGCAAAATGCGACCAATTGGTCGCAGTCTGGAGCCCTGTGAACTGTCAGAGACAATATTTGGATTCTCAACAAAGGGAATTGCATATTTAAAAAGGAGTATCTGGGTAAGACTCGTCCAGAGACAAGTGTGTTGGGACTTGAACTTTAGGATTGTTTAAAGGATCAATCTGAGACGTTCAAGAGATGAATGATTGGGATTTTGCATTTTAGACCCGTTTAAAATGTTTGTTACATAACATGACTTCTGGGTATTTTGTAAATTCCAGCTTGCCATACATATGGATTAAAATGATTAAGAAAAGTCCGTTTCCACTCAGAGTACACTATTTAAAATGTATAGAGTTGAATTACCAATGACATCATTTTGCCTTCCTGTTCTGCTTCAGTCTACATTTTTGTCTGTGTACCTCGCATATTTGTTAACTCCTCCACCCCCTCAGTCACTCAATATTTATCTCCCTTATTGCTCATTCCAGCTTTCCATTGCCATCCTTCAGTTTCGAGCTACATTTCCACCAGCGTGGGCTGAGCTGTTACTGAAGGGGGGAAAAAAAAAAGCAGAACAGGAGGAGGCCTGAGCAACGCAGAGCCACTATATATCCCAACCACTCCGAGGCACCTGAACGCCTCGCTCATCTAGCAGGGAGCGACTCGGAGGAGGAGGAGAGGATGAAAATAGTCTGCGGTAAAATACAGCCAAGTTACGAGGAGCTGTGGTTTGCTGAACTGAGCATTTTCGTGTTCTTTATGAGTCTACACTGGAGGCGTTAACAGGTATGATGTGAGATTTGACTGAACATTTAACTTTTTCCTAATACTCGGGAGGTTGCTTGCAGCTCTGAAAAAAAAAAAAGCAACGACAAACTGAGCAGCAGAAATTCAAGAAAATCCTTTTAAGAAATCTGATTCTATTTGAAAGTAACTTAGTATTTTATCACTAGCACAAAAATAACCCAGGAAACTAGAGAATAAAAGTGCAGTACAGTGAATACATTCAGGGATCAGACTAAGATTACCGTATATATTCTAAAAGTCCCAAACCTTGGCACCCGGCCCGGTGTTTATCAGAGACAGGCGTTTATTCCATCACAGACAGAATGGTGATGGCTGACGGGTTCATTCAAATTTGGTGAAGAAATGCAGACAACACGAGATTTTAGGATTTTAGGACTTATTAAAGTGATAAAAACATTGAATTCTGTTCTGATTAGCACTGGCTGCGGACGTTCTTTTTCTCTTTGAGGCATCCACAATCTTTGTATTAAAAATCCTCTTTGCTTTCATGCGGACCCTTTTCCTGGAGACATTTTCCGTCTTTGCTCAATAATCCATGTTCAAACCAGTTCTTCTAATTCGTCGCTCGCTTTCTTAGCACCTTTTCTGCAGCCATCTTTTCAACATCACCCATCTGCTTGCACCCTTCTCGGATCCGTTCAGGATCCAACACAAAATGTGGTGCTAATTCCTCACCAGAATGGCCATCACCACTCCGGATCACAACACAAATACCCCAGACACCCGGCGTCTGCCTGACTGCACGCATGGGGGTTTCTTAAAGGAGTCCGGCCACTATTGGAGATTGGCATCTAAAGTAACAAACACCTGTTGGACTCGTCATATATAAGAGACCGGTGTCAATTAGAGAGCGGCCACTATCGGATGATATACGATATGCTGTTAAAATCAATGTGTTTTGGTAGAATGTGGACAAATGTTCACTTATATGAAAAGGCAGAACTTCCCTCTTACTTTTAAGATTTTTTTTATTATTCTATGCCATGTTAAACTTTTGTTTCTCCTTTTTTTCTTTTTTTTTACATAACAAGCTTTTCCTCACTTTATTGCTGACGGAACTTAAAGATATTTTCCAACCGCTGGGAAAAAAAGTCCCTGCCTGTAAAACTTGTTCTAAATTTATGCTTCAATCAGCTGCAACAGTCAGGCTCTGCTGGTTTTTCTGTACTTGGCTTGATTTGATAAAGTCACCAAACCGTCTGCTGTTGGACACTTTCAAATTCTGCTTTGACACAGCAACATCAAAATCCACCACCTCATACCCTGCTCTCTCTACTTCCTTAATCATTTGACTCCAACACTGATTGTCCTTAGGTCAAAAAATCTGAGAAGATGAAAACATATTTAAAAAAAAAGTTGCATTTTTGTTTTAAACAAAAGCCGGTTTGGGAGAAAAATCGATAGTGTGTTGACAAGTGGCAGTTTTTGTTTTAGTTTTATGTACTAATCCAACGTTTGTTCCATGCTGAGCCCAACAGCCTTAAATGGGGAGGGATTTCAAAATATTTTCTGAAAACTTTTGTACTTTTGACTAAAGAAAGGACACACAAAAAACAATAGAATAAATCTGCGTATTTTATGATAATCAGCTATGGCTTAAAATCACAAATAAAGGGCTAATCAGGTAAAAACTCATCAAAACAATTTGCAAAAAGCAAACTGAACCTTCTAATTAAATTAAAAGTATTTCTCCAGTCAATAAGGTTCCTTATACAGCACAGAATTGGAGATTTTGATGTTAACAAAATGTGATCTTATGCAGGATTGGGAACTGTTGTGACTTATGTAACTGTGATGTGAACTTTACTGAAGCTAATAGAAGATAATCACTAAACTTCCACAGAATTTCTCAGAGTTCTTTGCAGACTACAGAGGACAAAAACAGAGTCGTCAGTCATCAGCGGCCTCACTTTGTCAGACAGGTTTGCTGCGCATTATGATGTTCGTCACAGGCGCTTTGAGGCACCGCATTTATAAAGTCGCTGCTATGTGCTGTACATAAAAAGACAATAGATTTTTTAAAAAGTTTTTTTTATTTTGAATGAGCCTCAAAAAAAGTTGTTTTGCATTTTTTTGCTTTTTAAAGGCAAATTAAACTCAGGAGTTTTTGTTTATTTCATAAGAAAAGTATGTTTTTTTTTAAAAAAGGGTTAAAGTTCCCTATCCGATCCTCTTTTGATTGACTTTCCAAGTGTTCCCTCTGGTCTTTTAATTATGTTTTTTTTTTTTTTTTTTTGTCAAAATCAAAAGACCTGTGTTGTTTTCTAGGACATAGTTCCTGCAGAACAGCAGAAGGTTTTTAGAAATTTGGCTCTGGTTGTGGGGGAGGGGGGGGGGGGGGCGGGGTACCTTGTCATGGAGCAACCCCGCCACCCCTTCCCTTCTGTTGCTGAGAGCAGGGAACAAGGGGCCCACCCAGTGTATTTTCTACATCACAGATCTGATCTTTTTCAAACTTTGTTTTCATAAATGTCCTCCATCATCTGAAAAATGCCACAAGAACAAAAAAAATTCAATAAATACTAAACATATAATTGTCTATTGGAGTGAGTCTTTAAAGTCGTTTCAATATAAATTTAAGTAATGTTTTACTTTAGCATTCAGCATTATATTCATGCAAATAAACATTCTGCCCTATCCCCGCAATATTGGTGGGGGTTAAGGACCAGAGACACCCGCCAATACACAGAAACCGTGAATCATTCTGAAGAATGTCCGTCAGTGATCCTTACTCATGAGAAAACCATTCTGAGGCTTTGTGGAAGAACGTTGGAATTTTGCTCAACATAAAGAGCTTTTCTTCCTGGAAGGGGCTGTTCCCGATCATCGTCTTGAATTGGGAGGTCTAGTGCTCCAGAGCAGAGTTTTAGAGAAATGCTCAGCAGCCTAAATGGATCAAAAGACAACTTTGGGCTGTTTTTTGGTGAGAAATTAAGATTATAATACACATAAAATCTCAAATAAAAGTTAATTTTGCATGATATAGGCCTTTCAATGCAAGAAAAAAACAGAATTTTTTTGGCCACATTTTTTTACATTTATTGGTAGTGTCTGTTATAGAAGAGTCAAAAATTATTCACTTTTTTAAAGCTTATTTCTTAATTTTGAAAATTCGGATGGAACTGAAACTTTATTAATTCATTTAGGATGTGAAGTAAAAATTTGGGACACAAGCTTTAAGGAGGATTTCCAGCCCTCCTCTTTAGACTATGGCTGATCTTTCTTTACTGGATGTTTTTTTAACTGTCTACAAATTTGACAATCCTCTTCCAAAATCTGCTACTGTATGCAAGATTTATCGAGGTTAATGTCCTATGCAGTATTATACTGGGGTAAATGCAGCTCCATTAAAAGCAGACGTGTCCTTAAATGAACTGCAAGGCCAC
This sequence comes from Oryzias curvinotus, assembly GCA_023969325.1. NCBI lineage: Eukaryota > Metazoa > Chordata > Actinopteri > Beloniformes > Adrianichthyidae > Oryzias > Oryzias curvinotus. Next base: position 8,896,856 of record CM043716.1, on the reverse strand, counting down.
ATCAGGTTCAAATGTGATTGAAAACAAACTTGAAAAAATCTCAGAGAACAAAACTGTACTTGTTTCAGCTCGTCCTCCTCCTCGTTTTTTTTTTTTTTTTTGCTCGTTCCTCTTTTCTCCTTCTTGCATCACAGCTTCGCTTCCCCCTCAGTTTCCTTCATCTCCCCTTTTTCATCTCCACCCGCTCAACCTGTCCATTTTAATCTTCCGGCAGCGTCTCCACTCCGCTCTGTCTGTGCTGCTGTCTGTATTAAATATACCAGCTCAGTCTCTTTTGTGGAGCCACTGAAGATTTTATTGCTTCCTGTGTCTCTGCGTAGGAGGGTAACTTTTTGAAGTTGGCAGAAAACAACATCTGACTTCATCTTGCATTCTTATTTTACTGAAATGTATTATTTCAGAAAGGAACTAAGTGAAGCAGAGCCACAGCGGCTGTCATCAGAAACATCCCTTCAGCAGAACCTGGAAAGTTAAGGATGGAGGGGGCCGCGCAAACACGCTTTTCATGTCTTTCTTTGATTTATTAGCAGGTTTATGGCTAATAAAGTTAGGAATAACAATCCTGAGGTTCTTTTTTTTCCAACAGGGATGTAATTTATTTTTTTTGATTCACACACAACACTGTGGAAAATGGAGCAAATTGGCCCCCCAGAAAGTTCTTAAACTGTCTTATTCTTTGCAGAATTGTCTATAAACACAAGCCTTATCCTGACAAGATGATGTCATTTCCATTGAAATGCTTTAAGTGTTAGATAGATCGTTATGATTTGGGATCAAAAATATGAAAAAGGTGATCAAAATCCTGACACTAAGGTACTTTTTCTGCCAAATGTTTTACATAAGTGATCATATCTGATCCTAATTGAGTCACACCTTTGGTATTGTTTTATTTTCTCAGTGGCAATTTAAGGTAATTGGAAATAAAGTACTGTTAACAATTTAAACACTGGCAAATGAGAACATGGTATTGTAATTTGGTGTCAACTTAATGTGAATTAAATGTTAGTTTAAATACATTAAAATTAAATATAATTTAATGTGTGTTTTGTTATGTTTTCTATGCTTATATAAGCTACTTTTTTCTATAATGATACTAATATTGAATCAAAAATTGAGCTGTAAGTGGGAGGAGCAATGATTTATTGTTGGGGGGGCTCAGCAAAAAGCAGGTCTAAAAGTTCTAGCTTCACATTTTTAAATGTCTTAATCCCTTCATGAAGACTAAGATTGTGTCCATTTGTGAAGATAAATCTTACATTTTAAAACTAAAATCGTAAGTTTTATAGGCTGATGACAGAATACAGTACAGTAAACACTTATTAAACGTTTTATAAGTATTAAAAGACTTTTATTATTATTATTAATGTTTTTCTGTAGTCTAAACGTAGGAGAAAGAATACACAAAAAAGCTTTATGTAGCTAAGAAAAAGCTGCCTTTAAACCAAATGTGTGATGCTGAAATGTTTTTTTAAAAAAGGGTTTGAATTTGGATTTTATGAAACTCTAAAAAGCTGAAAAAAATCAGCTGTTCAGAGTCAAGAGCCGACTACATTTCCTTTCATGTGAACTAAACGCAGAGCAATTCAGGCATCGACGATTCCTCCCGGCCTGAAGAACAGCTCTCCGTTAATCGGCCTCCACTTCGAATCACCAGATGACTGGTAAGAAGCTGCGCTTCTCCTCTATCCAACTGTCTATGAAAAGTCGATTTTGTCCCAGAAAGAGGCCCGCACGGGGGGGAGGCCTCAACCTGTCTGATGTGAGGAGACGGATGAAGGGGAGGCTGGTGGATACAAAGAGGAGCAGAGCGGGGATCAATACAAGGATTACCTGCTGGAATATTCCTGTTTGACATGGATTCCATCGACATTTGTTTGAGGTGCTGAAGCAAACGGACAGACACTATTTTGAAAATCTAAAGAATGACACTGCTGTGGATTTGATGAAACACCAGATAAGCCAAATTCAGGACCAAAAGATTATTTAAAAAAAATGAATAAAAACAGAAATATTTTCCACAACCTGATTATCTCAATTGCAGATTCAGAGCAGGATGACTTTAACACGAGCCATCAAGATAAATAAATAAACTATATATATATATATATATATATATACATACACACACACACATGCAGAATGGCCAATCGAACATCCTCTGAAACATACATCACTGTGTTTAACTGCACAGAGCGCGCTTTTATGCATAGCATCACCTGCAACGGGCTTTAATGTGTCAGCTGTGTCGTAACAGTCCGTTAGGTCTCCTATCCTCTTGCATCAAGAAGGCACACCCCCCAAATCAACAGCTCTTTTAGTGTTCTTTCAAACCCTCTGTCTGGGTTATCGTAAGCACACACAGCTAATGTAAAAAGTGCTTTCTACAAGAAATGTCCAAATTTGAATGTAGGTTGAAGAAAGGTCTAGATTTTCATGACAGTTACCAAGAGTTGGTTTGACAGAGGACAGAATCCGACAGTAAAAAGCCGTGCAAAAATCAATTCTTGTTAAAAAAAAGTTTTACTTAATTGACTGTTATTGTTGCCTGCACCTAATGAGTGTGACATCATCGATAAGAGATGGTTCACTTTAAAAAAAAACGATTCAGTTGCCATGAGAGCTGGACTCCCCTCATCTGGAATTACAAACAGGAAGTACCTGCTGGTACCAAGAAGCCAAAACGGCTATAGACGGCCTAAAACCGCTATTAGTCCGTCATTCCAGTGGTAAGAATGACCATTCTTGATCTGACAACATTTTTTAAACATGCTTTCTCGAATCCTGACATTTTAAATAAAGCCCACTGGCCCCCACATCCACTGTTCGAAACATTAGACAGATTTCATGAAGCCCACTTACCAGTGGTAGGGGTGTGGACTTTAAGCAAGCTCACTCCTAATTGGCGAGTGTGGTTGCCCATAAATGTAGACTCAGACCAATCACTGCCCTACTGACGATGTCTGGCTCCAACATCCCGGCGTCTGTATCACAAAAACACCATTTCTACAGCAGCTGGTAATCGGGAATGTCCTTGATGGAAGTCCAAACCTCTACCGTCTGACAGACGGGCAACACTAAATCTGTCATTCAAAAATTTTGAACTGTAGACTTGGGGGCCAGCAGGAACCGCCTACTTTTACTCACACATCTGATTGGCTAGTTGATAATTACTCGTAGTAAAGAACAAATATGAAAAAAAAAAAAATAGAGATATCAAGAACAACACAGCAAGAATGCTTATTTTGACCAATAGAATGACAGAGTTAAAGCTGTTTTCTCTATAGAAGTCTATAGGGTTTGGCTTCCTGACACTTCCTATATTATACTTCCTACATGGAACACTAGGGGGGAGGGGTCACTCAGTCCAGTTCTCATACAGTCAATCACTATTATTTAATTTTAAAAAGAACTGCCCTCTTGTCTTTCTTTCCAAAAGTAAAAGAAAAGTCATCTTCTTACCTTCTGTTAAAAATTGAGAATTTAAAGTGTGCAAATTGGAAATTAGCCAAAGTTCTAAGGCAAATATCAGCATACTGATGAGGAAAAACTATATTTTTGTTGGCTCATCAATGTCTGTGGGATAAAGTGTTTGAAAACAAAAAAAAAATCTGCAGCACCAGCGAGCCTTCAAATCAGATTTGCTGCCCTACTCCACCTTTCAGTCAATAGCTAAGGTGTCGGAAACTTGGCGCCACGCTGCAACACTTCATGATAATCGATGCAGCGTTGATTCCCCACCACACTCTGCTCCCCCCCCCTGCAAGTCAAAGGGATATTATGCTCATTTTACCCCCCCCCCCCTCCCTCCCCCAAGGGACCAACTTCTTTTAAACCCCACAGAGTCCAACTACATTTTCAGCCTCTTGATCAGCAAATATTATCCGAAAGAGACTTTCGTGGTTCTGAACTCTGGCAGAAAATCGGTAACTGCTCCACGCAGACTCATCAGCGGCTGCACCACTAAATTAATGTGCAAATGTCTTCCAGTCACAGCCACTTGCAGAGCGACGGGTTTGAGGGCACAGCAAGCAGCGCTCCTTAAAGCGGTAGTACAAAACACGGAGGACGAAGCTGCGAGCTGAGGGAATTCAAAGTGACACATCAGTGGAACTGTAAAGCGCATCGAAAAGAGCACAAAGTGGACGGTGGACTGCAGGGAACTGCTTCAAAAATCAGAGCAGTTCTCCACTTTAATGCTTTATTTGCTTTTATCTCCACTCAAAGAGCAGTTTTTTCCCCCCCCTTCTTTCTTTAGATCATATTTAGAAATCAAACTGGACCTCTGGAGAGCAAGTAATCCACCCAATCTAAAACCAAAAACAATTTCAGAAACTGGCTACGTTTTATTTTATATTTCACAATACAAACTTTTGAAAACCTAAATGTTCAATAGTTTTATGACAACACTAAGAAATGCCCTCATTCATTTGAACTAAAACTCATTTTGCAGACACGTCTGGCAGCAGATGTTTTAGTCTTTTATCTTTGAATCAATAAAAAACACAGTTTGAGACTTTAGCTTTTCCGCCGCCGCCGTCGCCGCGTTTAAGCTGCTGCCGCATCTCCCGTTCGCTCTGAAGTGTGTCACTCACTGAAGCAATGCGGAGACGTCCCCGGTTATCTGCAGTGCAGACTAGTAATGAAGGAGCAGCCTCTTGAAATCCGTCAGAATTCCTGCCGTCTGACAGAGTCAAGAGGGTGAAAAAGTGCAAGTCTGGTGCAGTGCACTCTGACAGAAGCATGTCCCGGGGTGAGAGCTATCTTATCCAGTACGTCTGATAAGAAACCTCTGCAAACTTAAGGGTTTGTACATTTTTTATTTATCATCAACCTTTGCTTTCAGCAGATAGCAGTAAATCTGAGATTTATACTCGCAAAGAAGGAATTAGGAGTATGGTGATGTCATAGAGCAGAGCATCATGCACAGAGCAGACTAATGACTTTTAATCCAGCAGGAAAAACAGGCCTTTACTGGAAACCAGCGTGCACTCATAATGTCGATTAAAAAAAAAAGTGGGCTAAAATATTTTTGTGTAAGATATCAATAAAAAAAAAAATGTTAAAAAAAGAAATCACTCCAGTGATCTTATGATCTATTGTAAGATCCTTCCCAGTAGTCTTTAAACTTAGAATTAGGGCTGGGCGATATGGCCTAAAAATGAAATCTCCGATTTTATTTTTTTTAATTCGATTTCCGATTTTTCCCGAATTTTTCCCCCCACTTAAGGAAAGCAATAAGTACAAACGGCAGACAACTTAAAGCAAATGTTGCTTTTATTTAATCTAATGCAAGACAAATGTAACCCCCATTTCTGGGATGTATTATAAATAAATGAACACTCTCTTGGAATCAAAGTTAAGTATAAGATTTTTCTTCTACTCACTCTCTTTTGGACTTGTGTTTATATATAATTTTGTCTTGTTTTATATAATTTTTGTCTTGCTTTTGTCTTATTTCGTTGTTCTACACTTGTTTTCACTTACATAAAGTCCCAGCTGTGTTTTAAGTCACACTTTGTAGTCTAGACTAAAGGAGACAAACATTCACCTTGAGAGTAGCAGCATTTTCTAAAGGATGAACAATACAGCTCATATCTGGGCTCTAAGGTTTTAAATAAATTAATAAACTCCGTCTTCTCCACGAAGAAGATGATGAAGCAGCAGAAGTCGCAGTCACCCCCGCCCCCGCCCCCGCCTCCTCCTCCTCCAAAAACAAAATCCTACGGTGGCCGCGTCGCAAATGAATACATGTACAAGTAACAATTACAGCGCAGTATTCTTTATTAACAAATAACAACTAACAACTAACTATCTAACTAAAGAACTAACTATACAGGCGTTGTAGAATGAGTATGTGTGTGTGTCAGGTCGAGTGTGGGTTAGGGCGCGTGCGTGTAAGAAGAGTGAGCATGTGAGAGCGTTTGACTCCGATGGGCTTTAGCTAAATGTAGCAGTGTGGGGGGGTCTATCTCTTCCTCCACGTCTGTGACAGTAAACCCACACCAGTTCCACACAATAGATGAGTTTATTCCTTTCTTCGGAACAAACTTCCCACTCTCACCGGTAGCCATGCTGTCGCTTGTTGTTTTGTGTGTTGCGTACTGCGTGCCATACCGCCGTGTGAAACTAACGCTACGGAAGCTCTGGGGAGCCAAAAAGGCGCCACATAAAAACTCAATTTAGTTATTTTTTAAATCGCCGGTAACAAAAAATTCGAATTAATTCATTCAATCCATTTATCGCCCAGGCCTAATTAGAATTATGCCGTTTTCAGTAAAGTAAAAAATAAATCTGTTTTTTCTTAGGACATAGAGCAGCAGGAGTTCATCAGAAGTTCACCCCTGAGTTGTGGGCGGGACTGTTGGCCAGAGCAATCCCGCCCCCTCTTTTCGTTGTGCATAACCGATAGCTCTCCGTTTCCAGGCTCTCACACAACCCCAACCTAGAATTAACAGTGCAACAAAGATGGCGAGCAACAATGAAGCTATCCATCCTTACAGTTTTGAGCCAGATGCCTGCTCAGACACGTAATATGAAGACGTCTACAAGTGGACTCATCAGAATGGAGGGGATCAGGGAGCTTTGTGGCCCCAAACCCAAATACAACTTTTTTCAAACAGCATTTTTTTTGCCTGCTTCTCATTCACAGGGATCTGAATTAATACTCAAAAATGCAGCTTTAAGCCCAATTTTTTGTCATACTTGTCCTCCATCATCAGACAAACGCAACAAAAACATCTAAAAACAGCAAAAACACATTTTCATTGGAGTGGGTCTTTAACTCAAATCTATTAAATTCCTCTTATTATCAAACAACAAATAAAACTATGAATCCATCATAAAACAAACCCTGAACGTATTTCCACATCAGCCAGTCTAGCTGATGCATGAGAGCAGGTGAGGACGAGAAATGGAAATGAGCTGGTTATAGTCTGAACACCCTGGGTGTCATTTACATAAAAACTCTGCATAAGTGACAAAAAAAAAAAAAAAAAAAGCAGTGAGGCATGCTGGTGGAAAACTGTCTTCATTCGAGACCCAGAGGCTCAAAACTGACTTGAGTGAGAACTTCATTTGAATATTTGGATTTTGTCCCAAACCTGTTGTTGCAGAAAAGATAAATATGGCCTTCTCTGCAACTCAGCGCCACCAGAACAAACTGCCAAATGTTCCCAGCACTAATGGAGCGGACTCCGATTGTGTCTGGACACATTTTGTGCGTCGACATCGGCAGTAGGAAGTGAAGAGTGACTGACACGTACTTGAAGCCCGGCGCCACGTTGACGCAAGTTCCAGTGTGAAGCCAGATGCAGTAGGGGTCACGGGAGGCCAAGCAGGCTCTGTGGAGACACCAAGAAAGGAACGAGGAGGACACTTTAGGCTTGTGTGGCTCCTCGGCTGCATGTTCTTGTGCGCTGATAATCCGGAGACAATGGTTGGTATTTAAACAATAGCTCATTCTCAAATGGAAGCAGTTCACAAAGAATTCACGGTCGATAATGTTCTGCTGATTACATTTTTTTCCTTAAATTGTTGCAGATTGCTCTTTGTTCCACTTGACAATTTAGAATTTAATTCAGTTTAATTAAAGTTGATTATTTTTAAATGGCACATGCGATAGCCAGGATTAAAATGACCTCCACAGTCAGTCTGTAGCATACATTAGCGTCCAATAGAAATCCAAAAAACTTCTTTAAACCAACTTACAGTGGAAAAAGTAATATATCTATAATATGGGATCATATTTCATTTGTTATAATAATTGATTCGGAAATCCTGAAAGAAAAGACAATTTTTACTAAGACTGTATTTATTTAGTATTCAAAAAAATTCTAATTACACAGATTATTAGTTTGATGTGAAACAGTTTTGCATAACTAAAAAGGGCTAGTTTCTTGTATTTGAGTATTTTTGAGTTCCAGCCCCTTTCAATCCACGAAAAATAGTTGGTCGTCACACTGAGGAACAGCCTCCGCTGCAAGCTCCGCCCCCAGGGAAACAAACACGCCCACTTTCTCCGGCTAAACGCTTTCATTTTGTACAATATGCACATGCATCTTTCCAAAAGTTTGGATTTTTGTCATCGTTGGCGAAACGCGGACGTGCTGCGTTTCGGCTCTAGGTTGACGTCATGAAGTGGGCGGCACCCCAAAGGAGCAAAAGGCGGAGCCTCAGAGATCGAGGAGTCTTACTTCAGAGTAGGAAAATGAACTGCAAAATAACTCCTTTATTAAAAAAATTGTTCTTTAGTGTGCCAAAGGTAATACATAATCATAAATATGGACACAGTTTTCTCTGAAAGGCTTAAGAAAAGCATATTATAGGCCCTAACACCACGTTGTGCCGCTGTAGGATGTGCTTTTTTCCTAACCACCAAAATATGACCTCTTTATCTCCTTCATTGAAAGTAAACATAAATCACTGTCAGTTTAGATCTCTAAACCACAGCAAACGTCTCACTTTCACACACTTTTGAATCTCAAATACTGCCATAGCTATAGGATCAGTTCTGATGCACAAGCTAATTACAAGCACAGCAGAGTTTGGATTCTGGCTCTAAAGTTTCAAATTCAAGAAAAATACACTCTTTTTCAGATGACACTTTTTCATCTGCTCTTGATTCACAACAATCTGAATATAAAAATACTCAGAAATGCAATTTTAGGCTTAATTCTCTGTGCATATTTTGTCCTGAATTATCAGAAAAATGCCACAAGAACATGTTAAAATACACAAAAAGACATCATTTTTATCAAAGTGGGTCTTAGTATGAATATGCATCAAAACAAAGCTTTAAAATTAAAAGAAGAATACCTTTCAGCTACTATGTGATAAATTCCTCCTATATTAGTTCAAGTTGTTTAGCATGACTAGTTTCACGTTGCTCCATCTTTGTTCTGCGAATTTCAGTAAACTGTTTTTTGTTAGCTTCATGTCGAGTTTGGAAAACGAGGCTCCTCCCCAAAGAAAGGCTGTTTTGAGTGTCACACTTTCACAAAGAAATGCCCAGAACTCTATTAGGAGGAGGTCGTGCCCCGCTGCAAGACGACTGACAGAAAGTATGTCAAGCCTCCGCAGGCGGGGAACTTCGGCGGCGACTGAACTCCATCCAAATATCCTAATTATTTAGGGAAACGTCCAGCTGATGTGGAGCGTCCACAGCTTTGCCAGGAGATAAAAGCGAACATTTTTGTTCACGTGTGACAGAGATGCAGCTGGTGGAAGCTTCTCTGTGTCACATTGAACTGGTTAGTATTCATTTATCCCGCTCAGTAATTAAAATGAGTCTGATTAATGCTGATGTGTGTGTGCACGCACATCCCTCTCCAGTGATAAACCTGCTCTCGTTTGGGAATTGAACTCTATTCTTTTCAGGCAAATGACATCTATATAGAAGGCCTATTTTACCGCCTAAATCCTCATTAACCACATAACGTCTACAAGCCCCCAAATGAAGCCCAATATAAAGAGTTAAAGAGATTATTACCCCTGCTGTAATGACTGGCAGATCTTTGGAGTCACAGCTAATACATCTTGGAATATTCAAACTTCTTTTCAAAACATCTTATTTGTTCTAAGACTTCAAATAGAAACGGCTTATTGCAGATTCAATCAGGCCTGAAAAACCACAGCTGTGAAGAAGTGCAGTTATTTCCTGATGGGTCCAGATTGCAGTTTTAGGATGAACAGGCCTATTAAACACTGTTTTAACTGTACACCTGTCCCATCTGCTCTGTTTTCTGATCCAGCAATGTAAATGTTATGTTTTCCAGCAACTGATCTTGTCTTGGAACAGATGTTTCAGTGTCGTGTTTATTACATACCCTACCCGGTTTTTTGTTGTTGTTTTTTTACTGTTGCAGTTACCAATTTTTTTCCTTTTTTTTTTTTTTTTAAACTGTAAAGCCTTAGTCACAACTGCCCTTATGGATCGCGGTTATAGACCCCTCGGTGAGTCCGGAGAGAGAAAATATTCATGCGTATTTTCTTCTGCAAGCATGCTGCAGGCAACAGCTCATAGTAAACACTAAAAAAACACATAAGTGAAGAGGAAGAAGGTGAGACGCAGAGCCATCGTATGGATTTTTCTTTTTTTTTTTTGTGATGTACCGTGAACGTCTAAAAGTTATCCATTGGTGGTACATGCGTCAAAAGTCCGTTAGACATATGTGAAATGCTTGCAGGAAGCCAAAGATTTGTGTAAGACCTTGCAAAAAATAAAACACGTGTAAACCGCGTCATCCTAAACCGACCAAAAATTGTTGAACAGCTCAAAACCAAATTTACATAAAGACCCGTTGGCCGAAACTCTTAACGGACACATCGACGAATGCAAGAAACACTTTGAATTACGTAAATCCCGCATGTATCATGAAAGACTGAAACTGAATACGTTGAAAATGCTCAAAATGTACATAGTGGCTGTGTGACACGGCCTGAGCCATTAAAGTGGGGCATAAAAACATTGTACACTAGCATTACCCCGTACGGCAGTAGTGCATACCGCTCACAATATCCTAACAGAAACTTGATACAATTACCTGACATGACAATGGTACATTTCATTTTCATATCGTCCTTAAGGGAGCCTCAAGGGACACACCTGCGACCCCCTTAAGATGTGGCTGCTCCTCTCTACGACCCTCAGTGGGTCCCGACGACCCAAAAAAACCTTGTATGGATGCACGTGACTAAGGGATAGATTTATGTTTGTCTGTTTATTATTATTAACTGTTATTAAAATATATTTGCTCTATTTTGGCATGGAATATTTTAGAATAAATTGCAAATGTGACGTTTTTAGTGTAGTAAATTGGTTGTAAATTTCTGCCTCATAGATAAATTGGAATAAAACCAAACTGAATGCGTGTCTTCTTACGTTTTGCAGGCACCATGCTTGCTGCAGCGGCTGAGAGGAACTCTGATGACGCAGCTGCTGAAGGCCACAAACAGGGCATGATGGTCCTTGTCCAGCTCCAGTCCCAGCACCCTTCTGTCCTCCTGACCCTGAACATTACATCTGGACACACAGACATCAGGTTTAAAAGCCCAAGCCGCTCTGGCCGCTACAAGACGAGAACAAAAAAAATTCGGAGGAAAATACTTTGATGGGTTGTAGACATCTATGTCCTCCAGGAGTTTGGACCCGATGCTGTCGTTTGAATGCGTTCTGGTCAAAACTTTCAGCACTCGCCCATCATCAGAACCCAAGAACATCACAGTGCGGTCCTTACTGGGACCGGCAGAAACATCCACCACTATCTGAGTCAATTTGGACCTGAAAAAAAAAAAAAGATGCAAGATTTTTAAATATTTTATATATTTTATAGATACGCACAATCAATTTTCTGGTAAAACATTCTGTGTTCCAAACATCTCAATAAAAATGGTGCATAGTTTAAGAGTAAAATTGCTTAGGTAGGAAAAAATGTTACATTTTTTAAAAAAAAGGGAAAATGTTGTTTCTTTTGTTAAAAATACATTTTATTAAGAAATAAAAATATAATCTACATTAGCAAGTGACCAGATATGAGATCCTGTACTATACCACATAATGAAAGTGACATGCCAACAACATTTTTTTTTTTTTAATTGTGATTATTTGGAGATCCAGGATGTTTGGTTGTTTCAGAGTTTTTTCTGACTCTTTATGAGTTTGATACTAAACACAGATTTAGAAAAGATGCCAATTCAATATTTAGACATGGAACTAACCAAATTAGGACTGGCCCAGACTTCTGCTACATGACAGTGATCTGAGCTGTTCCACCCACTCCGTCCCTCTGACATCCACATTACCATTTTCTGGGTCATTGTGAACTTTGGCACAGAGGCTAATTTGACCACGGAATTAGGAATTGCATTTCTATTTCAGACTGGTAATTAGAATCCATCAAAAACTAATTTAAACACTGCGGATGAAGATTAAAAAGGTCAGGTTTTCAGAGCCACAGAGGAAGAAGGAGACGAAGCAAAAACTTCCTGTGAGCAGACAGTTAATCTTGGCCGATACAGATGATTATCTTCGAGGGTTTTGGTCGGGATGCTTTTCCCCAATTTTTCAAATTTATTTCGCCTGGATACACTCCACTGTTCCCGCTGCCTTCCTGACCTTTCCCATTTCATTCTAAATGGTCCTGCGCTTCCAGGAGTGTTTAGTTTTCGTTCTCGTCTTTGAGAAATGAAGAACAAAGCAGCTTACAGCAGACAGAGCCAGTTTGGATCATTTGGAAGAAGAAGAAAAAAGTATATGACATTGATTTCAGATTCCTTTTTCCACACTTGATTAACTAGACAAATGAGAGAAAACGATCAGAATGTTTTGGGTTTCAGTGAAATGAAAGCAGAAGTAAGCCTGCTCATCTGCTGCTTACTTCACACAGCAGATTTCCCTCTCTTCCGTTATTCATGCACTATAGCTCCAAACAGAATACGATTTCCTGTCAATAATTCTAAAATTCTGAAAAGCAAATTTTGACTAAATGAAAGCTAATGAGTAAAGCCACCTAAAGACAAAGTAAACGAAATTGCAGAACTCAGGTTGTGACACAAGTTAAAGGTAGGGAGACTACAAGGATATAAAGAGATGATTGTTTGCAGATGATATTGTAATTTATATATTATATAGTGACTCAATATATATTCAATAACTATATTATTATATTGTCAAATCCACAGAAGTGGAGTTTTTTTATGTATATATATATATATGTATATATACAAAAAAGCAATGATAGCAGCTACAGCAGAATACATGTAAGAAAATGAAGGACCAAAGTGGACGGGTGGGGTTTAACTTTTAACCCCAGGCGTTAGCCCCAGTGTTTACATTATTTGAATTACCATAACTCTTCAACAGTTTATGTAATTATCCTAATTCCAGTGAAGTCTGAAGTGAAGAAAAGCAGCTTTGCATCCTTTTGAAACACTTTACATTAGTAATATGTTAAAGGTTAAAAAAGGGAAAGATTTTAGAAGTCTGGACTGGACATGATCTCAATTAGGGGGTTTTCAACTGTCGACCATTAATAAGCACTCCATTTTGATACTTGACCTGTGATGTGTAATAATAATTTCTGAAGTAATGTACAGTATTCCCTCCAAATTTCATATATAGGGACCACAGACACCTGCAAATACAGAGAACTCCACCTCCACCCCCTCGACCAAAGAATGTCCATCACCGCTCTCTTTTTGACGCCTCGCGTCGAAATCCATTCAACCAATGAGAGTGGCGCTTTTGCTCACGTGTCTGGAGCTTCTGAAGTTACAGTAAAACACAACTTGGGGGCGCTCAAACACAACACTGCCTTTCTGAGCACACATACCAGCAAAGAAGATAGACGCCAAGTAGCGGCTACACTGCTGCAAAGAAATAATGACGGACATTCTAAAATATCCCCGAAAACACTCATGAGACATTTTCAGCTCTTGTACCCGTCGATAAAACTCACCATGTTCTTCTGATAAGCGCGTAAATAGTGGCTCTCTTCTTCTGAGTGACAAGCGACTACCTTGGGTACAGCGCCATCTAATGTCAGGGAATGAAATTGCATGTTCAGTCGGCTCATCGTCAGCGAAAATCGCCTGGGTGTGAACACAAAAGACGTGGCGAAAAACGCTGGCGAATAACGCCTGGCGAATATTCGTCCCGGTGTGTACGGGCCTTTACTCATCAAAAACCCCTCTGAAACATTTTCTGATGCTTTGTGAAACATGTATTAAAAAACATTGGAATGTCGCTCAACATAGTTGTTTTAGTTTTTTTTTATTCAGAGCATTAGACTGTTTCGTAAAGTACTTTATAACTCACATTAGGAGCGTCTCTCTGTGCCTTAAAACCAGGAGTCTGTGCTCTCTGCTCAAATTCAGCGTTGACTTTACAGTAGAACAGTAACATCATTGACTGTAATCTATTTTTTAACTCATCTCAAAATCAGAGTTTAATTTAGAAACTTTATTTTTGGAGCATGAGATCTCAGAAATCTTCAACGTTTTGCATCACAGTCAGCAGCAGCAGCCACAGCTGTCATGGTGTCGCATCTGCTCTGAGCTGAAGATGAACATAAGATCCACCTGCCACCTCTCCTCATCGGTTCTTTGGGTTTATCCTGACAACCACCCCAACATGCATCTACTCCACAATACCTGCTAGAGGTCCTGGTGAAGCATGGACGGTCATTAACGGAGGAAACTGCTTCATCCATCAAAGGGTATGACTTGATAAAAGTCAGCATCTCATCTGGGAACTCAACTGATGACTTATAGTCTGACGCTGGACCATCACCTGCACAGGTACCAGGCCTGGAAGGGAAGAAAAACAACAGGATAAGCTAAGTCAAACGTGGCCAGCTTTACAGTGGGAAGTACCTTAGATCCATTTGGATGACCCCGCTCACCTTGGCCTGGGAACCTGCTCTTCGGGTACTGGAGTCCACGATGAGTCGCTGGTTCTTTGCTCCTTGAACTTTCCATTAAAGACTCTTTCTATGTCGTCCATGTAGAAAGCACACACTGCAGAGCCTGGGATGCTGAAGAGAACAAAAACACACAGTATTTTGTGTTGTTCACCCGTTAATAAAAATGTCTTTTAAAGAATTTGAGCTCAAATTTGGTTCAGTTGAACAGAATTCAATCATAAAAGTGTCTCCAGAGTAACCAGCAAAGTGAAAAACAAAACCAATGCAGGGAAGATTTTATTAAATAAGTTTTGTTAAAGGAGGAACTTTTGAAAGATCCCAATAATTATTAATTATATGTAAACTAAACAAGATACTGATAAAGCAGCCCAGTAGTAAAGAAAATGCTAAACTAGCTTTATAAAGAAAATATTTTTGGCTTGGACAACTAAAGGGGGAAAAGTGTTCATCTTCAACAATAATTAACAGATAAACATGAGCCCTTCCATCCATGTTTGTTTGACGTGGGTCTATAATTCACAAAGGAGATTTAGAATAACCCACGAGGTTGGGTTTTAATACAAATGAGTTACAAGAATATTGAAAGCTGCAAACGCTGCTGTATGACCCCCAAGGTGCTACCTGCCCCTGCCACCCCCCTTTGAGCTGCCCTCACTGGCTGAGCAGCTGCTAAACATCCCTCACTATAACATCAACTTGAACCAAAAATGTGTGCATTCATTTACTCTGATGAAAAATTGTGTGAGCAACAGGAAAATTTCACTTTTGCAAGCTTGCCAACGTCGTTGAAAATATACAACATTCACATCCAACGTTTCTTCCAAAGTAGCTTCCTAATGATGCTCGGGGAGTTAGGAGCCAATAGAATAAAATCCCTGGGAGGAGTTGAAGTTTGTAGAATATACCAATGGTGTCATTCTTTTTAGAAAACTCAAGTCAAAGGTCATTAGAACTTTGGTTGTGGTTGAAGGTTTAACCTAGTGCCAGTATGTGTGTTTGAATTCAGTTAAAACCCCTCAAACCCCAAATGTTCTGTTCCTACATTGTGTAAAATTGTGAAAAGCGCCAAATTTCACACCTTGCCGGTTGGTGTTTATTTTATTTGGGTTTTTTTGAGTATGTGGTGGGGGGGTCAAATTTTTGGTCAAGTGAGAAAGAGGAAGTGCAAAAACCAGGACTGCTGTAGGGACATAAAATTATCATTGATGTCAAAAAATCTGCTCTCATAAGGGCAATAAATAAAATAGATGTATTTTTTTTAATACAATTTGCTTTTTTAAATTCTTGATTGATAACTCGATTTTTTCTATTCAGAATATGTCTAAGACCAATGGTCACCAATGGTCGTAACCGACCATCTAAGGTGGGTTGTACCCGGCTCAGCCATCTGCTTGGAGTCATTTTTTGCATGCCACCAAGAGTAACTCCAACTCTTTTCCCTCAATCTTAAATTCTATAAACAGTATTAAATCTAGGTATAGTGCTTTTCCTTCCTTTAATGCAACTACTGTATGTGTTCAATGCATCAGATACTGTTCTTTTAACGTTTGTCTAAATCTTGTGGAATGCTCAGAACACCGATACAAATTACAGCACTTTGGTCACACACAAAAAAGCTCACAGCCTTGAAAAGATGGATTGCCTCACTATTTCTAAATTGGTGCATTAATGCAGCTACCCCGGACAGTAAAAGTCACAGAGCTTCATGTTGAGGCCTGTGACTCACAGCAGAATCCGCACAAGAAAATTCCGCCCTTATATAATCCCGTCTGAGTGCAGCAAATATAGACTATCCACCTGAGACGTATGGACGGAGCCGCTCACTGCTGCTCACATGTGAATTGAACACACTGAGCAGCGACTAATGAGGTCAGCCTCTGTGAGCATGAACACTTTAGGAAATATAATGAAGCAAAACATTGGCATAAAGAATCAATCAAAGGGAGAAACTTCGACAAATACACTGCCTTTTGCATCCATCTTCAAATCCACGACTCAGAAAATACATTTTCAGAATTAGGAGGTTCTTAAAGCACAGCTTAAATATCAGACACTATCCTAAATTATAAATGTCCTAATTTAAAAAAGAAATGAAGCAGAAACAAAACGATCATAATATTAACTGATAATTCTCAATGAATAATTACTGACATGTTAGTCATTTATCATGGATGTTACGTTTTAAAACTTACCAGTGATGTGTGAAAATGTACAAAGTAGTTATCTTTATTTTTTCCAGTTATTATAGATGTTTTAGCGCTGTAAAACCCATAACAAACTTTGTTCACTTTTCTCTAATAAAAATGGTGTTTTTTACATCTTCTTGTGGCATTTCTTTGATGATGGGAGGACATATATAAAGATAATAAGCTCAACATTGTATTTCTCAGTATTTATTTATTCAAGCCGTTGTGAATCAGGAGCAGATGAAAAACATCCATTCGGATGCATCCACTTGCAGACAAACAGATCCATGTAGATCCAAACTGTACGTCTGGATGGCTCCAATAATGCTCTGCATTTCTGTTGGGGGTGTGAGAATCTGTAAGCTAGCAGCAGAGTGCATAAACAGATGGGTGTCGGGAAGTGAGGGCGGGGTTGCTCTGAGTTAATGGTCCCGGCCACAACTCATAGGTGTTTTTCTATTGAGCTACTGCCCAAGCTAATGGTACAGAGTTTTCTCATTTTCTGTTCTGGGCTAAAAATGTCAAAATCCCAACACTGGGAACATTGGAAATAGATCAAATGAAGATTGCAGTTGGTCTAACATTTTCACACTTTTCTGTTTTGTTTACACTCTCAAAGTCCAGTATTGCAGAATAAAAATGATGGTCTGCTCGCGATTAAAGATTTATGTAGATGTGGCAAACTGAACGCATCCCGTACAGGAAATAGGGCAGGAAATTGAATAAAGGTCTACAGCCAATCAAGTATAGAATGGAGTGTGTCATATCAGGGCTTCTTGATGGAACCTATCAAGTTGTAAACTTCAACACATCTTTCATGGTTGCTTGACGGTAGCAGTTATTTAGCATCATTGCAGCCTTGTTTTGTCAGTTACGTCACCAACAACTTACTGTAATGTCTGGACAATAAACGCCTACTTTCTTCACACACTTTCAAGCCTACAGCTGAAACAATGATGCTGCCTGAAGGCGTCCTGCCAAGCGCCAACTTGTTTCATTTTCTGTGACTGAGATTTTATTGAATGACGGAGAGAATATGGCAATTATTTGTAGTTTGTGGACAAAAGCGAAGCGGAAGATGAACGTGATCTTTTTCTTTTAAAATGTAGTGGGTGTGGCTTGTATTCAGGTGCGCTCTATAGTCCAGAAATTCCAGTATACTACAGGGAAGGTGAGTTCTTCACTCGCTTTTCCCAGCCATACCAGTCCCCTTACAAACCGGTTACCTGTTAGCCTGAGTGGTGAAGACCCCAACGACTGCAGGCCTCTGGTTGATCTGGAGCACATTGGTGAGGGACTGAAGGACGTCAAAGTAGAAGAAGGAATCTCCAGGAACGGAGCAGTTTAGACGAGCCTGAGAGTGAAATGTGGTGACGGGTTTATGCAGGGAGGCCAAGACGAGATGGAGGTGGACACACATTGATCTATAAGAAAAGCACCTTCAGAAAGGAAGTCCAGTATCTGTCCAGAACTCTGGGAGATCCTCCGTTATCATTCTTACAAACACGAGCAACTCGAGAAAACACCATCTGAGGAAACAAGGCAGACAGAAATAACTATTTCAATTCTAAACACAAAAAAAGTCTATTTTTCCATTCAAGCTCGTTATAAACTCATGTCCACAAAACACAAAATGAGACACTGCATTTAAATGTGGAGGAACTTCAAAAAGTTCCATCAATTTCTAGATTGTTAAGAGGAGAGAAAAATAGTCCTACACACCTTGCCCAGAGCCGTGTATTCCACTGCGATCTCGCTCAGGAAAAAGTAGACATAGTTCCCGTAGTCAATGGCGTGCAGGAAGTGCGGCTCTGCAGAGAATAGAAGATAATGATGATCGTCTGTTTCATGAGTTTTCACAGTAAAAAGGTCTTTCCTGATTGAAACCACGGCGGCTCGGCACATCCCCGCACTTAGCAGGTGACAAAAGACTCCTTCACCTGCGTCAACTTTTCAATTACCCGCTCCTTACTTTTCCCCAAAAGCCTTTCTCAAAGCCACAGAGAAGAGGCTGCTGAGGTTTTATTAAACCCGAGAGCTTCATTAGTGCAGGGCCCGTGTCACGGGAAGAACACAATAGCAGTCAGGATTGGACCGGCACCACTCCACACATTCTGGAGCGC
The DNA here is from genome assembly GCA_023969325.1 of Oryzias curvinotus. Lineage (NCBI taxonomy): Eukaryota > Metazoa > Chordata > Actinopteri > Beloniformes > Adrianichthyidae > Oryzias > Oryzias curvinotus. The sequence continues at coordinate 8,878,127 of CM043716.1, read as the reverse complement.
TGCAGTGCCGCTGAATGCTCACCAGCTGAAAGGCTGCCCGCAATTTTCATAGGTGTGGCACAAACATTCTGGATTCATACTCATAAATATAAATAAATAAAACAATTTGGTCAATAAAAGTACTTGGAGACCCACTCTGATCATCTTTTCTTCAATTAGGATCATGCCGTTTTTCCACAAACACCTGGGTCATTGTCCAGGACATAGTTTTGGCAGTAGATCATTAGAAACTCGCCTCTGAGTTGTGGGCAGGACTGTTGAGCAGAGCAACCCCGCCCCAATCCCCTTCCCCATCACTGATACCTCAGACATGGGGCTTGTGGCCTTCTACATCGCAAATACCTTCTTTTTTTTTTTTTTTTTTTTTTGCCTGCTCCTGATTTATTTTGAATGAAGAAATGCAATTTTTAGCTTAATTTTCTTTAAATATGTTTTCCATCATGAAAAATGCTACAGGAACATGTTAAAAATGCCAAAAAAAAAAAAAAAAACATTTTTATTGGAGATTTTCAAGAAATTAAACAATTGAGTTAAAAAAAAAAGAAAACGACTAACTATTCCAACCCAAACTGTGTTGGATGAAAACAAATGTTCCTCTGTTGTTAGTTTGTATTAAATTATTTAATCTACTTACCCAGATCAAGCATTTATATTTACTATAATAAGAAAACAACAGTTACAAAAAAATGTACATTTTTTCTAGAGAGGAAATCAAAAATGAATGTGTTTTTTTTCTGCAGATGTTTGGGTCAAACATTCCATTGATAAAACATTTCTACTACAACCCAAAACTAGATAGTGTGGTAACGACCCAGGCTTCTGTGTTTTTAACATGTTCTTGTGGCATTTTTCTTTATTATAAACGTTAACATTAAAACTGCATTTCTGAACATTATTTAAGTTAAATTGTGGTGAATTAGAAGCAGACGAAAAAATGCTGTTTGAAAAATTATCTTGTTAGTGCCGCACAGACAACAATCAGCCGTATCCAAGCTCACTGCTCTGCTCTGTCACATCCATTCATAGACAAATGGATCCATGAACGTCTTTGTTTTCCTCGTCTGAGCTGGAATCTGGATCTAAACTGTACAGCTGGATAACTCCAATATTGCTCACCATTTTTGTTGTTCCGTTAATGTGAGGCTGGGGGTGTGAGGGGCTGTGAGCTACCACTGCCACTCTGCAGAAACTATATCCTGTAAACTGGCACAGGATTTTCGATTTCGGCTAAAAATAGCATAATTATTATTAAAGGAGAACTAGGAATGCTTTGAAAATAGATCAAAAGAAGATATTAAAGATCCCTTCTTACTGATGCATGATCATATTGTTGGTAGGATCAAGAATATGGGGTCAAATGAGGACCAGCTTAAAGTGACTGAAAGTTCAAATTTGACCCCACACAAGAAACAAGCTAGAAAGACTGAAAAACTGAGCGGCGTACCTCGCAGCCACTTGGAGTCGTATTTGACGGTCCTGAGAACGGGCCGGTCATCCCCCAGGCTTCTATAGATGACCGCATCGCTGGCCAGAAAGTCCGTCATGGTGGCAGAGTAGAAATCCCCGCCTAAGGACGCAGTCAAAAATGGAGGAATCACTAAAATCCCAGGTGACTGAATTAGACTTTTGTAGTTCCTTCTACAGTTCTTCTGTCTATAACAAACATCTTACATGACGGAAAAAAAGACTTCAGTTCACACAAGAAGTCAACTCACCGGCAAAGAGTCCCACATTGGACTGACCAGACTCAAACGGACAGCGAGCCTGACCCACCACTTCCTCCCCGACCTGCTCCATGGAGGTCATCTGAGGGAAGACGGCAGCAGATGATCTACTTATCCTTTTATGACACTAAAATTCAGATTACGAAAAACAGCAGACAGAAAAAAAATGACATATACAAGGACAGAAAAGTCAAAACAGATTTTTTTAGATTACATATGGCTGAAAGTGCTTCCATTTATATCACTGACACAAATAGAAGAAGCAGAAAGCAGAGGGAACTTATTGGAATTTATGTTCAGGGTTACAACTTCCAAACACCAAATTCATATTGTTAAATCTGTCATTTGTGATGAAACATGTGCTAATAGTATTCACAGGATGTTTGCCAGGGAGGATAATAATGCTGCTAATGAACCTGTGTCAGTCAGTGCTGATTAGAATAACTTAACATTACTGTACGTGAGAGCTAATAACACTAATGAAATGCAAAACATGTTCAAAATGCACCAAGAATAATGATTATTATGACCACAGGGGGAGCAGACAGTTTACGCGAAAGAAAAGATCTTTGCGTCTCACGAATTGCGGTTGATGCTGAGAAGAATGCGAGGAAGGCAGAACATTGGGCTTGCTGCAGCTCTCCCAGAGGAAGAGCACCACGCACAAAAAGAGGAAAGAAGAAGAAGAAGTCGGGTAACGCCGCGGTCGCCGCACACAATGATGCTCAGAAAGTTTATCGGCCAGTGGTACCAGACATGGACCGCCAAGGTCGGAAAACATTGACACCTCGTCCAATCAGGGCGGCGATCCGGCTGACCACGCCAACAATTCTTCCAAATAAATCAGGTGCTGGCAGCTATTATCTTGAAGATTCTGCCAATGCCTCCCAATCACGTGGTGGCAGTTGTATTTGTGATGGTAGTCCAAGCTTATTTTTTTTTTCTAATATATGTCCTACATCATGAGAAAAATGCCACAAAAATGTTAAAACCTCCAAAAAAAACCCCACAATTTTTACTTAAAAATGTAAAACCCCTAATTGAGAGCATAAAACTACTCAAACTGTATTTTATAGTTATCACCATCTTACAATCATCTCCATCTTTGTTTAATAAAACATGACAATGGCGGTGTTTCCCACTTAAAGGACCTAAACGCTTTGATAAGTTTGCTGTGAAGAACGGCAGCTGTGTCCACAGCACAGAGCGCTGACTTTGTTAGCTGAATAGATAATCAGTAGTTTGGAGCCAGAAAAGCCTCAAACATGAATCTCTCTGCTATTCTCTCCCTGTGGGAGCTGATTACTTGTTCAGTAATAAAAGATGATCTCTGACCTTTCTGCCAACTCACTTCATATTTTTACTCGGAATCCATTATCCCACCAACTAAATAAATAAATAAATGCATAACTGCTCTTTTTCACTTCAGTCCTGATTTTTTGTGTCTGTAAAATAATATAACTCAACCTGAGATTGAATTTTCAAAGCTAGCACAGACTTCTCCTTAAGAAGACTTTCTCCGATGGTTTGGTTGGCCGTCTGAGTGTTGGACACAGGAAAGTTGATGAATTAAAAGCTCCCAGCGGGACTGGGCATATCGGACAACACTGTGTTCACAATCATCCGCTGCCCTGCCTAAACACCTCCTTGAAGTTTCCATAATTATGATAAAAGAGCACGGCCTGAAAGCAGCGGCATGATGAATGGCTTACGGATGTTTGCATCATTGTTGCCTCAGTAAATTATGTCTCTGGCCTTAAATGAACCTGCTGTTACCTGTAAGGGAATAATAGAGCGACGAAGACCAGATTTAGGGATTAAATGTGTTGAACTAGGTAACTTTAACTGTGATTTGATGCTTTCAACTGATAAATCAATTAGAGAAAAACAGACTTCTTCATCTTCATACCCCATAACTTGATTAAAAGCCTCATGACTGAAGCCATTTTTTTTTTACGACTGTGATGTTTCACCTGCTAACCTTTTCGTTAATAAAGAGGAAGTGACCAAAAAACTCAAATGGCATGTTGCCCTTTCAATAAAAAGACCTGTAAAGTAGAGTACACAGACCTGTAACATGGACTCCACAGATCTATCCCCTATGCCGCTTCAGGCCAAAGTCTGGCAAGACCTGTTTGTTGTTTTTCTTGGTAAAGTTTCAAATTAAATGCCTTTCTTTCTTAAAGTTTTTCATTTTTTTTACTCTCCTGCTGACAGATTTTGAAAGTACAGGAAGTACAGGAAGTGAGGAGTATCAGCTGTCAATCAAAGACAGCTACAGCACATAAACTTCACAATACTTGAATTTCATGCATTTATTTCATGCTGTTGAATTTTTGTTGCATGAAATTTGTATCTCGCTAATGCAGAAAAATAAGGTACCATTTAATTGCAATTAATGCCTAATGTTCACCTAAAATCACATAAACAGTTTCATTCCAAATATTAACAGATGAAGTCATCAAAACGCACCAATAAACAGTCATAACAGCTAACATTCTTGGATTTTTGTATCAGAAGCCTTTAGTAAAACGACAATACGGTAGGTACTAAAATGTAACTAATTGCAACAAATCAGTTAAAAAGTGTTACTGTCTGATTCAGAAATCTAGAAAGAAGACATTTTCTAAACGGAGAAAAAAAATGACTTTTTGGAGCTGACATCCGTCACACTCATGAAGTTTAACCCATCAGCTCTCAACCACTTCAACTGGAGCCATAAAAAAGAGCAACATAAATAAATTGTAAGCTTTGTTAAGACCACACTTTGCTTCTTTCGACAATTCAATCCAATCTGCAAATACCCTAAAGTCCGTTTCCACCACAGCCGTCTGGAAAATGTCAATAGATATCGAACAGAATAAAAACCAGCCATTTATTATCAACACTTTTTAGTAAGAAAAAAAAAAGGAGTAATCGTGTGGTCGTGTTCGGGTCAGTGCAGCTTGTGAAGTAAAGGCTCAGTCATAACTGCCCTTACAGGTGGTTACGGGCAGGTAGCGAGCAACTTCTTCCACCCCTGACTTGTGCGGTCAAAGAATCTGTTTGTGGTGTTCACCTGCTAAATGTGAGCACTGTGTGTGCAGTCCGACTGTTAGAAATGAGGAAATTAGAGTGTGGTGTGTGGGAATCCCATAAAGACCTGCACAACACGGCCACTAAAACACCATTACACACACCTCACTGAAGACCAGAGGCTCAAGGACACGCACCAAGATCTATAGCATCATCATTACTTCATAAGTGTGTGCAACTTACACTAACCCAATGAATGCCCAATAGACTTGCACACACATGGTACGTTCCATTTTTACGATGTCCCTTGAGGTGACCGTTTGTGCCTCAATGGAGCATCTGTGCTCCCTTGGCCCGCCACGGGCGCAGACAACCCAAAAACCAGAAGGACTTGAAGGGTCAGCCCCCGCATGTGACTAAAGGCCGTGTCCCGCAGCCACTATGTACATTTTGTGGACTTTCCACGTATGAAATTTCCGTCTTTCGTGAAACACGGCTGATATCTGCAACTCATAAGTGTTTCTTGCGTTCGTCTTCCGGCGATGTGCCCAAGGTTTTGGGGTCTTTACATAAATTTGATTGTTCAAAATTTTTGGTCTGTTCAGAATTACGCATTTTATGCACATTTTACGTAGCTTATTCGCAATTACATATACCTTACACAACCTGTGTGTGATTTTTGCAAGATGCACAGGCAATTTTGTGGCTTTCCATGCCCGTTTCAAATATGTTTCAAGGACTTTTCACCCATAATCGATCTATAACTTGTGTCATGTAAACGGAGCGTATATCCAATTAAAATTAAGTCATTGATGCATGAACCTTGGGCCAGATTTGGCTGTAGATTTACGTTTTCTTTCATTCATTCATACTTCTGGTACATTCAGTGGCTGTGTAAAACAGCCTTAAAGCTTTAGACTTACCTTATAATTCCGACAGGTGGGGTTGAAAGCATTGGTCCCGCAGGCGAACAACGTCTCGTCATTTCTGGGAACCAACACTTTGACATAATTGTAGCACTCATCCTACAAAAGAAAAGCATCACAAGAAAAGTCTTGTCCATAAACCAAAGCTGGGACACAATCAGCTCAGCTGCTTTATGATGTTAGACTAAAAAAAAAGTCTGGTTTTCATCTGTAATGTGGTTGAAGCCAATAGGAGATTTAATGGTGCATCCGGGTTGTAAAAAGAACGTAAACTACTTTTCAAGTGAATACTCACGCTGTTCTTCCCTCTAACTGTACACTTGCTGACATCTTTGGACTTCCATGTTAATTTCTGAGAAAACAAAAGAAGAAAGTGCAGGAGTTGATTCTTAGTTGGCATAGATTATAAATAAAGGTAAACACGAGGAGGATCTTGAGTCACACCAACTAATGGAACGGTTTAAACAAAAAGCTCATTGAGTCCGGTGATTCAGGCTTCAGATATTTGAACTTCAAAAGAAGCTGTACTGTGAACTCACTGTGTGTTATAGAGAACCTGGAAAAGAGTTGGGATTTTAGTTTCTGGTGTCAAACAACAACGAGAGATTTCCATGGAATTTCTTCCCAAAAAAAAGAAAAAGAGCTAAATGCTCAACTAAATAATAGCTTAGAGGAGAAGTTGGAATGTTTTTAAAAGTGGATGAAAAAGGGCAAAAATTATGGAAGAAAAGTTGGAAATACTCCAAAATAGGATAAGTAAATAGGACAAAAACTGATTTCTAAAATTTTATTTGGAAGAATCAAGTGCTAAATTCACAAATGGTACCAAAAGTAAAAAATAAAGGATAGCTGACATATCTTTCTTCATTATGTCCTTTTTGTTTTTCAACAACCACTATTTTAAAATAGTTTTTCATTCGGGAACTTCTGAGACAAAACTAAAGTTTTCATATGAATCTTTAGGCTTTTTGCCACCTTAAAAGGGATTAATTGTTAAATTCATTTTTATTTGTTTATATTTAAAAAGCATAAACCAAAAGCATGAGTTTACAATAAATCCTGTCTTTAGGTAAATGTGTGTAAAAGAGCTGAATAACGTCTCACATCACAGAGTCCATGTAAACTCAGTAACCCACAATGCACCAGAAGGCCCATTTAATGTCAGGAGCCACACAGTAACCTTTTCCCTTTGATAAGCAGGAGGTGTGCAGATCAAAGTAACGTGTCCTTCGTGCTGCGTCACACATTACAAGCTGCTGGGAGTTTTGTTCTGCCGCCCCTATATTTACAGAGTCTACCGAGCGCAAAGCGAAAAAGCATGTGTGCTGCGTCGGTAGACGTCATGTCTGGTAGTGTCGTCTTTGCTGTGAAATAAGTCCTTACGTAAGACGTAATCCCAAAGTGAGGCAGCAGCCTTTTCATCCGATTATTCGCCATCACACTCAAACAAACGCTATCCACTTATGCCGTAACGACTTGTTTTGTTTGAGCGTCTGCAACAAACACTGTTGAGCAACACTGAAGGAATTTGATCTAATTTTATTTTTTAGGTTTAATAAATTAGTTCATTACCAATACAATTCCACTCATCCTGCTTGTTTTTTTTTTTTGTTCTTTTCTTCATGAGAACAGTCCTTGGAAAACAGTAATTAGAGTAAAACTCTAGGTACTCTTCATTACCTCAATCAAACATGTTCCACCAATAAGATTAGTTGAGGGCGGGGTTAACCCATCAAGTATGCCTTTGAGTTTATCACTTAGGTCGATTTACTGTTAGAATTTGGGGTTCCTCTGGGCTTTATCCTCGACACACTTTCAGTTTGACCATAACCCTCAACTGTTTGAAAGACCGGATTAGGACATTGCTACAATTTCCTTATGTTAACTATTTGTTTGTGTATTGATTTATTTATTTCAAACATATTTTATAAGCTCTTTCACTCATATGAATGCTATGAATGTTTGACTTAATATTAGGATTCCGATATTGATTCATTTGTCAGATTTTCCATTCTTAGTCATTTCCATTCTTAATTATACCAAAAAAAGGTGGAACTTTTGTAAATAAAATGACAAGTTTTTACACAAAAAGGGTAAAAGTGATTGATTAAAAATAAAGTCTAATCATTTGATTTAATTACATTATTAATATGTTAAATCCTATGGTCCTATAGTTTCTAAACACACACACAGTTTCCAGTGTAGCTAATTTAAACACCAAATTCATATTCCTCCTATTTGTGTTGCCACAAACATCAGCGATGAAACACACTTAGATGTAACCTGCTGACTCCCACATCCCGACATACAATGCAGGTAGGTTTTTGCTCTTTGCAAGCACCTGATCCAAAAATAAACTGTTTATTATACAAATTGACTCACCAGCTGGGGAACAAAATCTTCTGAAGCTGTCGTCAGGTTCACCGCAAACACGTGATCCCTGCGAAGCACGAAGCACACAGTCACAGTTCAAAGAGTTGCACCCCACAAGATTTATCTCAGCACCGTTGAAGGCACTCGTTTTAATCTGAATATTAGAAAATCTAAAATATGATTGTCAGAATCTATGCCACTACATCCTTCTAGCAACATCTTTCTTTTCATAGAACCACAAAGAGAAATGTTGACATATGGACCATCCAAGTCAGGTTGGATTGATCAGTTAGCCTAGATCTGGTTTGAAGAGATTTATTTAACCCATTGAGCCAATTAATGAAAGAACAGCACTATATAAACATTTTCTTTTGGAGTATTTGTGTGTTTTACTTTTTCTTTCTTTTTCTTACCTAGCTGCGATGTACAGCATGTGATTAATGCGCAGCATTCTCTGAAAGTCCAGACCCAGACGCAGCGTGTCGTTGTCCTGAAGCAATCCCTGAAAGCCCGGATACCTGTACGAGTCTGCAAACACCCAAACACAACTTTCTGGTCTATTTACACCTTTTAATATTTTAATAGTTTGATTGGCAGGTCTAGTCTTTGGTTCCAAATAAAGACGACTAAAAGTAAACTAGCAAAAACTAAAAAGACAAAATATTACATTATACTAAACACTATAGGATTTTTTATTTTAGGTAAATAAAAGATGCAGTAAATCAAAACCATTCTTCTGCTCATTATTCCCCACAGGACCCACTTAAAGAGATCCACTCACGCTCCGAGCTGACCACGACCAGAGGCTCCAGGTCTTTGGGGAAAGTTGTGGTCGATGCCGACTCGGACAGGAAGCGGGACGTGAGAGGGAGAAGCAGCAGCGGCAGCAGCAGTGGAGACCGCCACAGCAACAGCCGGCTGGTCGCTGCCATTTTTGCAGGAAAACTTCAGAGTGGAGGGGGTGTGTGTGGGAGGGCTGGGGAAGGGGGGGTGAGGTGAGTGTGTCAGCAGATCATGGTATGCAGTTGCTGCAACGAGACAAAAAAAAAAAAAAAACACGTAACATGAGAAAAATCGCCGTTATGCTGATCTAAAGGCCGTGTCACACAGCTAATACGTATATTTCGCGCATTTTCCACATATGAAATGTTGGTCTTCCTGATATATGCGTGATACTTGTAAGTGTTTCTCACGTTCCTCATTCGTCGATGTGCGCAGCAGATGTCCGTCAAAGTTGGCCAACAGATAAATCTAAACAGATAAATGAAATTTCCCCATTGTGGGATTAATAAAGTCATCTATCTATCTATCTATCTATCTAACAGGTTTTTACATAACTTTAGTGTTGAGCTGTTCAAAATTTGGGGTTGGTTGAGAATTACGCAGTTTATGCATATTTTACGTAGTTAATAAGCAATTATTACCTAAATCATACTGTCCGTGATCTTTATTAGATGCATATTCAAATTAGTGGCTTTCCACGACTGTTCCATGTATGTCTGACGGACTTTTCGCGCTTATAGCACAGATCTATATCTTTCATATTGCATATATGGCGCATATATCACGTTCAAATTAGGTAATTGATCCACAAATTACTAATGAATTGTAAATAAACAGCGTGATAATCCTGCATGTTCTGTATTGATTTTCTTGTTCTTTGTGTTGATTCGTACTGGTTCCATGGTTTTAACGTGGTTCATTTGCCACAAAAAAAGACCACAACTTTTCTCACTTTCTTAATGCATTTTCACAATGGACCAATTTTCATCCGTGCAATATGCGCAAAGTATCCGTAGTGTCTGTGAGACACTGGCTCTAACTTACAGTGTGTGTCATAAATGACAACACGTTTAGCCCTCACTGCTGCACTGCAGGGCAATAGAACAAACGTACAATCAATGACATTATTGAGCCGGCATGATGGCGTCGATGCACTAAAGAGTAAATACACATCAAAAAAAAGATCAGTGCTTCTTAAACTGTAAAAAAAAAAAAAAAAAAACACAAAAATCCATTTAGTTTCAAATGCACTATGTTGTGCAGCAGTTTTTGAGAACATCATTGACTGTCTCTGACAACTGGACTCATAGAAAATGACTTACTTCCAGCCCCGACCGGATAAAGTCAATTCAGTGGTCATTTCTTTTGCAACTTGATGCAGTCAACCTGGAGCCAGACATTACCCCCCAGCAGTGATTCATTCGAGTTGGTCTGATTCATCATTTCTATGGCAACCTCGCTTACCAATCAGGAGTGAACTTGTTGGAAGGCCACACCCCCATCACCTGAGGATGTGGAGGCCAGCAGGCTCCCCCTGCATTTATTGAGGTATCCGATTGGCCAGTTCACCTAATTAACTTGCAGTACAAAAGAATATAATGAAAAAAATGAGGATTATCAAGAAGAAGTTTTAAAAAAAAGTTATCAAAGCGAAAATGGTTATTCTGACCAATAGAATGACTGAGTAATGGCTGTGTCTTTATTTATTTTGGCTTCTTGGAGACAGCGGGTACTTCCTGTTTGGAACATCAGGGGGAGGAGTCTCTCAGTCCAGTTCTTATATAGTGTGCACGTCATAAGTCAGCCTTTGTCACTGCAATTGTAGTATTGGCATAACACCAGACATCTTGAAATCTAGTCAGGTCATTTCTTAAGACCTCAGTTGTTTTTGTTGGGAATCTGTGTGATTTAATTTGAACAGTTCTGCAGGTAATGATGCTCCACTTAAACTAATTATTCCATTTCGCTAAAGGAAATGCTTCACTAGACCAGTAGTGCCCAATCTTTTTAACGCCGTGGACCGGTCTGACGTCACACAAAGTTTCATCTTCTAACTTTACACAAACAGCCGTCTCACAAACATTTTATGAAATGTCATTTTGTCCACTCATTAGGCTGTGGGTTTGAGAATAAGTCGGGTCAAACCAAAGACTCTTACGATGGGGTTAAACTAACCAATAGCTCTTGAATGTTGCGATGACTGCAGCTCTCTGCTTGCATAGAGAACCGGCCAAATATGGATCCACATCCACACACACTCAGGTGTGTGAGAACTAAACGGACTTTACTTTTTGTAAACCACCTCCTAATTAAATCTGTGCTGGTTCCCTCTTTCAGACCTTCCAGCTGTCATTTGCAACCTGGTTTGTCGTCAAAGGAAAAGGAAAGAGAAAGTCTGAAGGTCCCGTCAGTCAGAAGTTTCAAGCTTTTAACAGCTGGGCAGGCTGTCAAAGAAATGTAATCTTCTTAAATAGTTTGTTCATCAATTGTTGATCAATCTCAAGTTTCCATGACTGGACTGGGAGAAGAACAGCGAGAGCGAGTCTGGATGCATAAATGATCAAGTTTAGCTGGTTTTACAGCAAAAAGCAACAAAAAGCTTCTTTGAAGAACTACTTTTTAATGTTTTAATAAGCTGTGCAAAGAAAATGACTTCAACATTGAGAACTTTTGCTTGAAAAAAGACTCTTTAGCTAAGACCGTCATCTCCAGCACCAAACAGCCAAATAAAAGGTTAATAACGTTCAAATTGGTGATAACTTCAGCAGTTGTCTATGTGAGAACCACTACACCAATATTTATTCTATATATGGGAAAGGTAAGGAAAAAAACAATATATGAACATATAAAGGCAATACAAAAGCAAAATACATAAAACACATTTTTGGGGAACTTTTTTTCTTATAAATAAATGCCCTCTGCATTTCAGTCACTTGTGTGTCTTTTTTTTTTTTTAGTCATAGTTATTATTAACCTTTACTTAATCTGGTAAAGCCAATTGAGATTAAGATGTATTTTGTAAGAGGGAGGGGAAAAACTGGGTTTGTTTCCCAAATTCAGTCAGTTTCAAATTTACTTTCAGGTAAATGCTAAATTAAGGTACTTTTAGAACGAACATGGTTTGATGCTTATTTGCATCAACCATGCGTATTAAAAGAGTTAGATAAAAACACATTTCAACAACATTTAAGAGTCCAAAATGTCATTAAATCTCATTAAAAGTAAAGGTCTGAAAAACTTCTTGACATTTCACAGTTTTGACATTAGTCAGAAAAAATGTTAAAGGCAAAATTACATCATAAACATCAGTGCCAAAAGTGATGGAAATGTCGCAGCAAGCGTGCCAGAGTGTGTGAAAAGTAAACGCACACAGGCACAGTGGTAATAAATGACACTTTGGTAAATACGGAGGATTTCTTCTCGACTTTTGCTGCCATAAAAATGATGAACATATGAAACAAACGTCTGAAACCACTGACACAAGTCCCATTTTTCAATAAGAATGGTCCTTCAAAGTGTGGAGTTTGTGTGTGTGCGTGTGTGTGTGTGTGTGTTTTCTTGAATCATTAGTTTGCTGCTAGAGGCTAAACCAGATCTAATGTCAATTCTCATTCAGCGAGACAGGCCTGAGATAAACAACCTGGTTTAATGACTAGTCTCTCTCTCACACACACAGCTCACCTTGGAGAAAAGACAGCTTTATTTAGGACTTGTGCAACACATTTCGTCCCATTTCCCAAATGTAATTTACACCCGGAAGTGCGAGTGGTGGACACGGAGAGATTTCTTATCACTGCAGAAGAACGAGAAGGTTCCGGCTGTCTGTAACGCGCCCCCATGTTTGGGCCTGATCTCATTTCTCTCCTCAACAAGCTCTACACAAATGAGTTCCATTTATCTGAAATGAAAAGCAGCCACAGTGACTAATTACATGTTGCTCCTTACTTCCCCCTCAGTGATCAGAAGTGTCATCACCCCCGGAAGTTGGAAGTCAAGCTGACCTCTTTTTCTTTTATGTCATTAGTTGTGCTACGTCTGCCAGACTTTTATTGAACAGTCTCAAACTCATAAAGCTAAGTGTTGAGCTGGAACAGAACCCCAAAGAGGGGAACTGTAAACAAATACAGAGCATAAATCAAATCCATCGGTGCATTAATCAGCGAGTGAAGAGACTGTTGAATTGTTAAAAGCTGGGATTTGTTGAGGCGTCCATGTGCCTTTGAATCTTAAATTAAAATCCCATCTGACTTCAACCATTCTATAGAGGATGTGAAACAAATGCTTAGAACCTCACTGTTATTATCTTTAACCACAATTAATGTTTAACAATCCAACGATGCTTTCATTCTGTGTTGTTTTGTATTCGGCCATCGTGTTGCTTCAAAGCTGTCGATTCATCTTTCTCCTTATCCTCACTTCTTTAACCAAATAAAAATCTGATGTCCTTTTAAATGTCACTTTTGTCCGTTTCTTCAACCTTCAGGCCTCATCATTTATTCCAATTCTTCAACATGTGGTAAAATACCATCAGGGATAGGCGACCGAGTTCCTGCATGTTTTCCAACATACCCTGGTCTGGCATGTTCTGATTGGCTGGACACACCTGAACCAGGTAACCAGCCATGAGGGCTTGGATATCTGGAAATCATGCAGACACACCAGCCCCCTGATGTCCGGAGATGCCCATCTAGATCTTGGAGTCTGGATGCTGGTAGGGATAGTATTGGATCAGATGACCACCAGCATCTAGATGTTCAAGTCTACTTACCGAACCGACTGGATCTGGAACGGAGGTTCACCATCCATCTACTGATGAAGACAAGTATTTTCTTTCACCTCTTTGCTGAAGTATTTGTCTTAGAAAAAGACATCATAAATCTCTAATAAACCAACAGCTGAGTCAATCAACAATTTCACATCCGTGTCTTTAAGCCTGACTCGCATGTATCTGTGCGGACAAGGCTGGAAGAACATGGCTTATTAGTAACAAATATCATTTCAAAAAGATTTTAAAACTAAGACACACGGACTACTTCCAATAACTAAAGACTTGCTGTTATAAAATGTATGTGTTTTTGATATGTTTGTATGTGTTTTTGATATGCTGGTACAAAAAGTAAATGGTTTTTAACTTATTTTAACATGTGAAGCTTTTAAGGTAAATATGATGAATTAGTGAAATTGGTAAAATATATGTATTTTTTGAGTATGGACCCCAGGAAGACTAGCGACTACTTTGTGGACGCTAATGGGGCTCCAAATAAATAAACAAACAAATAAACGGGGGGGTTGACCCGTACGGGCTCTGCAGGCTCCTGGGGTGACCAGGCCCATAGGGGGGCATAGAGAGGCGCGACTGCACCTTAAAGGGCTCCTCGAGGGACATCAGTGGAACAGAACTTTGTCGTGTATTATTAGTAAGGCGTGAGTACTGGCTCCCTATTGATCAGCACACAATGGGTGTGCACGTGAAACCACACTCTGACTGTCTATTTTTTTTAATAAAAACTCTAATCACATGATTTTTACTGTTGTTCAAAAAATCTTGTTTCAGAGCCCAAAGCATTTTAGTTTAGTAGAAAATATGTCTTCAAATGTTTTTCTTTATATAAGAATTCCTGTTAAGACCACTTTTCTTACCCCAATAACTGATTTTTTTGCTTATTTAGAGATGTATATTTGTCTAAATATAAGAATTTTTCACTTATTTCTAGGGGGCCTGTTTTTGCCATGCTTCAGGTCTGATCATTGTTAGCTTATATACAGAGATGGGTGTTTTTCAGGGCGCCTTCCAGGTTTTACCCCGCCTCTGTGACCCTCTGTTGTGGTCCCTGCTTCATATACACTCATTATTAGTACAGAGGTGAACTCTAGTTTGTGTGAAGAATTAAAGTTGCTTCAAAAATCCATCATTCTACAACAAAAAACTGGAGAACACAGACGCCTCTCACTCAATCAGAAAAAATACTTCAGAAATCATTATGGCAAATTTTTCATACATAAACAGAAACATACATAAAGGATTTTTTTTTTTCTTCAAATATTTAAGCTCAGATATTTTGTACAGAGAAGTCGGGGTTTCTAGTAATTAGGCGAATTTAGAAGATCTATCAGTTTTACCATAAATACATTTTCATTTTTGCTCCAGATCCTAACCATATTGATTTTTTAACCTTGGAGAACCCAAAAACAATTGTCTTCTCTAAGGGTAATGTGGCTTTATTTATTTATTTATTTGGTGGGGACAGCAATTAACAGGGGCCGAAATAAAATAAAATAAAAATTAAAACACAAATGCAGGGGTCAAATTATACCCAGTGTGATTCTCTTGCCTAAAGATTTTTGCAAACTTTTGAACAATATATTTTTGCATCTATGCATAAAACCCCTCATTCCTGAAACTGAAGCCAACCAGGAACCATCAAAAGTTGCAGTTCTACAAATGACCACTGGAGGCTGGTTTTAGAACAACTTCCTGTTGATGCACACATTAAAAAGTCCATGTTTTAATCCAATAATGTTTTGCTGTACAGGCTGTACATTTGAAATGTCTATACACAAAAATACTTTATTCAAAGTAAATTAAATTTTGTAATCATGTTAGCATGATTTTAAGTATCAAAGGAGTTTGAGCTCAGTCAGGGTACAAGCTCAGACTTTTAGTTGCTGCATTAAAGTAAATGAAAGTGCTTATTCATACACAGTATTGCAATTTTACTGTTAATAAGTAATAAGGAAGACAGAGTGCAGCACAGAACATGCTGCCTAAATAGTGTTTTTAACTAAAAGCTAAAATTCACTTTAAGATTGCACAACTTGGGGCTAAAACTTGCTAAAGTGCAGAGGCATGAAAATGAAAGCAGATTTCACGCTTAAACTTCATCCGGTTGATCCATTTTTAGTCCTCCTTACCAGCTCCCCTACTGCAGGCTGAAACTTGTTTATCTCTTCAGACAAATGTCAATATTACCCAAGCCGAGCTCAATAAAAGGAGCCACTAATTAACTCTTCTTAGGAAATGGAACTAAACACCACAATGATGGAGCTCATTGGATTTCAGGATTAGCGAACAAAACCTTCGTTCAGATTTTTTTGGAGCTTTTACATGAGAAAAAAACCTGATCATACAGTTTTTTTGGAAACCATAATGTTCATTGTTTTTAAACAACTCCAATTAGATATTTTTAAGTTACTTTTTCTCTATGCTGCCATTTCTTTTTACATTTTTTCTCAGAACATCTTGTTTTTTTCTTTCACTCAATCCAAACCTTAATTTAATCTAATCCTTTATAGGGTTGTGAAAGATTTCTTCCCCAACTTCTTTGCATAAAATGAAAAAAAAAACAAACACATAAGCTCTCCCTTTTTAGGTCTTTGCCCTGCTCCCAGCCTGGACTCCTTTTGATAATTGAAACATCCTGCTCTCTTGGAACTTGCATGTTTCTACTGTCAGAGGAAGATTATTCTGGCTGGAACAATGTCTCGTTTACAAGTCAAACAAATGTTTCACACCAGGTTCAACGCTTACTCCAGCCTCTGCAGTCAATTACAATGATTTATGGGAAAGACCAACATTCAGGCGATTCGGCTGCTTCATAGCTAACAGGAGTCGGATTGATCCCCCGTTTGCTTACAGATCATTTCAACTGCTTCCTGTGGGAGGTGGAATATTAACCTGAACTCATCTAACTAATTACTCCAGTACCACCAGCCTCGTAATCGATATTGGAAAACACCAAAAAAAATCCACTGCAGAGAGCTGACCATTTTGGACACGTTTACTTTTCACTCCCTTTTGGCATTTTTTTTAACAAAAAAGACGAGATAATTTCTATGAAAATTCAGTTTAGTGCAGCTGTTCACAGGACAATATGTGATCACTTGATTTGTGGACTTTTTCCAACCTCTGAAATTGTCTGATGGTAGTTCACTTCTGTTTAATCAAGTTTATTTATGTAGCCTCTATTCATAAACAAAAGTCGCCTTAAAACTTTTGTTGTGGAGAAAGTAAACAAGCTAAATTCAAGTCTGCTTAAATGCAGTCCAATCCCTGCCAATTACAATCTAATTAATTCCAATTCATCCTGGTGAAATAAACAGCTGGTTGCACTCAGAGTGTTAGCGCTTCATAGCTGCAGCATCCAGGCGGGTCTGCTAATTGACAAAAGGAGGTGCAGCTTTCCTCGCTAAAGACAAGAGCACGTCATTGACTCGACTGGAAAGAGGCTTTTTAGACAGGAGGGGCTTCTTTGCTGCACAGCTGTCACTGAACGCGTATGCTGCTGCACTACAAACGCTGCATTCAGAATCTGTAAAATGGTCATGTCCGCGAGCCTCACACCACGACTTCCCGGTAGCATTTAGGTTTCCCGCTGAAGCTAAATCAGTGGATTTTCTCCTCAACCTCCGAGCTGCATTCCTGGACGTCTGCTAGATTTGAGCAGTTTATTCTGTAAAGTTAGATATTAGGAATCCAAGTAATATTTAAAGACAGAACCTGTAGAAATTAATAAATTAATAATCATCAGAAAAGAAAACATATGCATTGCTTTTTGCAATAATAATAATTATGAACACCCAAATCTCCTCTGTGAGCCAATTCCATGGAGGTCACGACGCTGTCCATGGTGCTGACACTAACAGACTGCAGCACACAGCAGGGCTGACCCGGCATAACGCTCAGGCTAATTTATAATAAATATAAAAGGAAGATAACAGCAGAAAGGTGAGCTCCTATTAGGGCCACTTTAGTTAATGAAGACCTTGTTAATGTCATATATATTTAGTCAGTCTCGCTCCTTTTGGTTTGTAGAAGTAAAGGCACTTTCTTTTCTTTTTTTCTCTTGATTCTTTTTGCAAGAATTAGAATAATAATTTAGCCTTGTGGGTTTCATTCAATTCTGGTACTTTTCTCTTTATGACCAAAAAGGGCTTAAATAAAGTAAATATATTTTGATGGATCTCTCATTTTTTATATTGAAAAATATTAAAAACGACTTTAAATTATAACAAAGAAATCTAGAGGGGTTACACGACAGTTTCCTCATGACTTTACAGATGTTTTTCAGATGAAAAGGGTTCATTTGTTCATTTTTTAGAGATATATTTAGTTTGGCAATGAAGAAAAAGGTTTTGGCTAAAATACCAGTACAGTGTGATGAGAAAGACCATCATTTGGGAACTTTTAAAGCCAGGGAGTTTGTTTCACATCCATTTTCCAGAAATCCAAACCTGCCATTTGCCCTTTAACAAAAAATTCTGCAGTTAAAATCTATGTTTTCCACTCTAGTTGCTCATCATCTACTAAAAGATGGAGCCTGACCGTAAGACATTTCAAAATAAGGTAACATTGACCGAGACGCTTCATGACTAACAAGGATCTGAGCATACAAACGAGCTGTGATGGAAACTTATTTTAACCAAAGACTTCTGCTAATTTGTCACTTTTGCTATTAATCCACACAACAATCGAAGATTGTAACCATCTCTGCAGATGCTCCTAGTGTAATGTCAGAAGAGATTAGAATTATGACAAAGATTAGGTCTTTAGAGTCCTGGACACTTGGTAATCTATCTTCCATACATTTTCTGTGTTGTCTTGAGTGTTTTTTTATCATTTATATAAGATGTTTGATAAACATCTGGCTCTTCCTTTCCTTTTTCCTTTCCTTTTTTACAAAAAAATAGATTTTTGTGTAATGTATCTTATTTTAATTTGTATTTTTTTAAGCAAAATCCAAAAACAGTTTTCATTACTTTAAGGCAAATTATTTTTCTTAAGATGCTTTTAGAAAAAAATCATGATAAAATAATTAGATTAAATATTAAAAATCAAGAAGGGGAACACTTATAAAAGCTAAAATGTTTGAAACTACAGAAAAACCACAAGAAAGCACATTTAGAACAGTAAATGTTTTAATGTTTAGTATAAGAATCCATATTTTTCAGGTCATTCCTTTAACATTTGTGTGTCTTTATTCTTGTTTGCTCGCCTCTTCACGTCTAACCACCAACTCTCTGATCTTCTTTGCGCGGGAACTGATGGTTTTTATGAACGGCATCTGCTTCAGTTCAGATAACTGGAAGAAAATCTTCTGTCGCCGTTTTGTGTTTGCGTGTCAGATCAACAGCGGTTCACCTGCATGGCTCGCTGGTGTCAGATTAACTGTTGTCAGTGTGACTTAGAGATTTTAATGAGATTGGAGTCAGACGGGTCACAGAAGCTGCAGCAGAGAGGATTATTATAAAGGCTGATAAGTGGTAATGAAATTATGCTCTGCAGTGGGAGGGCAAATGTACTAATTTGGTCATTTATAGAGAGGAAGGTGGGCAGCGGGTTGCACCGCAGCTTTATTCTCAACACTGACAAAAACACATTTTAAACACTAAACAGAGACAAAAAGCATAAAAACCAAGTTTGTAATGTAGCTTTGAATGAACTTCTTCTTTATAGTAGTAAGTTCAGACGTATCTCTTAATTCTCTCTTGTAATAGCCAGCAGCAGATCTCCGTAAGGTGTTCTCTGACTGACTTTAGACTCAGAGCTGCAGGGGATCAGGAAAAAGGGTTTTTGTCTGCCTTGGATGTTTTCATTTTTTCACATCCAAACACAGATTCTGGCTTGGTTGGTTCAGCAGGAGCCTCAGTCTGTGAAGGAAACTGTGCCATCAGATGCCTGTGACTTTAAATAAGCTGCTGTGTGTGTGTGTGCGTGCACGTGTGTGCGAGTGCGTGCGCGTTGGCCTTGAATGAGCGCTCCAAGTGCCAGACTGAGAAAGTGGAATCAGTTTTCATCCTGACAGGCAATACAGCAGCTTTTCCCATTGTGTGCATGTGTGTGTTTGTGTGTGTCAGGCTGAAGGACAAATTTGGACCAAAACACTTTAAAAGGGGCTAAAGCGACTCAGAGACCACCTAAAAGGAGGGGAACTGAGACACCCAGAAGGGGGTGAAACGGAGGGATGGCAAAAAATAGACTTGTAGGCTCTTTTTTTTTTCCTTCCTCAGGCTGTTTTCTTTGAGTGTTTATTATATTAACGACGAAATTTCGGGATGAATGCAAAACGGATCTGAGCTGTAATCAATCTGAAAGGCTCAGATTTGGGAGGCACAGCAACACAAGTTTAAGCTCTGTGAAATTCTGATTTCATGCAGCTCGCTGTCGGGCCTTTATGTTTCCCCCCCGTTCGCCACAGACTGCGAGAATGCTCGCCAAGCATTTTCTGGCCTCAGTACAGATCTGCCTTCGCTTCTCCTTAAGAAAAAAAATATTTTTGCTATCTGGAAAAAAGCTGGATTCCGCTTTAAAGTATGATGTCTAAAAGGAAATGTCAACAGTTTGCGTGAATTGAGAAAGTCGCACATATAACGTTGTCTAAAATATTAACAGTCAAATATGTGGTGATATCTGAATGAGGCTTTGGATCTTTACCTGGACTGTTTTTTAAACGTATAACCCTGAGTGTGTCAGAAGTGCAGCAACCTGCCGTCCCCGCGAGTCTTCCCTCCAAAATGCCGACACATCCGAGTCTAAATGGATGAATTAGAAACGAGCCAGATGGAAACTTTTGCTCTGTGCATGCAGATCCGCAAAATGACATGCAAACATTTACAAAGCTCTTTCTAAAAAAGTAAAAACACGATAGGTGTGATGATGGACAATCAGCGTGGATCATCCTTAAAGCTACACGTACTCAAAGGGGGTTCATCTACTGCAAGAAAACGGCGTTCTTTAAAGCCTGTTCTGGATGTGTTCCTGGCAGAACGTCGGTTTGTGATCATGTCAATAACACACGTCTGTACTTACAGTGAAGAAAAAGGTTTTTGAGAAAAGCAAAAACAAACAAATCGAGTGGAAAAGGCAGCAACAAGGTCTAATGACTGAAAAACAACCCAAATAAACAAATAAATAAATAACTTATGACAATATTGAAATCACAAAACTGATAATGGCTAAAAATCAACTAAAGTAAAAAGAAAATATTTTCACAGATTTGCCTATTTGATTTTCTATTTTACTGTTACTATTTTAACAACTGAAGTACATTTCAAAATATATTCCAATCGTAACTGAAATCCTGTGTCTTAATCATCTTTTTTTATTCATATAAAGCTGTTGACTTACAATTATTGTATATTTTTAAGCAGTAATTCAAACCTCAAAGCTTCACTCCAATGAAATTCCTGCGTTTATGTCCTTATGATGGAGGACGTATATCTGAGTCCCACTCTGATCATCCTCTTAACCATTTTCAAAGCGTTCCCAGTGGTATTTCAATGAACATGATGCAGTTTTTAGGCTAAATAAAATAGACAAACGGTTGTTTTCTTCTGCAGAGCAGCAGGAGTTCATCAGGAAGTCGTCACTGAGTTGTGGGCAGGACTGTTGGCGCTGAAGGATGCCTCCACCTGATCCCCACTCCTTTTCAAGCTATACATCAAGCTTTACTTGATGTTAGTTATTGATCACTGTAATTAATTAAGCATATGTGATTTAAATGTCTTCTGTTTGTTTTATTTTCTGTTTCTTTCATCTATGCACTTCATCATTTCTGTGATTGGTTTGATAAATCTGGGTACATTCTACATTGCTTTGACTACAATGTTTGAAATAAATAAATCAATCTCCCATCATCCCTTTGTGTTCACCCAACACTAAACGTCATGCTTGTGGAGCCTGTAGAGTGGAAATGTTTATGCTAAATATTTCTAGAGGTGACAGCGAACGCTCACACAGCTCGTCATGTTCCTGACGTGCTTTGAGGTGGCCCTACGAGACGCACCTGAGCTCCCCTTAAGGTGCGGGACTAAGGCTTACAAACTGTGCTTTGCGTTCTTCCTTGTTATCTTTGCTCCATATACTTACAAACATTAATATAAAATACAGCATTCTGGCTAACTGGATTGGTATGATTATGACTTGAAAAGCTCTTTCTTGCCTTTTTCCTTTTACCTGCATGAGGCGGCATTGGTTGTAAAGTGGCACTTTAAAATGAAATGTTGTGAAAAATAAATAACATGCCAGTCCAAGGTTTGAGAAATCTTGTCCATTTAAATGTACAAACAAACCTGCTCATACTTTTGACAGACGACACGTGGAGAAAAACCAGAAAATCAAAGAGCAAAGTGAGGCCAACGCCTGAGCCGTCCATCATGTCACTCAGCTCCTCTTTCCTCACAAGTTTTTATAGATCTGAAGTAGATTTATGAAACTTCCAACCAAAAACTACACTGCTAGAGACCCCCAGGGGTCTGCTACCGGAGGCTCTGAACAGCTTTTAACATCTTTGGTTGGAAAGACATGTGCATTACATTTGAATAAAACAAGGGCTTGTAGTTTTGGTTATTTTGCTTCAGTTCATTCAGTTTTGGCATTTGTGTTTAGACTTTTAACGTGTCAGATAATTGAAAAAAGTATGATAAAAGGTTAAAGTTACTAGTTTACTGTTACTGTTATAGTTTTTGGATTTTGTTCATTATGTTCTGTTTTTATTTAGGTTCTACACCAATGTTGTCAAATTTCTCATTAATAGTAAAATGATAAAAAAAAAAAGGATGGAGGCTCACCAAAGTCATAATAGTAGAAAAAAAGCTATAGTTTAGTTCATCAGGAGGCTCTTATTTGGCACTGGGTGTACTTTATTTTGAAAGGAACTCACAACTTCTGCAGTTAAAAGTAAAATGATTAAACACAGAAAACCTGCAACTCTGTTATAATTCAATTACCACAATAATTAAAAGCTGCATTTTGAAAAAGGGTGGCTTAATGGTCACAAAAACATAAATAAAGTGTATTTTTCTAAACATTTAGGTGAGGCTTTGGGGTTTTGGTCCGTAAGAAACACATTTAGCAGCAGAGGTTGCAGACCTCTGGCCCAACTTCTCCTGTGAGCAACACCTGAGGACTGCTTGTTTCCAAAAAAGCTCACAGCTTACATAAAACGCTAACCGCAGCCGAGTAAACAGCAATTAACAGGAGAGGAACCTGTAAAATGATGTGAGAACAACATGAGGTCAGCTGGGATATTAGGCGTGAAATAAAGGAAATAAAGCAGTTCGCATGTAAACGAGAGGAAACAACAAAAGCTGAAAGAGAGAGGAGAAAAAGACGAGTACATGTGAAAGCAAAGAATGAAAGAGACTAAGAAAGTGTCAAAAGCAAGAGAACAGAAAGAGTGGATGATGAATAATTGAACAGCAGACAGCGGAAAATGTGGAAAGAGAAATAAAGAGCGCAGGATGAGGGAGTTGAGGGGAAAAAAACAGTCAATAAGATTTAAAAAGACAGGAAAGCAACAATGGGAATAACAGAAGAACAGATGGGACAATAAAGTGATCCATTCCTCCAAATTCAGCCAGTCTCCCACATCATTTTATTGCTTCTTTGTCCCAGGTTTCCTGCTATTATTATGCATTCGTTTAGTTACATGAATGCAGCAGATAAAGGCAGTAAATATGTCCAAAAGACCAGTTAAAGAAGTTTTTGGTGAACGGAAGCATTATCTACAAAATGAAGAAGAGGGAAAAATAAATCCGCAATTCTCCTCAAAGCCAAATATCCATTTAGATGTTTGAAAGGGAAAACCTATCATTCCATAAATAAATATATTTTTTATCAGCAGACCAGCAGGTTCTCTGCCCTTGATTCTGTCATTTAACACACCTCAATGGAGGATGCAGGTTAAAAACATGCAGCTTTACACAACAGAATGAAAAACCCAAAAAATGCTTTATTTATACCAATGGAACACATGTATTCATGCAAGTTTTTATCTACTTTTAAAAATCTTTTTGTGCGTTTGGTTAGTATTTAATTGAATTAATTACATCTGCTTGCTTTTCATAGCTAAAATAATTTCCTTTTTACATGAAAGTTTAAAAATATATGATATTAATTGGATTAAACCATAAATGAATTTGTTTCAGTATTTTGGCAGTGATAAGTAACTCATTACAAAAGTAATACATTACAGGACTCTTCATACCTTTAGTAACTAGAGAGTTACAGCAGTTACACCATCAAAAATGTCATTTTTCAACCAGTGAGAGCATAAAGAACCACAGAAAAAATAACTGGCAAAAGCAAAATCTTCATCTGCTTGTCAATCACTTTCAGCTTCTTTTGAAAGTTTTTTTTTTTGTTTGTTTCAGGTTCAAAGTATGTCATCACAGTTCTGAGACAGTAATACCATATGCAGTATGGGGTTACTTTCAAAAAGATTGTGTAAATAACTTAAAAAGATAGAAACCACATAATCACAGAATCTGAATCCTTCTTAACCAATCAGGGCGTGATGCCTTCACTTCCGTTGGTAAATGTTTAGCAGGCACCAGCGAACGTTTGATTCCTTTCATTCCAAAAACAAATCAAGCTGCTAAAATTAAAGAGGGGAAGTGCTGAGCTGCGGTTTGAACCCACAACCTAGCAGTCTCCAGCCACGTTCACACCGTCCTCTTCAACATGCGTTCAAGCGACCACTTCCAGTGAAAAGCCAACGCAGACAAATGTTTCTGGCTTCCTGGTTCAAACCTTTGCCTTCAAGTTTCTGCAACCGTTTTCAGGCTCAGCCACGGATCGCACGCTGCAACTAAAACCTGGTCAGACTTTGATCAATCAGGGACTCACATCTGGTAGTGATGTATCGACGTGCCGACCACTTGAAAACGGAAAATGGAGGAGAAAGGAATAATTGTGCTTCGTGTCCGGCTGGAGTTATATGACAGAATATTTTATATACCAGAACAGAGCTGTGAAAGAAAAAGCCTGGAGTAAGATGTGCGAGATTTGCAGCGCTTCGATATTTCACAGCCGTAGGTGGCAAACGTGCGCTAGTGGGCAGGAGAAGGAAAAAGGAAGCCCCTTCCTGTTTGTCCAGTGTGAACACCATAGGCAAATAAATGCGCCTTCAAGAGCATTTAACACCTGACGCAGTAAAATGGAAGTCCTTCAAGAAAAGCTTCAAGTCATTTCTGACTTTTGACCATAAATTAGGTTAAAAAAAAGGGTTAGGAACAATAGACTAACACCGTTTATAATATTTATGACACACAGTTAAAGCAGCCGCTGCGGTGTGAGGATGAATGAGAAACAGAGCAGACTTCCTCACACAACATTCATGACGATCAGCTGGAATAAAGCTTAGCCAGCAGCAGTTTATTCATGGATTCTGATTATTTTTGGAGCTGCACACCTCAGCTTGTCTCTCTGCCCTTTCATCTGCATGTTTTAGGTTTTAGTCTCATCTGCACTGGAGGGTCACCATCACACCACGACAGTCTATGGAAGCACCAACTCAGCTTTGTCCGTAAAGAGCTGCAGTTGCTTTGTCAGATTTTTAAGAAGGAGCTGCTAAAAAAAAAAAAAGAAAAAAACAAAGGTGCAAAGGGTCCTGGACCAAAAACTACTGCATTTCATACGAGGTGAGAAGTGTTTTCGTTTCTTTTGTAATTGTTGATGTAAAAGAGTCTTGTAAAAAAAGAAGAGAAACAAAAGAATAAAAAACTTACAGGCCGGAAATCTGCATTGTGAAGAAGTGGAGCCTCCTGCTGGTCAGGTGATGGAGAGATGAAGCAGGGGGGTGGGGGTGAACCCCCTCAGTCACCTGTCAAAAAAAAAAAAAAACACAGCTTCTATTCAGAACATGGAAGTCTTTCTTGATGAAAACTTTTAACCACCAAGCCAGATCTAATGTTTTCTTGTCTCAATCTGTAGCATGAGTTGCATGTAGAGGATGACCGTTGGTTGACCAGCAGTTTCAAATGAACCCTTTAACTCCGGAGCTTCGGTATTGACATTCTTTCGACTACCGTAACTCTTCAACCATTTACGCGATTACCATAAAGTTCCAGCGGATTCTGAAGCGGAGACAAGCGGCTTTGCGCTGATTTGTAACAATTTACGGTAACGCTTCCTTTTACACTTCAGTACTTACAGGGTATTTCAGTGGTTTTTATATGGTACTTTAGTTGCACCTACAGGGTACTTGCTGTGTATTTATGTGGTTCTACACTTGTGTGGTACCTACTTGGTATTTATGCTGTACACACTAGGTTTTTACATGGTACCTACTAGGTATTTATGTGTTGTGGTAGTGTGTGTTTTGTGATTTTTTTGTATAAATACCACAAGAGCCACATTGGGTTATTTCTTTGACCCAATTCTTGAGTTATTCATGTTGGGGTATATTGTTTGGTGACTTTTTGGGGGGTATTTTAGGAGTTTCATTTGAATCCAATTTATGTTTTTTTTTTTAATTTTTTTCTGGGTTAAAGTAACCCAGAAAAAGTTTTTAACCTCAAAGGTTGGGTTAAAAACAGCCCTACCTGTTTTTTGTTTGTTTTGTTTTTTTTAATGGAAATTTAACTGTGGAACTTGTACCACATAAATACCCAGCAAGTACCATGAAAGTACTCAGTAGGTACAACAAAAATACTATATAAGTACCACTTCAGTACCCTGTAAGTACTGAACTGGAGAAGGAAGCGTAACCCACCTTTAGAGCATAGAAGTGTTCAGCAAATCCACGTAAACGGGTTAATTCTGTGGCGGAGAAAAGCGGCTTTGCACCATTAGACAAAACTTTTCATTGGTAATCGGTATAAATCTTCACATCGGTGCAAAGCCGATATGAAAAGCTGAAGAGTTATGGAATGACAAACGGTATTGTGTTACTTAGATGTTGCCGGCGACATCTTCAGTGTTTGAGGATCGAGTTTCTTGGTTTTTTGGTTGGCCTTTTTTTTAAAAAAGGCGGAGTTCATGCTTCCCTTTTGTAGTAAAAATGTCAGCCTTTGTTTTGAAATGTCACCATCTGAACTTATTGTTAAAATAATTAAATCAATATCAACATTTGAGTGAATTTTTTTTATGTTTTTAAACTATCTTTGTCAACATACATGCCTCTGTTTTATTTTTAACTTAACTCGTGGTTTTATTTAATCAGTTTTGTCTGTTGTGATTTCTTTATACAAGGTATGTGTTGGTTTTCCATCTATCTTCAAACATAAACTGCTGAAATCAGGTACAGAGTCGAATGTTTCTGTTTTAAGTAATTCGGATTCCCTTCAGCACACAAAATGCAAACATTTGTAATAAAATTATGGAAACTGTGTTTAAAATGCTCCAACTGAAATGGCATTAAACGATATTTAGAGAAAAAAAAAAATCCCATGGAACACAAAGACGCAATAGCATTTGCTGCTGAGTGGAATCCTTCATGTTCAGGAGCTAATTGGATTTCTTCACGGTGAGGTTTGGAGAACGGCTCTCTGGAGGATTCAGATCTGATCTGGTGGCAGAAATCCAGATCTAGGGAAATGAAATCAGCTGACATTTGGCTCGAGTCCAATCCGCGCCGCAGATATCTTTGACAGACAACTAAGAACTTGGCCGAGTTCCACTCATTCACATTAGATTGAAATGCAGAAGACAAACAATGACTGAGACGTGTCCCTCATCATCAGAAGGTCTCTCCAACACTAGAAACATCTAGATGAGAGCAAAGCCTTCCCCAGGATGCATGGTAGACTGCCAGATCAACAAGTGAGCGGCTAGCGCGATTCCCTCCTCCCTCCTCCGTGGCTTGTTATCCCTCCTCCTCTTAATTAAAGAACACCAGCTTGTTAGCGAAGCGGTAGCAGAACTCTTTTGCGTGAGCTAACCTTCCATAACAAGGTTATGAGAGCCTTTAGGACGAGCAGTCGCCAATTAGAGGCAACCCATCTAAAGGAGGTCAAACAGGGGAGGATCATGGGAGAAAAACAGACCAGGAGGCGTGGAGGCACATGTACAACAGAATGAGGAAACGTGGAAAATATAAGACGCAATCCATCCGTGTCTAAAACTGTGGACTAAACTAAACTGAAGAGCTCTCAATCTTTATTCCAACATCTACTGGAAGCAAAAAAAGAGCAGCTCAGCTGGTTTATCTGAGCAGTTATCGGAGCCTTTTGCTGAGCGGAAGTGGCGAGTAAAGTTTCTAAGAAACCCACCGGCTGATAGTTTGACCGATCAGCTTAATTCAAGAAAAGATGAGCACATTTCAATGTGAGACCTTCAAAGTAAAAATCTAATTAATGATCTATTATTGTCTAGTCACATTTTATTAAAGACCCATTCTGAAGAAAACGGTGTTTTTAACATGTTCTTGTGGTAGTTTCTGATGATGGAGGACTTATAGTAAGAAAATTTGCCTCAAATTGCATTTCTGGGCTGTAGGAAAAAGAGCTCATTTGTGACATAGAAAATAAGGAGAAAAGCTGTAAGCTAGCGGGTAACAATGCAAACAAAGGGCTGATGGGAAATGAAGGCAGGCACAACTCAGAGGTGAGTTTCAAATGAACTCCTGCAGATTATATGTCCTAGAAAAATGGCATAATCATAATCAAAAGGCCAAAAATAGGTCAAAAGATGATCAGAGTGGGTCTTTAAGGTGATCATTTGAACGTTTACAAAGTTTTAAATGACATTGTTGTGAATTTGGGCTATACAAATAAAAGGAAGAAGAAGAAGTTTGAGTATGTGGAAAAGGTTGCTCCCATCGGAGCAGCTGTTAGTCTTGAGCAGTGGTTCCCATCATTGTTTATGTCAAAAACAGGTTTTATGACAAACTTTCCTCACGGAGCAGAGAAAAACGTGTACAGAAACGGCTTTTTATAGCCCTGACATTACCCATTTAAGGTATTCAGAAGGAAAGGTGCATTGTGGGAGTTCACTTTTTGCCACTGCTCTTTACTAGAGGTACGATTCATGTAGATTAGCTGTCTTAATAGCTCCTCCAGATACATGTGGGAGGAGCTATTGTCAAAGGTTTGCAGTCTCATCTATTTACTTCATATCCAGTCAATGCATGGATGATGCTGAGAGGTTAGGTTTGTTTTTATTTTGAAGGGCTCATTGGTAATCACGTCTCCATGTCTGGCTTCATGACATCATTCAGAGACTCTCCCAGTGCATCTACTGCAGGAGCTGCGTCTGAACGACGGACACTTTCAGCGGTACCGACAACTTCCTGTGCTGCATTAGTTCAAGGAGTGAAAAAACCAAATAAAATTAGAGGACATGTTTATTATCGCCTTAATACAAGTAAGTAAAATGTGAAAAAAAACACTAAGAATCTCCCCCATGCTGGGTTTGGACTCAGTGGTTGTGTCATCAACACGCCTCAGGACAAAGCGGAGTTCCTGATTGGTTGACGTCACGTCAATTCTTCACCAAAGTTGAGATAATTGAACTGTGAAACATTGCGCCGTTCAAGATGTGCTGCTGTCAGACCGCCACGCCCCATAATCACGTCTGTATCAGCTAACATTAAAACTGGACGCCGCTGTCGAATCGCGTTGAGTATGACTGTAGCTTAAGAGCCCATTAGTACATCACAATTTGACAAAATAAGAGCACTTTGCTTGACTTGCAATTATAAATCTTAGAAACATATGAGAAAGCTTCAAGAATCTTGGAGAACCAGGGGTGTCAAAATAAGCAGCCATTTTATTTTATACAGAGACCGAGAGACCGAGAGAGAGAGACAGAGAGAGAAAGACAGAGAGAGAGAGAGAGAGAGAGAGAGAGAGACAGAGAGAGAGAGACAGTGAGAGAGAGAAAGAGAGAGAGAGAGAGAGACTTTTTTGTACATATTTTTTAATCTAATTTCTTTATCTTTGTATTTTATTTTTATTCTTTTGGCTGCTGTTAATGACTGCAATCCAAAATAGAATTTAAAAAAAAATAAAATAAAAATAAAAAAAGGATCAAATTAACTTTAAAAGTCCAGAAATAAAATCTATTTTGGGGTTTTCTGAGGTTAAAGTTTTCTCTGGTCTAGTTTAGAAAGAGACGACAATAACGTTGATCCAGCATCATAACCCCTAAAAAATGAAGCTGCCATAGAAAATGGTGGAAAAATATATCAACAGAAATTTTACCAAACTGTCCTGTAAAGTAAAATTTTTTTTTAACTGCTAATATTAAAGCTTTCATTTATAACTTTATTTAACCCTTGTGCTATCCTAGGCACTTTACCGTTTGGAGTTGGGTCATCTAGACCCACTAAACAGAGCTCTGAACCTTTTTTTTTTTCAATGATTTGTGATCTTCACTGGTTCAATGGATTACATGAAATTTGTCCACCTTTATCCACCTTTGTTATGGTAGGAGGAACACGTCAATGTAAGGGCGGGGTCATCCAAGACAGCACAAGGGTTAAATGAAAAGTGAACTTCCCAATAATATCAGAAAGACTCAAATGTAGTGATATTCTTAGAAGGTAGTCATTGGAAACTGTGGTAAAATCATGTTTAATGTTGTTTTCCACTCACTTTTTCTTCTTTTGTTGGAGTTTTATTCACCGGACATATTAAACCGCTTCACAACAACTCAGATCCGCATCATCCATGTCTCCCACAAACGCACACAGAAGCAAATAGGCTGAGTTAGATTTTCATCTGTTGGTCCTGCACTAATCCCTCATTTGATCTTTTGGGGGTTAATCCTCTGTGAACGTCGGCGTCTGCTGGGCTGTGATGGATTTACTTTCAGCACCAGCACGCTGACATTTACTTAACATCTTTATCTATCTCTGCCTCCTTCTATTCAGTTTAACCTTCCACCTTTTTCAATTCTACTTTAATTTAACAGCTGTTTTAATCTATACATCCCCTCTCAAAAGCTCTTTGTTTGACCCTCCTCTTTCCAGATTTATTAGTTTATATAATCTGTACCAATCCCAGATGCCTGAAAGCTTTATTGGCATCACATTGATGCTATGTGGGGGGGGGGGAGTGACAAATGAAACATTTTAAATAAGCGGGAGCCAAATGGTCTAAAATTGGTTCAAACTTCAGGAGGGCAGCTAGGATTTATGGGTCATGTAACAGCTCTTAAACCACCCACTAACTTCTGCATAATCATTAGTCCTGAACACAGATCTAATACTCTTAAGCAGAAAGGGTTACACAACGGTTGTATGAAAATTAGGACAAGGGGAGTACAGAAAGTAGCAAACAAGTGCCTTAAAAAGTGGAAAAAGAAAAGATTTAGGTGATAAAAAGAGAGGAAGTTCCAGCTGAGCCTCAGTTCTCCCCTCAAGACCTTCAAACAAAACCTTTAGCTGTGGAAACAGAAGTGTGATAACTCAAGACAGCACTCCTGAATTACTTTAACCTCACAAACCATTTTTCTTTTTAGCACTGAAGCAAATCAGACTTGAGCTTTCGTTTTCCGCCCTTTGGTCAGTTTCTGAATTATAAGACAGACGGAAAGTTTGCTTAAGGGGAAAAAAAATGAACAGGGAAGGCAGCATTTTTCTTTCAGCACATTCAGTTTATAGAACAGAAATGGAAGAGTGAAATGCTCCAAGCTTTAGTCACATGCACCCTTTACAGGTGTTGGAACGGGTGGTGCAGGATTTTGGCTGGTCCGGGTCCGTGGAAAGTCAAAGAGAGGAGCAGCTGCATCCTAAGAACTTGCTCTGATCATCTTTTGATACATTTTCAAAGCATTCCCAGTGATCTTTTTATCATGATTATGCCATTTTTGGACCAAAAAAGAAAAAACAAAATCTGTCGTTTTCTAGGACATAGTTTTTTTCAAAGCAGCAGGAGTTCATCAAAAATCTGCCTAAGAGCTGTGGACGGGACTGTTGCCATGGAGCAACCCTGCTCTCCTTCCTCTTTCCCGAGAGCTCTCTGTTTACACACTCTCCCGTTAGCTTACAGCAGGGAGCTTGTGACCAGCCCAGCGTATTTTCCCGTCACAATTACAGCCGTTTTCCTACTCCATTTTTGTCCTCTGCTCCTGATTCCCAACAATTTCAGTAAGGAAATACTAAAAAATATATCCCCTCCATCATCACCAATGTTGATGGCATCCATTGGAGTGACTTCAACACAAATGTCGAGGTCCTTAAGCAAGCAGGAACATCTAGTACTGAAGTCTTGCTGCTACAGGCACAGCTTCGCGGGGCTTCACCAGGCAGGGCTCGTCTCAAGACCACATGACCATCGCCTACCAAAGATCATCGTATATGGTGAGCTCTCCACTGGACACCGTGATAGTTGTACCATCCCAACTCCAACCAAATACATACCGTTAACAGTTATGTTAATGTGACTAATGCGACATTACAGTGTACTGTGCCTTCACAGTTTCCCAGAGAACCTGCCTGGCAGGGAAGAGACAGAGGCTACATTCACACTGCAGGGCTTAATGCTCAATTCGGATTTTTTGAAAAAATCCGATTGTTTTGCAAGACCGTTCACATTTCCTAGTAAATCCGAACTTCTGTGATTTCCAGTGTGACCGTGACACGACCCCAAACGAGACCCGCATGTGCAGAAGAGTACTCAACGGTGAACGACGTCACTCATTGTTTGCGGAAGTAGCTAAGGTTAGCAATGGATGTCAACAGCAGTGTTGTCAACAGCGGAGCTCTTTTTGCATTGTTACATTTATTTTCACAAAGGAGCAGCACAATTACAATCTTCTCATTTTAAGAAGGCAATGGAGCCGGGATAGTCTGTACCCACTGTTGTGGAATAGGGATGTGTATGTGCTGGGCGCGTGCGTGTGTCTGTGTATGTGTAAGACAAGAGAGAAGAGAAGAAGAGCACGTGCAGCGAGGTGGGAATGAGGGGGACAGTGGGGGCGAGCATTCATGTTGTATGTTATGGAGGAAGGAGAACAGTAATAAAAGAAGGTTTCCCCATGAATAAATGCTTTTGACTCTTTATTAACCCGCTTTGGAGAATGTAAGAATGTGGAGTTTGGCCTGAATAGAGCTGTCACCCCAAATATTAATCCAATCGGGACCTCGCTTTCTCTTCCACTGACTGGTCTCAGCAGCATCGTCCGCCATGGTTGATGTTTACGTTCTTCTTCCCGCCTACTTCAACGCAGAATGATGACGTTTGTAGCATGTCAATGACGTACGGGTCGGATTCAGGTGGCCTGGCCGGTCAGACGGCGGTCACAATTGAAAAGATCGGATACATATCGGATTCAGGACGGCATACCCAAGTGGCCTGGGTCGCATTTGAAAAGATCGGATCTGTGTCGTTCAGACTATCATGAAAAGATTGGAATTGGGTCGCATAGGGGCAAAAAAATTCTGAATTGGGTCGATTCAGCCTGCAGTGTGAACGTAGCCAAAGGCAAAAAGTCTACGCCTCAAATCCAAGCACAGAGCGACCTTCTTTAGTAGTTTCTGTGACGGGGATGCAGAGCTCGTATGGGTCTTGTGAACCATGAGCTCGTGGACAACCCTCTATCCAACCATGAAATGCCCTCCATCGTCAGAAAAATGCCACAAAAACAAAAACACCAAAAAATGTTCATCGGAGTGGGTCTTTAAGGGACTTCATGAAAATAGAACCTACCATTGTCGTGGAAGTAACACCAACTTGTGATGTACATGTGATGCGGTGCCCACACGTCAGTCAGAGGCGTGGTCTCTACTGGTCCCTAACTGACTGCCCGCAAATGCCGCACACATAGGGTGTGCAGGTGACCACTAGAACACTTGTAGGATGTCCCTACAAACTACACTCTGACTAATTTCCTCATTTCCAACAGGCTTGTAACTTGAACAACACTAATGGGCCCTTTGTGCAGTGTGCAGGGTTTGGGACACCAAAGAAATGAAAAATCGCTAAGGCACTCGTGCGTCCTGTTGTTTAGGTGTTGGCTACCCAACCTGTTGTTCAAAGCATGCCCGTAGGAATAAATGTGCACAAATATTTTCTCTATACAGGCTCATCCAGCGGTCTACAACCTTAACATTTTGTGCGGGCCATATGCGGTGCCCACATTCAACCGTAAAGGCAGTTAGGACTGAACTCTAAAGTTTACACAGCAGATATAAAAAAGTGAAAGGCTTAAACTTCAGCCTCAGTGAGAAAACACTAGAGAACATAGAAAGAGCAGAGCTCAACAAGCAGAGGGCATCCAGGTACGGTTTGGTGATGGACTAAACTGAACATTTTATACCTCACTGATATTTAATCCGTTAAATCTTCTGCCATCAATCTGCAAAGCGATGAAACCTCATTTTCACCCAAAGGTGACGTGAGATCCGGAGTTCCTCCCTGCGGGTATTGGATCTGCGGTCCTCCGAGCCCGGGCCCCAGAACCGCGTTCAGTCCTCAGGTCAGGATTCCACAAAAGGTCACTTTATCTCTGATGCGATTTGTCCAACACATCTGCCCTAATCCCACTCCGGCTCCCGTTGCAGTTTCCACGGCAACAGAAGTTAACGAGCCGAACGGTGGTTAGGCCACGAATGATCAGATCTTCTGTCTCCACTTTCCTCTTTCTGCCATCTGTTAGATTTTTTTTAATCATTTTGTCTTTAATGAAGTAATAGTTTCTCATTCTACTCTGACAGTTTAGTTATTCATTTCCCTCCGACTTTGCCAACATATATGACATTTCAACAAACTTTAAACTAATTCTGCCATATTTTCTCCATATGTTCATCTTTCATTCATTTTTGTTTTCCAGTAATTGGATTTTGTCCTTTTTAAACACACTTTTGAGACCCTTCTTTTGACTTTTCTTTATCTTCTCATCTGTCCTACTTTCTTGGTCTGTTCCAAGTCAACTGCAAGCGTTGTTTGTTTCCACTCACATTGATTTCCTTTGTCCTGACAACGTCATTTAAGACCTTTTCTCACACAATGATGCATCTCAGCGTCTTCATAAATCATCAAATAAACGTCCTGAAGCTCAAAGCCTGTCCTCACTTTAATGTCATCATGACAGCCGGATTTTACCTCTGTTTCTGTCAAAGTGTCTGCTAGGTTTGTTGCTGCTAGATAATAAGATGACGTCTCATTTCCCGTAATAAAATGTACTTTATTATTTTTAAAAAATCCATTGAAAAACATTATGGCTTTGAATTATAGTATAAAACAAAATTTGTGCTTAACCTACTTTTGTACGTGTTTGGAAATCTCAGAAAAAAGGAAAGCTGGACAGATAACGCATTTCCATTCCGCATTTATGTTTCATAGAAAAGTGCCGGAGTCATGAAAAACATGAAGGAACAGGGGGATGGAGAAAAACAAAGAAAAAAGACATTTTTTTGCAACATGACTGCTCAATTTACCTCGAAGTCAAAACTTTAGAACGCACAATAAGTAACATTTGCGCAAACATGTTTGAAGTTACAACTAATAGCAGCAAAAGAAAATGCTGTAAGAATAAGTAAAAAAAAAAAAAAAAAGAAGAAATCCAGTTTTTGTCTCCCTCCCAACTATTGACTTTGTCTCAGCGAGAGGTGAAAGTGTCCACAAACTAAGATAAGTGTAGCCAACATCATTAATTTTAGCGGAGCATCTTAGTGAGGCTGTAAGGTCAAAGGTCTGAATTAAAATGCGGCACCAACAGCATTGGGGGACGTATAGATTCACAGCTTCATGTCCAAACGCACGGGGTCATGGCTTCTGGGTTAAAGAGGCCAAATAATTCCCAACACAGCTGCATACAATCATTAAGGGGGGGGGCAAGCCACATGATTGGTCAACGGGCTGTGAGATTACTTCAGTTTTACAGAGCAGAGTGAATTGGAGAGACTCTCGCACTTTGAACGGATTGACGGGCAGATGGGCAGCAGGCAGACACAAAGGGTAAAAACTTCAGATTGGACTCAAAATATCAGCTTTTAAGGCTCAATTATTCACACAAACAAAAAAGAAGTTAAAAAAAACTGACTGAGGAGCTGTCATTATGGAGTATTTATATTTTATTACCAAAGAAATCATAAATATTCACGTTCACATTTTCAGATTTCATTTATGATTTTTACCATTTCACCTAGAAAAAATACAAAAAACAACAACAACAAATAGGATAGCCAAACTTCAAAATAAAAGCTGCAAGTACAAAGAGGGAGATGTGAATGCACAATACAGTGATGCAGTGATGCACCTTCTCCGCAATCTTTGGTTTTTGAGTCACATGTGTCACAACAACAAAAAAACAACCAAAACACAAAAAAAACCTGATCTTTTTTTTATTTGCTAAAAGGAAGTAACAATTGAATAAAATATTTCAATTGTCTTGAACTAATGTAATTAAACAATAACAAATCCTTAGTAACTTTAGCATAATACCCGTTTCACACGTTCACAAACGTAACACTATTGGTATGCAGTAGGGATACAATGGTGTACTTTCCCCAACATTTAGGTTCAATGGTGCAACATATGGTTTGCTTGTAAACTGAGCATCCCAATGCACAAATAGGGAAAATATGTTTAGCTACAATTAGAAAAATTAGGAAATCAACCAGAAATCTGAAGCAAATGAAAATAAAGCTTAGTTATGAATCATCTGTGGCACTTTAGTATAAAAAAAAACCATCAGCAAAGCAGTAAAACAGATACCTCCAGCACAAAAAGAGAGGATGTTTTTATTGCTTGGTTGCAAAAAAATTCATTTCAGCTAAAATACAACAATAAAATAAGAAAAAGTAATTTAATTTTAAAGACTCACTACAATCATCCTGTGAGGAGAGGTTGAGTAGATTCTTTTGCATGTCCTTTTTTTCTGTCTTTGACCAAAAAACAACCTTGTCCTCCAAACGACACACTTTAAAGAGTCACTCAGATAAAAAAATGTGTTTTTATAACATTCTTGTGGCATTATTCTGATAATGGAGGACATATATCAAGAGAGTTAGCCATGAACTTGCATTTCTGAGTATTTCTTTAGAAGACGAAAGTATGCCGTTTGAAAAAGATCGTATTTGGAATGCAGAAAAAGCGCTTCTGGTGCCTCCACTTACAGACGACCTGATCCACGTACGGCTTTGTTCTCCTCGTCTGAGTCGGCATCTGGCTCCAAACCGGCTGGATAGCTCTAATATTGCGCCATTTTTGTTGCATTTGAGGGACTGTAAGCTAGCGGGAGAGTGTGAACAAATAGCTCTCAGCAGCAGGGAGGGGATGAGGAGGCGGGGGGGCAGAAACTATGTCCTAGAAAACGACACAGGGTTTTTGTTTTTTTAACAAATTTGGCTAAAAACAGCCTCCTCATAATTAAAAGACCACTGGAAAACGCTTTAAAAACGCTATTTTTAAATGGCTGCATGCCATATTTCTAGTTTTATTTCTATATTTTGAGTCTAATTCCATCAAAAACTGGTTCTGATTGAGGCACTTAGCAAACCCTAAAAATGTCACATCTCCGTTTGCATAAAACACGACACGGTTCAGCCAGACAACAAGATGTCTTTTCATAATTTCCCTGCTGTCAGCAGAAGCGTCTGCGTTCTGTTCGCTGGCTTGTCGCTGTCAGCAGCCTTCATTGTGGTAAACGATAACAGTGACTAACTGAACAGCTCTGTCTGCAGCGGGTTTTAAATCTCCGATAAACCCCCCCCCCATGCCTCCTTCGATTTGATCCCTTTCCAGCAGAATGGAACTGTCGCAGCTCGCTGCGTTTTCCATCTGTCGCTCAGTCTTCCGTCGCTGCTGAGCAGCGGTCAACTGAAAGAGATCAGTCACCAAGAAGAGGGATGAGTGTATACCTGCACACGATTTCCAGCATGCGGCAAGTTGGAGGTCATATTTTAGGCAAGTTGCCCTAATTGTGAGAGTTTCGCGTTTTTTCTTCAGTTTGATTATAAAGGTGTTTCCAGTAAAATACCACGAAAGAAGCATCTTCCTCAACGAATGACGTGAAAATAGAACGTCTAAAACATAAGAGTCCAAAATGTCTTTTCTACAAAACTCTGAAAAAACATTTAAAGAGGGGAATCCAGTTGGCTTCCTTCAGAACTTTACCATATTTCAGTCTGATTTGGTAGCAGCTCAGGAAATTGATCCGACTGTGGATTACACTGATCATATGATCACATGAGGGTGTTGCTTCTGCTGGGTACTGTGCATATCATTTTGATTTTGCTGTTGTGTTTGTATCACTGCCATAGACACACCCATAGACTTGTTGATGGCTTAAATGACGCCTGAAGTGGAGCTGCCATGCTGACAGGAGTTTATCGCACTGAGCTCCCAAAAATGTTGCAAAAATGGGCGGGGCTTTTGAATGTATCACGTTTTGATCCATTAAGCTTGGATCGATTCTGATTGATTATATTGAATTTTAGCAATCCAGCCCTAAAAGTATACTTGGTATACTTATACTCAAGTATACTGAATAAAACAGAGTACTATTGTTTTCCAAGGGAAGGTACAACACACAGACACACACACAAAATGATATTAAATGAAATTGTGTATATAAGTTTATCAGCGTTCGACATAAGCAGTTATCCGGTTGTCCGAGACAACCATATTTCACGGAGGACGACCAAAAATGAACCTGATGGTTGTCCGTGAGACAACCTGGTCTTTTATTCAACATTTTGGTATTTTTAGACTATTTTTTAAGTTTCAAGGGTTAGTTTTTGGCAACCTCTGAATTGAGACGTATGCAGCAAAGTCTTTCCACTGACAAACGAAGTGCGTGCATGCTAGCGAACCCGTTCTGTTTCTACATGTGCACTTTTCAATAAAGATTATTCAAATAAAGGGGCTGAACAACAGTACTTAGCGCGACCGCTAGAGGTCTCAAAAAACACGCAAAAAGATTTAAAACACATTCATGAACACAATAACTTTCCCTCATAACCCTTGTGCTATCTTGTGGGGTCCAGGTGACCCCACTTCCAACGTTAACGTGCCTCGAGTGGGGTCATCTGGACCCCACAAGATAGCACAAGTGTTATCAGAACAGATTGAGATGAGCTGAAAAAAACCTTTTCCATGGGATTGATATGATATTCCAAATTTTTACAACAGTCTTTGTATTTTATATTCTTTAAGCAACAATTATCAAAACCAAAGAAAAAAAAGAACCAATATATTTAAATCTGTGTAAAGATACTACTTATAAAGATATTAGTTTCAAGTTTTTGGCAATACTTTGTGTAACCAGATGCTTCAATATCTAGTAAAATGTTTGTTTTTTATATTTAAAGAGTTTTTTAAATGTCCATCATAAAAGGCAGTAGATATTAGATGTATAGAAGAAATAAATATGTAAGTACTGACATCTGAGTAGGTTTCGTTGCTGTTGAATATTGGTATCGAAGGACAACCAAAAGTTGGGGAGGACAACCAGGCCAGGTTGTCCAGAGGACAACCATTTTGCTTTTCTTATTTCTTACGCAGTTCACTATATACAGGGTTTGGTGTGGTCATGTAAAAGTTTAAGCTTTTTAAGATGAGAATCTCTGGGAAACTGCTCTTCTTGGAAACCAGCCTCCAGTGGTCATTTGGGTAACTACAACATTTGGCACTTCCAGGTTGGCTTCAAACTATCAGTGGAATGTGGGATTTAAGTATTGATTATTCCCTCTGATATAAGGAGTTTAATCTCAATCTGCATTTCTTGATGGATGAGGATGAAAAATGTTATGATAAAAAAGAAAAAAAACCCGACAAACTCAAATTATAAAGTCAACACTGATTAACCCCATTAGGAACCTAATAAACATTTTCTTAATTAGAAAATATGACTGTTCATTTTTGAGTGGCAGAAAGTTACAACAGCCAAAGAAATAATAAATAAAATAAATTGCAAAAATGATAAAAAATAAAAAACATAAATGCACATTTGACCTCATGGGTTCTCCAGGGTTCAGCATTTACAAAACCTCTGAATGCTTTGAATAAACCATGTAAACCATGTAGCCATGTTGGAAAACAAAAACAAAAAAACATTGATTGTGAAAATTCAATTCAATTTTATTTGTATAGCCCAAAATCACAACAACAACAGTCGTCTCGATGGGCTTTGAAGTAAAACATGAACTCAGAAGGATCATGAATACAAAGAGTCAATAGGAAAATACTAAAATGAACTTACAAACTGACTAAACTATACTGGCCCCCCCTTCGCGGTAAGGAAAAACTCCTAAAAAAAACGAAAAGGTGCGAGCATTTAAATTTAGCAAAATAATATAACATTTAGCAAATATATAAACATTTATGAATTAGAACTCATGTAAAACAGGTACAGTTAAAAGTGACTTTCTCCTCAAATCTCAGCTTGGATTTAAAAATATTCAGAGGAATGAGTTCTTTTAATTTCCATCTTTTCTGTAGAGTGTTCCATGTGGAGGGGGCAGAAAAGACAAAAGCCCTTTTCCCCAGTTCTGTACGAGCAAATGGAACGGCGAGCGATAGATGGTCATTTGAGCGCAGTCCGTATGATTCCACAGTCCTCAGCTTGATCAGGCTGCAAATGTAGGAAGGTAAAAGTCCAAGAAGAGATTTGTAAATAAAAATGCACCAGTGTGTGAACCTCCTGGTGGACAGAGAAGACCATCCCACGCGAGAGTACAGTTCACAATGATGAGTCGAGGCCTTGCAGTTTGTCACAAACCTCAAAGCGGCGTGATACACGGAATCAATCTTACTCAAACATTGGGCTGTTGCATTCATATATAAAAGGTCTCCATAATCTAAAATGGATAAGAAAGTTGCTGTGACAAGTCGTTTTTTAATCCCAAATGAAAAACAACACTTGTTTCGAAATAAAAAACCCAGTTTCAATTTCAGTTTCCTAACAAGATTTTCAATGTGGGGCTTGAATGAGAGTGCATCATCAATCAAGATTCCCAGATATTTGTACACGTGAACCAACTCAATTTCATTTCCTTCTAGAGTGGAAACTGTAAGGAAACCCTGTGGTGTTTTTCTAGAGTTTGAGAACAGCATTAATTTGGTTTTGTCTGCATTAACCGTTAATTTTAGCTGGAGAAATGTGTGCTGTACCGTATCAAAAGCTTTTTGCAGATATTTAACAGCAGTGGTAGGGGATGGGTCAAAGCAGTAAATAATTGTGTCATCAGCATAAAAATGCATATTTGCATGAGACACATTTGATCTATATTATTTATATACATGACAAATAGGAGGGGTCCTAATACAGAACCCTGTGGCACCCCCGTGTGTACATTTAAGAATTCAGAACACAAACCGTCCTGTCTAACACATGACTTATAAAATCAAACCAGTGACAGAATCTTGATGTTTTTCTTGCCCTACACTCCACTGTGAAGAACTGTCAGTTGTTTCCTCTGAACTGAGCTTTGTTTTATCCCATCATCTCTAATGAAGACCTGACAGTAGGTTTGAAGGATTTTTATTTCAACACTGAAGTCGACAATTTCCTGCACACTGGAAATCCAATACATGAACCAAAGGAAAAGGAAAACTAAAACGCCTCTCTGTCAAGATGTTTTAGAGCGTGTCTGCTGCATCTGTCAACAGGGGAATCTGTTGTAAAAACAAAAAAGAAGCCGTTGATTTGATTTCTCCTGACTGTCAGGAAGTAAAAAGCTCCAATGGTATAAAAAAGGTATAATTTTGATTCTACGACCATCATTGCCTGAAGGAATCACCTTGACTGTTCAATTAAGGCATATTCTGATCTCTGAAAGTTTCAAACTAGTTTGTTAAAAAGCTTTAAAAACACGATGCATTAGTGCTCAACTTAAATTCTGTATTTTTAAACAAAGAGCTCCAAACACATTTTACAGAAGAAACTACAAAAAAAGACTTGATTTTAGACAGAACAAATTGCATTGTTTCAATCGTAGCAAAGATCCAATGTAATGGAAATCAGTGGAATCGCAGATAAGAGCCTCTGACTCCACACAAACACACAAATACATTAAAGCCTTAAATGATGTGTTTGTAAAACACCAAGACAGATTGGTGCCAGATCCTCATTTAGGATCTACCAGTGTCATAAAGAAAACCCATAATCCCCTGGTTTAAAAGGAATATTTACAACCGTTTGGCCTTTATTGCCAACAAGGGGTTGTAACATTCATAATTTGTACATATGGGGTGCTGACCTAAAATCACCACTCTGACAAATCCTGCAGACACACAGATTTGCACTAAAAAGCATAATAAGGTTAAAATGGCAGCAGATTTTGACTCAAATTCCAAGAAATACACATACAGGGATTGACTTTTCATAAAAATCTCGATCCCTCTTTGCGTTTGAGTGTACACACACTAAAACACGGAGCCGAAGATAATCTGGCATGCATGAATCCCAGTGTAATCCTCTCATCTATGATCTGTTTCTTCTGCTTCTAAGAGATTAAAGTAGATGTCTCAACCCCAGCCATAGTCCTAGTTTTGGAAAGCCTCCAGCTGATCATAAATGCATCAACATTGCTGATGAGAATAGCCGGATTAGATCATATTTCTGTAATCATTTTTTTTTTCTTGATTGTCAGATAAATCCAGATTAAAATTGACCAAATTTTCCCCACACAAAAGCTCTCAACAGCCAGCCTATACAGTGCTTTAGCAAAGACCACAAACCTGATTTTTTTGTCCAAAAGGGTGCTTCTGTGTTCATTTCACCACTTTTCTAGGATAATTATGTAGATTCTAGGAGTTTTATTAATTTACATTTGAAAGTACAATAAGACGTTTGAAAAGTTCTGTTCAATTCTAGCTCATTTTTATGATCAAACTACTCATATTCTCCTGGGACATCAATGGTAGCCTGAAGTTGGATTTGCTTTAGGCGGGGAAATTGGAAGCGTGTTGTTGAAGTTCTACCTGTACCAGTTCTTCCATTTTCCCCTCTACCCGTTAGTCCTCCTTTTCAAGAGTGAAACGGGATGCTCCCACACCCTTAACTTTGGCAGAATTCCCACAGCACATTTCCAATCTGCTGGTAAAGATATCTGACAGGGACAGGTGTTCAGGTTTTCCTCCTCGATCCGGCTTTCATCAGATTCTAGTGGCTTAAGGAGACCCACATGAATGAACTGTTGCTTTCCAAAAATGGATTCAAACTGTGGTTTAATTGTTTGTTTGTTGTGGAAATAAAGTAGAATCCAAAGATTTAAAACATGAAGATTTGGAGAAATGCTCAGTTTTCCCATCAACGAGGAGGTATGATGAGTGATAAACATAGGTGACATTGAAGCAGGATAAATGTAGCCAACAGGTACGGGCCGAGACTCATTAAAAAAAGATACCGGTCCAATCTACGAATTCACATAACCTGGATAAAAAAATTAAAAAAAAAAAAGATTCATATTTACTTGGATGATTTAAACTGCAATAATCGTTTAGTACAGCCAAAAAACGTTAGTAAAAGTGTATTTATATCACTAAGGCCCATGGTGTGAATGCAGCCTTTGTTTCTGATGTAAAGTGCCCGGTATTTGCATTTCATACATCTTTAGTGTATGAATACGATTGAAGTTGGCTCAAACTGACCTCTCAAGGTAATTCAAGTCCTTCACTGGAATCCCACAGGAATAAAGCGCCCTGAATTGGCACCAAACTAAGAGTTTCTTTAACCTTGTAGGAGCTGTGGGGGTTTTCTGCACAAACACAGATGTAGCATAACTTCCCTTTCTTTTTCCTCTAATTTGTTGCATTTTGGTTCAATATAATATCATATAATATAATAGTTATTTTTAAAAGTCTTGCTCCAATCATCTTTTGATCCAGAAAGTGTGGTCTTTTGATTATGATTTTGCCATTTTTAGGCAAAATCAAAAAACCTTTGTCATTTTCCAGGACATAGTTTGTGCAGAGCAGCAGGAGTTCCTAACAAATTCACCTCTGATTCACCTCTTCCTGCTAGTGAAAGGTCTCAACAAGCACTTATAAGACACGCAACGGTAGGGTGAAGTAGGTGAGATGCAACCTTATCTAGTCGTAAGGACACTTGTCAGCAAGGCTTTACCAACAACTACAGTTTGGCATAAGGGTACGACAGCCTCCCCCAGACACAAGTACTTTAATTACCCTCATGTACACTTTATGATACACTTACCACACCAATGAGAATTGATTGTTCTATTTTCCACAAGCCTCAAGGGAACTGCAAAACACAAAGTGAACACCTTGAACCACCTGATCTTCTCTATGACTTCTTTTCGGGTCAGAACAACCCAAAAACCGGCATCACCTGTACCTTCAAATACCATTCAAACCACTTCAGCTTCTCTGGTACGGATATTCACTTATTACTTTAACTTTAAGCAAAAGGAATCCAACCAGCAACTGGGAAAAGCGACTTCTATGAATGTCATTGCATTTTCAGAATCTAATTTTGCCTGACAAACATAACCATGCTTGCTTTACTGATGCTGTAACTCCCCAGAGTCTCCCGGCTGAGTTTTGTTCAGTGTCGGAGGAAGACTGAGGGACAGATGGAGACAGATCCTTCATCTGCTTTAACCTTGCTACAAAAATAAGGAAAAACACAAAAGCTGTGCTTCTGTATGGCAGACTTCCAGACATTGAGGCAGTGAGACGGCTTCTAAAGGCTCCAAACGGCTCACTTGTCCAAAAGCAGAGTCACTGCTGCAAAAGAACTCTGACATGAAAATGACACCCATAAGCCAGCAGGAAAGCTCTGAGAAACACTTTCACTGCAGTGGCATGTGGGTGGCTGCCTCTTCCATGATAGCCTGTTTAACTTTTCTTACGTCGGTTCAAAACAAATAGAAGAGATGAAACTTATAAAGCAGTACAACACAAAAAAAAATGCACATTCCTTCAACATTTTAAAGGAAAAGCTGTTTTATTCAGAATTTTCCAGGGCCTTTTAATTTAACAGAATATAAAATCTAAATATACTTTATTTCCCCCCAAAATTAACGGTATATAATAAAAGTTTTTTTGTTTCAGAGACACAAATGTGAAGCTCAATAAAAGCCAAGAGCAGTGTCGTACTGTCCCTGTACAGCCCACTGGTGCTCTCTGGCCCTCCCAGCGCTTTTGTGTTTATTTTATCTCCATAGCAACCTTTTTATTTTTTGGTCATCTTGGGGTGACGAACAGGTGTATGTAATTTTTAAAAGAATCTGCAAAAGGAAAATTTTGCATTTCCTTAGCAACTGATGTTTTTGTCCATACCCACATTCCTAATGCTCTT
Organism: Oryzias curvinotus; assembly: GCA_023969325.1. Lineage (NCBI taxonomy): Eukaryota > Metazoa > Chordata > Actinopteri > Beloniformes > Adrianichthyidae > Oryzias > Oryzias curvinotus. The sequence goes on along the minus strand of CM043716.1, from coordinate 8,833,374 downwards.
ATAGTATGTCATATTGTCTCATTCTGCTTAAGCTAAAGACTCATACTGTACATTTTCACAATATTCTGGTAAAACAAAGTGTGAATGCCACTTTTGTAGCTCGTCATGCTAACGCAATTCAAAATCTGCAACTTCTTTATCAGACATTTCTACCAAGTAACTTCCCAGTGATGCTCAAGGAGTTAGGAGGGGACAGATCACAAAATCATTTCTAAGTCTAAAATTATTGGACTTGGTTTGAATTTTCTTGATTTGCCCAAAATTATGCAGTAAGAAAGAAGAATTACAACCCTGATCTGGTCTTTGCAGTCCAGGACGACTGCATGACATAAAACCTCTGCAGACTAAGTGAAGCTTAACTGCCACACCATCACGTCTTTGACAGATGTTGCAGATGCACTGATACCCTGCAGAAATCACCAACACCAACGCTTCAAACGATGAGGATGGATGGACCGGCCAGACGAACACACTCCCCCTAAGAGTATTGAGAGATCAAAGAAACAATGCCAGACCTTCAAGAATGACCATGGGAGATAACCTGGTCCTCTCTGGCATTCCAGAGCCGGCAGGAGAAAAACCCGGAGGCTACGGTTTAAAACTATTTAAAAAAAAAAAAAGAGGTTTAGTTAAACCAATTACCATTTTACCCCCGAAAGTTGATTGACCGAGAAGAAAAACAACGCAACAGCCAACCGCCAAAGGGGATTGTTAAAGCCTGAACTTTTCAAACGGACGTGCTTATTTAACGTCATAGAGGAACAAGGAGGACTTTAAAGCATGAAAGAGTGGTTCCCTGCAAAAATCTGGCTGCAAAGAAGGTTCTTTATGAAATTTGGAGGAATGTTAATGAATGAAAGCTTTGGCTCAATGTTTCACCAAATCCAAACTATTCAGAGTCAACAGTATAAAGTGTCAATGATCTGTCAAGATACCAGTTAGAAAAATGGTATTTATTAAATTTCAACATAAACACCATTGTAACTTTAAGGATTCAGCCAATAAAAATGAAATACAGGAAGAAAACAAAATAAATTCAAATGTAGCAAAGTAAAAAAATAACTAAAGACCAGAGAAAACAATGTTCAAAACGTTACTATCTAGTGTTTCCTTGTTTATGGTGGGAGTTACGTTCTAAAAATAACCTTCATTAGACATCATCCGCAAAGTAGCAAACTCTGTTTGTCACAAATAACATATATTTAAAGGCTGTAGAAGTCCTCCCAACACACTTTATAAATGTTTCTCTGGCAGATTCTCAAAGTTTAAACCTTTCGCTGTCGAAGATTTATGTATTTAATGGAAAGCTGAACACATTCTGTACAGAAGACACAGCACGCATGAGACTGATTGACAATGGTCTGCAGCCAATCAGGGTGCAGAACACAGACCACTGTTAAAAACCACTGTTTGCCATTTTGTAGTGCTGTCCGAATCTACGATCCTAAAATCGAGTGTACAAGAAATTACCCAAAAGTCTTTGCAAAAAAACATTGAGCATCGATGCTCACTACTTCTGGAAATCTGCAATGTCATAGTTGCTGTTTAAAAAAAAGAAATGTAGTGAGCATGGTGTCTGTATTGCCTTTAAAATCCAGGGCACTAGATAAAAAACCGACGCTTTCTGCCATAGTGACATGAACATAGTTGAATTAGGGCTGTAGGTGCGGCATGAGAAACCCAACAGCTTGATGCTATCGGCTCCTTTCAACTGTAAAGCAGAGACAAGGCTAATCATCTCAATCAAAACTTTATTCTACTCCCTTTTTGCTTCATTAAAAGATTAAACTGACAGATCACTTCAGCTGGTGGTTTAAAAGCTCCCTGCTGTTTCCAGTCTGCTTGTAAACAGTCAGAACCACGGAGGCTGTGTGATCGGCATATCGACATGGTCCCTCTGAAAGAAGACTTACTTTTGCTGACATGGACATTTGAACAAAGTCAACATTTCTTGGACGAGCAGTGTGAGAGCTTGATACACATAGATGTTTCTAGTTTGTATGAGCGGCGAGCTGACCTCAATTTAACATGATTTCAGCAAAAAATGGTGGCAGGACATACCAGTCCTCCTTAATGGTCTACTTTTGTGGGTTAAAAGGATTTTAAAGCAACCCAGCAGGTCCATCACATTTTTCATCATTAATTATACAGAAAATTAGAAAGCACAGACGTCTGCCCTCACAACCACTGCCTCTGTGGCGTTCTGTGCCATCAGCAGAAGGGTTTTCACCCATTACGTCTGTTGCACCTCGCTGAGAACGCTGCTGATGTGGCAACTCAAAGTCCAAACCTGCAAGGAATGAAAGAAGGGAGGAATAATTCTAGAAGGGACTGGACTTGCAAGGAAAAAAAAGGAAGGAGGAATGGTTGAGGCTGAAAAAAGGGGTTGTGGGAGGAAAGAGAGATATGGGAGGATGAGGAGATGAGACAGGGATGAGACGGCGACACCCAGTCTAAACCTGCAGGAAATCAGATTTGCAGTGATCTGAAGACCCAGCAAGAGGCTCTCTTCTGCTGGCTAATCAGGGCTCAGCCTCCCCTCCAAGGGATTAGAGACCCCAAAAAGACCAATCCCCCATCACCATAAACATGCTAACAGAGAGGGAAGAGTTTCACATCGAGGCTTTTTCAGAACAGCCAGCTGAAAAAGCCTCCTGAATTTCATATCAGGGAAGAAAGGATCATTATCTTTATAGCTGTCAAAAGCCAAAACGGTCACCAAAAAACTACAGCAAGATATTATGAAGCACACAGCAGTCTCTATAGGCAGAACTGCTTTTTCACTATCAACTAGAAAATTATATATATATATATATATTTTTTTTAGGGTAATTATATCTTTTTTTTTATCAATTTGTGGTGAGGATTTATGGAACGGATTGGATGAAGGTTTAAAACAAAGCAAAAATTTACATGTATTAAAAAAAAAAAAAAAACTACAAAATGTCACCAATGGAACCTTCCAAGGCCAGAAATGATCAATAAAAGCAAAACAAAAAAAGTGAATATTTTGAGAGAAAAAAAACTGTAAATAGATACATTGTTAGTTGTTAAAAAAAAAAGAAAAAAAAGAGGTGGGACCCTACAGTTTTCCTCTTTATCCAACTCCTTTTTCAAGCACACTGTCTTGTTTTATCTGTCCATTTTAAACTCTGGTGTTAATTTTCATTTGTGTTTGAAATAAATTAATTTAATTGAAAAAAAAAAAAAAGAAAATTATTATACAGAATATCTAAATATTTTTGTCACCAATTGGAATTATTTTACTTATATAAAAATTACATTTTGTTTTGGAAACATTTACCCATAAATATCTAAATCAATAAATCCTTATTCATCATGACTATAAAATTATGACAAATAAATAATAAATTACACAACAAAGTGAAAACTAGAAGACAGTACAGATATTAGCAAAAATGTGGCATCAAAGCAACTTTTATTTGTATTTACTGTTAGCAGACAAGTCACAATTATAAAAACTATAATCCATCTTTGTGCATTTTGAATTAAAAATATGTATGCTTTTAGGATGTTTGTTTGCAACAAATATATGGTATGTAGTCTACGATCTGATACAGCAGGATGTTTTGATACACAATTAAATGTGGACAAAGGTGGAAAGTTGTCAAGTTTACCATGAACTAATTGTTAACAGTTCTGAACAACAACAGTTCTATTTCAGGCGACTCAACTCGTCATGGAGACAAAAGTCGAATTCTTCTGGAGAAGACAAACAGCGATCTTAGAGAATCTGTGCACCAAGAAGGTCACATTTTTATGGTGTCTTCCGTGACATTTTAATTGGCACAAATTGTCTCACATTTCTCCCTTTTTTCTGACAACTAAGTCAAAAAGACAGGAGCAGAAGTCGTTTAAAACTGTTTATGGTGTTTTTAACAGGTTCTCGTGGCATTTTTCTGATGATAAAAGGACACCGATAAAAGAAATTTAAGCTCCAAATTTGAATTTCTGAGTATTTCTTTATCCAAACGGTGAATCAGGAGCAGGCGAAAAAATGCAGTTTGAAAAAGATTGTATTTGTGACGTAGAAAATACGCTGGGCGGGGCCACCTGCGCCCTGCTCAGCTCCATTCTGATGCATCCACCTGCAGACAAATAGATCCATGAACGTCTTTGCTTTCTCATCCGAGCTGGAATCTGGATCTAAACTGTTGCACCAGCATGCTTGTTAGGGGGTGTGAGAGGTATTGAGGGAGAGTGTAGACAGAGAGCTCTCAGAACTAGATAGGGGAAGGGAAGGCAGGGTTGTTCCACGCCGACTCGAAGGCAAACTTCAAGTGAACTAATGCCGGCCTCCAGAAACTACACCGCATAAACTGAATCTTAAGGAGGTAAAAACAGTCTTGTTTTAAGAAAACATTTCTTATTTTCTGTCTTGAAAGACAAAAAATCTTACCAGAAAAAGTTTTTCAAATAGCTAAAGGTTTGAAAAAATGTGTCCTAATGAATAGATTTATTTACTTATAAATAACAATTTTTGGTAAGACCATTTTTCTTTATTCTATATTTCTTTATTTCTTTTTTAATTGACGTCCAAGAAAACAACAGTTTTTTTATTTATCCCCAGTCATTTATCGTCATATTTATAATTGAAAGACCACTGGGAAGGTTTTAAAAATAGATCAAAGAGGATTGGAGTGGAAAAAGCTTGTTAAAAAGGGTTTAAAACTAAACATGGGCTACAAGAGAAAACTGCAAAAGACATCTCAGAGTCCATCCTGTGGATGTTTTTCTGCCTTCATGGTCATGTTTTACCGACGGCCTTCCAGGCGATGCTGCCCACATGAAGCATAGCCGTCCAATTTGTGGCTAAAACAAAGACAACACCTTGTGACTCAACACAATGATAAAAGCAGCTGTTTGCACATGAAACCGCTAACATGCAATAGAATCGACATGACAGAATTAGCCTCAGGAGAAGAAGCAGGCCATTATTAAAAAAATCCCATGTTTTTTAAGTCTAGCAAAGATTGATCTCTTATTAAAAAGAGAAGAGAAAAGCAGAGAAACTACAGACTGGGAATCACAGCTTTGGCAGAGTAGTTGATCTTTTCTTGCTGTTTTACAAAAAAAAAAATGGGGGGAAAAAAAGATTTTTAGCTTGTTGTCCCAAAGGCTTTTGAGAAAAGGACACAGAAAAGCCTCCCACCTGTGTGTGCTGTCTGCTGGCTCACTGATTTGGGCCGTGTTCAGACAAGTTAACCTGGGAGTTTTTCCATCTCGGCACCAGAACAGCCCACCATCTGGCAGATTAGCTGTTAAAACTCACTGAAGGGAAGTTAAGCGGCGCTGGCAGTCTCACCGCTGTCACGCTGAAGAGAGAGAGAGGCGAGGACAAAGACGGAAAACTTTTTAATTTGCTACCAAAACTTTGATTTGTCACAGATGCTTTGAGTCGGTGTAATAGGGGAGGGGGGGACAGAACACATCCACTTTGAAAATTTAATTAAAGACCAACAGGGAGAGTGCCTCTAAAAATCAAACATGACATTTTTTGTTGGGCCGTTCAAGTTAAAGAAATCCACAATGAGAGAGCGAATCCACAAAGTTCTGATTAAAAATGCCTGAGACTTGTAGCCGGGAAGTCCAAATGTTCTCCAAATTCCAGGTTGAAAAGGACGACAGGTGAGGCGCCATCATGTTTGTGTTCAGATGCAGTAACTCTAAAGAAATATATGCAGCCGAGGGGGGAAAAAAAGCAGTTTTTTGTTTGTTGGTGTTTGAAGTATCACAACTGACTGTATATGAGAACTGGAAAAGCCACAGTCCCATAGAGTTCTATAGAGAAATAAACAGCTATTACTCCATCATTCTATTGGTCAGAATGACCATATCTTTTATTTTACTATATTCTTGATAATCCACTTTAATCTTTTTTTCCTTATTGCAAAGTTATGCAAGTTATGAAAGTGTGCATTATCAATTTTTAACGCCAGCGTGGAAGCCTGAACCGTCCGACATTAAAAAGTGATAATGCACACTGCAAAGGCCATTAACCCGCTTATACCATGGTCACTTACAAAAGCAATAAATATTAATCCGTTTTTAGTCCTTAATTCTTGTTTATTTTCCAATTTGGATCCCTTTTCTCACAAAAAGCAGACTATTTGTTATGTGGTTCGGCGGTAACAAATAGTCCACATCGCGCTGCATCACTGCTGCAGTCAAGATTCAGGGATATGTATATAGATCTATATATATATATATATATATATATAGATCTATATATATATATATATATATATATATATATATATGATGATCTTTCTGATGGGTTGAATAAAGCATCAGTTCAGAGAGAAAGTTCTCCTCTTACTGCTTGTTTATGTCCAAATGATGAAGCGAAAGGTTGTTTTACGGAAGCCGGCGCTGTGATACAGAACATTTAAGCTAGCTGAGCAGAACTTTTTTTTTGGGATGTGCGGTTATCCCGTGGTATATCACTTTTTAATGTACACCCAGTTTTGTGCGGCCGGTTAGCTTTGTTTGGTGTCCTGAGTTTGTATGCTTCGTTTTGTGAGGCCATCTTGAGTTTGTGTGGTGTGGTATAACCAATTAGATGCTTCAATAAAAATAGGTGGAGCCTGCTGGTCATTTTAAAAAATACTTTTGTGCCCCACTCTGTACACGGCTGTAAGTGTGTCGATATATTTGTTAGTACTCTTCTTTTTCTGACTCCAACCCGATACTATGTTGTGAAATTATTCTGTGAAAAAGTTAATTCCTCCTTAATGTCATATACAGGTCAACATTACTCCATAATTCAGTCAACTTGGAAAGACTAAGAAGACACACCACCAACTGTAAACTCAAACAATAAAAAGCTGGTAGCAAATAGGGAAAAACAAATGCAGAAAAGGATGAGCAAAGAAAAAAAAAAGAGGAAATGGTGTTGAAAAAACGTGATGTTTTTAGGCTCATTGTTCTGCATGTTCCTCCACTGCTGCAGCTGATTGAGCATCAGGAAAAATGTCAACAACATTTCCACATGTATGAGAATCTGTCAAGTGGTGTGTCTCACAAACAAAGACGCCAATTTTTAAACTTTAGATTTGCACTTCCTACATTTTTACACCTGGATGACTAAATGCTGCATCAAACATGCAGTCAAAGTTTGTTTTTCTATCTGCAGCCAAACTGCTTTCACTTCAGTTTTCAGGAAACTGTACCAAGATGCACTTGCTGCATCAAATGTTCCCACTAGACGTAGTTAAGCGCCTACACAATATAGAAATAATACCCTAATCTTCTCAGGATGTTTACATGAAAAACTGTTTCTTTTTCTTTTCCTTTTTTAAGGGTTTGGAATGTATATTTAGAGCGTCCTCTACAGGCCTTCATTAAAATATGATGTACAAACATAAGACAGTTTCTTTTTTTTTTTTTTAAACACAACTCCCTGTAACTTTCTAATTCTTCCAAATCCTAAAACACTAAAGTCAACAGTGAAGTTGCAGTTAAAGTCAACTGTAAAATCATATCCATTTACTTAAAAAAGCAGCTTGAAAACCACAAACATTGATTTGATTGACAGCTTAGAGCACAAAAAGTGTTTTTTATGCTTTGAAAAACAGACTTTAAATTCCTGCAGCTGTTTTGTTTTTCTCTTCCCACTCACTGTAAAAAGTTTCCTCTTTCCCATCAATTCATCCCTGACAGTAACTACACAAGCATGAATATTCCTCTAAATAAACTCATATACGTAAACACGCTTGAGATTTTTCCTGCATGTTTCACATATCAATAGACTTTTGAATCAGAAAACTCACTTTGCTTTCGGACAGTTTTTTTTTTACTCTAATTTTGTAGTTTTTCGGATGTAAACTGAAAATCTTCCTTCAGGCTGTTCTTGAATTCTGTGAAGTGTCATCCAAACTCTCCAAGGAGATCTGGACATGAATGGTGAGCTAGAGAACAAACTTACAGTTTTATTTATTCATCTATGATGTGTCTAAACTGAAATGTACAGAGACGTTTGAAGTTGTTGACGTTTCGTGACCGGACAGAGAGCTAATGGAAATAAATGAACCACGTCTCTGTCTTAATGACAATATAAACAACAATATTCTTGTTTCTGCAAAACATACAAACACATTGAATCAAATTGTATTTTGAATACGACGTGTCTTTATTGGCCTTTGTTTCTAATGTATAGATGCAAACTCAACAATTGCCGTTATTTCCTTAAAACCGTTTAAAGATTAAGATATTTGGGTCACACAGACGTGAACCTCTATGAAAAATGAAAATTGAAGCCATAAAAATCTGGTTGTGGGAGAACGTCTGCCCTGAGACTGGAAGGTCGTGGGTTCAAATCCACGGTCGAGGCATACCAAAGACTAAAAAATGAGACCCAGTGCCTCCCTGCTCGACACTCAGCATCAACCCCCATTGGGTTAAATCACCCAATGGTTTCCAGGCGTGGCTGTGTCTGCAGCCCCCTCAGGACATTTGTGGACACGGAAAATCACACCCCCAGATGTGTTACAGCTCCAGGTACTTCGAATGAGTACACGCCTCCTGCACACACCACACACATCTTAAAGAACACTTCACATGCGCTTACTCTCTCTGATATTTATAAGTTTCCTAATTATGTCAATCCCACATTTTGCCAGTGAAGACACTAGAAAATGACCCTTTCAATAAAGCTCTGCACTTGTAAACAAAAGCTCACGAGTTTGAAATATTGTTGACTTTCGGCTTAGAGAGAGACGCAGTCATGGTTTTGAACATGTTCACCTTTCAGCATATCCCTTCACTGAATCCGCTTTTACATTTGCTTTGGCAGAGATTTTGAACGCCGGATGCCCTTCTTGACACATCCCTGTATTTTATCCGTGCTAGGGACCAGCACAGGGGGGCGTGGCCCCCCTTGTGGAAAATCATCACAAAGGAGAGCCCCTACCTTAGTCACTGCTTTCATTAATGGCACTACAGGCCATCTTTGGCCTGGTAATTACTCGTGTTTTTAAAACGTCCTTGTGCCCTTTTTCTGATGGAGGACTTTGAAAAAGTAAATTAGGATTAAAACTGCATCACTGAGTATTTCCTTATTCAAGTCGCTGTGAAACAGGAACAGACGAAAAATGCAATTTACAAAAGATCATTTTTGTTTTATATAAATGAAACGGAGGGCAATCTATATTTCCCTGCTCCTCTCCATTCTGATGCATCCACTTGTAGACGACTAGATCCGTGTGCGTCTTTGTTTTCCTCGTGTGAACCGAGCGTCTGGATAGCCCTAGTATTGCTCCTCATATCTGTTGCACTGGTAATGTTAGGTTGGGGTTGTGAGGGGCTGTAAGCTAGTGGTAGAGCGGATGGGTGATAGGCAGCATGCTCCAGCCGCTCTGCAGAAACCATGTCCTAGAAGACAACTCGGGTTTTTTTTTATTTCGGCTAAAAACTGCATATTCATAATTAAAAGACCACTGAAAATAGACCAAAAGAGGATCAGAGTGGGACTTTAAATGGTTGGCTTTTATCTGAGATGGGTATCTGATTTATAGATTTGTGAAACCCTCAACTGCACCAGTAATGGTGTACATGTCTTCTGATTTTTACTTTGCATTCGCTGATTAAAAAGCGATAAAAGCTCTGAATAGTCATTTTGGTGCAAAATAAGCATCTAAACATTAAATTGCTATAATCCAAACAGTTTATTCTAATTATAGTCTAATCGGAGCTCCTTTCATGCTTTACCTTACGGATGAATGTGAAGGAAAGGCGTTTATTTGATCATACAGAGTTCCCCGTTGGCGGCAGGTCCTGTTTAAAGGTCCTGCAGGATCCAGTTCTGAACCTCTGCTAACGAACAGGAAAACAACAGCTGATCAACCTTCCAGCCATTACTCCAGCTCAATGATGATCATTTGACTAAAGGGCCATTATGTTAATGATCCATCTCCAAAGGGAAGTCGAAGCTAATGATCAATGGGATGAAGAGGAGGAGGAGGAGTGGAGAGCAGAGGGATGACAAAAACAAATGGAAATGGGAACAGCCAGCAGGGAGAATGCTGATGCTCTGCCACAAGGAAAACAATTCATTATGTTTGGGGTCCATTTTCTTAGCTGCTCCATTTTTGTTGAAGACTTTTTATTACTTCTCAGTTTTTATTGATTCTTTAGACACATTTGTGAAAATAACTATAGTTCTAGCTTCTCTTTTTGTTATTTTAGTGTTGTTTTTTTGTGTGTTATTTTTACGATAACTCATCACTTCTGCATATATGGATGTATGAATATGATGCAGTCAAAGGGGAAAACATGAAACAATAATTCTATTTTTAATCCCGTTTCCTTCAAAAGACGACTGACAAGCATTTTCTTTAAATAAAAGCCGGCATTAAGGAACGTGCCACCCGCTGGCAAACAGCCGGGGATTCACATCAAAGCGCCGGCGCTTTATTGTTTTCTGTCTTGACTGCGACAAAGGCTTCAGAACTGCACTCACGTCACATGCACTCTCAGATGCAGCTTCAGATCTGCTACTGTAAAACAAGCAGCAGATTCACATCTTAGAACTAATCATTTGTCTTTGTATGTGTTGTGTTGTTTTTGTTTTAACAAATACATCTAAAAAAAAAAAAACTAAGATTATTGTGAAAAATTTCAATATTTTGAGTCAGAGAATTAAAAAAGTGTGTAGAACTACTAAGGCTTGTAAAATGCAAAGCTTACTTTTTTTTTTTTTATTGACAACAAAGAGCTAAAGCACAAGTTACAGAGAAAAGATACGTTCACAGCTAGTGCTAATCAGAAGAAAAGACAAAGTTCTCACATTTTCAGTGAATCCTGAAATGTTCATCTGGTGTTTCTCGTTCAAAAAAGGAACCCATTAGCCATCACCATTCTGTCTATAACGGGAGAAACAACGGTTTCCAATATATGCCCGTCTCTAATAAATGTCTGGGCAACTAATGGAAGATTTACAGTCTGCAACACGTCACAAAAGCACTTAAAATGTTACTCTGCATTCGTTCTGGCCTCACAAATAAGTAGAAATCAATGCACTTCGTCAACAAAGATATGAAACAGCTTTTTTGTTTTTCTGAACTGCAACCATCAGGCGGTCTTCTTTCTGCAGATTTGCTTCAGATAAACACATCAGAGACACAATTAACAGTACTGGAGCTGGAGAGGAAGACTGCTGGTGAGAAGATCAAAACTCAGAACAGAGACGGATCACAAACCAGTCGGAAAGAGGAGAAAATGGAAACGGGAAAGAGAGGAGATGATCACATGCAACAACAGAGAAGGTATGCGTGTTTGTCATCGCATGAGGCTAACGTTTATCTCCTTGAACCAAAAAATATTTATAAATGTCGTAATTTAAGGTTGAAAACATTTAAATAAATCACATTTAAATGTATTAAACTATAATCTTTATCTGTTTTATTATGTCTTATTGATGTTTATCTTTATGTTTATTCATGTATTACTTTGCTAATTTCTTATTGATGTTTTATTCTGTTTTTCTTATTTTAACCTTGTACAGCGACCTTGGGTGACCCGAAAGCCGCTTGAAATAAAATGTATTATTACTATTATTATTATAAAGAACAGAAGCAGTTTTCCCAAACCAAAAATCTAAGAACCCATTTTCTGATAAAGCAGCTGAACTTTATGAATAAACTTAAAATTACAGATTTACTTTTTCTCCATTTGCCCCAAATTAGAGGACCACCACATTTTTTAAAAAGCAAGGGAAAAATGTTTGTCCAAATCTTTAATCTGTACACTCCTACTAGGGTTTAGAGAATGCAAGTGCAAAAAAAGGGCAACTTTTTACACTTTAAGACCTCAACCGTTCAAACCGTCAAAGTGAATCAGCTGATTCTGACCTGGAATGAAGCGGCTTCTCAACGATATGCAACACAACATAAATCCTAAAGTCACTTTGAAGGACCTGGTTCACGTTGACGGCGTAAACACTTACCTATTAAAGTGTTCCCAATGGTTTCCCATAGGGCTGCACGATATGAGGAAATGCTTAAATGATATTAATGATCAATATTGTGATAACGTGCGGTATATGAACAAATGGCAAAACAACCAAAGTTCCCATTTCATTCCAACAGTTTCAAAATCATATACATAGGAGACAGACATCTAAGATCCAAGGGGCTCCATCTGATTGGTCAAATGCATAAATGGATTTATTTCATTCATTAACTACTTCAAGCTGCCATAAGATGTTTTTTAGCACGTTTAAGGTAACTCTTTATTGCAATTTTGGCCGTCTTTTGCGATATGCATATTGCACAGCTTTATGTCGCGATAACGATAAATTTGAGATATACTGTGCAGGCCAAGTTTGCCATAACCTTTCACAGAATTTGCAAAACCAAAAATAAAACATTTCCGTCAGACATTTAAAGCTGCAGCTGCCGTATCAACGGCTGTTTCTGCTGGTAAGGAGGAAACTGCTTCAACGTAGGAAAGGGTAGTGCATTTAAAAAAGAAAAATAAAAAAATTTGATTTCGTTCTAATTTTTTTTTAAAGAATTCGCAGATTCTTGAGAGTCGGGACAAAAGACCTTCAGAAAAACAGACTCTGTTCCATTTACAGTTCAAAAAATGTTTTGATTTTCATGATATGTATTGTTTTATACATTTTTAAACCTCATCTTTAATTTGATAGAAATGTTTTCACCATTTTAAAAGACTTGATGTTTTTCAAAGCAGGTGAATATTGTGACCTAATGCCGAGGACAACAGAAATAAAGGATGCCCAATCACTAGTCAGACATTTCAGCAAATAAATCTTTCAAAGAAAATCATTGTTGAGACTAAAACATAACACCAGCATTCACAATTCCTTTAGATCTAACATAGTGAGTGAGTAGATTCATTTTTAAATCAATTATTTTTATCATATCCATGATTTTCATGTAGGACATGATTTGTCCGGACTCTCAAGAAACTACAAAACCGACAAACCTCAGGAAAACATGACATGATCTGTTTTGTTTAGATGTTCGTCACCATTTCCATAGTTTGCTTGTTTCTTCCTACTGACTTCATCCACGAACATTACAGACAAAAACAGGAGATTTCCTCCAAATATAGATTTATTGAGACGGTTGTTCTCCTGCAGCAGAAGCTGTTTGCTCGGCCTAATGTGCAGCGACTGGCTGTCAAATGTTTCCCACACGCAGATAATGTAAGACACTGTTGATGTATGTTATTGTGTTTGGAAAATGCCATTTTTTAATTTTTGTTTTGCTTTATTTATCCGTCACATCTCAAAAGTCAGGACGCGGCTGAAGTGTTGGATTGTTAGCCTCCACTTGGAGGTTAAAGGGAAAATCTTCATCGCAAAGTTTAAACCCGCCGCAAACATTTGAGAGGGAATGAAAATTCAATCAAATAAAGTTGCCGATTTGTGGAAACTTGTAGTGAATTCTCCTCCAGCGAGAGAGAATTAGGCAGTCATCTGTTCAGAAGCCTTACAGCAGAAAGAAAATGTTCCTACGTGTTCAAAAATACACTTCATGTAAAAATAATTAAAATAAACAATATTATAATTCTTTGTGTTCAGAGATGATCTGAGACCGGGATGGGCTCTCAGTGTTATAATGTTGTTCTATGAAAAAAACGATATTGCTTTTATTGAATTTTTTCCAAATCAGAAAAAACTTCTACAAAACAACAACTTTGTTTCATTGAATCTTTATCATATGCAAAAAAAAAGGTAAAACATCTACTACTGTTTTCAGGGTTTTTTTTTTAAACATTAGAGGCAATTTAATTTGAATTATAAGTTTTTAAAATTATAAAACGTGAAATATTGTCTGTCTGTGGCCTAAAGGTTAGAGACCAGTGAGTTGAGGGGACAATCTAACCACGTTTGAATGGTTCCTACATGAAATCTAGTGTACAAATAAGTTCAATTTAGCTGCAGATATTCTACAGGGAATAAAGATAACAGTTTACCCTCAAAAGTTAAGGGAAACTAAAGAACAGAAAATACAAGGCCGACCCATAAAAATAAATCAAACATTTTTCTTATCTCATCTTTCTCTAAAATAAAACTTTATACATTATATTTCAGCTGCTACACCACAAAGACCAACGCCATGTGGTCTCTAAAGGTTGTTAATAGTCTAATCAAATTGCATGTGTTGCATATTTGCTCACATTTTCTATTTGCCTGTAAAAACTTTTTTTTTCCTTCCCTAGGAATCCTGGGGGATTTTTTTCAGCCTCAAGACACTTTTCTAAAAACAAAAAACCAACAGGATGAAAACGGTGAACACTGACAAATATACATGTACACATCTTTGTGAGCAAGGTGTAGCTGCCGCCTTGGTGCAGCAGCAGCGAGGAGCGGGAAATGTTGTGGTGGCGATGTGGCAACTGAGGCGTGACAGAAGCCTCTGCGCGCTGTCACAGCTGGAAAACATCAGGATGGCTTTTCTGGTGTTGTTTCAGGGCCTTCCAGAGTTAAAAAAAATAAATAAAAATAAAGGACATTTTATAAGATATACAGAACAGGGACTTTTTATATTATAGGGAAGCGTTCGATGGAAAACAACAGAATTTTACATTTACAGGTAAAAACAAGTCAGCTAAGGAAAAAATCCCAAACAAAAGTTGATTTGTCACTTTTCAAATAATTTCTTATCAACATTAAAGTTTTCATGCAAAAAAAAAAAAAAAGAAGAATGGAAGAGGCCAAAGTGAATAAATCTCAGAAAAAAAGCTGTATAAGTAATTAATCAGATGTCTGGCGTTGATTCTCGATAAATAATACAATAATAGAGTAACAGTATTAACCTCCTGAGTCTGAACATGAAAGCCTGCCCGATAAAAACAGAACAATAAAGGGGGTGAAAAACTCCAACTCCCATGACCACCCACTTGGTAAAGTGGGAGTAAAATAGATATTTGTTTTTTGTTGGACAGCTCATCATCAGAGGTCTGATGATTGTGGTCACTGAATGCAGGTGTGGTTGAGGAGGGGAAACGCGTTTTGGAGAACTTCAACACCAAACACAAATGCTATTTAGCCATAATTGGAAAAAGATGACAAAAGCTGCTAAGAGCAGAGCCGCAGCCAGCACTGCAATCAGAGCAGCTTAATGACAACACAATGACTCGGCACAAACGCGGGGACGGTCACATGATCAAAACCACTTAGCAACCATCTGGCAACTGTAACCAGCAAGAATCACCCGGCAACCGGAGGCAGCAGGAGAGGAGAGACTGAGGAAGAGACAAAAAGTGGATGAAGAGGGCTGGTGGGGAGAAGAACAGAAAAAATTAAAGCATTAGGGGAAGGTATGGAGGAATGGGAGAGACGCCACCCCTCCATTTTATTTGACACACACAAAAAATACATTTAACCAATAGTAAGGCTTTTTATTTTAGCCCAAATCACAAGTCTTGTCCTTGTTTGCCCTACCCGTTGCTGAGAGCTCTCTGTTTACATGCTCTCCCTCTAGCTTGTAGCCCCCCAGTCCCCGAGTCTGACATTACTGGTGTGACAAAAATGATATTGGCGCATCTGTGGAGGGATTTTTGTGCCCATATTTCATGTGCAACACGTAACATTTTATGTGCTCAAAATTTTATGCCGATTGGTCAAGAATTCTTCCAATCAGGCTGGATCAGGAAAAATTTCTGACCAATCAGGACCAACCTTTTTGTCCATGACTGTGATTGGCTGACTTTTGTGCCCCGCTCTGTGCTAAGGGGAAGAAGAGAGAATTTCTCTCGAGCAAAAGTTGTTTTAATGGCACATATTTGAGTTTTATGTGCATTTTTTCGTCTGCTCCTGATTCACAATGATTTCAATAAATAATTACTTAGAAATGCAACTTTAACCCTAATTTTCTTCTTACCACAAGAACCTGTTAAAAACACCATTTTCATTACAGTGGGTCTATACAGACTTTGGTGAAACTGAACACAATTAAAGGAATAGAGAAGAACAGTAAATGATCGGCTGGTCTAAAAAACAAAAAGAAAATATTTCCCATCTTGTTTGGTTTCTTTGGTGGTTTCAAAAATCCATGACTTGTTTTTTTTTTCTCAGCAGAGTGAGAAACATTTTCATTTCTGTGGCTATACGAGCTGAAAGAAGTCTGGGATTCAGAAACAAAAGACAAAATGAAAGAAGGGTTTGAACTCCATTAACCTTCCTCTTCCTCTGTGAAGGTTCAGACTCCAGTTCTCCTTAAAGTTTCACAAAGCCGAGGCTCTGAACTCTGAACTGGCTGAAAAACAACAAAACATTGTGTGTGTGTGTGTGTGTGTGTGTGTGTCCGAGTTTTTCTTGCAGGAAACACTGAGATAAGTGGACGTTCTGGAATGTTGTCCCTCGTTTGTCTTTGGACTTGCTAAACTTTGTCCAGTTTCCCAGCATTCCTCAGTGATGAACGGCGTTCCTTCACACACAAACAGGAGGCCCCCGCACCCAACCCCTTTCCCGAAACACTTCCATCCACATCACCCAGGCTTCACTCTCCATGTTTGGTGATACTTTCAGCTGTTTTCCCGTTGCAAACACTTCACCCAAACATTTTAAGGGGTTGGATCGCTTTAGTTTGCTTACTTTAACTGGTATGATTTAGGAATAATCGTCTCGTCTAGATCTAGTTCTGTAATAATGCGATCATTTTAGGATCTGTAATAACTTACTCGTTACATTTCCAATTAAAACCCATATTTGCTGTGAAAAGCCTCATTTTTAAATATTTTCCTTCAAATTTGCAGCATTATGACGCAGTTAAAGACAAAAATACAACTAAAAAAGTGGCTTTATGAAGTTTTCTTCTTATTTCTCATTATTTGTCAACTGGACATGTTTTTTTTTTCATGAAAGAAACTCCACTTTCTTTTATTAGTCTAAATAATGGAGCACAATTTCTCCCATCATCATCTAACCTCTCCATGTTAAGCTGATCTCTAAATGATTTTCAACCAAAAGATTTCCTTTGCTCATTTATTTTGAGTTTTTTCTTGATAGTGCTCAGAAATACTTAAAAAAGCTCATTTGGCACAAATTTGAATAACAGCATCACCATTCAATCCCACTTCAGCAATCAATCTCAATGACATCTGACTGTAGGATTACATCTAGCAAGTGTCTGGCCAATTTTGTAACATTAACGATTAAGGTTAAAAAAAAAAGAATATGTATAAATTGGTAAACACACACACTCTACTTTTAATAAATCCATTTCTACAGTTTTGGTTCAAAACCACGTCCAGCTGAGAGGAAAATAAAGAACAAAAGCTCAGAATGCCAGCATGTTAGAAGAAACAGACGTAAGCAGCGATTGAAACTAAAACTGTGACGGTGTGGGATTTTTGATCACCGAGGTGATGAAGCAGCAGAAGTCGCGAGTTTGAGGCTGATGGATTACCAATGTAGTTGTCTGGCTTCGCTTATCCAATCTATTGTCTTCTTGTCGTCTTTGTTTTGTCTATTAGTCACTTAGCAGTGCAGCATTTGTTTCCAATGTTGCACCAACAGCTTTTCCACATTCCCTTACGCGTTCATTCAAAGCCACCTGGGATATTTTGGTTGTTCGACAGCCAAGAAAAAAAAATATCTTTAAAAAAAAAAATGAGAAAGAATAAAGTGCATTTAATGACCGTGTTGTGCAAACATTGCTTGCGTTTGCTTGTGTAGGAAAAAAAAGTGTTAAAAATAAATTCCATCTTTTCTCTTCTTCATGTAAGATTGCCAATTAGAACAGACTGAGTTTATCCAATAAACACACTTTTTTGTATAAATACGTTTGTTTTCTTACTTCAAATCAGAAAATATGTTTTCTGATGATTTAAGGATAAAGCCACCTATAAACATCTACATTGGCTGGTTGATGCCTTAGTCTCGACTGTTCTTACAGGTGGATACGGGGTGTCTGCGGGTGAACAAGTGGCAAACATGTACTAGAGGTAAGATCTTAAGCCCGAGCCCGAGTCAGAACCATGACCCGAATTTCAGGTCGGGGACTAAATGACAGTCATTACGTTCGGGTCGGTTCGGGCCGGGCTTCTCTCTCGCTGACTTTTTTAATAAACATATTCTAATGGCTGCAAAGAAGCTCCTTAGGCGGCGGTTGTCAAACAGCTCTTTATTAATCCTGGATGTCAGAACGGTTACCGCACGAACCGAAAGGCACAGCCAGCTTCTTACTCAGAGGGAGAACGTTCACCGAACGCACACACCCATACACACACAGGTAGACCCCGCCCCCTCCCACCAGTCACCAGCCCACCGTTGATTGACATACACTGTGGTCCAGCAACTGGCAGAAAGAAGGGGGCGCCGGCCACCCGCAGCTCTGCGCACGTGTCATGAATGTAATCTTCCCTCCACAGGCCCGCATCTATTTTGTTTAGGGATCCCCGATATGGAGCAGCAGGAAGTCAAGGAGAAACTTCAGACAGGGGAACTGAAAAGGCAAACGTGCACCGCCGCGGCTGCAGCATTTCTCCGAGTGCGCATCCAGATCTCTCTGTCACTCTCTCTGTCTGGCCTCTTATTCTGGTTTCCAGCATTATTTTGTTGATCAAATGCATTTGTCATGTAGGGAGGAACCTATGCGCAGCGCTTCCAGCGGAACTCTATGCCACAACAGCAGCTTATACGCGCGCGGCTGCAGCGACCATTCTCTGTTAGAAAGAAAATAACTTTCATGATCATAAAAATATGTAGATTATTTTACCTTAAGAAATCTGGTGCGTTTTTTTCTGCCAAAAATACTATGGCATAAATTGAAATTTCGGGTTTGCTTCGGGCTCGGTCCTGCAAATCAAGTTAATTGGTCGGGTTCGGACCGGGTTCCGCTTTAATGCCCGCGGGCCTGTGTCGGGTCGGGCCGGATTTTTTAGGCCCACTCTTACCTCTAACCTGTACGTCCCACACAAAATTTCAAGGTCATGAATAGCTTTGACATGTCGACATGTCAAAGCAAACACTCCTACAACATCCTAGGGTAAGAAAAAATGAAGCCGCATGTCTGACATACTCACGTCTAATAGCTTTATTACTTTCTGCAGGAAGCTACACCGCTAAGGAGAGAGACTGAGAGACTTTGAGCTAAATCGGAACAAGGAAGTGAGGACGTTAACCATTTCTGATTGGTCAGACTGATTACGTACGATTAGGCCTCCAAGAATGATTGGTGGAGACAGTTAAAGGGGCGGGACTTTTCCACAAACAGACCTACTGGTCTCTGCTGAAACTGTGGCTGATTTGCGATAAACACAGTACTCTGTGTTTATCAGGGTGTGTTTGGTTGAACAGAGATGATATCCTGGAAATGTTAAATGTTTTTAGATTAATAAAAATAAGTAATTTCCCATGATACACCTGACCATCTCTCACACTGGTTAAAAGATTGCACTAAGGCTTAAGCTGTCTCCATTTTTAGATCCACAGTGTTCACTCGCTATATCACAGTTCACCTTATACGGTCTTGCCGTTTAGCTGATTTTTTACAGCGTACCTTTGCCTGCTTTCATTCTTTTAAACACCACATTGTGTTCTGTGTCCTGATTGGCTATTAATCTTGTCAATCAGTGCCTCTGCAAAGAGATGCAGCAGCTTGACACAGTTGCATCTTCCCAGAGATCAGATTTTTTTTTTGCTTTCATTCTATAATACTGGACATATTTTTCTATGAAAGTTTGAAATTTGAGTTTAAAGAACAGAGAAAAGTGTGAACATGTTCTGAGAAAATTTTGGACCATGTGTAGAGAGGTGTTTTACAGCCTTAAAAACATCTACGATTCTAATTTGAGGATTTAACCCATTGCTGTTTATTTATGGAACGTATCCTACTTTAAAATCATACGTTCTGGTAGCATGTATCATATCACCTTCACCTTATTAGGACCTTATTGACCACATTGGTGTTCAATAAGGTGCTAATATTGGTGGTCAATAAGAAAACAAACCTATAAACATATCACCAGAGAAAAATCTCAGTGTAGTTTTCTTAGGACAACTGTGTTAAGACTGTCCACTTTAACTTGTCAGATCAGTCTCACTCAGCGTCACCCCCAAACAATCCTTGGGCTCCAGGTTAAGCCTCCTGTTTTTGTACCCGATTCCAGCTGACTAATAATCGCCCGGCACGCTTTTTCTGAAGCTCGGATGAAAGGAAATTCCCCCAGAGGCAAAATCCTTTACAGCTCCTGATTGAATTTTACCTTGAATGAAGCAACTGCCAATCATTACCAACCCACTAAACACATGAAGGAGATGATGCTTTGGTGTAGGAACGCTCACTTGACCTTGAAGCTTTGAGGGATGAATTTAGGGAATTAAGCAGGAAGGGCTGGAAATCTGCCTGGAAACCTCTTATGGTGGACAGACTGGAGGTTTAATGTTGAAGCGTAGATCGCATGAACCCCACATGAAGAAATAAACTCCGTGACTTCTAATGACGTAACGGCCAGAGGAGAAAAATACATTGACAGAGGGAGGGATTGATGGAGGGAGAGGTTTTCCTGGAAGATCACTGGAAAACAAAACAAAAAAACGGGCGAAGAAGAGGAGAGGGGAAATTGGAAGGGAAGGGGGGGGACAAAGAGGTAGCCTGAGGGTCCACTTAAGCTAATTAATGGATCATCGTGCACATCCAGCGAGCGTGCACGTTGTGTTTTAAGGGGGCTTAAGTCTTCATCCATTAGACAAATGAGAGAGCAGGAGGGAGGCTTCAAGTGGAAGACTAATGGGCAGCAAAAACACACACTCACGCACACGCGCACACACACGGCTGCAAAGAGTAATCAGTCTTCTGGACTAATCAGGATTTTTTAATGAACATGCAATCTCTCACTCTGAGGCAACGAAACACACTGATTGAATTAGAGTAAAGCTCAGTCTGTAGCCAAAGGGAGACACAGTGGTGGTGTGGAAAGAAAAGGGATGATTTGGATGAAGAAGCGAGGAAAATTTGCATGAATGGTTGTATATGTAATTTGTTTGCTGTTTTGGTGCTAAATAGCAGGAAGCCAGAAGCCCCAGTCGGTCCCAAAAAGTCACAACTTGCAGCTATTTTCATTTCCTGGACAACCCAACGACTGAACAAGTTTCTGAAAGGGGTAACTTGGTTTTTGAAGGTGCAAAGTATACAAAGAAATGCAATTGTTTGAATGTTTTGTCCATATTCTCACTGAACCTTGATCACAGGTGGGTTCACAGGCAGGATTACTGAGCACTTTAATGTTAACTCGAGTTATTTCTCATCCTTTGATTCACACATGAGCGTCTCAAGTTGAAGAGCACGCCTTGAAGATGATCCCTGCTCAACAGGTGGCCTATGAGCTTCTCTGATATGTTTAGGAATGATAATCAGATTCATTCAGGAAGATTAGAGCTACTTCACAAGGTTCATTCCAGCCTACATCCCAAGACACTTCACGCTTTAGTCCCAACTGCCCCAGCGTGTGTGGATACAGGCTGTCTGTGGGCAAAGAATGGGCAAACCTGTACAGGGCTTGCATGTGGCCAGAAGGAAATGTCAACATCGTAGACTGCTTGGTGAACCCATAGAGCCAAAATGCTTTTTTCTATGAGCATGCTGCAGGCAACAGATCCTAGTGAACACTTCAACAACACGCAACTAGGCGAGATGCTAGCTTCTTGTACTAAGTCTTGTTTTCTACAAAACAAGCCATTAGTGCTGCTTAAGTGTTAAGTGCTAAGTGATAAGTCTAACGAATACTTCAAGATACACTTCCCACATGGATGACAATCATGTGGTCTGTCAGTGTGTAGATAAAAAAACATGGGTTAGTTTCCCAGAGGACGCAATGAGCTTCATCCAGTGTGGGTTCTTTGGCAAAACCAAGTCTGGGTCTCCCTGTGCCTGTCCCCAGCACGGATAAAATAGTGTTGGGTCAGGAAGGGCATCTGGCATAAAACTCTCTGCCAAACCACCTGTGTGAATCAGAGGAAACTGATTTTTTTGTGGCGACCCCTGACAGGATGTACCGAAAGGTGAACAACCTTAATGTGACCGTATGAGCCTCAAGAGACCTGCAAGACACACCTGCCCCCCTCTCCATGACCTTCCACCGCCCCAAAAAACACCCGCAGCTCCCGTATGGGTCAACCCCCTGAACAGGTGCATGTGTTCAAGGCTTAAGTGGCAGAAAAAACTCCCAGCAATTATTGTACTTTTCCGCAATTTTCACTTTAGAAAGAGGATATCAGTATAACTGAAATGCAAAATTCTCTGATCTGAAATCACTTCTGAGCCTCTGGGAGAACAAGGGATCCTTCATTTAGACAACAACAGACAGCCGTTGCAGAGAAGTGTAAAATATTTTAATCAAGTGTTAAAAAGACAGAGTAAATCACTCTGAAATCTAATCTGGTTTCATGTTGGCACAAAAGAATAGATGCCAGGTTGTTTCTTATCAGATGGTTAAAAAGTCAAAGGTGGGTCATCACTAGTCACTTTCACATAGTTACATTTACTTTGGTAACTTTTGGCAAACCTTGTAGTAGTTTACTTTTAATGTTCTACTTTTTCTCAAGTGTATTACTGATTAAAAACAGCTGACCTCTGCCACGTTGCCCCACATTTTCACTGCTGTCATAAAATACATTTTCTACACTTCTACACGTCTGTAAAAAGAGTTTGAGTTTAATCTGCTTAACTGCTTATTGGAATATTTCAGACCAAATTACATTTCAAAAATCACCAACCTCTACAAAAAAATTGAATTCTGGTTGAAATTTTTCTTTACTTTTATACTTTTAGGTATCTAATCAAACTCAAACTTTATTTATTTATATAGCGCCTTTCATTTCACTTAAAAACACAAAGCGCTTAACATAGAAGCACATAAAATAATCATAAAAAATGAAAATTATTAAAAACAGAAAACACAGGACAATCACACACAGATGGGACCCCTCCCTCACCAGATTCCTCCCTCCACCCACCCCGTTCCCCCAGTAGAACCCTTAACACACAAAGAACTGCAGCGAACTGCACATTTTACTTCTACTTTGAATAAATTCTAGTCTTGTTTGGGCCTCTGGTATTTCTTTAGCGTGTGTGAACACAGGAGGCTTGAAAAACCTGTCTTGATAGGACTTTTTCTTGTAATATGTTCGTTTGTTTTTTTTTGTGAACTGTCATTTTACTGTTTATTGTGTGTGGTTGTGTGTTTTGCTACCGGACACCTGAATTTCTCCCTTGGGAGATTAATCAACTTTATATGTATCTATCTTTTGTTCCCACTCCCACACGCCCACATCTCATTCTCAGTGTCTGGAGTTTGTCCTTTACTCCACTTCTTTCTGGTAAAGAAACACTGGCTTGTTGAAATTTGGGCCACTGAAAAGATAAAAAAAATAATACCTGCCTAAAGTGGGTCACCTCTGAGACCAAATGACACACAGGAGGTCTACGGTTTCCTGAAAATTCAATCTGATTTCTTTCAATTTCCACTTTGTCAGAAAGAGGAGCAGCAAACGCCTGATGGACTGTTTTATTTTTAAGCTGCTAAAGAAACCAGGTCAAAGAATGAGATAGGATAACTTAGGTAAGGAGAGAAAAAAGGAATACCTGGGACAAAAAAGAAGAAAAAAACCACAGAAGACGCTGAAGGCGTTTGGAAAGACCAAGCTCTAAATATGAAGCAATTTGAAGAAAATTTAACCATGTTTCTAATTTAACAGAAGACTATTATTACTGTTAATGTAATGGCATTGGCTCTTTTTTTTCTCAAGTAGAGGTTAAATAATGTAATCGAAATGAGACTGAATTTGAATAAACCGCCCCAACACAAAATATTAAGGTCATAGATTGCTTGGCAAGCCCGTAGTGCAAAAATGTTTATGCACCTTTTTTCCTTGGGCATGCTGTAAGCGACAAGTCATAGTGAACAACATGCGAAGGTAAAGTTTGGGTGAACCAGGTGACAAATATTTTGACATCTTTTAACCCCCCAAATCCTGCGGACTGGACAAAGAGCCCGTTAGTGATGTTCAAGTGATAAGTGTGCGCTCCTTGCCTGTGGCCTGACTGATGGAAATGAGGGAATAAGACAATTTGAGCTTCTATTGGCACTTGTGTATCCTGGGCACACCGTGTGCACAAAGTCAATAAGGAGCTGGTGCTCGCCAGTCCTCTCTATGATCCTCCACGGACAAGCCAAAAACCCACAGCACCAGATGGGATTAATGTGGATGGCTGGATGGGACCAAGGCTTTGTGGGACCAGTAATGATAGGTTCACACCAGTCTTGGTAATGCACGTTCAAGCGAACACTTCCAATAAAAAAAGTATATGTAAATGTGCATATGTTCTCTTTTTGGGCTTCCGCGTTCAAAACTGCCGTGTTCATGCATCGCTACTCACGTTTTGAAGTCAGTCTTAAGGGTCTACAAACAAAAGGCGCAGTCATTAAATGCAAGTTTAAAGTTGAAACCAGTTGAACTTTGACCGATCGGGGACTTGGCTTTGGTAGTGATGGTGATCCATAAACGACACTCATCAAGCACACCATCTGTCTCCAAAGACCTGAGACTCCTCCAAAAGTGATCATGAAGAACAAATTAATATTTACTGTTGGAATTATGTGACACCAAGTCCTTCATGTATCAGAGGAAATGCTGTGAAAGAAAAACCCAGGAGCAAGATTTGTGAGATTTGGACAGATTCGATATTTCTCACTAACAGCCTGTATTGGATAGAACAATGCATTCTGGAACATGCCCAGTGTGTACACAGCACAAGGGGGCAATAAAGGGCGGGTACTTACACGTTAATAACAGTGTGGCGTAAGGGCGCCATACAACACCATCATCTTACATTAGCTTAAAGTCCCATTAGCTGTCACAAACCTAGGTCAAATTCGATTTCTGCATTTGACCCATTTCTTGGGGGAGTGGTGAGCTGCACACTAGAAACGGTTTGGTAGTTTAACCCCCAATCCAACTTCTTAATGCTGAGTGTCAAGCAGGGAGGCATTGGGTCCCATTTCTAGAGTCTTTGATATGATGCGGCCTGGATTTCAACTCACAACCTTTCAGTTTCAGGGTGGACACTCCACCACAAGGCAGGTTATCTTCTCAAAATGCTAACAAAACGCACTACAATCATGCGTTCTATTTTTATGACATCCCTTGTGGCGGTCGTACGATCCTCAAGGGAACTGCAAGACACATCTGCATTCCCGTTAAGATCACTATTCTCTACGACCCCCCGTGGACAACCCAAATACCTGCAACCTCCCTTATGGGTACACATGACTAGGGCTTTAGGTGTCAACTACTGTGGAGGACCAAAAACAACCATTAAGGGGCCAATGCTTGGACCTCACCGACTAGGACATCGTTTGATAACCTCAAGGAAACTGCAAGAAACTACCTTAAGATGCAGCTGCTCCTCTGAACAACCATCTACAGACCCAAAAGCCTACAGCACCTGTACAGATCACACGTCTAAGCGAATAAGGTTTAGGGATAGGCTGCCGGAGCCTATCCCGGCCACTCGTGGGCAACGGTAGGGGACATCCTGGTCAGGTCGCCAGTCTGCCGCAGGGCCAAAATCACACACCCACGCACGCTCATATTCACACCTATGGACAATTTAGAGTAACCAATTAACCTATGAAGCATGTTTTTGGACGGTGGGAGGAAGCCGGAGTCCCTGGAGAAAACTCACACATGCACGAGGAGAACATGCAAACTCCACACAAAAAGGTCCCCCTTGAACTGCTGACCGTCTTGCTTTGAGGTAAGAGCGCCAACTAACTCATGTTTCTTAAAAATGTGGAAGAATTTACGATTACATCTTAGGGAAAATGTTTCTGAGGTTGCCATCGTTCAAAAGTCAAGACTCATTCCTGAACATTTTTGAAAACTCTCTTTTTGCTTCTTTTACTGCTTCTAAAACCCTCAATTCATCTTTTCTGCTGACCTTCTGCGTCAGCATCACTCCATTACAGAGGCCGCTCAGCTCTTTTAAAGCTTTACTTCATCACCCATTCTGTCAAAAACCAAAGACAGCTTCACAGAAAGGAAGGACGTGTTACAGTCCGGAAAGGTTTTTAGATGCAGAGACTGTGCGGACAGGATACGACACACTGAAAACACGGTTTGTGGTAAAGTTGTTCTAAGGATTAAAACACAGAGACAAATACTAGTTTGACCTGGCAAGCTGGGCATTTATGGAAGACATGAGCTCAACATTTTAGCCTGCTAGGAGAGAGCGCTTGGAGCTCGTCTTTAGCTGCATTCCCAGAGTCTCTGGAGTCAAAGTTCAAGGTACCAGTTTCAGCTCGTGCAGCTCATTATTTCCTCAGCAGCTTCATCTCTGCAGCCTGAACTCAGGGAGCTAAAGACCTCTTTCTTGTCAGGTGAACGGAGAGCAGAAAGGTCTCAAACAGGCTCTGGGGGAAAAAAAATGCCTTCACATCTTTATTGGAACATACTTGCAGACCGACGATGGAGGGAGCCTGTTATCCCCCAACACATGTGTAAACACACAAGCACACAATGAGAGGTGTGGGGAAGGGTTCAGAGGGGTATTACAGCCTTTTCCAGAGTGGATGAAGAAAGGAGAGAAACAGAGGAGGGGGGGGTGAGGTCGAATCTCATCGGATTAAATCGGAAAACAGACGTGGCCCCACCCTAACCCAGCCAACTGCTCAAGGACACACACACGTAGACACAAACACACACACAAACACAAGAAGATAAACCCTTTCAGCCGTATAAAGTCTCAAAAAAAGAGGCCATGTCGGCATTTAATGCTTTTATTATTTTAGCGAGATTTGACACATAAGTTCACCCTTGTTCCACTAAAACGCTCAAAAACAGCTCTTTATCAAATCTGGCTTAATATAAGCAGACGCTTCACCTTCACTGTTTGGCTATAAACGGCATAGAACAATCAATGCAATTTTAAAAGATGTTATTTAGAAAGACTGAAAATGTAAAATAATAACAAAAATGTTACCAAGCACAGACAGTCACACACACATTTTGACAATATACGGTAATGAAATCTTCTTTATGATCATCATACTAAACAATTGTACATAAAAAATGTCAAAATAAAAGCTGATATAAACTTGAACTTAGTCCTTTTTTGTCCTAACTGTAGACCAAATTTTTGCACAAACAAACGCAATAAAAGCATGAATCTTAAAAGAATTCATACTTATTTTATCATAATATATTTTTTTATTTTAATAAAATAAGCTTAAAATCCTATTAGCTTTTCCCATTCTGTCTAAAACGTCTGCATATAGTAGCAGGAACAAGATCTGGGTAGAACAGATGAGCCAAAGGTGTTGGCACATTTAGACAGTTCCTGTTGCCTGAACATGTGGGGTATGTTTTGGTTTTTTTGGCAGATTGGAATGCTCCACCTCATTCTTGCAAACAGTGCTCCACTGTACGACATAGTAAGTCTGTTTCAAGTCATTCAAGCCCTAAAACGTTTCCTTACACTAATCTGGATTCAAATCCTAAACTGTTGTGTTCGTGTGTACAAAGTGTGAAGTTCCATTTTTCACTAGTTTGAAGGGTTTTCCAGAGTCGCTGTAACAATTCTTCTATGTTTGTGTGCGCATGTGTGTGTGTGTGCATGTGTGTGGTGTTTCACTCTGCAGAGGGGTCACCCCCGGCCTCCACATGGACAGAGATCAGATAATCCCTCCTGGCCTAAATCCTTGACTGAGGAGCAGCGCAGAAGGAGGGCAGAGACCAGACCCCCGACAAAAATTTGGGGCACAGCCGTTTTGCTTAAGAAGTTTGAAAAAAAAAAAGAAAAAAAAAACGTTCCATGGCAAATTATGTTTTCTTTTCAGACAGTGGGGTAAAAAGGAATTACTACTGTTAATTAATTAACAGTTAATTGTTAATTAATTTAAAAGTATCATGAAAACGTTCTGCAAACAAATAATGCTAAACTATTTTTTTGGCTTCAATATTTCATCGGAATCCAAACAAAAAAAATATTTTTAGGTTTTTATCTGAATATATACTTAATGAAATCAGCAAATATTCAAGGTGATTTTTTCTGTTTTTATTGTAAAACAAATACTTTTTCTCATTCTTACCTCAACAAGCTCAAAGCATCAGAGACTGAAACAATAATGTGCAACTACTTTTATGATATATGTGGTTTTAATGATGTTTATTTTTATGTATTCTTTCTATTGAAATGTGCTGCCTCTTGGCCAGGAATCCCTTGGAAAAGACGTTTCTAATCTCAATGGGACTTTCCTGATTAAATAAAGGTTAAAAAAATACATTAAAAAACTTCTCAATCTTACCTCAACTTTTTAAAATGTTGCTCTACTCTAAACTCCAAGCAGATTTTTAAAGAAAAAAAAAAAAAAAACTACACAGCCTCTTCACCTCTCATTTAAAATTTTTGTAGCTATGCAAAAAAAAGCTACTTTGAAAAATTGTAGAAATAGATCAAATTCTCCTAAATCCATAAATATATTGTTTGTTATGTTAATTTTTTTGTTTTATTTGACAAGCGTTTTTGTCATATTTTTGCAAGAAAATAAAACCCATCCATCCGTTTTCTAAACCTGCTGCATCCCTGCTGTATCACGGGGTTGCTGGAGCCCGTCTCCGCTACTATTGGGCGAGGGTGGGGTACACCCTGGACAGGTCGCCAGTCTGTCGCAGGGCCAAAACATAATATATAAATTAACACATAATGTTAAAGTGTTTTGAAATAGTTATTTTAGTTTAAACCGCTATTCAGCTAAATCTGTAGAAGTAAAAAAACAAAATCTGTTACTCTCTGATTCTATGAATGAGTTTCTTTCTGATAAAAAAAAAAAATCCATCAGAGAAGTGTTGTTTGTCGTCATGTTGGTCTAAAGCTGATTAAGTGAGACAACAAACAGTAGAAGCCGACAGCAGTCAGATATCAAAGCTGCTTTCAGGGAGAGTCTGACAAACTGTAGTAAAAATAGACAGCAGGTTGCCATTATGACTGCTCCAGTCAAAGCTAAAGTTCACTTTGTGAAAGTACAAAGAGATACGTCTTCCTCCACTTCACAACACACACACACACACACCTACACACACACACACACACATGCCTTCCTAGTGCTTCAATTCTATTTTAATAAAGAAGTTTCTTGGTCCAAGCCCATGCTGTGTTGAGAGGGAGACTTTTATTTTGAAAGGGCGTTTTAGTGCCAGTATATTTTTTTACATGAGGAAGGTAAGGCTGTTTTCACTGGAAGCATCATCCATGCCTTCATTTCTGCAACTCCAGCTGGAGCAAAAACGTTTATAGCTTTTCTTTCAATTCTTTTATTTTGAAAAATCAAAACCATTTTCCACAGTGCGCTCCAGCCTGGTGTGTCTTCCATCAGCACTGGAGTCCAGAGAGAAGCTCAGAGGCAAACAAGTTAATCTGGAGTCAAACCAAAACTCTGCCACACTTTTCCGCAGAGCGTTTGACAGCCATCTCCACTCTTCACGTTTTTACTACATTAAAAAAAAAGGCAAATTCTACAAGAAGTCGTGCTTATAACCCACCATGAAACTCTGTCAGCTTCTTTTGCATCATTAATTAATAATTCTTTATTACAACATTTTTAAATAATTTCTTGTTAAATTGTATTAGTTTAATTAGTACAGGTAGATTAGTTTCATTTAGGCGCAAAGTTTGTGATTTTAATCCTTAAACATTGAAGGATTTCAGACAGAAATGGGAGCAAATTATGATCCAGAAAAAGAATAATATACTTAAATACGGCAGGGATTTTGATGACATTGAAAGACATCATTTTTAGGAATCTAAATAAAAGTCAGAGTTTCTTTTTTATATTTCCAATTAATTTTGTTTTATACTTGGGATTTTAGTGAATCCTGCTAAACTCCGCCCCTAAACTGTAAATATATCTGGATTATTCTAGCAAGTCTAAAAACAGAAAAAAAGAAGACAACACTCATGCATACCTAGCATGAGTGTTGTGTTATCCATATTTACTAGCACCTCAGTGATTCATCTCATCATCTACACATACAGCTGGTTGTGTTAAACATCCTTTAAATTAGTAAACATGATGGTCTGGTTAATAACTTCATAAGCAGAAAATAAAATAACTCTAATTTTGTTCACATTGGGCAGCAGTAAAAGGCAAAAACACACAAAACACATGCATATTTACTGTCTTAACAACATTGTTCATAATGGAATAAGGCAGTGGGGAATCAGAATGCATCCCTCCACTCACAAAACACACTCTTCTGTATTTACTGTGACGTTTTGTTTTGAACTACTCGATTATATCCAATCTTCTATTTTACAGTATATGCCCTGTCTGCATAAATCCATAAATAATCAATTTTTTATCAAAAAATACATTTTACACAGATGTTTCTACGTTTTCTGTGGTTTTTTAACGCCTCAAATGCATTTTCCACTCACTCTGGTTTGTTTGGATTTCCTATTTTTAGCCTTTCAAAACTTCTCGCTCCTATCCAGAATCTTATCAGATCTGTGTGTGGTCTTAACAGATTTTTAACCTTCACTTCTCGCGTGGGATTTTTATGTTTTTTTTTTTACCCAAAGGGAAGCTGGCAGAACTTCAGTTCAACACAAACCCTTCCTCCACAAAATCCTCCAGTCACAATTCATTACAGTCACTTCACTCATTGTGTTTGATTCCTACAAAGACACAACAAGACCCATCATGAATGAGTCTTTGGAGCTTGTCTATCATAAACTGCTTTTCTTACACTGAACTCCAACCCAGATGCCTAAAATATTCAGTTTTACATATTTCTGGAAGCAGACATCGACTTCTCAGCGCTGTTGTGTGCGGTCGTCTTTGCTCATGTGGCACCGGTTTTGTGATAAATAAAACATTTGCAGTGAATAGACTTGGACTCCTCTAGCTTTAGTGAACACCATCTAAGTAAGCCTTTAAAGAGGCTAAAAATCTTTCACCTGTACAACACCAACCTTTTTTTTTCTTTTCCTGAAGCACCTACAGCCTACTTTCAACAACACATAATTGCATTTGCACAAGGGCTTCACAATATGAGGAAAACTCTCGCTATGCGATAATAATGATCAATATTGCAATAGCGATAACTTGCAATACCTGAACAAATAGCAAAACAACTAAAACCATCCTGTTGCAGTGAAATGGAAATGATCATAATAATAAGAGTCAACATAACTTAAAATACACTCTAAATGACCCTCGTCTACATAGGAGGCAAGCATCTAACATAAAAGAACTCCTAAATAGATACATGAAAGAGCTCCATCCGATTGGTCAACAACGTGAAGGCATACATACGATTGCTCAAATGCATAAATGGATATATTTGATTAATTTGATTTGATTATGAAAGCACCACAGTCAGTTTATTGCAGTTCCCCAAAGGCTTTAATATCAACAGAACCGACTCCAGCAGAAGACGGGCGTCAAAGAAGGAACGGTGTCATCTGCATAGAATTATTTTGGTTTAGCGCTCAACTCCCAAGCACTTGCATGCTTGGTAAACTTATGATCGCTAAAGAAGGTTCAGTAGTTCTGCTGGAGCAAACCAGAGTAACTATTGTGCACGGACATGTCCTGAGTCTGCAGATAACTTTAACATAATTTTAGCCCCGTTTTTAGGACTCCATGCAGTCCAGAATTTAAGCACTTTTTAACCTTTTCACTCAAATGTAACTGATCATTTCATTTAAAACCAGAATTACAAAGATGCTTTGATAAGCAGCTCAGTGTTGCTGCTGAAGGTGCAAAGACCACAACCTTTTCACTCTGTTGAAAGCTCTGTATGTGACACGCTGTTGCACCCAAACACCTTAAGACTATGAGAAAGCATTTAACCCAACAAAGTGAAATACAACATCTCCATGGCATGAGGGCTGGGCGGCAAATGGGTTTGATCAATTAATTCGAATTTGTTGTTTCAGAAGATTTATTTTTGGGAAAAATCTGAATTTTATTTTCCAGTACTCTGCTTTCCTGGGCTTCCCATTTCTCATAAGGTGCAGATGTGAAAACGAACTTGTTCCATAAAAAGGCCAATGTAATTCGCTCGTATTTACATACAACGAAGCACAAGAACTGCTAGACATTCACCTTGGCCACACATAATCCGTATGGCAAAGATGCGCACTGTTGTGTTACCCGCATGTTTTAACCCTAACCCTGTCCTAACAAGGTGTAAACAGTGACTGCCCAGATAAGATACTTCTGTTCTTGCTTTGTGGATAAACCTGCCTGAAACAAAAGGACCAGACAGTCAGAGCTCCACCCAGAGCTAAGGAAACAAAAAGTCTGCTAGAAAAAATGTCAGTCTCTCCAGTCAGATCAAAATACTATTTTAAGCAAAGAAAAACAATGGTAAAAAAGTATGTTAGCAATTGGAAGTACTGGGAACACGTTTTCAATGCACTAGTTTACTTTTAATATGTGTTTTATGGAGCTGGGGCAGATAAATGTAACTGCATATGAAACACAAGTAGTTAGAATTTCTAGAAAAGAATATCATTTTATTACAGGCTCAAGGTTCAAATGTAAAGTCATAAGACATCCAGAGGATATCGTATTTAAATAATATAACATAAACTTAAAACTATACGGGCTTAAAAAGGCATGGAGCAGGAAGCTTATGGCCCGTTGATGGTAGCTTCTACATCACTGCTACAAGCATTTGGTGTTTTTTTGTTTGTTTTTTTGTTTTTTAAATGGCATTCTTTGTCTGCTCGATTCACATTGATTTGAAAAAAGAAATAATTCAAAAAACAACTTTAAGCTTAGTTTTTCTTAATTTATGTCCCCCATCATCAGAAAAAACCACAAGCACGTGTTAAGCACACCAAAATCCCAGTTTTCATTGTAGTGGGTTTTTGAACGAGCATGAAGAGTGTCAGCTCCTACAGTAACCAACATCTCACTCTTCCTGCACCACTGTGGTCTTTTTTAATGAAATCCTGAGGGCATCATTAAATGCCACCTGCAGCCTCTGCATGCTAGATGCCCTGTAATTAGTCCATAGGTGTGCAATAAACAGAGCAGAGCAGTAAGATTTAAATAACAAAATCTGTTCTGTATCAGAAAATGAGTCAAATCTGAGTGAACAGCCAGAACATGAAGTAAACAGTGTCAGTCATGTATAGGATCATTTCAATAACAAAATATATACTTTGGTCACAAAAAAAGTATAAAATTAGCATACAATAAATAGATGAATTTCTGTGGAAATGGTGCTAACATTTTATACATATAAATAAAATGTAAAAAATGGTTTTCGAGACATTTTTAACTAAATATTTTAGTATTGGGATTATGGCTAAAGCATTCAATTTTTTAGATTTGAACCACTTTAGTATTTTATGCTAATTACCTGCAAAATGTCAACCTCTTTTTGTTCAAATTATAAAACTGAAAATGCTTGAAATAAAGTACTAACTAAAACAAAGAACAAAAACTAGACAAACTAATCTTAAATTGCAACAAAACGGATGGTTTTCAGAGGAGTTTGAATCAATAATTTGGAGCATAAATTAATGATTTAGGTTTTTGGGTTTAGATTCCATTAAATGTAAAAAGACCTCAGCAGCCTAATTGTAAAAGCAAGACTTGCTGATTTAAACTTTACTGCATATAAAGAGGGAAAACAGGAGTAATTATAAATATGCAAAACTCTCTTACCTAGAATTGAGGACAGTCCAGCAGGTCCAGAGCACACAGCAGAGCCAGGAGGCAAATGAGGGAAACCCAAATCCAAGCACAAGCTCCAGTCCAGAATCCCAAGGTCCAGAATGCAAGAGTAATTCAATCCCAGTTTCTCAAACCTTCATAAATCTGATGAAGAAAAAAAAACAGGGAGATTCAATCAAAAGTGAAATCAGAGCTTTAATCTTTGCACGTTGTCTAATGAACATGGTCTAGTTTTTCCTCACAAATCTGGGACAAACTAACCAGCTTTGAGTGAAAGCAGGTTTCTTTGAGAGCACAAGCCTGGATCTTTGTCACACGAGGTATTTGCATGTTTGCAAAGCATAATTGAGAGCTCCAAACCACATTCATTTGCCATATTCAAACAGTGTTCGCATCATGAATGCCATTTCCTTTTGTGATTGAAGGAGAAACGTCAACATCCTCAGAAAGTGGGTTTGTAATAAAGTTTTGATAGTAGCCATTACACACTGAAATCTGAAATGACAGATTGCACAACTTTGAAATGTTTGCATTAAAATATGGTTTCCATCCAATTTGTTGTCATTTTTTGTCACTTATTTCAGAACCTGCTCAAAGTCAATCTGTTCACATGGGAATGAAAGTTTCCAGCGATGTTTTCTGCATTTGAAGGGTATCCATAGCAAACCAACTGGAGTCCTTTTTGCAAAAACATCTTTAGTTAGATAGATGTTAAAGATGTTCACTATGAGCCATAACCATTGACTGTATGACAACTAGACTGAGTGACCCCTCCCCCTTGGCGTTCCAAACAGGAAGT
Source organism: Oryzias curvinotus (assembly GCA_023969325.1). Taxonomy (NCBI): domain Eukaryota; kingdom Metazoa; phylum Chordata; class Actinopteri; order Beloniformes; family Adrianichthyidae; genus Oryzias; species Oryzias curvinotus. Next base: position 8,798,885 of record CM043716.1, on the reverse strand, counting down.
ACCTGCAAAGGGCCCAAAATCCCACAGAGAAAATCAGTCATTTTTATTCAGAATAACCATTTTCGCTCTGCTACCGTTTATTAAACGCGTTCTTGTAAGACCTACATTTTTTTCATTAAGTTTTTTCGGAAGTGCAAGTCATTCAAGTTATAAACCGATACCAATCTGATGCCTCAATAAAAGTCCAACGTTGAAAACTTGACAGATTTGCTAAACTTCTGACGATGCCATAATGGATCAAGACAAACACCTGCAGCTGGAAATGAATATATTGTAGCTCCTGTTGAATAAAAGCCTCAAACTGCCAGCAGCTTCTGTTATTTTTTGGTTCACCACCAGAGCTTCTGCTCTAATAGTTTGTTTTTGCTCATGTAAACTTTGTCTGCCTACAAAGAGTGTTTTGTTTCTCTTATTAAAGGTTGTGTTTATCGATTAGCTTTTTCCAGTTTGCGGCCCACAGACGGCGGCGATGACGGCGGCGGCGGCATAAACAAAAAGAGAAAACAACAGAAGAGGATGTGCTGCTGATGCCCCATTAACTTCAGCCAACTACTGTATGTGCTTCATCAACTCATTCGAAATTTTTCATCGAAATCACAGCTGACATGCACAGCCTCTACACACCATTACCCAGCAACCCCCAGCGCGCAGCTCCGACGTGCGAACGCACAGAGAGAACAGGCTCGGTTCATTAACAGCCTGCAGGCCAGGCCTGAAACTCGCTTTATGTTTTCATGCTGAAATTCACACGGCAGCCGAGTCGAGACCAAAATCAATTTGTCTACATTAAAATCTGGCAGAGACGTGACACACAATCAAACATACACAGCTTCCTACAGACTCTCCAATTGGTTCTAGCAGTCTGAGCTTTCAGCCAATATGAGGAAAAACGCCTCTCAGTGGGACCAATTCTGTGCTAAAACCAGGGATTATCTGACGCAGAAGGACCCAAAGAAAAGAGGTTGACAATTACAATCGACAATAACTAAGAAACATCTAAGGAGACTCCTGTAGAGTATGAAAAGTGCCAAAAGTACCAACTTTAGGTAAATGACAATTAGGAAAACAGGATAGGTATGATGTGCAGAATGTGCAATAAAGTTCCTTTTTTTTTTTTTTTCCCCAAAAATGAAAATTATTGGAGGGTTTTTCAAACATTTTAACAAGCCAGAATTGTGATGAAAACTAACAGCAAGATAATAAAAGAAACAGAAGGACTTTTCCAGAAAAAACAGGGGTCTTAATATATAAACCTTTCATAAAAGTTGCAGTGAGAGGTTTTTTAAACCTTAAACTGCCTGCCTGACCAAACGGTTTAGCACATTTGATTGTGTGGTTTTACTCACCCAAGGCAATAAGAAACACAAACAAGAAAACAATATTGATTTTTTTCTCTTGCTAGACTTGTTAAAAGGTTTAAAAATTGACGTGTTTTCCTATTTTCCACCGGTGTAAAATATTGTGCTCACTTCACTTGTTACTGGAGGTGAAAAAAAAAAATTCTTTAGTTTTACGTAACATGATTTTCTTCATATATAACCATTAACTGTGAATAACTGAACTGATTGACCCCCTCCCTCCTCAAAAAAAGAAGTACCTGCTGTCTCCAAATGGTCAAAATCCAATAAGTCTATAGAGGAATAAACAGTAGTTACTCAGTCATTCTATTTGTCAGAATAACTATTCTTGCTCGTATACATCTTTTTTAACATGTTCTTGATTATATAAATAATATTTCTGCCGTAGCGCAACTTACACAAGTTATCAAATGACCCATCAGTAAAAGTAGGTTGGGTTGCGTTGAACGTTTGAAGCATTTGACCGGTTCTCCTGAGCCCACTATCCGTGGAAGGGGTGTGGCCTTCTAACATGCTTGCTACTGATTAAAGAGAGTGGTTGCCATGGAAATGTAGACTAAGACTGACACGGACCAATCCCTGCTTCCTGAGGATGACTGGTTCCAACATGGCGACAGACAAAAAAAAGGCGACTGAATGGACTTCATTTGGTTGGAACCGGAAGAAAGTCATTCTTTATGGGCGATGTCACATCTAGGGATGGGCGATATATCGGTACCAGTACCCATATCGGCCGATATTTGCATAACTTAAGTTTATTGGTCCGATACTTCGAAATTCCGATACTGTATTTATCCCTCAATGGGGAAATTCGTCTCCGCATTTGACCCATCCCCTGGGGGAGCGGTGAGCTGCAGCTGAACCGCGCTCGGGAGGCGGTAGCGTTAAGGGCCTTGCCTAAGGACCCTCACTAAGTGATGTCAATTGCTCGCCATTGATATGGTCATTGCCCCCAGTACCATTGCTCAGTCCCCTCCGGGAATCGAACCCTAGAATCGAATCCCGTCCTGCATGGTAGCTTTTCACCTTACCAACCGAGCTACCCAGCCGCAACAAATCTATTTTAAAAAAATCGACCAATATTCTTCTGACTGTTTTCAAAAACACATTTATCTTTTAAATACTTGTTCCTAAAAGATTGGGAAGCTTATGTTTACAGTCATAGTCAGTAATTGACTGTTTTCAGGTATTCTTGATAGGGATACTTGTCGTTCCTAATAGATCCCTGGTAATAGGAGAGTTTATGGTTTACAGTTAGTTTATGGTTTTCAGATATATTTAGATGAAAGTTTTTTATACTTGTTTCTATGAGATCCTTTGTTATACTTTAAAAAGGTCAAGTACAATGTGATTGTCCAGTAAAAGAAAAGTTGTGCATTTTTAATAAAGAAACAAAAAGGAAATCTAAACTTTGTGTTACTGTAGACACTTAACTATCGGCAAATATTGGCTATCGGCCACAGTTGCAGGGAAGTATCGGTTATTGGTATTGACCAGGAAAAAAACGATATTTGACAGTTAAATAAATCAATGCACTAATTCAGTAACTGTCATAAGAATTGTAAAAACAGTCATTGGAGTACCTCATTACTAAAAAAATGTTGCTAACACCAATATGTGTACTACCAGTTTGAAAAGCTTATGTAAATTATAGTTTAAATTCTATCTCTTCTCAGTTAGTGAGAGTTGTGTTATGGTGGATAGTTTTCAGCAGGATAGAAGATGTCAACCAGAAAACAAGCTGAAAAAACTAACAGATGAAAAGATCCAGTCAGAGTTTTGGATGGGAGTTGTGCATGTAGTGACTTCCACACACTGGGAGATCTCAGTCAAATTCCTGCTTTGTGCAAACACGGCCGTTGAATCAGATTTGATTGTGATTTGATTGCCAGCCTGCTCCAGGGGCAATCACACCCTTAAAGAAAAAAAAAAAAAAAAACTCCCACAGCTCCTAGCTCTGACGGCGCCGTGTTTGACCTGGATAAAAAACTTTGGGGACGCAAACGCATTCTGCTCCAGAGAGAAACACCCTGCCAGCTGCAAATTAAACTCCAAACAGGACAAATTAAACTGTCCAACTTAATCAAGGCATGGGTGGAAAGAATCAGAAGGCCACAACTCCAACTGCTCTGTCTGATTAGAGGCCAAAAAACACAACTGTAGGACAAATGACACAGGCTTAAAGATTATTGTTCTTTTGTTATTGTTCCATCAATAAAAAGGTAGGACACAAACATAATGCCATAAAGAATTCTGATTATGGTTAATAAAAAAACAACTCAAGTGTGTGTTTTATTGTTTTGTCCCTGCACTTAAGTTTTAATGTTGCTTAATTTTGCAGATTTTCTTCAGTGCTTCTTGATGCAAAGCCTTTCTATAATCCAGAAACAGCCTCTCTATCAGACAGAATCGCACTTTGACTCAACCAACTCAACTGTTTGATTCTGTTATTGACTGTAAAACTTGCAATATCAATACTGCCATGATGTTTTTGACTAGGGGTGTAACAATTAATCAATTTATCCAATCAGATTGATCTATCTGTGGTAAGTTGTTAAACAAATCAAACAAAAATATTAAAAATAGTTTCAAGAGGAATTAATCTATAATCGATCCTGGAAAATACCATTTGGATTGAGGGACGGTCGTCTTTTTCTCGCTATAACGTAAAAAGAATCAAGTGCAAAACAAAGTTGCTCATTCCATCATTCCAGTTCAATGTGTGGAAACACTTGGATAGAGAATATATCCTCAAATATAAACGGGTCTCAGAGGGTTTTAGCCATAAAAAAAACAAAAACAAAATGGCAACAACCAAAAGGATAAAACAACTGGCTACAACTCAGCCCCAAACAAGCCAATACTCATACAAATCAAATCAAACTTTATTCATAAAATACAGTTGTTCCTTATTTATTGCAGGAGTTGTGTTCAATAAACAACCTGCGATTGACAAAATCCATGAAGTGGTCAATACAATTTTCACAATGATTTGTTCTCACTACACATTTGACATACTTTTCTCAGACAGACACGAACATTTTCACACTTTTCTCTCTCGTTTAAACTCTCAAATTTTAAACTTTTATAAGAAAAATAGGTCCAGTATTATAGAATGAAAGCAAAGACATGCTTGCATTTGAAGATATATGTCAATTTAGCAAACTAAATGCATGCTGTAAAAAAGACACGGCATGGAGGAGATTGATCACAGCCAATCAGGATGCAGAACACAATGCACTGTAAAGTTAAGAGAAAAAACATGCAAAATTGGACCACAAAAAGTCTGGGAGACCGCTGTACAACCACTTGTCATCAACTCCTTATCCTGTTAAGATAGAGTGCATCCATAAGTTGGTGCCCTCAGGAATTTTCCAAGTGGGAATTCTAATTGCGTTGATCTGTGCACCAAGACAAAGCGTCCTATTCCAAATTACAGACTGTTGATCTTCGGCTTAAATGTGGAACTTCCATTAACCAAACAAAACAATGCCACAGTTTTTACAGTGAGCTGGAACACTATGGAGAGAATACATGTTGAATTTTGGCGGCAGATGGAATCTTCTCCAGAGCATAAAAACCTGTAGAAATTCAGAACAGCTCCAACCGGCAGTGCTTCACGCTCACACACTCCACGGGTTAATAAATGTAAATCTGCTGCCACTGTCTGCAGGAAAACTGTCAGATCTGTCACCTCAAGCAGATTTACAACGCAGACATTACACCCTCAGTGAGTTAACGCGCTGTGTACATGCCCACCGTGAGCTCCATATGCCACAGCTTTAACTCTGACCGCTCACCTTCTGCCTGCATCCCATCCTGGTCCCTCTGCTGCACAATGACATTTAGAGACGCTTGTTTTCAATGTTTGGGATGGAAAGGCGACACAGCAGGATAAAAATCTACAGCAGGAGCCATGTGGGAGAAATAGATGAAGAGTATATATTTGCATTCTTTGAAAACGGAGCGTTTCATAAACAGCCTGCAGGATGGGTAACACAAACAGACCACTTCAATGATAAGTCTCATGCTGTTTTTAACAATTAATTACAAGTGAAAAGTGGAAGGAGCTTCTCGTCCCCACAGAATAATTACGGATCACTCTGGAAAGTTTGGAAGACTTGCTGAGCAAACATCTGTGCGTTTTTGATCCACCAGCTGAGCTAAAAATGAAATCTTGGGCAAACGTTCAAGAGGGATGCCTGCAGGCCTCACCAAGAGCGAACACAGAGAGGAGCAAATTTAATTAAAGAAACACGAAAAACAGCAATTCCAAATGTTAAAATGAAATAAAAAGGTAAATTAAAGTAGCAAGCGGCGTTGTATGGCCCGCAGGCAATACACCCCTCACCACTCTCTTTTGACCCACCCTCACTGAGCAGCGGCGACCCCCTTCCGTTTAGTTTAGTCTGTTTGGTTAAAGTTTAGTATTATCCTATTGAATTCTATGCATTTATGATCCTCTTTGATTGTATGTTTACCTTACAATTACCAGTACGAAGCCCATTAAGACGACTGTTGTTGTGAGTTTGGGCTAAATAAATAAAATTGAACTGAATTAACCTGATCAGTGCTGTACGTAAATTCTTTTTTTTTTATGACTTTTCAAAATGGCGGCTTCTCTGTTGGTTTTATCTCCATAGCAACCATATTAAGTTTCAGTTGCCTGAGGGTGACAAACAGGTCTATGCAGTTTTTAGATAAATTGGTAAAACTACATTTTGGGATTTCCTTAGCAACAGAGGTTTTTTGTTAACCACACCCACATTCCTTATATCTTATGTTAAATTGTTTCATTCAGCTTGAATCAACGATGCGTGTTTTACACTTTCATAATATTCTGATCAAAAACATACGCGCAACAGGAAAACCCCACTTTTGTAATATTGCCACGTGATATTACAAAATCTACAAACTTTAAAACATTTTTTCCTCCCACTAGCTTCCCAATACTGCTCAAGGAATTAGGAGGCAAGAGATTGAAATTCCTATAGGAGTTTCCATTTTAGAAGGTACTAGAGGTTGTTTTTTTTTTTTTTGTTCAAGATGGCGGCCTTTTCATGACGTCAAACATCAACGAACCTTGTGCAAAATTTTGTGAAGATCGCTTTGCCACATAATGGCCACCAAGGCCCCATCTATTTTTTTACCGTTTTGGCCAATGAGATGTTATTGTTTTTTGTCTGTGTGTGTGTGTGTGGGGGGGGGGGGGGTCCCTATCCCTATCCAGTTCATTTTTTACCAGGTACAAGGTGTGTGCAAATGTTGGTGAGTATGCAGTAGAATAAAATAATTGGGAAAACAATATTATCCTCGCAGTCCAGAACTGCTGCAGGTCATAATAAAGCAAACTCAGCAATAAAGCAGGAGAGCACTCCCATGACGGCAAACATGTTACAAAATAAAAGTGCATTTCTGAACTACAACAGCCCAAACCAACACACTTGTGCTTTTATTCTCTGATTGCAGAGATTTGGAGCGATTCTCAAAACACAAAATCTGCAGGTAAAAAGTTCTCATGCGGGTTTGTTTGCAGTGAAAGCCTCATTAACTCCGAACAAACGCTTTTCTGTTTCCTCAAGTACAAACAGTCAAATCTCTGCCTCCTATTAGCACACGTAGAAGATTAGAAATAAATGGGCTAATCCAGGCATTGTGCAGAGAAGCAGCAGGCATTCACGTCGAGTTTTAGACCTTGTGAGGACATTTTTGGCAGCTCTCACTTTGGGATATACCTTTTAAAGGGATTACTTGTGGGTCTTAGGGCAAAGATTTGGTTTGAGTTGGGATTTTTCTTTTTTCTGTCAACCAATTTATAAAACAGTAGTCAAGAGAAAGGGAGCAGTGACAAGCCCCTTCTTGTTATGCGGTTATAACAAGGATAAAGGCCAATCTTCATATAATCCCTGGGCTATCTTGGGCTATTAACCCAAAAGGCAGCACAAATTGTAGAGACAATTTGAATACTTCTTTAAAAGACCTGTCTTTGCTATTCTGGAGAACTTATTGTAAAGCTTGAATAGCATGCAGACGGAGGCAGGAGATGACTAAAACGGTTGGTGGACAAATGACAGGGGACGTATCATGAACACATGCTGCAAACCGCGCAGTGCGAGTGCGAAATGCGCCGCAGTCGCCCTGCACATGCTTGGCAGCGTGGAGACTCTGGTAGCTTGGAGGTCAGCCAACACACATGCAAACGCATGCACACTAAAAAGGTCAACCAAATGGCTTATACGCCATTGGCTTTTTCACGCCTTCAACGGAATTTCTAAGAGACTCCGACATTCCTAAACACCGAGAGCTGAGCAAAGTAAACATGTTCAAACAAATGAAGGTGGCAGCGTTGCTGACAAACCCCAGATATGAGGCAACAAAGGGAGCCTGCATAGTTTCCTCACTCCTGCATTAAAAAAAGAAAGCAATGTTTTAATCTCAAGCACCCCATCTTAAATCATCAGCAGGATGGCTTAGCACTCAGCTAAAAATTCTAGGTAAAGTCTTGGCAAAGGTGTATTCGTGTGCTGACTTTGGATGCACTCGAGTAGAAGTAGATTAATTAGCATGGCTGCTGTGATCAGTCCCTCTGATCTGAAGGAAGAAAGAACTGCTGACAGAGCAGAAAAAAACCAAAGCGGTGATCATTTTACTTTGAAAGTCAAACACTGATCAGGTGAGATTTCCAGAGAGGGAAAAGATGCCTATCTTGATTGTGACATTGCAGGGAAATCTTGTACCTTAGCCATGTGTACCTCTACGTAGGGTTGGCATGTACCGTTGCTCGGGTTTATGGGCCGTTTGGCCCACAGATGGTTGGAGACTGTAAGGATGCTACAATTAGCTTTCCCTACAACTCAGTAAAAACATTTTTTGATTCACAGTTTTCTTTCGGTTTGAGACATAATTTGTAACTTACAAAACAAAAAAAATTTTTTTTAAATCTTTTTTTGATAGGCAAGTAACAATGAAGACAACCCTTTCAGTTGGCTTCTACGAAGCCTGGTGTATTGTAATAACAAATAAATCTTTCCTAAATTTAACACAATTGTCTGACACTTTCAACATAAACATATTGATATGCTGTATGCATCAACCTTCCCAACAATTTGGTTCAATGGTAAAACATACAATTCAGTTTTCAATCCAACCCTAGTAAACAGAAGCAGCTGTTCTCACTGAAGGAAAGTCTAGTAGTTCCCTTGAGGTTTGCGCGGTCACCTAAAAAGACGTCATGACAATAGAACACACAATTGTCGTGCGTGTGGTAAAGAGTTTCGTGAAGTATTTTTAAGGATAATGCAAGGTGCATGCACAAGTGATGCAGTCTCACAGTGCTCTTATGGCGCTAAGTTGACCACTGCACATGGTCAGTAAGGTGCACGTACTGGCCTTTTACAGACCACATGTAATGCTATATGGACAGGGTGTGCATGTGATACACAAGTAGGATGCCTGTAGGATTCCCACGCAAACTACACTCAATGAAATGTTCTCATTTCTAATAGCCAGAGCACGCATTTATCATTTGAACAGCACTAAAGCTACGTTAACAATGAGCATGTGACGCATGTTTAAGAACACGCGGAACATGCATCCTTGAACGCACATATAACATATGGTGAAGTCACACTGGACAAGCTACTGCTTATCAGCGCATGTCCACCACCCACAGTTGGAAGAGCCCTGGTGCGAAATGTTGAAGTGCTGCATATCTAATATCTGAAAGACTTGGCGTCATAATTCCCTTCAAGCACAAAACATGATTATTAAAACTGTTGGCACTTCCGGAAATTAACAAGGAAATTAACATCCAAACATAACTACCCATGTCCTTAATTGGTCAAGTTCAACCTGGTTTAACCTTTAACGTGCGTTCGATGGCTGCGATTTTTCTACCTAGAGGTCGAAAACTGTCATGAAAACTTGCATAGATGCCTGAACCAAAAGTCTATGTGAACACGCGTCTACAAAGACTTTTTATTGAAAGTAGTTGCTGGAACCTGTTGCTAATGGCAATGTGAATGTAGCTCAACAGGGTCCTGGGGATTGAAGTAATGGAAAATTGTATGACACGCCTGCGTCTTAGGTACTTCACCCTTACTTCTACTTACTTGTTGTTAAAGTTTTCACTACGACCTGTTGCCCGCAGAAAGACTGTATCCATCCTTTAGAGCAGCTGGGACTAAGGAATCAGCAGTCTGAACATAAATGGTTGGATACTAAAAGGGAGATAACTTCAAAAGGTAAAACATGTACATTTTATTCAAAAAAGTAGTTTAATAATTATTATTTGTGGCCCGACAAACAAACCCAAAACTATTTTAACTTATTTTTCAGGGCTTCAATAGAAGATTCAGAATGAAAGAGTGGGTGACAGATTCTTATTGGCTTTTGTGGATGGACGCCATGACCGCTTCATTCGTTACACCCTCAGCATGTGTCTGAATGAATCTCCTCTGCCACACGCAAAGGTCAGACAAATGACACGCGTCAAAGTCACAAGGCGGCTCGCTTCAAAGGAATTTCATCTATCTTCATCTGAGAAGCGTGATTTACCCGAGGCCCGAGTGTCCTCTGAGGGGCGAGGATGGAGGCAAGATGGGAGGGGGGGGGGGGGGGGGGGGGTATCTGGGCAGGGAAGCGGAACGAGTACAAAAACCAGGACAACAAAAAAGCGAAGAGAAGGAGAAAGTGAGGATGGATGTCTGTGTGTGGCAGCGCAGACGCGCAGAACATGAAAATGGAGACGGAGATGATACAGAAAAGAAGAACTAAAAACAGAAGGGGATGTCAGTCTGGGGGGGGTGAAAATGGTCAATGCTCATTTTGGATTCCCATCATGCTCTGCTCATCAACAACCTGCTGAACAGCGTTAACGTTTTCAATATGCATCTAAGAGCAAACAAAAGAAATTTGATTGAGAACCGTTATTCCCATCTTTGTGGCAACATTTAAAGCCGTAGAGGTCACACAAATTCAATTTTTTTTGCCTTTAAATTTGTGCTGGAAGCAGCTGAGCGAACATACCAAGACTAAAAGTCTCAGATGTTGTTGTTGCAATGGGGGTTATGTGATCTCTGAACACAGGAGGCGTCTATTACATAAACCCTTTTTTATTTGTGCCTAAACAAAATTTTGCAGTATTATGAAAAGGGATGTTTTGTGGGATGGTATCAGTTGTCTACAATAATCGTACGATAACAATTGTGACTTTATCCCGACAATTTCCTGATAAAAATGGGACAATAGTTAGAACCTCTAATTGCACACTTGCACTGTTTTTTTTTTACCCAGACAGCCATTTCTTCACGTCTCCTCCTCACTCCGCCCCTTCTGTGGCATGTAAGTGATGTCACTGCTAGAGAGCTCTTGAACAACACGGCACGGCACTCACCCATGTGGGTTTTCTTAAGCATGATGGACACAAACGGCATTTTGCATATTCAACTAAATTGCCATGAGGGGGTTTAAAGAAAAAGAAAAAAAGGTGAGGCTTAAACACAACAAATTAACAAAAATTCATCATTGCAACGTGGAAAAAAAATACAAAGCGCCCACCAGTGCTAACGTTAGCGGCCTTCCAGAAAACAAACGGAAAGCATCTGGTCTAGTAACTGCTGGCGTGGTGTTTAATATATTAAGATAGTAACCCACAAGCTAAACAGATGCACGAGAAAATTATAGAATTTATAAAATCAGCTCACTAACTGTTTTCTTTTGTGGTGGACTTATGCTTTCAGCAGCTAATACATTATTGGAGCCAAAGACACTTTTTTGGCAGTTGCTACATTGTACTTTCAAATTGTTTTTTTTTTCTCAAGTATTTAAAATTGTTGATTATCCGTATCGAATACAAAAAGCCAGGAAATAATCAGTTATCTGCATCGGTCACAAAAACTCATTGTCGTGCATCACGGTTTGTTGCTATTGCTAAAAGATAAATACATTTACTAAAAAGTTTAAGACACACACATCCACAAATATCCCTTCAAACTCTACTTGGTGAAGCATCATAAAAGTTATCTTCTAAAATTCCCATCACTCATCTGATCAACTTGTCTATTATGCAAGCAGCTGTTCCACAGGATTGAAGATGACAAAAGTAAGCCTTATTTATAAATTGTGGCATAAAATAGACCCTGTCAATTACAGACTGATCAGTAATTCACTAATAATGTCAAAAGGTCATTCTTAAAAACACCTGAACCGTTTGGATTCCACAGAAACAGGAGTCTGTGATTTTATTAGAAAGGTTTAGAACTACCTAGACAGAAATAGTTGTGTTGCTGCTGTTGTTTTTTAGACTTTAAAGGGGCATTTGATACGATGAACCATCATGAACTCACATCCAGACTTACTGCGTTTTTTGTGACAGATCACATAAATAAATGAGTACAGTCACGTCTATCTTAAGGCAGTACGTGCAGATATTTTTACGAGCATGCTGTCTTTAACCTTTGTTCTATCTCATAAAATAATTTAGTTCTTCAACAGTGTCGGCCTTTCAGGGTGTATTTACACGTGTTTTCACTATTCATTAACATGCAACGATCCTTTCGTAATAGATCAAATGGAAAATAGAACGCACAACTATGAACACATCAACGAACACATCAAGTGCAAGCAGGTGGAGCAACTTACAAAAGAGTTAAATGAAGCGACAGGATATTAAAAAGGAGGTGGGAACCTGGACACCCCCACCAGAGAGCCAACTGCAGACAAATCTATGGTTTTAAAATACATTTCAACCCCAATTTACTTTTAAAAAAAAAGAGGAAACATGAATGTTTACTGATTAAAAGCATATATTCAGGAGTCTCCCTTTAATGTTATTTGAACAGCTGGTTGGTGCATTCATGCAACAAAGTGACTTCGCAACCGGAGCCCATTCAACCCCTGATTTATGATATTAAACGGTCAGTGGAGTGTTTTTCATTCAGGGTGTGGATGTCTAAGCTGTGTTTTAGGGGTGTGTGCAGATGTTCTGTTCCGTTTTGAGAGGTACTACGCCCAATTTACTTTTATAGCCGCTCAAAGCTTTTGGATGCATATGAAATTATCAACTCCACCAGTGGATGAAAGAAAGCATGTTTAAACCAGTCAAAGGGAAAAATACAGTAAAAACTTGAATTTTGTTAGTGTCAGAAGATGGCTCAGGTGCTGCTATATGGTGCTAATAAATGGTCTGAATGGTTACAGATATATGGATTTTGAAGGTCACAACTACCGGGAACAGATCTTTCCACCAAATGAAAAGCTTCAGGAATTTGTAAAAAAAAAAACAAGGACTTGTTGGATCTTTGTTGCCTACTGGTGCTCTTTGCCCTTTTCAATCCATAACGCCATGTTTATGAACAATTTTCCAGCCCTTTTGGTTACGTTTGATGCACACAAAGCCTTTCTACCAACATTCAAAATTCTACCAAACTTTCTTTGTTTTCCACAGTTCCACTCGAGTTTAGATTTTTGTTTAGAGTGGTCCCCCGTTAGAAACGCAGTTCACCAGTCGTAATTTAGCAGATTTTTTTAGTCCATTCTTTTTACAGAGCATTGTGTTTTGCATCCCGTTTGGTTATTGACCTTGTCAATCAATCTCCTCCGTGCTGTGACTCCTGCACAGACTGCGAGCGAATCACGGTTTTTATTCTTTAATATTGAACATTTCTTTTTTTTTTTTTTTTAAGTTTTGAACTTTGAGAGTTTAAACGAGAGAAAATTGTGAAAATGTTTGTGTCTGTCTGAAAAAGTGCATAAAGCCAGGGGTTTTACAGCATTTAACATCTTTAATTTAAGTAAAAGCTAAAGATAATTTCATCTATCACACGTTTTTACAATGCAACTCCCACTATAACAAATGTATATCCATAAACAATCATTCTATATGAATTTCACCAACGTTTATCACCGTACTCAATAAGGACCTCTATAAAATATCTGACAAAAACTCAAATCAAATTAAATATGAGGTTTTGCAGCAGAATAAATGGGCAGCACTGTTACTATAAATCTCAGAGTTCTACAAACTGTGCCACAAAATAAGTGCACCGGATGGCAAAAGGAGAACAAATGAAAAGCTGAAAGAAAAGATGCCCTCCAGTGAGAACAACTTTTCCAAACATCCTTCAAGGTTTTCGATTCCGCATCCATCGCTCTGCCTCCCCAGGCGTTGATGAGACTTTCAGAGGCTCATCTATTATACTGCAGCCAAACACAGCTGCAGGGAGTTTAACTCTGCTCCTCCTCACATAACAGGGGGGCACATAATCAGAAAGCCTGTACAGCTTTGCTTTAAGAGGCAGCTTGTCAACATTTTAGGATTTCCTAGACACATCTGGAATGCAACACCTGACACGACACAGAAAAAGAGAGAGAGGCGTAAACCCCAAGAATTGTAGAATCGGTTTCTCTTTACTCTCCAAAAACTTAAAGTAAAAAATTTTTCAATAGCAAAATAATTTCAGTTTAAGAAAATGTCTTGGTGACTAGAATAGTATTCTTGGTAAAACAATTTTTCTCATCCCGTTGGGCAGATATTTTGTTTATTTATTTATTTTTTTCCCAAGTTTTAAGAAGTTTTGATCCATTTCCAGGCAGAGGGCAGAGAGATGATCCACATTTGCAAACAGGCCAGTCCCTGTATCGGACCCCAGCCCCGTACAGGGAGACACAGACTCGGTCCCCTAGTGGCTACATATTCAGACAGAAGTCTGAATATGGTCTCGGCCAAGGACCCACACTTGATTAGGCCCTTTGCACAATGTGACACACATCAAAGAATGCACTAAACGTAGGTTGAACGTGTATTTAGCCCACAGGGTTCACACAAGGCAAGCAGGGAGAAGGTTCTTTTTTTCCTTCCTTCCTATTAGTACAAAACGTTAAAGCGGTGCAAATCTCACGAATTTTGTTCCAGGCATTCCCTTTCACAGTTCCTTTCTGATATATGAAATCATATATGATATATATGATATATCATATATATATATATATGATATACCGCAATTATTAATTCTTCCGCCATTCACAGTTTCCAAACAGTTAACAGTGACCTGGGTTCCCTTTCAAGGGGTGCAGCTGTTTGTAGAGCCGCAAAACAGTTGTAGCAACTTGTGAAGCTACCGATGACTGCTAGAGATTTAAAGAGGGAAGCCTGAAACGCACCATTTACATTGACTTTTCACTGGAAGTGGCCACTTGAACCAAGGCTGGTGGGAACGTAGCTTTAGAATCTATTTCTTCTACACTGCAAAAAAAATTGTCACAAACATTCTCTTGCAAAAAAAGTTCTCTTCAAAAACCACATTGGTTTTTTTGCTTTTATTTAATTTTTAGGCAGCATGTATTTGCAGTGTACTGCAAGATTCCACAAGAGAATCTTTGTCTAAGTTTGCCCAATGTTGTATGATTAAACAACAAAATATATTAGGGAGATTATTATAGTTCACAATAATTCTTTAAAAAAGTTTTAAAGAGATTTTACTGAAAGTATGGAGCTAAAAAAGCTGAATCCGTTTGTAAAAGCCTGAGATTTTTATTTGAAAAACTAAAAGCTGACCTCAGCATCGCTGGCATCAAACTGCATCCTCTGAACGGAACTGGACCTTCTCTGAAATTTAATTGACCTCTCAGACTTTACTCCGTTTCTGTAAACTACACTACTGATTTATTTATGGCAGGAGCATCCTAAAGACGTGCAAGTTAAAAGTTGTAGCTCTGAATCAATATTTTGAGCCCTCATGCTCATGCCTCAGCTGTAGATCGAAACTGAGCTCCCACTGTGTTGCAAACACAACAAAAGCACAACTTTTTCACATTTTGACAGCAGGAAATTGAAAAGTTGTCCTTAAGGACTGAATGCAGCTCATTCCAGCCTTTTGGGCTTTCCTGTTTATGTAAACCTAATGGTTCCTGCCTCCATTGTGAGGGCATAAAAACAAGATTTTGGAAACAGAAATGAATTATGAAACGGCAAAAAAATAATAATAACAGGAGGAAAAACTTCAGATTCTTAATTTAAATTCTGTTTTCACATTTTACTCAATCTAAAAGATACTCTGGATAACGAAGGAAATAATCCTAATCACCAGAGTCATCCCAATCCCAAGACTCCTGCCATCTGCCACTATTACCTTCACATTAATCTGCTGGTCTGTCAGTGGTGTTAAAAACACCGCAGCGATCCTTTAAGGCCCCCAGTTTAATGAGTTTCTAAAGAATATTCATGAGACACACTCAAAGAGAAAATGGGATTTGTGGCTGATTGGCTGCACGTCTGTTACTCAGTAACGTCATGCACATCTCGACCTTGCCGGGGACCCTGAATACATTTCCAGCAGGTGAGATTTGCAATGCATCTGCCTTAAGAAACTGCAGCCGGAGTGACATTAATGTCTGTCCTCTGTCAGCGCTCCTTCTCTCCTTCCTCATTTTCTTGACTCTGCCTCCCTAATTTCCAGCCGTTTACTTACAACACTTTTTTTTTTTTTTTTACTAAAATCCCTTTTTCTGTCTGGAGAAGCTGTGCAGCTCTGGAACTGTCGCAGGACTTTAAAAGAAACCTGTGATGGACACCACAAAGCAAAATGCAAATGAGGGGGGTTCCTTCCCATCAGCAGCTTTTTCCTGGAAAAGATTCTTCAGGTGGAGGGATGACAAAAAGTGTCAGGAGGACTTTGAAGTTCAAATGTGATGCTTCCCTTTAAATATGAATCTACATAAGGATGCTTATAGATCCGGCTCACATGCAAACATCACGAGTCATTATAGGTCAATTTTTGAATTTCCACATATTGGTGATATTTAAAATGATGCTTTGAAAAGGCGTCTCATGGACACAAACGTTAGGCGCGATTACCCGTGTAGAGATTTTCAAAAAAAATAAGCCACATCTCTGTCTTCCAAACAATCAAATATATACAGACACTGCTCAATGTAGCTATAAGACCAAAAATATTTGCAGCAGCTCCTCCCACACGCGTCCGGGGGGTCAAGCTAAATATGAACACATTTTTGGGCAGGCAAAGAGGGGCGTCAGAAGCACTGCTTTATGTCATCTAATGCAAACTCTAGACTGTATTTATCATTCCCACATGTAAATACTGATCTATAACCAACTACTTCTATGCATTAAAGATTTATTTATCACTCCATGGCAACACTTTCATCCTTCAGCCGGTGCATTAGCCATTTAAGAGACGGCAAATGAAGGAGCAACATCTCTTAAATGTTTGTGAGCATGACTCAGCATCTCCTTCTGATGCTGAGCCCGTCTCGTAACAATTAAGGCTAATTTGGACATTAATCATATACAACACAAATGCAGCACGAAAACAATAAATAGCAGAAAGTAGCAGCGCGTTCATGCAGTCAAGATTGCAGCTTAAAAGGATGTTGTCAGTCAGTTTCAATGTAAAGACTCACTTCGTTGAAAATAGTGGTTTTGGCGTTTTTAACACTTTCTTGTGGCATTTTTATAGATAATGGAGGACATATATGAAGAAAATGAAGCCTAAATTCCATTTCTAAGGATTTATTTACTTGAAAAAAGATTAGCTCTGCTGCCCTCTGCAATGGAGAGGGGAAGGGCGGTGGCGTTGCTCCGCCCCCCCGCGGTTCCTCCCACAACTCACAGCAATTTCTAACAAACTCCTGCCGCTCTGTAGAAACTATTTCCTAGAATATGACAGTTTAACTTATTTGTTTATTTTGGTTAAAACGGCATCATCATAATTAAAAGACCACTGGAAAGTAGGTGGACAGAACTCAGCTACATTTAAATTTTGTTTATACTATTAGCACATTTCTAGATGGGTTTTACGGAGTGGCCTGTTAACATATTTCCTGCAGTTTGTTATTTTTTATATCCCAAGAAGTTGTTATTTTCATAAGAAAAGAGTTTTTAACTCATTATTAGAAGTGCTGTAGCCCTAATTGGACAAAACAACACATTATTCCAATTGATGTCTAGATCAGCAACTTTTCAGAAAATTGTAAATAGATTCAGCCATAAAAACTAATCAATGGAAATAAATGAAATGACTTGGAAAAACAATCTTGCTTACATGATTATTTAGTTACCAAACCTCCTAGAAAGACCTTAAATATACTAAGCATTAAAATCCTGAGTTTGCTATATTCTTTACAGACAAAGACATACTTGAACTGTAAAATATAAATTTAAGAAACTTAGCCGAAGTAAACTAATCTGAAAAGTTATTTGATTTCAAACAATTAAAAAAAAAGACCTTTACATTCGTATTGATCTCCCTTCTCGGAATGTTTTCAAACTATTGAAGTGATTCCTTCTGGTTTTCTCCAGAGCCATACGTCTGCACGTAATTGTGTACATTTAAATAAATGATCCAGCCTCTGTACTGCACTTTGCGTCAAACAGATTAAATGTCAGTAAACATTGTTTGTATTGATTCTTTCTCAACAGGAGGCAGGAAGTTTGTGGCTGCAGTGAGCAACCCGTCAGCCAAACATGCTACACGCATTCATACGAACATGCGTGATCAGTGATCAATAAAGCAAGAAGAGAAGAGTAACAGAGACAGAGGGGTCACCTGCCCATGTGTTTGTATGCGTTAGCGAGGCTGCCATGTTGAAAAGCAGTCAATACCAAGTACAAAAAGAGGGGGAGCCTTCAAATTTGTTCACCCACAAACAGAGGTGGGGTCTTCATTTTCTGATTGTACGCGTTACCACTACTTCATTCCTTTACCTCAAGTGTGAAACCGTTCGACTCCTCTATAAACAACAATCACTTTTTTTTTCCTGATGGAGGACATATATTTAGAAAACTAAGCCCAAAATTGAATTCCTGAGTGTTTCCGTATTTAAAATAAAAAAAAGGAATAGAGACCACAAGCTCCCTGCTCCGCTCCATTTTGATGCATCCACTTGTAGATTCAGTTATTCAATCAATCACTTTCTTTGTAGAGCTCCTGTGATCAACATGCTGGTGGAGCAAAAGGTGCTTGACATCAAAGACATATATAAATAAAAGCTAAAACAATAGAAAGTCATAGGAAACAGATTAAAAGCACAAAACAAAAAATCAATAGACTAACATAAAATGGAAGGGAAATGCTGTGGCTAATACTTTGTAGAGGTGTTGTAAAGCTTAAAGGTAGAAAGGGTAAAAATGTGCAAATGATAAAGCATAACGACATATAAAATATAGAATAGCTATAAAAAATATAGTAAATCCATGTACGTCTTGGTTTTCTTCATCTGAGCTGGCATCTGGCTCCATTTTTGTTGTGCTGGTAATGTTAGGTTGGAGGTGTGAGGGGCTGTATGCTAGCAGGACAGTGCGTCAACAGATAGGTCTTAGTAAAGGACAGGGAAAGAGGGGGCGGGGTTGTTCATTGCCAACAGTACCATCCACAACTCAGGGCAGAAACTCTGTCCCAGAAAACTTGTAGCGAATTTGGCTAAAAATGGCATAATTACAGTTAAGACCACTGGAAACGCTTTGAAAATAGACGATCGGAGTGTATTTTTAATTGGCCTGCACACTAAATTGCAAATTTATCATTGTAATATCAGCAATACGTGTGTAGCAAAAGACTGCTTATACTGCAATACGTAGTAAAATGGTGACCTTAAATGTTGTTCCACATGGTAAGACAATTTAATGTAAGCTTGAAGTATTTAAGGAACTAAATAGAGCCCTTTACAGATTTGACCATTCGGAAGGACCCCCTATATGTTAGATAGCCTTGTAGACGTGGGTCAATTGGAATGTTGTTTAATTTACGTTGACTTATTTAAATAATGCTGTTGCAGTGAATTGGAAATAATGTATTGGTTGTTTTTTTCTATTGATGTATTTCAAGTCATGTCATCATCGCAATATTGATAAGTCATATCACATATCGCGAGTTTTCCTCGTATCATGCAGCCTTAAGCATTTAAACCCCTTAATGAACCTCCAGGTTTCTAAATTCCATCACTAAAAAGGTATGACTATCTCTTGTTTATGCTTCCAAACTCAATAAAATCCAGCAAACCGGCGAAGGCTGCAACATTTGCGTTCGCAGCGCAACAGCAAATGTGAGAAGAGCTTCATCCGAGTGAACACGATCATCCATCATTCAGCTTCCAAATGTGGAAGAAGAATCCTGGACCGCTGTTTTACTGTAAAATATGTATGTGGCCTCTGATGTATAATGCAAGAGTTGATTTGTATTTATGAATCATTCACAAGTTACAAACACACATGTGTGATAACCCGAGGTGAAACTGTATTAACACAGCAAAGAAGCTAAGGGAAAAAAAATACTCTTGATTCAAACCGAAGCAGAGTTATAGCTGGGCAGGTAAATATAAAAAGTCTGTTAACAGCAGACAGACACAACAGGTGTTACACTTCTCCATTAGTCTGACACACAACAAACTACACTTCAAAAGACTGGATGCTCTGGAATACTTTGACATTTTAATAGGAACTGAAACGCAGAGAAGTCAGATCTCAACGGTTTCTTACCGTCTCATGAAAACTGCTGCTCTTCTCCTAAGATGATACAGTTTCTAGCTTTGTTGCAGATTAATTGCAGCACTGGTTGATAGTTTTGATTGTACGGGTGTAACGATTCATTTTAACAATGATTCAATTCATATTGTAATTTGGGGTTGACGATACGATTCATTGGTTCATTTTGAATTATCCAATTCATTGACCTAAAATGGATCCAGGACATCTTTATTCAAAACTTCAACCAGTGTGACTCAGAGAGAAATACCTGAACAGTGCAGGTGACGTTTTCCAGATTCCTTGAAATTCTTTCAAGATAATCAAGTAAACAAGAATGAATGAATGATAAATCTATTTACATTTTATTTTACAGAAGTTCAGCCCACTGTTGTTTTCCCACAGCCGAAGAATCCAAAGGGAACGTTCTAGCACACTGTATGGTCACGTCTTTGCTAAATTCAAAGTTTTTCCACATATCAGACTGGAATGATGGACTGATCCATTTTTGCTACGTGTGTTGTCTGCCGTCACGTTATAGTAAAATACCCCTACCATGTCTACATCCAAACGGTACTTTCCAGTATCGACTATAATCAATTTATTTCATTTTATTTTTTAATTTTTTTATTTATTTATTTTTTTTTTTTTTTAACTTGTCCTGTCCGACAGCTGGGCAAACAGATGAGAGCTGAAGGCCTCTTGTGTTGGACATATTTTACTTTAACAACAGGGGTTATTAATCTTCAGACAAACCAGAGGAATGTCTGAATAAACCCCTTTTGTAGTTGAGGCCAAACTTTATTAAATTCCATCATGTTAGAAGATCTTTGGTGCTGGACCGGACGGAAAAGGAAAGGAGGGGAGAAGAGAGAGGGATGTTAGAGAGGAGGGGGGAGAGGAGGGTGACAATAGGAGGGGGGGGGGGGGGGGGTAGAACCATGAAGCAGCCTAAAGCAACAACCCTACTGGATGTCCATCATTACGGTAAGGTTCAAGTGCAATACACATCTCAAAGGGCGGGGCCTGTCCACACACACATCCAGATGTTATAAACACACCTGCTAACTGCAAAGATGTCCACATGTCAACATGTACACAAAACATGCACACAATACAGATATTGTTCACACACGCATACCTATGCCCCTAAACCAACCAGTGTGAAACATTTCATTCATTCAATCCTGCAAATTATTAGTACAAAGGTGAGCCAACACCTGTGCTCAGGCGAGTGTTCATGTTCCTCTAAATGAATGGTGGAATGTGAAAAGAAGGAGGGAGGGGCGACCCGCCATCCCCACACCAAGACCCCCGCCGCAGCAGCAGCGGCAGCCGGAACTCCCAACGCCACCCGGCAGCAGGCAGAGAACAACCACCCCCCGGGCGATCACATCCGCCACCCCGGCCAGGGCCAATTTATTTCATTTTATGACAATTATTAAATAATACAGGTCAAATGATTAACAACTCTCAGATCAACCTGGTTGATCGCAGCAATATAAAAAAACTAATGGAATAGGTCAATTATTCGTAAAGCTCAGTCCACTGAGCAGGACTGTTTTACTCCTAAAAGTCCCATATCAAGCTCTAGTGGATTTAAATGGCTGTTTCCGTTGTGACACTGGGTTTCCTGATATTCTCTAAAGACTAAACTCAAGATTCTACTTTCCTGTTTTTTCACCGTGTTGCATCACAGCTGGAGCATTTTGTCGGTAAGTGTTGAAAAAGGAAAGAAAAGGAGATGATGGGATGAAATAATGATGGAAAAGAAACGGAGAAGCAAGGCTTCGCTCGTTCCCACCAGGTACAGCGGATTTGTTATTGCAAGAGTGCCCTGCAGTCACAGAGATGGATGGAAAACAGGGAGTAGAGTGAGCGGAAGTCAAACACACGCAGATTAAAGGGCTGAGAACTTCCTGTCTGTCTGATTCCCTCATTTTGTATCACCATACACTGAAAACATCCCAGAGTGAAAACGGTGTGTTGGCGTCATCCTCCGACAGAACTTCACTTTTGTGTACAACATGTGTGTTCGCAGGTCTGACGCAACATCAAGAGGTTTCTTACAGCAGCGGAAAAACTTATCTGCTTTTATGAGACAGAGAGAGGAGAACAAAAGCATTTTACACATGTTCATGTAGAAAAATCTGCAAAATATATTTGGAGTTCCAATCTGAATGCAGTATGTGATGACAGAGCAGACCACATAAGATCCTAGAGCTTTGAGATTTCCTTAGCACTCAACTTCAGTCCAGTAGACCATCCTAGTGGCCATAAAGTTTAAAAGTATGCTTCAAAAGCAAGTTTTCAGTTTGATTTAACATTAAAGGAGTTCAAATACGTTTATCAAGCTGGTCCATGCCGACAGGATGCTGGAGTGTGGAACTATAGACCAGTTGTTGACCAATACTTCTTAAGTGGATGTATTTTTCATTGCACAGCAGCTTGTATCCGATTCTGTAAGCTTGGCCTCTATGATGCAAAAACACTGCACATCTTACATGAACTCCCAGTACAAGAGGCAGAGGAAGCTCTGGAAGTTGTCTAGCGGGTGTTTTTGGCTGAGTACATGGAACAAGTCAAAGAAGCTGGTGCACACTGATCTAAATGTGTCAACATAATTACCTACAACAGCACAAAGTCAGATGGACGAGAGCCATAGAATCCAGTCATCCATCTCTCTCTTCTGAGGACAAATGCTAATCATGGACATGGAAACTCTGACAAAAAGGGCATTTTTAATGCAGTGAAGTGTACACAAAGTGCTGTCATCACACTCGCAGTGAATTAGAGCTGAAACACTGCGCTCTTTCAGGCGAAAATGAAGCCATCTAGCGTCTTAAATATTCAGATGTTTAGTGAACAGTCATAGTTGGACCGCACTGAAGGTCCGGTGGCAGGAGTGACACATAATGAGACACCAGGAACAGTGTTTGTTTGCACACACAGTAAAACACCATCAAAAGACTTACT
Organism: Oryzias curvinotus; assembly: GCA_023969325.1. Classification (NCBI taxonomy): domain Eukaryota; kingdom Metazoa; phylum Chordata; class Actinopteri; order Beloniformes; family Adrianichthyidae; genus Oryzias; species Oryzias curvinotus. The sequence continues at coordinate 8,776,073 of CM043716.1, read as the reverse complement.
GGGCAAGAATCTGATATATACATGCAGCTTTGAAAAGATGATTGTTAATGCATAAACGCTTCAATATGAATCAGTCATGGTTACATCAGTCTGAATCATCCCAAAGCCTTTGTCAAAGAGGGTTGATCTGTAAGGGCGCTGCAGGTTTTTGGGTTGTCCAAATCTGCAGAGTGTCATAGAGGAGAGCGCCTGCATCACACAGGGAGCACAGGTGTGTCTTGCAGTTGCTTTGAGGCTCACAAGGCCACCGTGAGGAATGTCGTGAAAATGGAATGTACCGCACAAGGACTACGCACAACTATCTCATGAACAGCACTAATAGGCTGCATGCGCAGTCCGTAGGATTTGAGGGGGGTTGAAAAAATGAAAAATCCATACGACACACCTGAGCCTCACCTTCTTCACCCTTACTTACTCATTAGTGTGTTGTATAAGTGCTGGTTACAACCTGTCACCTGCAGCATGCCTGTAGAAAAACATTAGGAAAACAGACATTTTTGCCCTACGGCCTCACCGTGCAGTCTACAACCTTGATTTTGTGTGTGGGCGACCTGCGTGCCTCATACAGGTTTGCCCACAGTATCCACCCAGATGGGGAGTTGTGACTAATGCTTAAAGTTTGTGCTCTTCAGGTGCTTCTCACATTCTACATACAAAGTAAATTTTACAAGCTATACTTCTTAGAGCTTTTTAATAAGTGTTCATATAAAAAAAAATTCCCCTTTTCATTTTCAGTTCTCCATTTAAGAAAACAATGGACCAATACCTAAGGTTTCGTCATCATCTAAACAACTATCAGCCGTTTAGCAGACCCCTAAGTAATAAAAGTGACTTACAGTTTCTTACAATTAAGGCCAAAGTCAGGTACAGTGTCTTGTCAAGGACGACTAGTATTTGAACCTTGACCAGTCTTTGATTCATCAAAGTGATGAGTCTGAATCAGGTCAAACAACAAAAAGTGAAATGTCTCTGAATATCAAGAAGACACAATGAGTTCCACACAAGCTAGTGAAGGACTCTTAGTAGGGACTAATAAGAGAAACCACTTTAAAACACTACTAGAAAGGCCAACACGTTGAAAGAAAGAGTTAGTGGAAATAATAATCTTCAGTGATGCAGTTTACAGCATAGTTTTACTTGGGCATGTATATCAAAAAAGTGTGGTTTGTGGTTTGTCTTTTGCTTTAGTGTCATAGACGGTTCTACCCATCGCAATTTACACTAGATGGCAGATTATTTTGGATGAATCTACCATTCTAAGTGATGTATCTCTGTAAAAGAAAATGTATTTCAATCCTAATGCACTCCATCAGGACTTTACTAATAAAAGGACTTATAGCATATTAAACTCAAACTCTATAAAAGCTTTTGCAGAGGCTCCGTGTTGGAGAACATTTGATGGAGGTGTAGCTACTTGAGTAATCTTTGAGCTAAAGTACACGAGGACAAGAAAGTTAACTAGTTGAAAGAGAAAAGTTTTTAAATTTAGTTTTACAGAATAAACTAAAATCTACCGTAGAGCTTGTATTTGAATTAAAACACAGTTTTTATCCTTAAAAATGCTATATTGCTTGGGAAGAAAATAAGCTGTGATAAGAACTTCATAGCACTGATCTATATAGCTTGTCATAAGCCACTTGGTTTTATTAGAGGTTTGCTTTCTTTAATATATTTGTATTCAGGTAAAGGGAATATAAGAAAAATGTTATTTGACAGTTAATCAGAGAACAGGACAGACCAAGCTCCCTTTGAAAATTGCTCCACTTGAAAACCAAAGTGTTTTTTAATACATTTCATTCATAATTTAAAAAAAAAAGGCAAAATCATAGTTCTAAGATAACTGAGAAATGTATTGACATTCTTTTGTGTCATCAGTTTGAAGCCTAAAATGGATCTAAATGTGTGACGGGCCCTGAAAAGTAAATCAAGCAAAATAAAAAAACTCCTACAAGCCTATTTTAACAGACTAAGGTTCAAACATTTTTATGCATAATCAATTGGAAAAACCGATCAACTTAGCAAGTGTAATATGGAAGAAGGTTTAAAGTCTCCAGAGCCTCAATGCACTAATGAGCTGTTAGCTGATTAGAACACCGTAGGTGTGTGTGATGAAGAGAAACATGAGGATTGAAGTGGCCCTTCAGTCGCTAATCCTGTATTAAATACGGGATTCAACCTTCAGAAACAGATCCAGATGTTCTGGAAGGAGCTTTTCTTCAAAATTACATAATGTTAATCATCATCCCTTCCTTTATTGCCAGTAAAATTATTACAGATTATATTACGGTTCCCTTACCAATGAAATTACAAAATAATAATTATGTTCCGCAAATTAGAATTTGATAAAACCGACCACTAACTTCTTTACACCAACTTTTCAATCATTTTCTGTCTAAATTAATTTCAACACATCACCTGAAAATTTTTGTTAATAGCAAATTGTAATTGACAGTATCTTGTGTGTAGGTGAGAAGGACACGTAAGAAATAGTGAGAGTAGATGAAAGTGGATGACTTTGGGTTCTTTGTGTCAACAGTCCAGATCAATGGAGAGTATGGTAAAGAGGTGAAGAGACATAAGTAAGCAGTCTGGAACAGGTGGGAGAAGGCTTCAAGTGTGATGTGTGACAAAAGAATATCAGCAAGCACGAAAGAAAGCTGCCGGTTTGGGAAAGAGACAAAGGATAAAGCTGGAGGTTGAAGATGTCAAGGTTCTCTTTGGGAGGATAGATGGAATCAGGGATGGATCCATCCAGAGGAACAGCTTGTGTTAAATGTTTAGAGATGAATGCAGAACAGCAGATTGAGATGGCGTTAAGTGATGTTGCTAAAAGGATGTTGAAGTCGGAGCTACCACGAAAAGGGCTTTGTGGTTGTAGTGAAGGTGGACATGAAGGTGGTTGCCATGAACAAGGATAATCCAGAGGATAAAGATCGATGAAGGCAGATGATCCAATGTGGTGACCCCTAAAGCTAGCAGACAAAGGGCAAAGAAGCAACTTCCAATTGTAGCCACTGTCAAAAGGTAATGTCTTTCTCTTCCACAAGAATAAAAAGCAACTCAACGTGTTGCTCAGAAGAGAAACTGAGACAATGACGTCCAACAAAATATAGCAACAACCACAGTACCTGAGGCAACAGTAATAAAGGGACTTTATCTGTCAGAGGCAGCATTGGATACAATTATGGAGTGATATAATGGTAGGGAAGCACAGAGAAGCCTGGCAGTAACATTTGGGCCTCAAGACAGAAGTCGTACTTTCCGACCGATTACAACAGAGATTTGGCCTTCACGCCTGATTCTCTAAACAGGGAGATGCTCGCCTGCCTGCTGCAGCTTTACAGATCAAACCGCCTCTGAAGCGGTCTTTAACACACCTGTCCTGCTATCTGCTCAATCTGCTCTGCCCGCACACCCAGGAAGATTCTTTGAAGGCAGAAGCTCGGATCTTAAACTCGCTCACAGCAGCTACCATCAACATGTTGATATCCAACTAAAAAAGGTCTAGCTGGGAGGTTCGTAAACAACTGTCCATGGAACACTCACTGAAAATGGACCATTCAGCCTTTGAATAATTTATCCAGAGAAGCTTCATCTAGTTCTTTAAACCCCACTCATCACTATATGTCCTGGTAAACTCAGTATAGTTGGCTCTAAAAACTGCAGTTTACAACAGCAATTCCATAACCCTCAAGATAAATGTCAACTCTGAAATCACATCTACTTATTTACCATTTATTAGTTATTGTTCAACTAAATTTGATCAATATTCAACAATTTCTTAATATCTTAACACCAGAGTTTTAGCTCCAGTGCTGGTGTTCTTCGAACTACCCTAACTCCTTAACCCCTTACACAACTAACACATGTGGTGACCGCTGCCCCCCCACCTTGAAGGTTTGATTGAAAGATTATCCTGATCTCCCTTTCAGCGGAAGGGGTGTGGATTTTGAACAAGCTCACTCCTGATTGGCGAAAGTAGTTGCCATAGATCCACTGACTCAGATCAATCACTGTCGTCTGGCTCCAACATGGCGACGCCCGTATCAGGAAAAAAATGGTGACTGAATTGGCTTCATTTTGCTGGAGCCGGAGGTCAGACATTTTCTATGGATGACGTCCAGTTCTCTCATACGGTCAATGCTTCACAGATAGGCTACACTTTGCAATAGTAGAGTGTTTACAAAGTTAACCAATGGATTCTAATGTGGAAAAAAGCTGCTTTGAATCCAAACAGTTACAGGAAAAAAAGAGCTATAGTAGTTCAAAGAGTGCGTGTTATTTTGTGCCACCGGTGACATCTCCGGTACTCAACCCTTGAACCCCTTCAACCTTTTTAATGTTCATAACCGTAACTTTTCAACCGTTAATGCAAAAACATAATTCCATTGGGTTCTGAAGCTAAGAAAAGCATTATTGCACTGATGTGTAAAACTTTACAATAGTGAAGTGTTTACATTATCAACGAGAATCCCTTGAATTAATTGGTCGAAAGACTCCTGTTAGTTCTTCGCGTGCTTGTTTTTGTCGCCAGCAGAATCTCCAGTATCAATGGGTTAAACTGAGTCTAATGTCAGGACAGGCTCAGAAGACAAAGCCTAACGTCACATTTATATCACACAACACCATAACTGATGCAGAACATGTGAAAAAGACGTTAAAGTGTTGCTACAGCATGGTCTCATGCACACTACAGGAAATGCATGCGTCCTCAACTGCAGGAATTCAATCAATGAACGTATCCTTTTCACGTGAAATTAGAGGAGCATTTAAATGAAAGAGCAACAACGCACAAAGGAGAACCATTGGTAGCCGTCTAGAAGCCTAGAACCAAACCAAAGTTACAATCCTACCAAACATTTTCTCTATTCCCTGTTTGACATAGCTTAAGCCTTTATGGTGATATAAAAGACTGTAATAAAGCTGCCAATAAAGTCTAGAGTGATTTATTCTGGCTTCCCCCTCCAGGCTTTGAATTGTCCCCAAGACTAAGTGCAAGCAGGTCTGGTTGTTTGACGGATTCAAAGTGCACCCCACCTCTCCCCCCCCGTGTCAGCTGGCCCAGGCTCTAGCCCACCCACGACCCCGAACAGCATGAAATTCGCATAAAAATACATGAATGGATTATTTTCAGGCTGCTTTCTCGCTCACTTTAGGAAGCATGCCGGATTCAGACGGTCAGGGAGATTACCTTAAAAAATTAACGCTTTAAAAACAGTTTTTATTGGGAAATAACCTGTGAAAATGATAAACTCACTTTTGTGTTTCATATTCCAATGATTTAAGGATTTCAGCTACATGAAAACCTAAAACAACACGATGGTTGTTCATGATGACCAAACTCAAATGTGCGGTCTCCTGCTGTCAGTCACAGCACACAGGCTAAGAACAAAAGGAGAACCCCGCGGTACAGATTTCCACAGCGAACATAATAACTGATGACATGCAGCAGTTTGGAGTCCTTCACAGTGACGCAGCTAATCCGTCTGCACTGAATAACTTTTTTCCTCACAGTTTCCTTCTCTTCGCTTCCCGCCCACCGGGGACTCGCAGGTTATTGTGTCTGAACGCACCCCAAGGTCGGAGCACACAATGAGCGGGCAGCGGTGAGCCGGCAGCAGGCCGATCACACCAGCCGCCTCACAGATTTCCATGAGGAAAGGCAGGTGCTCCTTCAGGAAGCAGAAAGCCGTCTCGCAGCACCTTCTGATTGAACAAAAGCAGCAGAGATGAGATGGGGGGGCGGGGGGGTGAAGGATTTCATGACCAAATGTCGGTTTCCGTGTCAATCTTGGTTTACTCTGCATGTGTAGAAAAGAACCTGTGGATCTTTGACCCTAAAGTGAGGATTATACCGAAAAACAACATCAATCTGGACATTAAAAATAAACAACTACAACAACTCGGTGATAAATCCGTGAATCTTGACTTTAAAAACAAACCACACCACGCAGCGTGACACAATGAAGACAGAATCAAGATGTCCTCCAATTCATCAACTGATTACATGAATAATTTAAAAATCTAATGAGCTGTGGTCTTTTTCAAAAGGTCATATTTTCAGCAGAGTGGAAGTAACAAAATGGAAAATTGAACTAATGGAGAAAAGCTTGTGAATCGGAAGAGGCTGTGTCAACTGACAAACTGGAAAACAGATGGGGGGGGGGGGGGTGTTACCACCAAATCTGGTTAATTTAAAGTCTATTTGATTAAAACTGTTATGACATAATGTAATTAGCATCAGCAGGAATAATTATCTTTTTTTTTTTTTCTCTCTCTCTCTGACAAAGACATTTATTGTGAGCATGTCAGAGCTCTCAAATGTTCGTGGCACCGACGACGCCACGGGGCTGCAATTTAAAAATACACTGAAAAAGAAAAGATCCAGATAACCCCCCACCCCCCAAAAGCAAATCTGCAGCAAATCCCATGAAAATGGGATGTCAGATGAGTTTTAAAGCCCTTATTCTCATAAAGCTCTGCATGCGCTTAATGCTTAGCTTCACACATGATCATCCCATAAACATTTATGTCTGCCTTGTCAATTGGATCACTCCAGCAGTCATTTCTCTTTTAAATTTAACCTTCCTGACATCCCTTTACTTCCTTCAAACTCTTGGTTTCACTGGGAGGTAGATCACTCTCTGCCTCTGACATGCAGCATCAGGCTGACTCAACACTGCAACTCTGCAGAGATTTATGCACCAAACTGCATAAATGCAACCCATAATAACTGGAGTTTTTTTCCTTTCTTTTTTTTTTGCAAAATGAATGATTAATTGACACCACGATGTTCTTTCTGGGTTTTGTTTTTCCGTTTGAGCGCCATAACAAAGAAGCCAAGAGGGTGACCTTCACAGCGACCGCGCTCTCACAGCTCTCATGCATCAATCTGCATGCAACCTGGTTAATGAGAGGCCGGTTACACTCAATTTACACAGTTTACACTAATGTTTTACTTTTATTTGCAGGTCTGCGTCTGATTAAAGGGGTCTTGGAATAAAACGGCACGCTTTACCTTGAAAAAATAAAGTTCTGAGGTGGTGGACTCTTTCATTTTTACATTCATTCAAAAAGGTTTTTTTTGTTTTTAAATGAAAAGATACATTTTTTTCACAGAGTCTAAAAGAGAAATAATGAAACTTTTGAGCTGAACTTGAAGCAAAAAGGAAGAAAAAAAATCAAGTGTCCTTCCAAAATAAACATAAAATAACTCAATTTTATAGGATTTTGACAGAAAGTGGACCCCAAAATACTGTTATCGCACCACTAAGAAAATATTAAAGGTGCAAACTTTTCTTTAGGTCTAATGCAAATACTGTTATAAGACCATCTATGCAAGTGCAAAATGCATTTCAAAATAAAAGTCTAGCCTATCAAATCTGGATTTTAAGTATATTTTTAGTTTTGTTTGTTTGTTAACATGTTTATAATTTTCCCTTGAAGTAATATTTTTAAACTGAAACTGGCATTTGAATTCCACTTGAACGTGATGTGGGGTATAAACTCAAAAGAGGAAAGGAGCTGGCAGCTGCTGTAGAGGCAAATAAACATCTACTTTATACTAAAAGCATCATTAATGCGTCACCTTTAAATTCGGTAGAACTTTGGTGGTCACCTGATCTACACCTGATTAACACGTGAGAAAAGATGGAAAATTAACCTTCTTCTGTTCTTCTGGGTTTTTTGTTTTTTTTACCTCCCCCCTCCCCAGACCCCCTCCTCGGGGTGTTTGCAGCAGCTCTCGGTCATCAATCGAGATCATTTGATTATGGAAATGATGGCGGACCAAATGAAAGGTCCTGAAGTCTCCAGGGAATCCATTATTGATGAAGAGGAGGCTCGTTCGCGGCGGTCTGACCGGCGCTGGGGGGGGGGGGGGACTTGGAAGCAGAACAAGAGGAATTCGGGACCTGACACAGATACCACCTCCAGCGGGAGAGCAGCAAAAGGTCCGAGCGTGCGCACGCGGACACAAACATCAGACAAAACGGGCGCGTGCTGCCTGGGGTTACTGACAGCCCCCAATCAGGGGGAGCACGCACGCGCTTCCCGATAAAAGGAGCGGCACTGGCTTTTGAAGTACCGGCGACACGGGGACCCAAACGCACCTTGAGACTCCTCATCTTCTTCACTGAGGAAGGAGCCGGACGCGTTGCCTCACTGCTCCCAGCCCGAGCACGCAGTCCGCTCCGGGCACATCTCTCCAAACTGCTCCGCGTATTTCCAAAGAAAAACCGGGACCGAGGAGGCGGGAAAATCCTTGCAGGGCAGTTTTTTTTTTTTTTTTGATTAAAATTGTTACGATTCGAAGTATAAATCCACCAAAGACAGAAAGCTCACAGAAATACAGAGGAGGCGAGGGGGACGTCTGCTGTCCAGGTCAAATCGACACAATGAGGCGTTTCTCAGCAGCTCAGCGTCTCCCAATTGAAGCCACGCCCCCTCGTTATCATAATAGCTTGACTGCAGCCAATCAGAGAGTCGGACCGCCGTCTCGAACCGCGTACTTCCTTAATTCAAACAGTTCCAGGGTTTAATTCCTCAGAAATTAGAGCAGCAGCAGATACATTCATATATTTTCTTACAAATAAAAAAAATTTATTTTAGTTGGGTAATTAAATGCATTAATACAATGTTTACAGATTGGTTAAAAAATATATATAAAACTGCAAAAAAATAGATCTAAGTGGACTGAATAATCTATTAATGTGAATTTGCAAAGTAAAACTTTTGTTTGTAACGTTTCATTGTATAAAGTTTAAGCAATATATATATTTCTGTGGAAAGTTCTTGACTAAAAAATTGTAAACCGCTGCTGTCAGCAAGTTTTATTCCTATTGCAATACTAAAAATAACAAAAAAATATGAATTTGATCTTTTAAACCCAAGCTTTAAAAGCTGTTCCACTTGTCTTTTTAATTTTATGTAGATGATAGTAGGACACCAAAGTGATAGGTTACGCTAAACAATGTGTTCACATCGAGTGAATATAAAAATATTAGCTGTGACAGAGTTCTTCAATATTTTTTATATTAGGTCAGTTTGTATTGTTTCAGAGCAAAAGAAACCATCAAAGAGAAGGAAACTGAGAATCAAACTACATAAGCGATAAAAATAGAAAATGTTAAATAGAGACTCATGAGATAATTTGGCCAAAATTTTTTTAATAAAATTAAAAAATATGTATATAATTCTAGAAGGTATTTGGAGTTCTGTACCAGAGGTCTGACAACCAAAATACTGGACTCAGATCAGATCAGAGCCTGATTAGCCAAGTATAAGTGTACATACCTCACTCAGGTAACTTATGCTCTAATCTACAAAGACAAAGCATAAATAGCTGTAACAAAAATAAAAATAGGCTAAAGAAAATAAAGACATGAATTAATTCAAAAATTCTGATGTGGTAACAGCTCTACAGCCCAAGGGGAAGAGTCTAAAGAGGTTGTGTCTAGGGCGGAAGGGGTGTGTAGAGATCTAGCGGTTCCCAACCCTGGATCGGTAAAGGCCCTGAATGTAGGAAAGGTGGGAATCTATGATCGTCTCTGCAGACTCCACGGTTCTCTGGAGTCTGCCCTGTCGTGTCTGGTTGCTGATCCGAATCAGACTGCGATGGATGTGGTCAGGACAGAATAGATGACCAGTCGTAAAGTGCTCTAAGTTTGATTCATCCAAAAGAATAAAGTTAAAGCAAAGAGTTATGGAATACTATATTAGGAGGCACAGCCCGCATTAAACATAGTATAGAGGTCAAACTAACCAAAACAATGAATAGGAGAACCGAGAGGACAGAGATTAAGGTCAGCGCAAACAGAACCACAAACCATCTATTCATTCACCAAACCTGCTGAATTGGGGTCACAGGGTTGCTGGAGCCTATCCCAGCTACTCTTCAGACATGTCACCAGTCTGTTGCAGGACCACTCACACTCACATTCACATCTACAGGCCCAATTTAGAGACATCGGTTAACCTATAAAGGATGTTTTTTGACTGAAGTCCCTGGAGAAAGCCCATGCATGCATCAGGAGAACTTGCCAACAGAAACGGTCCTGCTGTGATTTGAACCTTGGCTTTATTGCAGTGCAATAAGAGTGCTAACCACCAAGGTACAGCCCACTCCTGAAAGCAAATTACTCTAAAAGAAGAAATGAGGCTCAAAAACCCTTCATTTCCTTAACCAAACGAATTTGTGTTAGTAGAACAGGACATGAAATAAAGAACATGACAAGAACACTGGAAAGGCGGATTAATCAAGACCTCCTCTTTACTGACATAAATCTCTCGATTACAAACGGGTCATGACTCAAACTCAAGCAAACCAGAACGGTTTTCATCTATTTGCAGATTTGCGATGTTTTAACCGTCCAAGTTCTTCAACAGCAAACTAGAAAAAATGGGAAATAAATGAATTCTCTTAAGAGGGTTATGAAAAGAAATTACAAGCAAATGTTACATACGCCGTGTTAAATTAATATGTCTAATTTCCGCAGCAATAGCTGGCAGTACTATTAAAAATACTAATGATAAGAGGCCTGTGGACTCTGGGACGCTCTTCACAGTTGTAAAATGATTTCCTAGAGGAAACTTCAATTAAATTTCCGGCTGACAAACTGAGTTTGCAGAGTTTATTTCTCTGCAGGGTAATTAGAGCCAAGTGGAAAAAGAAAAGTGAAGGAGATTCTGCTCACGCAGAGCTGGGATTAGAAACCAAATTCCCTCTGCAGCATCTTTGTCCATTCGTATGCCGGTTCTCCTTCAGATCACCTCCTTTTCCTCCTCCTCTTTAGCCGGCTGTTTGGAGAAACAGCAAATTAAAGCATATGAGAGATGGAAATATCTGGGGAAATAAGCTTTTGATTGTGTATGAGTTATTGTTTGCCTGATTAAACTGTGATGCCTGCATCTTTTCTTTCTCCAAACAACACTTGTCCATGTTTGCACTGAGACACTGTGAAACAGCACCAGCAGGAGGTGCAGACAATTCCGGAACAATGTCCGCAGCAGAGGTAAATATGCTCATCAGCGTCTGCAGTTACACAAACGTCTGAGAAACACAAAGTTAATTCTCAGGAAAACTCAAAACAGCTGCTGAGTTTTGCTGTTTCAAACTTTGCAGAGTTTAAGTTACAAATGAGTGATTGAGACCAACTTAGTAAATGCTGTTGAACAAATAAACTAATAAACAGTAGAAGCATCAACACCAAACAAATACATAATACTGAACAATTGCAGTCACATACACCTGTACGTGGTTGACCCGTACAGGTGCTGTGGGTTTTTGGGTTGTCCGGGTCTGTGGAGGGTTGAAGAGAGGAGACGCTACATCATAACCCTTGTGCTGTCCTATTAATCCAGATGACCCCACCCTTACATTGACGTATTCTCCCTACCATGACAAAGGTGGATAAAGGTGGAGAGGATTTCATGTAATCTATGGACACCAGTGAAGATCACAAATCATTGAGGAAAAAAGGTTTACCGCACTGTCTAGTGGGGTCTGGATGACCCAACTCCCAATTTTAAAGTGCCTAGGATAGCACAAGGGTTAAAGGGAGAAGAGGTGGGTCTTGCAATTCCGTTAAGTTTCGTACAATCACCTTAAGGGATGTTATTGAGACAGGAAGGTCCAAGTGATACTAATAATAGATTAGATTTTTCTGCACTCAAAGCACTTAAAATTGGTATCCATTATTCATTCACTGATGTAGCCACAGCCACAGATTGATAGAGGCGTGGCTGCCTGATCGCCCCTACGGCCCGTCTGACCATCACCATCAACGCAACATTTATGCACATTCATACACATTCTCCCGTGTGGCTCCACACACCAGTGGAATAAAAAAAAAAAGGGTAAGGGTACTTGAAAAACTGTGTTTTCCAATCCAGATGTTGCTACCACTCGACGTTGTGAATAGTCACCGGTGAGCTATGTTAGCGCGTAGCTGCCAGCGTTCGGAAAATACACAACAACATCGGTTTTTTGACTTTAAAACGTCAAGCCAAAACTATAACTATAAGTCAATACTGACATGTAAATAGACTTCAGTGCTTCAGTCCAACCCACGTGAAGAAATGCGTTTCTCATTTGTGTCACAACAGGGCCAGCCCTTAGTCACTACAGCTCCACCTAAAAATAACAGGTTCGTGCACCACTACAGCTCTGAATGCCCCTACAAGCAATTCATAGCAACAATTTGAGGTAGGAATATGATCATCGGTAGGGAATTAGGGAATATGTATTCAGATTTGGCCTTACTCTCTTGCTTTTAGTCCAGCACCCTTTTTTTAACTCAAGAGTAATTTTATAGCAACAATGCTTTCACTGTGGCATATTTATTATGGGGAAAAAAAACAACTGGAAATCACCTGGTTTGTATCTTTTTTTTTTTGCTATGGTAACAAATGAGATTCCTGTCATAGGATCAATTAAAGTTCTATCTAAAAATGCTAAATTCTAACTAGGAGGTATTGTTAACTACTTTCAATGACACCAAAAAATGAATAACTTCAATAAGTGCATGAGTGCTTCCATATCAGCCATCTTCTGCAGATTTTCTGTCACACATAGTTGGAACCGGATCAATAAGCCCGTCATGTTTGGCTCCTTTGATGGCAGCAGAAACACTGGTTCACATGAGTAAATGTCATAGATCACATACTCTGAACGAGCTCCACGAAGGGGAGTCTTCATTGGATCATGCTGGGGTTCCCATTGGAGTCATGTTGAGTTAATGATGGGAAAAAAGCCAGGAATCTCTGTGCTGGAGCGCTGCGTACAGCCTGTCCTTCTTGTTGTTGTTGTTGTTGTTGTAACTTTTCTTTTAGAACAAATACAAAGAAGACCAGAGATGCTTATATGGCCAAGGGGTGAAAAGAATCTACTTCAGAAGGAAAAGAAAAAAAAACAATCCTCACTTGGTGCTATTCTCAGCCATAGCTTATTCCACTGATCCACAGAATCAGGGACAAGATCTTTGTTTTCATATAAACGGGTAAATAAGATAAAAGGGTATCTGCATGCCTTCTCAGAAAACTGCGCTTCATCAGTTTAATGCCTCTTATTAGCGTTTCAAATATATATAAAGTGTATATACTTAACATGGCAAATACCAAAGGCAAGTACTGATAAAAATGCTTTAAATCCTTTAGGACAATACATTAGTCTATAATGATTGCACATGGGGAAAAAACCACAAAGTTACCTTTTTAAGAAGTTTTTTTTGTTTTTTTGTTTTTTTAATTAAAAGAGATTAAGGGGCTGAATCAATTCTAAAGAGTCTCAGGTTCAGTTGCGTTACGGAAGCAGGTTTTACCATTTACAGTAGTGGTCACCACAGTCTTGCTAATTGCATGTTTATGCCCTTAAGCAAGGCCTTTGACCCTAATCGATCAAGCTAGAAATGTGGATGTATACTGGGACATGAAAACTGTTGATGTGAACAGGAGGTTGTTGAAAAAAAAAGTTTTAGTTTTCAAACAATTAACAATAATTTATTTTATATTTGTGAAAATGATTACTCTAATAGTATCAGGTTTTCACAATAAGGTTTAACATATGTACCACTTTATTTCAAATGTACTTTTTAACTCTTAACATGTTTTGTCCATCAGTTGAGCAAACAGATCAGAGCTAAAAGACAGATTTTACTGTTACAATAGACGGTTATGAATCTTCAGACACATGAGGTGTGTATTTGTATAAACCCCTTCTGTATTTGAGGCTAAACTGTATTTATTTATTTACATTAACCACAAATTTCTGCAATTACATTAATTTCACAAGCGGTTGAAGAGTTTCGGCAGTCAAAAAAATGGGGCTAAAGCCCCGCTGTTAAAGGATTAAAGACTCTGGCGCTCCTCTCTATGAGTCTCCACGGGTTAGGGTTAGGGTTAGGGTTAGGGTTAGTTAGGGGTAGGGTTAGGGTTAGGGTTAGGGTTAGGGTTAGGGTGAACGCCCTAAACCAGGGGTCGGGAACCTTTTTGGCCTAGAGAGCCATAAACGCCACATATTTTTAAATGTAATTTCGAAAGAGCCATACAATAATGTAGCGTCCCTTTCCCACACTGAGGCACGGAGACTTAACCTCTTTTAAGGTTCTTTATTCTGTTTACGGCAGACCGCAGCAAACGCCGTAAAATTAATTCAGCAACTCCTGAATCTGTCCCGCCGAGACGAGAGCGCTTCTCCCAGCTTTATATTCCTCTGCTCCCGCTCCAGCCCTCCCATTTCCCTTATTCGGCCCATAGCTGAACCCCATTGGTCCAAACTACCTAACAACAGGCTGAGCGACAGAACTGAGAGCCAATCAGATCTCTGCTTGATGCGTTTAATGAACTTCAGAACTTTTAACGCTGCCCAACAGCGGACCCAACTCAGTCCGCGACAATATGTTTAAAACTAAATATACAAGCGAAAGTGAGCATTTGATGTAATTTCAACATTTTTAAAGTACATTAAGTCTGTGAATTCTTTTTAATAACATCGTTATGCTGTTGCTAATAAATGATGAGTATTTCTCGTGGTGGTTTTGCTGATGGTCTAGTCTGGTTGATCCGTGGTGAGTTTCTGCTTCATGCAGGCGTTGAGACTTTAAACGTGATCGTAGGTCTGAATGTTCTGGAGATGTGACAAAGACTCACATGCAGACGTGGAGCCAAACACACACTCACACGCCGCAGTGAGTGACGGGCAGCGGGTTTTACGTTTTTACAATCCCTGTGCGATTCACCTGCTGCCTGTCTCCACCCCCACCCTCTGCTTTCTTCCTCACATCCCGTCCCCGCATCTGCGCGCTCTTTCTCAGAGACGGGAGCGCGCAGGTTTAGGCACGGCAATTAATAGGTTTCCTGCTGGAATAAACTCTGTGAAATAGTAGATAATAGTAAACTGAGTGCTGGCGCAGATTTTTCTCTCCAAGCACCGCTACTACTGTACGCCCCTCTGGCATCGCATCGCGCACGAGAAGGACTGGTCTAATAAAAAAAAAATGGTATAAATAAAGATTTGTCTGCGAGCCATACGTGACCATCAAAAGAGCCATATATGGCTCGCGAGCCATAGGTTCCCGACCCCTGCCCTAAACAGATGTGACGGAGGCTTTATACTTCTGATGTACGTCCAACACCTAAATGGAAACTATCCAGCACAGAAAAACTCATTTTCTTCTTTGATGACCTCTTTAAACTTTTAGGGAACATTCTGATAGATTATAGTCCCAGAGGAAGTGATTCACCAGCATGAAGAAGAATCTATTACTGTACCTTTTGGGAGCTTTTGAAACCATTTCAAATGTCAAACTTTCACTTTAAGAAACCAGTGCTTGAAACATGTCAAAAAAAAGATTTGTAATTATAACAATTGACTTATTAAAGTTGAATAACCTTTTCTAAATTAATCTGTCACTTGCCAGTTGTTAAAGAATTAATGTTAAAATTATTATCACACTCAACTTGATGTTTAACCCAGACTGAGGTCTCAGAAGGCCAGTGTTTTAAACACTTTAAGATTCCTCAAATCCGTGAAGGGTGAATCCCATGCTTTGGATATGAAATTGTTGCATTTTTATCATTTCAAATGTTCTGATTTGGGTTTTTCTGCACTTAAGAGAAGCATTTTGCCACTGTGTGCGTGAATGTTGATGCTTTGCTCCATCAATACCTCAAAAAGCAACACAGAGATGCTAATAAGCATCTGAAGGTATTTTCATTTTTCAGCCACGCGCACCATATTTTTCATTTAGATTGTTTCCTCGCACGCTGCTGACAAGCTCATCAAATATTCAGGTGGCAGATCTCAGACGTTGTGCCGCTCCTCATTTATTCTCTTAATCCTGTTCTCTCTCGCTTTGTTCTGTCCTCTTCAGTTCCCCTCATTCCCATCTTCTTCTCTTTTTTTTTGGCATTATAATCACCATCCTCCTGTCCTCGCAAACACTCTATGTCATTGCAATATGACAGCAATGAGGCCAGCACAACACAATACAGCCTCAAATAATAGGAAGGGGTGTTATTCCAGCACAATTTCACACTTAATTTAATCTTTTGTCTGAACTAGAGTCATTCTTTATCTTAATTCTGATCTTTTGTGAATTTGTGTGCATTCTTTTTTTTGGAAAAATGAATTCCAACTTGTTGCGTGCATAGGCATAATTGACAAAAGCACATTATTCAAATAATATTTGATATTGAAATCATTTCAGGTTGGTGTGTGCATGTGCATGAGCTGAAGCGTGAAGTTGTGACTGTTGCTATCTTAATTCTCATCAGATTGCCAACCTTTGTGTCTGCTGGAGCAGGTGTGCGTGTCCATACAGCTGGAGTTTTTGTTGTAGGAGTGGGAGAACTTTCACAATTGGTGGCTAACTAAATACTTAAAATTTTACGGCAACTGGACGATTTTCTGACATCGGTCGGTAGCCGCCCGGGCACATTTGGAGGTCGCGCTGTTGTAGTCCAGTTACAGCCGGGTGGCAGGAAGGCAGCAGAGCAAAAATTGACGGATAGGAGGGTCTCCAATGTTCTCAAACTCATCTAACGATTGGCCAATTTCAGACTGCCACCCTCCAGCCACCCCCCAGCCTCCTGTGCTGAAATCATACAACCTTCGTTTTCTTGGGCACTGGTGCTTCGCCATTGCTCGGTCTCTCGGGAGGCATGTTTTCTAAAAATTTCTACTTTTGTGAATTGACAAATTATAATGTGAGCTCACAATCTGAGTTGCAAATGACCACTGGTGCAGAATTGCCCACTATACAGGGCGGCACTTGATTTGGACGGCCGCCGTCGGAGACATTTACACATTGTCCAATCAGAGCTGCAGCAGGTTGAAGACATTTTCACATATTAGAATAGAGCTGTCAAAGAAAGGCCCGGAGCAAGATTCACCAGATTTGCACCACTTTGAAACGCGCTAGTAACAGGTAGCAACAGTCCAGTGCATTCAAGAATGCCCATTTAGCGCGTTCTTGAACCTGCATCACATGCCTGATGTGAGAGTAGCTTAGGGGAGTCAGAAAAGCAATTTTTCCAACTATGTGCAGCTCTCAGTTTAAGGCAAAAATGAAGTTATTAGCCGAATATGCACAGGCAAGGCTTTGTAATTGATCACACGTAGGCTCATAAAATACATGGCGTTGAAAAGTAATGAGGAGCTGCTTTGAGTGAGAGATGTGTTTCTCATGTCAGCGTGGCTTCAGTGCCATTAAATGGATTTTAAATCTCTTTTACAGTCTCATTTGTCTTCCTGTTAATGAGGAGGGAAGATTTTGCTGAATCATCCAGGCCTCTGTCATTTCATACTTCACACTTATTAGCAGCAGCTATGTGGGGGCCTGCTGCAGAGCTTAGGGAGCTTAGACGGATCTAAACCTCTGACCTCGGGCTGTCAGTCTGCCACAGACTGATGAGACCTCTGCACCTTCCTGTGGGACCAAACACCATACATTCTGCAATGATATCCCAAGGTTTAACCTTGGTGTCCCTCAGAGGGACACCTGAAGTGCTATTAACATTTCTTCCGTGAGCCTGAAAACTCTGCAGTGCTGCTCTGATGCTGAGTGGTCAGACATTTCCCCGAAGCCTGAGGGTAACAGAGCGGAGGGATTTGGGGAGTCTGTGAAGCCGGGGCGGGTCATTGAAAGTAAAAGTAAGAAAACAACCTACAAAGTACCAACTATACAAACTCAACAGTAAATTTAGACAAAAAGTTTCACTTTTGAAAGTCTACAGTAATTCTTTCATTAAAGGGAAATGGTGTATTTAGTGTTTTTTAATGTGTTCTTCTGGCATTTTTCTAATGATGGAGGACATATTTGAAGAAGATTAAGCACAAAATGATACATTATGCTCCACTCTATTCTGATGCATCCACTTGTAGACAACTAGAATAGAATAGAACAGAATAGAAAAGCGTTATTTCTAAAGCGCTTGTCGCACAAAGCGCTTTACAAAAAAATGGCATAAACCAAACCAAACACAGAGGTAGTAAATTTCAATAAAAAGAGGGCTACTGAAAGTCAAAATGAAAGTAAAATAAGGACTAAAATTTAAATAATATAATAAAACAGCAATTTAAAATAGAGTCAATCTGATGCAGTAAGTATGGAGGGGAGTTCCAAAGATAAGTGGGTTTTTGGAATGTTGGTTGGAAGACCTCAAGGACAAGGGAGAAGAGTACGGACTTAAAAGGTCAGAGGTGTACGTCAGGGTTTGACCATGTACGGCTCTAAAAATAAAAGTAACATTTTAAATTAGTTCAGAATTTTCTTTTTGCCAACCAATGTAAAGCAAAAGATAAGTGATGCGTGTCCGATTACTGGTTCCTGTTAAAAGCCTTACTGCAGAGTTTTGGACAACCTAAAGACGGCATATGATTAGCTATAGTTAAGCAGTAGAGCTTGTAAAAAGAGAGCCTTTAGCAATGAGAGAGGAAGGGAGCGAGGTTGTCCTGAGCAATGGCTCCGCCCACAACTCAATGAACTGCAGCAAAAATTATGTCCTTTTATAAAACTTTGTCTAAAAACAGCATAATCATTATTAAAAGCACATAAAAATGTGTTTAAAATAGATCAACAGATAATCGTAAACTTTTTTTTAACAGTATTGATTTAAAGTGAATCATATAATTGGCCAAAACAACCTTAACCCTGGCGCTAAGCCTTACTTGTCCTGTCAGAACCCAACCGGTGGCAGACGGTCGCTTTCTGTAAGTCTGTGTTCTCCTTTCAGGACACTTTAGCAGCACCTCTGTCATGATCTGATCACGTGACGAACCCAGATGCTGACACCCGGAAGGAAGAGGCAGGTAAGTAGAAGGCAAGTAATTGGTCTTATTTTGTAGGAGCCAGCGGATCTTGCAGAGTGACGAGGCTTGAGGCTTGACAGAGTGGAGGCTCGAGTGAGACTCAGGTTTTCGAAGTTCGAGGGAGGTGCTCGGTAGTTGAGACGCCAGACCCAGATTCAGAGAGGGGCAGGAGCGTAATGTCAGTGGCGTAGCCTGGTTTACTTGACAACGGCGGGCACGGGGATCTTAGCTGTGGCGTGGCTGGAGTTCTTGGCTGTGGCGTGGCTGGAGTTCTTGGCTGTGGCGTGGCTGGAGTTCTTGGCTGTGGCGTGGCTGGAGTTCTTGGCTGTGGCGTGGCTGGAGTTCTTGGCTGTGGCGTGGCTGGAGTTCTACGCTGTGGCGTGGCTGGAGTTCTTGGTTGTGGCTGACTGGAGTTCTTGGCTGTGGCGTGGCTGGAGTTCTTGGCTGTGGCGTGGCTGGAGTTCTACGCTGTGGCGTGGCTGGAGTTCTTGGTTGTGGCTGACTGGAGTTCTTGGCTGGTGCTGACTGGAGTGTTTGACGGAGCGTCGAGGGGAACAGCTTCTGCTCGAGGTGGTGGAGGACTCGGGTCAATCTCGTGGAAGGCAAGACCTGAGGCACAGCAAAACAAGGTAAACATAGGAAACTAAGCCAGGAGGGCCAGACGTGGCTAGAGGCAAGATTAAGCACCATCAGTAGCCGCATTTACATGGGCAAAAGTAATCGGAAAGAATGCCTGATCGGAAAGAAAATGCGTCATGTAAACGCGCCGTTCGGAATAGTCTGCCCCAGTCAGACTCGTTCGGATCAAACTGTCTTTCCGATGGAGATAGGTGGGTTATGCCGATCGTTTATCCGATCGTGGAGCATGTAAACGGTCATTCCGATCGTGTGTCACTTCTGCTCTGGTTTACGTCATTCATAGACGGTGTTTTGCTGAGAGAAAGCTTTGGAGCTCATACGGGACCGACCAGGAGGCCCTGCGTAAAGCGCCGCTCTGCTCTCGCCCCGCTGGCTCTCTGTTAGAGTGCGATGTTTGTCATTATAGACAATCTTTGTTTTGGAATACGTAATTACGTCAATACATGTAAACGTTGTTTTTACGTGCAGTTGAAAATAAAAAGGAAGGCGGGACCCCTCATCAGTGAGTGAAGGAGAAAGCCGAAGTGAGAGGAGACTGCACTTCAGTGAACAGAAATTGTTTCCTGTGTCCATTTGTGAAAGCTAAGTAGCATACTCGGTGTGTGGAGCAGAAGGATGTCTTTGACGGCTGCAACGTCGGGAGAGAGTTCCCGGGCGGCGAGAGAGACAACGGCTGCGCGAGAGCCAACAGGTTATGGGCCCAGGCAGGCTACGAACACACACGTGTATGGACGGGGACCGCCGCCGCGATTCGACGGTGATGAAGCCAGATATCATATCTGGGAAGCAAGATTCCTGGCGTACCTAAAAACGATCGGACTCAAAGAAACCATTCTGGGAAGGGACCCAGTGGATGCTGAGGCTGAGGAGATCGGTAGGAGGAATGAACTTGCTTATGCAGAACTGTGTGGCTGCTTGGACGATAAAACGTTAATGCTGATCCTCTATGAAGCTCCTGATGACGGAAGGAAAAGTTTGGAGATCTTGAGGCGCCATTTTGAGTCGGAGGAAAAACCGAGAATCGTTAGCTTATACACAGAGCTAACTAACGTGCTAATGGCCGACGGTGAAGATTTGGCGGACTATTTAACACGTGTTGAAAAAATAGTGGCGGCACTGAACAGAGCAAAGGAGACGCTCAGTGATGCACTTTTGGTGGCGATGGTTTTAAAAGGCCTGACGGATGATTACAACCCATTTTCAGTGCATGTGACTCAAACCAGAGAAACATTGACTTTCACAGAATTTAAAACTCGGCTGAGAAGTTTTGAATGCACGCTAAAATATCGGAATAAAACCCGAAGTGATGAAGTCATGACAACAAAATACAAAGTCTCCAGACCAAAGCATAAAGTCAAGGAAGAGAGCTATTTCAACGGAGAATGCTTTATTTGTGAGAAGGTGGGACACAGAGCACGAGACTGCAGAAACAAAGACAAGAAGATCCATGGCAAGTACGCGAAGGAGAACAAGTCTGCATGGGGCAGGAACAAGGTGGTGGCCATCTTGGAGGCTCCAGGGGACGGCACACCTGTGAGGGAACATGCAAGACAAGCGGAGGAGGAGCAGAATTCATTCGTTCTAAAGGTGGATGGATATGCATCTCAGTCTACACCATGGAAAGGTCTTCTGGTGGACAGCGGTGCTTCTGCGCACATTGTGACAGATGAAAAGGCCTTCATAAGGTTTGACAAAACTTTTCATCCAAAGAATCACGTGATGGAGTTAGCAGATGGCACGAGGAAAACCGGGAGTGTCCTGAAGAAAGGCGACGCCCAGATCGAGTTGGTCAACGACAAAGGAAAGGTGGTGAACGTCACTCTTTCGAGCGCTCTGCTGATTCCTGAATACCCCCAGAACATCTTGTCTGTGGAGGCTGCAGCTTCTAAGGGAGCAAAATTCCATTTTGAGAAGAGCAACAGCAAGATGATTCTTCCTGATGGAACAACATGCAGCATGAAGGTAAAAGGCAGACTGTATTACCTGGAGACTGTAGAGAAAACAGATGATGACAATAATGATGAATGTAACACCTGTTTTGATCTAAAAACCTGGCATGAAGTATTGGGTCACTGTAATTATGGTGATGTGCTTAAACTTGAGTCTGTTGTGGATGGCATGGAAATCAGAGAGAAAGCTAAGAAACCAGGTGAATGTGAGATTTGTCTACAGGGCAAATTTACTCAAACCAGAAACCGAGAAGGTGATGCCAGAGCTAAAGCTCCATTAGAACTTGTGCACACAGACCTGGGAGGCCCTATTACACCAGAGTCATTTGAGGGGTACAAGTATGCGATCACTTTCACTGATGACTTTTCAGGTGCTATTTATGTGTACTTCCTAAGAAACAAAAACAAAGCGGTTGAAGCTACAAAACAGTTTTTAGCAGACATAGCACCCTATAGTAAAGTAAAACGTCTCAGATCAGACAATGGGACTGAGTTTACTTCTGAAGAGTATCAGACACTGCTGAGAGACAATACGATAAAACATGAAAGGTCAGCTCCATACTCCCCCCATCAAAATGGGACAGCGGAGAGGAACTGGAGAACAGTGTTTGAAATGGTGAGGTGTATGCTCATTGAATCAGGCTTACCCAAAGAGTTATGGCCTTATGCAGCAAGGATGGCTACAGTGATAAGAAACCGATGTTACTGTAAAAGAACAGGGGAGACACCATATTTTCTATTCACTGGTAAAAGACCAGATCTATCCAGAATGAGAAAATTTGGCTCAGAGTGTATTGTGTACGAACAAAACAAGAAAAAGTTAGACTCTAGAGGCAAAAAGGGGATTTTTGTTGGTTTTGATCGACATTCTCCAGCAAACATGGTGTTTTTTCCAGAAACCAAAAGTGTGCAGAAACACAGACTGATACACTTTATCACAAAAGGAAAGACAGAGAGTCAGACGCAGACTGACGCAGAACAAATGGGAGACTACTTTGTAGAGCACGTACGAGGACCAACCAAAGACATTCAGTCAGAAACAGAACAGATAAGGACTGACAACCAAGAGACAGACACTGACGCCCAAACTACACGTACATCAGACAGAGTGAGAAAGAAACCCAAATATTTGGAAGACTATGAGTGTGCAGTACAGAACAGTGAACTAAGTGTTGACTACTGTTACAGAATGACGGTTGGGTTACCACAGAGCTATGAGGAGGCTGTAGCATCAGAGAAAGCACACAGGTGGAGAAAAGCTATGATGGATGAGATGGTTTCATTCAAGGAAAATGCCACCTTCACTCTTGTACCACTACCGGAGGGTAGACAGACAGTGGGGGGAAGGTGGGTTTATGCTATAAAAGAGGATGAAAAAGGGAATGAAACATACAAGGCTAGATATGTAGCAAAGGGGTACACACAAGTCGAAGGACTAGACTACTCCGAAACGTTTTCTCCAACTGCTAGTCTGACATCACTACGCATGCTAATGCAATTAGCAACACACTATGACCTTAAACTGCATCAGTTAGACGTTAAGGCCGCATACCTACATGCACCCATCGACTTTGAACTGTACATGGAACAACCACAAGGTTTTCACATCAAGTCTGAAAAAGGGGAGGAACTGGTATGTAAGTTAAACAAATCAATTTATGGCCTAAAACAATCTGGGAGGAACTGGAACTTGATGCTCCATGAATTTTTGACTGAAAATGAATTTGTACAGAGTCAAACCGATAACTGTGTTTACACCAAACAGTCTGACAAAGAAAGAGTAATATTGTTGGTATGGGTGGATGACATCATTGTTGCTGCGAGCAATGAAAAGGGTATGGAAGAAGTCAAGGAAAAACTGAAAAACAAGTTCAAAATGAAAGATTTGGGACAACTCTCTCACTTTATTGGCATTGATTTTACCCAAACTGCAGATACTGTCAAAATGAATCAATCCAGATACATTGAGAAAATTCTGGAAAGATTCGGGATGTATGATTGCAAAGCCAGAGCTACCCCCAGTGAAGCAAAATGTGATCTCACTCCAGAAGGAGATCCAACAAATCAGAGAACGTACAGGGAAATGTTGGGCAGCCTCATTTACATCATGAGCTGCACCAGACCAGACATCAGTTGGATTGTGAGTAAATTATCACAATATCTCTCAGATCCTAGAGAAAAACACATGACAGCGGTGAAACATGTCTACAGGTATTTGAAAGGGACCAAAGGCATTGAGTTGTGTTATAAAAGAAGTGTCAACAAACTGGGACTGACTGGTTATTCTGATGCAGACTGGGCTAATGACCCAGATGACAGGAAAAGCACCACAGGTTACTGTTTCAGTTTAAATGAAGATGGTGCTGTCATTTCATGGAAAACCAAGAAACAGCAGACAGTAGCACTGTCGACATGTGAGGCAGAATACATGGCCTTGGCAGGCACAATCCAGGAAGCTCTTTACCTCACACAACTATTGAAAGATATGGACTATAACTTTCAGGACACTACAACTAAAATTTTTGAGGACAATCAAGGGACTATTCGACTGGCTAAGAATCCTGTTAACCGCCAGAGAAGTAAGCATGTGGATATTAAATACCACTTTATAAGGTCAACTGTATTACAGGGAAAAGTTGAACTGGTTTACTGTCCAACAGAAAGTATGGTGGCAGACGTGTTCACAAAGTCTGCCACAAGACCCAAAATGGAAAGGTTCTGTGCATACATGTTTGGTATGTAATGTTGTTGATTTGAATGACATCATCGAGTGGGGGTGTTAGAGTGCGATGTTTGTCATTATAGACAATCTTTGTTTTGGAATACGTAATTACGTCAATACATGTAAACGTTGTTTTTACGTGCAGTTGAAAATAAAAAGAAAGGCGGGACCCCTCATCAGTGAGTGAAGGAGAAAGCCGAAGTGAGAGGAGACTGCACTTCAGTGAACAGAAATTGTTTCCTGTGTCCATTTGTGAAAGCTAAGTAGCATACTCGGTGTGTGGAGCAGAAGGATGTCTTTGACGGCTGCAACGTCGGGAGAGAGTTCCCGGGCGGCGAGAGAGACAACGGCTGCGCGAGAGCCAACACTCTCCCCTCTCTTTCACCCCTCACGAGGGAGATGCGGGGGGGATGCGTGCCCACTGACGTCTGGACCCGGCACCCGAGCTCTGCGTTCGGGCTCCGGTGCCAGTGGACCGAGTGAACCTCTCTGAGCAGGGCAGCGGAATTTATTAATACGTGTTTGAGGGGGGGGTGCTTTGTTACGTGTGCGTTTTGTTGTTTCGTTATGTGTGAGAATTCGAACTGCGAGCGGACCCGCCGCTCTGGGTTAGCGGCTGCAGGACTCAGGAGGACAGAGCAGAGCTCGAGCCGCCAGCACACACAGCGGAGCGGCTTGGGGCAGTGTGTGAGCTTTTCAGAGCAGAAATGTTGCTCAGTCCTTAGAAACTGTTAAAAAAATCACATGGATTTGTGTTTCCAGTTGTGCCCCGACAAAATAAAGGCTGATGTTATTCCCACACATTTACGTGCAGCCAAGCTGCAGATTGCAGCGTTTGCCGCATGGTCCTGGATTTTGTGTCCATCAAAAGGCTAATGTTGTTAGCCTCTCTTAACACTGGGTTCTTCGAGCTCCGTTTTTCCACAAAAAAAGCAGTGACCACACGGATTAAATATAAAATAATGAGCGAACAGGCGCCTCATAATATTCATGACATTAATAAAAGCACGTTTGGAAGATCATCTCGTATTACGAAGCTGCTGCCCATGCTGTCTGTCTGTGGCAGCGGTTTGTTTACAATGGGACCTATTTCCGCATCCGGGTGATTTCACACTACTACGCATGCCCAAACGATTCATTCTGACAGAAAGTGTGAGCCTTGGGAACACTTGTTTTAATCGGAAAAAGGTTTTCTGTGCCCATGTGCACGGGGGAATTTTAACCCGACCATTGATTCGATCAAGATATTCTGCCCATGTAACCGCAGCTACTGTTAACGAACTGGCGAAGAATGCTGGAGGCGAGTCTCCTTAAGTAGCATGAGTGATGAGGTGAGTAGTCACAGCTGCGAGTCTGGAGCAGAGCTGGGAGGGGGAGGAGTCTGTCAGGCCACCATGACAACCTCCAGAAAAAGTTGGCATCAAATAGAACTATAAAAATAAATTAATTTCTAAAGAAACCACATATATTTAAAAACAAGAAACAATTTCTTGCTGCTTGTTGAATCAAAACTTTGACCTGGCTGCTCTCTTTTGCTTTGTGGTTTTTCCAACACAAATTCTACAGCTTTGGGATCCCAATTTACAAAATACAACAAATACTGTTTCAGATAAAGTGGGAGGGTTTGAATAAAAGTCCTTTACTCCTGCTTTGTCAACCTGAAAGAAGGAAATACGACATTTTTACAGACTCTAGCGGTGTTTAACAGAGCTGTCACTGTCAAAAAGTCACTTTTACAAGAATAAACTTGTAGAATTATGAATAAAAGGGTTGATATTTTACAATAATAAAAGTCATAATGTCATCTGTCATAATTTACGTGATTAAAGTAATTCATTTGTGAGGCAATAGTCTTTTTACTAAAAGAAACGTTGACAATAAACGAAACGAGTTTTGCGGTTGTTTTATTTTTAAGTACAAGTACTCTATGCTGTCTGCAGTAGGATATAGTTGCAGTGTTCCAAGTGCATTATGGAACATGGATTTTAATAATAAACTACAGCCTTCTGGCATCACCATAAATGGCTGCATTGAAGGATTTAGTTGGCATGTAATGTGGATGGGAGTTTACGCCACACACTGTATTTTCCAAAAAATATGGCTTTTTGTTGTAAAATTATAACTTTTTGCTATCATTTCACGACTTCCTTCTTGTAAATTTACAACATTTTTGAAAATAAATTTACTACTTTTTCTTGTAAAATTCCTCCTTTTTTTTAAATAAATGTACAACTTTATCCTCGTAAAATTGCACATTTTTGTCATCATTTTACAACTCTATTCTTGTAAATGTACAACTTTTGCTTTTCATAGATTTACCACTTTCTGTTAAAATTACAATTTCTGTCCTCCCAATATTTCGACTTTTGTCTTGTAAAAATTATGACTTTTATGTTAAATTTACCACTTTATTCTAATAACGTAACAACTTTTTCCTCATTATATTATTTATAACTTCTGTCTTTTTAAAATAACTTTTCCTCATAAATTTACAACTTTGTTATAGTTTTTTTTTTTTTATATACTTCCGGAGGGTCAATTCAAGAAATGTATCTGGTTGGATTACGGCCAACAGAGAAACAGTCGTCCAGACAGCATTTTTTTAGCCGTATTTGCCTAATCCATGTGGCTCCAACTGTCGTTTCTGTGAACTCTCTGGATGTTTTCAGCACACCATCACAGCTCTGTGGATCCTCAGTGGTGACATTCAGCCTGGGGTTAAGAGGTGAGATAAAGGGCCTTGCAGGATTAAAAATGTTAAGAAGTTGGTGAGCGGCCTGCAGCCGCAACTTTAACCACCAGTCACTTTCTAAGTAAAGACCAGAGCCTGATGTATTTTTCCTTTTCGTTTTTTTGTTTTCTCCTCTGATGTTCATTTTTCTATCTTCTGATGTTTGAAAGTCTGCCCACACACTTTGACCCTCCATAAATCCACGACCGCTTGTTGTTCACCTCACTTTGCGATACTAAAGATATTCCCTGACCAACAGCAGCATATTCACCTAACGTTCTAAAAATCTGACGGAGTATTGATTTGAAAGTCAGCTCATTCACCTCCAAATGTGGGACCCGTTCTCTGTTATCTGATAGCTTCAAGGCAGAATCCGCCATTTGCTAATTCTCCTCCAAATTTTAAACTCTAACATCTGCTGTCATTTATTTTTGTCTCGCAGAGTGAAGAGGCATATCATCCCAGTTTATTTGGATTCAAGTCAGAAAGGGAAATAAGAAGCGGCATCTGCTCGTACTGGTGTCGTGCCAAAAGCCAGACCCCAAAAAATAATCAACCAATCAGAAATTCTGTCCAACTCTTCTTTCTCTCCACACCCTTGAGCAAAATGGCGCCCCTCTGCCATCTCAAAAATTTGCAAAAATACGCACACACATAATACCCAGTGAAAATGGATTATGGGCATAGTGGACTGTCCTCCCCCAAAATTGATGAAATCACAGTGGGTGAAACCAAAAAAATAAAAATTAAAAAAGGAGAAAGGTCTCTTATGGGGCTTGAAAAAATTATTTCTACGTGATCAAAACAAGGTTATTATGGGATGGTCTCAGGATCTACGGTTTGGCTGCCACTTCATGGTTAGTGTAAAATTTGGCAATTTTCACATTTTCCCACAAAATAGGAAAAAGAAGCATTTGTTTGAGGGATTTTCACAAAATTTAAGGGTGAATATGCTAGCTTAAGTTTTAGAACCAATTGGTTGCATCTCACTGATAATAATAAGATGTTGCAGAATGAAGACGTCAGCACAACCGTCCAAAGATCTGTCAGTGGCATAAGACACCTCTCTGCAAGACAACCAAACAAAAGCGTGCATGTAGATTTACAGCAATGTTATAATTTCAAATAGTTTTAATTATCTGTACCAAACTGTATGAATAAATAGTTAGTTGTAAATAGTTGCTTAGTGATAAGCAAATTAAATGTATTTTTTCTCTGGATCCTAAAACAACGCTGTCACATTATTATCAAACTTTGTCTGACTAAAGTATGAAACCAACACATTTTAAACCACTTTCATTTCAAATGAAAATATTCACTTAACAATGGACAAAATGGTTTTCTGAATACTCACAACGATAATAAACAAAATCTGAAGAGAGACCTTTCTAAAAATATTTAAAATTGATGTTATGGAGCACAGACAGCTGTGGAAGAGGGAAATAAGACCTAAATGTAGATGGATGGGATCAAACGAACAAAGGGGACATGACTGAAGGGTGGATAGGATGGGAATGTGATTGAGATGTGGATCAATGAACAATAGGACGGATAGGTGAGAAGACTCATGGACAGATGGATGAAGACTATGCCAACGAACAAAGGTGAAGAGACAAATGTGAGGCTGGAATGTAAGAAAAATGACTGTGAAAGCAATGTGTCAAAAAAGACGCTTAAAAAGTGCCACTGATTCATTTCTTCTCTGTTGACCTCATCTGTCTTCTCTTCCAGCTTCTGTTCATCTGTTTTTTCAAGCTGGGATGATTCATGACAGCTTTCGGACCTGTTACAATCTTCGATGAATTTTCAGACAAATAGAAACCCCTGGGTTTTGTTTTTCAAGTCTGTGGCTGGTGTTCGGTTTTCCATAGTAATTGAGACAAATATGGGGAGATGATAACCCCTGGTGACGATTGGTGCCAGCTAACTTTCATTTTCTTGTTTCTATGGCTCTTTTTGATTGTTTGTTAGGTTTTGTGCTTTTCCCAGTCTCAGTCAACCAATCAATCACAGTCTTCTCTGTTGTACTTTGCCCATAAACCTTTCTAAGGCCTCAAGTTTTTTAATTGGTCACTGTCAGGTCACTGTCAGGAAAATGTATTTCATCTTTGACAAATTTCTGTTCTCAATATTTTATTCAGTAAAAAAAAAATTAAACCTGCGTTCTGTTTTTTTAAAATATTGCTGTCACTGTCAGGCAAGGATGTGAGGATCGCAAGCAATGACATAGCAGAGTCGCAAGAATTTATTAATAAAAAGTTCAGAACACAAAATGGAGGAAAAATGCATCAAGCCAAAACTACAACTTGTAGGAACAAGGCACAGAGAAATTAAGCATGTCCAAGACCAGAAAACAATGAAAATGGACAAATACTGTGTTGGTAATGACCAAAGTGCAGGCAGCTGTGACTGCTCAGCAGGATCCACATGTCAATGGGAGGAGTCACAGCCAGTCCTGCACAGAAACCCAAGAAAAGGCTAAAAAAGAACAAAAATAAACCAAACCAAACAATAAATCAAGCTAATTCAGACCGTTTGGTGAATAAAGACTACCGGTTTACGGTTTCTCATTACATTCAGTCAGTGTTGTGCTGAAAGAGCCAACAATGAACCTGCAGTGGTGACACTCGCCGTGGTTGGTGCTTTGGTTTCAAAGAAAAAATGAAAGATCAAAATACGTCCAGTGGTATCTACGGTGGCCCTGAAGTGCAAATCCCATCAACAAAACTTGACGCAAAAACACTATAAAGATCCCAACAACTAATAAAAAAGTTAAACAAATACTGTAAAAAAATTGGAAGAAAAAAAAAGAAAAATTGAAAAAAACAACAGTAATTTTCAGAGCACAAAATTAACTGTTGATAACCAAAACACAATTTAGAAACCGGAAAAGGTAGGTAATATTGAACCTTGCTGTTCGGATGATTATGTTAGCCCATCATTTGAAGCGAAGGTTATTTGGTATAAGGCGAAACTGGATATCCAGTCAGTTGACACCCATTCATTTTGTTTTGTTAAAATGTAATGCTGTTTTTTTTTTATGTGTATTTCGCTTTTTTAATTGTTTTTGGATTGAGTGATGTGTTGATGGGATTTGCACTTCAGGGCCACCGTCATCATTCCATCAGGGTATGATCACATCCACCAGGTGAGAGATGATGAAAGAATAGCAAAAAAATGAACATGCATAACAAACAAAAGGTCTGAGCACGTTTCTTAATCGCTGAATCAATGTATACCGTTTCATCAGACATATTTAAACCTGAATAGTTAATGAAAACTGTCTTATCCTCAAGATTACCTTTTCTGTCATTTTGCAGTTTTAATTTTATTATATTTGTACTCCTTCTCTGTTTCTTTTACTTGTTTTAAGTTTTACAAAACCATTACAGAAAACGTATAAAAATGAACAATTTTGCCTCCTCTAGCAGGAAGTGTGCTCATTATTTCAGGACAGCCTATTATCCAGCTTATCAACATGACAGCTTTAAGGCTGGTGTAAGCATTTGCCATCCATGCAAAAGAATATTGAAATCCTAAGAAATATTTTCACTACAGAGAAAACAGCTCCCACATTAGTGTTTCTTTACATGCCAGAACTCCAAACTGGTCAACCAAACATTTGAGAACTAATATTCCACTGACTCCAAATCTAACTGAACTGCAGCATTTCTGTGGGATGAAAAAAAAAGACAGCAACAGCAAGCCAAAAGAACAATAAAAAAAAAGTGCTTGTGCAAATTATATATTTCTTCTGAGTCACTTTTTGTTTGTTTGTTTTGTTTGTTTTTAATCCATGTACTGTAGATAGAAAACTGACAAAAAAATCATAAATAGACCTCATCTATTTTGGGAAAACAGTGCAAACTTGTACAGTATGAACTATTGATTGTACCAGATTGGGGCACGGATACTAAAGTTTCTTGTTTGGTTGCAGCAGGAACTGTACAATAAATAGTAGGTGTTCTGAAACATTCCTGTTAGTGCTCTACTGAAAAGTCTAGCCGTAGTGAAGTGGATTGAGGTAATTTGTAAAAAATAATGTTTATCAGAGATCAAGCTTTGGTTCATTCATGACTTCTTAAAACTTAATTGCAGTAAAACAGAAATATCGCTTGTTGGCTGCACTCTTTCCAAAACTGACATATTTTCATTAACATTTGATAACTCCACTGTCCTCCCACTCTCACAGATTAAGAGTCTTGGCATCATTCTTGACTATACACTCTCTTTTACCCTATACAGCATTTTTCTTCCTACACAATATTAACCGTATCTGACAGTTACTTCTACTTCCCCTCAGCTGCTCTAGTTCATACATTAGTCACATCCCTCATGGACAATGGTAACCCTCTCCTTTTTGGTCTTTCATGTTAGTCAACCCTTAAATGGTAAATGCCGTATACGTATTTACCACTTTACTACCTTCTTAGAAGGTCGAAAGTGGTTTAGAGACAATCCCATTCACACCCATTCGCACACTGATGTCAAACACTGGCACCAACCTGTAACCATCAGGGGCAATGTGGGGTTCATTGTCTTGGCCAAGGACACTTCGACACATGGGCGTGCAGGGCAGGAACCGAATCTGCAGTATTCCAATCAGAGATTGACTGTTCTACCTCTGCACCACGGCCGCGCCAAAAACCCTTTGTTATTATGCACCCATACAGGGTTGACCTGTATGGGTTTTTGGGTTGCCCGGGTTGTGGAGGGTGCTAAAGAGGAGCGGCCACATCCTAAGGAGAGTGCAGGTGTGTCTATCCATGAGTCTTGTGTGGCCATCTCGGCATTGAAAATGGAACGTACCATCGTTGATGAGGCAAGTTACACGCACTCATGACGTATGGGTAATGGTGTCGTATGGTGCCCTTATGCCAAACCCTAGTTGTTAGTAAGGTACAAATGTACTGGCAAATGCTGCTCGAACTTTTCTATGACTTCATGGGCACTACCCAAAACCCTGCAACACGTGTACAGGTCAACCCCTCGTACAGGTGCATATGTGAAGAAACAAGGCTTTAGCTTTTCTTGTTTCAAAATTCAGCTGCCTGGATCATTTCCCAGCCCGGAGGCTGGAAACAGTGCTGTCCTCAGCGCTGTTCATAGAACAGATCTTATTACATTCCAAGAAGTCAGAGCCACCCTAAAACATCTTAAGAACGGGAAAACTCCCGGTATCTGTCCCATAACCGCTGAGATATTGTAGTCGGGTGGGGATGGCATGATCGAGTGGCTAACCCACACCTTTAATGAGGTGTGGGAGTCAGAGAGGCTTCCAATGGACTGGATTAGAGGGGTTATCCTGCCCCTCTGGAAAGGCAAGGGTGATATGCTTATCTGCAACAACCAAAGAGGCATAACACTTCTCTCCATTCCTGGCAAGCTCTTCACCAGGATCTTGCTCAACTGTACTCTCCCAGCCATCAGAAGCAGCCGACGTCCCCCAGCAGGCTGGCTGTGGAATATCCTAAAGGCCCCTGGAACCCCACCCAAGATTGTTTTTGTGTTTAGTCTGCTCTACAGCAACGCAGAAAACTGTGTCAGCGTAAATGGCGAAGACTCAGATTGGCTTCCCATCTTCAGTGGTGTTCGCCAGGGCTGTGTGGCAGATCCTGATCTTTTTAACTGGATCATAAATCAGATGTTTCTTTGGTCGGCTCTACACAAGGAAGGGGGATCGCCCACCTGCAAGAGCTTTGATGATGATGGATCATTTCCCAAAGGTAGCCACAATGGCTGCTGGTCCATCTCAGAATTGAGTTTAAAATCCTTCTCCTCACTTTTAAATATCGTAACAACCCGGCTCTTCCAAATAGCTCTGATCTCCAGCTTTAGCTAACCTCACGCACTCCAAGATCACCCACCATGGGGTGGAGAGCATTCAGTAGATCTGCTCCTCACCTCCGGAACTACCGTAGGACCTCTGCACTCAAAAAAAAAAAAAAACAATTAGTGTTTAAATCAAGGCTGTCGTGGGGTTCTCTCAAGAGATTCAGAAAAAATACAAAAACAAAAACTGGTAGGCAAGCCAGGAGAGATTTCATAGGGCTTTTTACCCTTTTTAATAAAGTCTTGGGTGACACATGAAAAAAAAAATAAAGCAGGGATGAAAGCAAAACACCAGAAATTAATCTGATTTCAGATCAAATCACCTTCGATTGCGTTTGAACTTGAATGGCACTCCTTCTGCCCATTTCAACTCTCAACTCTCAGTTCCTCTGCTATGACGAAAGTGAGGCTTCCTCTGCCATTGTGAGAGTGAGGCACCTTCTTATGTACCTCTTGCCACTCCCACCTAATTAGGCACTCTACTTTGAAAATTGTAAAGAAAGTTATTCTCAAAACATTTCATATTTCCTTCAATACTTAAATAATTACCTTCATCACATTAATTTCAGCCACAATAATTCAACTTGTACTATACAAGGAAAAAACAACAAGACACAAAAACAAGATAAATTAGGAACAGCTGTTTCAAATAATTTACAACAATATATAAACAAAATAAACAAATCCCTCGGTTTGGCTGTCAACGGAGGGGGCGTGGCTAAGACGCTGCTGCCGCTGAGCTGTTGCTGAGCTGCTGCTGGGCTGCCGTGAGTAAGCGTTTCTATGTATGTGTATGCTTAAAACTACGGAAGACCAAGTGTGCACCCAAGGTCTAAACTGTAAAAATGAAGGGTGGATTGTAAGAAACCATGGTTTTAAAGCAGAAAGGTTTGATAATGACGTGGACGCGCGCACCAAACTGTGTGGGTGTCAGTGTATGTGTGCTCACGGTGTTCGCTCAGCCCGAGAGACAGAGCCGCTCCGTCACAAAGGCTCAAAACTCAACATTTTAGGTTGGCCTTCAGCACATTGGATTTAAAAAAGTGTCCTAGTCAAATTTAATTGACATTGTAATTGGTTTTTAGCTTTGTGTCTGTTTTAAGTACACATGTAAGGCAAATTTGAGTGCTGTGAAAGGTGCCTACAGTTCCTGATCTTCCTTGTACCAATAGAAAGGGTCTTTCTTTTTTTTTTTTTTTTTTTTTTTTTTTTTTTTTTTTTTTTTTATTGTTTTCAAAATTTGAACAATTGGAACACAAAAACATTTGAACAATTTAAGTATCAAGTATCAAAAATATGTCAGCCCCCCCACCCCACCCCACCCTACAACGTCAGACAGCCATACAAGTAAAATAAGTAAACAAAATAATAATAATAATAATAAAAAAGATAAAAACTAAGTAAAGACAAAGTAGAAAGGTATACAGGCAATCAATACCTACAAGAACGTGAACAATTTTTTTTTTTTTTTTTTTTTTTTTTTTTCTTTTTTTTTTTTTTTCCACAGGTGCTTCAGTCCACTGACCAGTTTGTTTATGAACAAGGCATTAAAGAAGATTGCTTAATGTTTTGTCCCTGTAAAAGTAGACTCTTTAAGTCGCCAGGCAGATGGTTTAAGAATGGAGACCATGTTGTAAAAAACATCTCCTCCCTTCCTTCCATAACTGCATGTAACCTCTCATGAGGAAGTGTACAGAACACCTCTCTGTACCAAAGAGTGACAGTGGGAGGGGACTCCTTTATCCAATGTATCAAGATACATTTCCGAGCGATTAAAAGCAGTTTCTCCAGAAGCTTATAATGTGCAGTAGGAATCTGTAATTTCCTTGACGGAAGACCCAACAGGAAGACACCTGGATCCTTCTTGATTTTTAATTTGAAGATCTCACTGATCACAGATGAAATATGCATCCAGAATCTAGAAATTTTCCTACATTCCCAAAAACAGTGAAAATATGTTCCTCTCTCCAAATTACATTTTAAGCACAAAGGAGACAGAGAACGATTAATTTTGTGTAAAATAACAGGAGTTATGTGGAGTCTGTGGATTATTCTATACTGAGTCTCTCTTAGTCTATTACACGTGAACGTAGATTTAATCAAGCGGAGTGCTGTTTGCCAATCATCTTCTATATAATGAGAGTCTAAGTCTATTTCCCATTTACGGGAGATATCTGGAAGGAGGCATGGGCCTAAAGAGTTAAGGAGAGAATAAAATGATCCAATCAGGTGCCTCCTGTCCTTGCGATCCCCCAAGAACTTTTCTACATCATTAACAGTGGAGGTGGAAATATCATGAGAAGAAATAAAATGTCTCAGTTGGAGATATGCAAAAAAATTTTTTTGAGGAACATGAAATGTGGTTTGTAGTTGTTGAAAGGACATAACAGTGTCGTCTTTCATTAAATCGCCAATTACATTAATTCCTAAATTACGCCAGGAGGAGAACACAGACGGGCCAACACCAGCAGGAAAGTCAGGATTTTGAGTTATTGGGGAAAGCAAAGACTTAACTTTTGTCTGTCCCAGGTGCCTTAACACATCACGCCAAACTCTAATACCATTATAAATAATAGGATTTTTCCTAATATTTAGTGGGATTTTGGCAACGTCACAGGTGATCAATCCCCAAGGAGAATGAGGAGAGCATGCCCATGAGTCAATGCAGTTCTCCCTCTTTAGATATGTATGTAGCCACAGCCAGTAATGATGGGCATGGCAGGCCCAGTTATAGAAAATTATATTTGGTACTGAGAGACCACCCATATCGGGATGCAACTGCAAAATCTTAAGTTTCTGTCTTGGCTTCTTCCCGAGCCATATAAAGTTGGTAAAGGCCTTTTCCAGATCTCTGTTAGTTTTCTTTGATATATACAGAGGAAGCATCTGCAGAGGATACAAGAGACGTGGCAGAACATTCATTTTGATTAAACTAATTCGACCCAACATCGACAGTGGAAGTTTATGCCATCGCTGTAGATCCTTCTTTATCTGTGTGCAGATGGGGGAGAGGTTCAGTTTTAACATATCGTTCAGATCAGAGGACATTTTCACGCCGAGATACAGCAAACCACCAATAGTCCATTTGAATGGAAAATCATTGGGGACGTCAGCCTTAGTCAGGCCCCCCAGCGGCATAGCTTCTGATTTTGCCAAATTAATTTTGTAACCAGATATAGAACTAAATTTGTTAAAGGCTGTAAGAGTAGTGGGAATTGATTGTTCAGGTAATGTTAAGAATAGAATGATGTCATCAGCATACAAAGCAATCTTATGCTCCATGTTCCCCAGCAATATTCCCTTAATATCAGATTGCATGCGTATAGTTTCAGCTAGTGGTTCCAATGCTAAGACAAAAAGAAGTGGGCTAAGAGGACAACCTTGGCGCACGCCTCTCGCTAATGCAAATGGTTCAGAGCAGCGACCATTAGTCAACACAGAGGCTGTAGGTGAATGGTATATGGCTTGTATCCATCTAAGAAAGCCACCCCCAAGTCCGAATCTATGGAGAACGTCAAAAAGGTACTCCCACTCTATCCGATCGAAAGCTTTTTCAGCATCGAGAGAGACAGCCAGGGCTTTCTGCTTCCTTTCAGAGGAGAACTGTATAATATTCAGCAGCCTTCTCACATTGCTGTGGGATAACCGACCCGGCACAAACCCTGACTGGTCTGAGTGAACAAGGGTTGGAAGGAAGTTCTGCAGCCTACGAGCAAGAAGTTTAGAGAGCACCTTGCTGTCAACAGAAATAAGGCTGATGGGTCGATAAGACCCACATAAGTCAGCTGGTTTGTCTTTTTTTAAGATCACAGACACATGTGCATGACCTAATGTGGGGGGAAGGAAGCCTTTCTCAAATGAATCTACAAACATATCTGTTAGTGGACCAACCAGCATCTTACAAAATGTTTTATAAAATTCAGGTCCGAAACCATCTGGTCCTGGAGCTTTGCCTCCCTTCAGAGCAGATATGGCCTCAGAGACTTCCTCTTTGCTTATTGAATTATTTATAATATTTTTCTGTTCATCAGACAGAGTAGGAAATTTTATTTTGTCAAGAAAATCTGCTCTGCTGTCAGCAGATGATTCACATTGAGAGCTATAAAGGTCTTGGTAAAATAATTTCATGATTTTGTTTATATCTGTAGACTTGTTTTGCCTCTTTCCATCCTTATCTGTGAGAGCGGGGATTATATTGACTTCCATCTTACTTTTAGCCAGTCTCGCAAGCAACCTGCCAGGTTTATTTCCAGATTCAAATAATCTATGTTTAGCATAAAAAATTTGTGTCTGCGCTTTCTTTGTTAATAGCTGGTTTAGGGCAGAGCGAGCTGCTTCCAGTTGCTTTACTACAGAGTCACTAGGATGCTGCCTGAACTGAACCTCCAGCTCTGCTATATTTTTTTCTAGGTCTAGTTGTGATTTCAGAGCTTTCTTCTTCTGAGCTGATGTATATGATATGATTGACCCCCGTATGTATGCCTTACCAGCTTCCCATAAGGTAGAAGGGCTTATCTCTGGGGTTTTATTGATGGCAATAAAACCTTCCCATTCTTTTGTAATATAATCTACAAAATCCTGGCTGCTCAATAAGGTTGGGTTTAGTCTCCAGCGTCTACAAGCTGGGTCTAGGTAGGGAGGTGAGAGAACTATACTAACCGGAGCATGATCAGAGATAAATTTAGTGCCAATTGTACAATTTTTTATCCTGTCTAGAACAAATTGAGATGAAAAAAAATAGTCTATCCGGGTGAAAACTTGATGTGGGATTGAAAAAAATGAGTAATCTTTATCTGTTGGATGCATAATTCGCCACACATCATGTAGGTTAAGGTCACTAAGAAATTCTAACATTTTCTCAGATTTCTTGAGGCGGTCTGAACGTGGGGGAGACATGTCTGCTTTTGGGTCTAATACACAATTAAAGTCACCTCCTAAGAGTACATATGAGGATGAGAAGGATGTCAGGTCCGCGATAAGTTGAGGGAGAAAAGAAGGATCGTAAACATTAGGTGCATAAACACATCCAAAGACGACTTGCTCCCCATACAGGTGACCAGATAGAAGTATATAACGCCCTTGGCTGTCTTTTACCTCTTTTTGAAAGGTGAAAGGTAAACTACGGTGAAGGAGAATAGCAACTCCTCTGCTTTTTGAATTAAAAGATGAATAAAACACCTGTCCCACCCAGCTCCTCCTCAGTTTGACATGTTCTGTATCTGAAAGATGAGTTTCCTGAAGCATGGCCATCTGACATTTCTCCTTCCTGAGAAAGGATAAGATTTTCTGGCGTTTGATAACATGGTTGATGCCTTTTACATTAAGTGAGATCATCTTTAAATCAGCCATCTGTTGCTGTTAGAGTTGATGTTAGTTTTTATAGAGTAACATTTAGCATTTTGAAAACCAACGGTCTCTTGGAATGTTTTTGGGCCTGCGCACGGCTTATACATAGAAAGAAAAATCACACAAAAAACAAAATAGATGAAAATGGCTGTCTTTAACAATCTGTCCCCGAACAACGAACTCCCCCCCCCGCAACAAAACCCCCCGCACACAACACACACCACACACAACATTACCCTTCCATTGAGAACAACCTTCCTGGGATGAGTGAAACTGAGGGACATCTCCTCCAGCTCAGAGAGAGCACCAGACAGCCCCAGAATCTCCAGTCCTACTGCTGAGCTGCTACACTACATCCCGCCCAGTTATTTACAATTAAACCCCGGTCTATGCATGCTAGCCTTACATGGAATAACAAAATTAACATACATCGATCTGTCTATAAGGTAATAAGCAACAGCTCCAAACAGACATCTGCTGGAACCCTCAAAAAGAAAATAGTTTTTTTTTTTTTTTTTTTTTTTTCCCCCGACCCATTTTCATGACGTCAGCAGTAAAGTTTGGTCTGTTTACCGCCTCAGACAATAATTCTCTGAGCAGTAGTTATTTCAGACCGTTTTTATCCAGAAACTCCTCTGCTGCCTGTGCGCTCCTGAAGGATCGCTCCGCTCCTTTAAGGCTGAAGCAGAGCGTGGCGGGGTAGCGCATGGAGAACCGGATCCCGCCCCGGATCAGGCGCTGGCACGTTCCGTTAAACTTCTGTCGGGCTTCACGCACCTGAGCCGAGAAGTCCTGACGAATATAGATCCTGCTGCCTCTGTAGATGATCTCTCCTTTCTCCCTGGCCGCTGTAAGGATCCGCTGTTTGTCAGTGAAGTTATGCAGCTTGATGATGACGGGTCTGCAGCGGTCCTCCTTTGGCGGGCCGAGTGCGCGGTGCGCCCTGTCCAACTTAATAACTCCGCGCTTAGTCTCCATCCCTAGAACCTCTGGGAGCCAGGATTCGAAGAATGTCACCGCAGATTGTCCCTCAGAGCCCTCTTTCAGACCGATTATTCTGATGTTTTCCCTGCGGCTGCGGTTCTCCCCATCGTCACACCGCTCCGTCAGAGTTTTAACTTTCTGCTGGAGTTCAGTGACTTGCTTCTCCAGGGATGTAATACGGTCTTCATCTTCCGAAATCCGGTTCTCTGATTCAGTTATCCTCCTGGTGTTGTCATCTATACGACCATTCAGTCTGTCCAGGGTAGATCGCAGATCCAGGAATTTCTCCTCCATCAGCTCCCCGATCCTCTCTGTCACAGTTTGGGCGATGGAGGCTGCAGCGCCGCTTTCCAAGCTAGCATTTAAGCTAGCTGGATGCGGCGGCGACGGTTTGGAGTCAGAGCGAGTTTTCTTCGACATTTTTTGGAGCAGATATAGATTGTTCAGGTTGAAAAAAGGCTTAGAAAATGGAAATGTAAAAGATTTCCGGGATTTAAAAA
Source organism: Oryzias curvinotus (assembly GCA_023969325.1). Taxonomy (NCBI): domain Eukaryota; kingdom Metazoa; phylum Chordata; class Actinopteri; order Beloniformes; family Adrianichthyidae; genus Oryzias; species Oryzias curvinotus. Next base: position 8,736,562 of record CM043716.1, on the reverse strand, counting down.
AAATAAGCAGGTTAAATTTGAACTTATGGCGGGAGGCTGGCAACGTACGTCCTCTCACTCAAATGGCATCACATCCCCCCAGAAAGGGTCTTTCTGAGAAAAAAAGAATTGAAAAGCAAACCAAGATGAAAGCGATTATCACTTCCGCCTTTGGGCGCCACAATCTGGCGGACGCTGACTTACCGATTTTGGCTCAAGAAGCACCTTAGATCCAGAGATACATGTGTGGTGTTGGGCATCATCCAGGTAGAGTCCCACAAGGACCTTCCAGTGTTCACTACTGTGTCCCCATGTACAGTCACATTAATCAGCAAAGATGGCAGGAAAGTGGCAAGATAAACTCAACAGATTATGACAAAGTGCCTAATTCTGCACAAATTGGTTTCTGAGAACTGTTGTAGTCTCTCAGGACAGGAGAAGCACATGCTTTAGCAGCCTGACGATAAAACACCATCAATCTTGTCCAGCTAGGGGCAAACATCAACCAGAACAGGAAAATGTGACTTGATTTTCTTTCAAACAAAAACTAATAAAACTTGTGAAGATATGCTCCAACAGTGAACTTTTTACTAATTTTGAGAAAATAACAAGGACCTCCAATAATCACCTATATATTTTGCTTAAAAATCCCATGAATTACAAATGTTCGCAATTAAAAATGAGAGAATGACGAATACTTTTTTAAGAGACAGGCAGGTCAAGGAACACCTTTAAATTCCACTCCTCCTGCAGATGTACACAAACATGCCACTGCACTGATGACAGTCAGAGGATCAGCGGAATCATGCAGGGGAAGCATCGCAGCTTCTTCTCTAATCACAATCGTGTAAATACACTTCTTAATGTCAACGGGAAAATGTCTGCAGCTCACAGTGGGTCAGGCTTGTCAGTTCCAGCAGGCAAATTGGACAGATTTAGAGGGAATCTGGTCATTTTTCTGGTGTATTTCTGGTTCAACACTTTTGTAGGATAAATGTCACAACCTACCGAGTGTTACGCTGGATTTGTCCACCCTCTGAAGACCAGTGCTGTGCATCACGTTAGATGTTTTTTTCCACATATTTCACCTCAATGTAAATAGAGTTAACTGTGCTCTCACAATCTTCTTTTTAAAGATAAAGTCTATTTATAAAATGATGTGGTTCAACAGTTTAGAAACAAATCTGAAACTGATTTATGTTATACATCAGCCTTGCAGTGTGTCTCTGTATGATTTATAACAGTTCTGCTTAAAATTCACTTCATTTTTATGGATTTTTATTTTTACAGGTAAAATTTTTAAAATGTATTCATGGCTTAAACCTGTGTGGTACTGTTTGTAATATTACTATATTTTTTCCTTTTTTTAATAAATTCTTTAATATTTTGAAAAATAATTAAAATATTAACTATCTTCCAATAAAAGCTGTAAGTGCTTTTATTTTTTTTTCATACTTCTTGTGATTGTGATTTTTCTTATTTATTACATTTTCTCTGTTATTTTTATGGCCCGCAGCAGTCACAACTGCAAGGACCATATTGTAACTGCTACGAGGGTCGAACACTCAAAAAGCCCCAAAACGTCAAAGAAACGCGTCAAAACGCCAAAAAATGGGGTCAAAAGTCGCCCAAAGCACAAAACAAGTCGACAATTGTGTAACGCAACAAAAAAAAACACACACACGCACAACACCAACGCACAAACGACAAAATTGTAGTCGCAAAAATGACGACAAAATCACGAAAAAGCTCCAAAAAGCCCTCAAAGGACGGGTTTAAAGCCCAAAAGACATGCTCAGCCTATAGTAAAAAACAGGCCGCATTGAAATACATAGGAAGCACCCTGGGGAAAAAACTTCTTATTGTTTTTGCTTCGTTTATTATTATTATTATTATTCTTCTTGTTTCTAACGGATCCGTTGAGCTCAAATTTGACCCCCGCCACATACCCGAAAACTCACCAAAATTGGCACACACCTAGGATAAATGTGAAATGAATTTTCGGCAAAGAGAACGTCACCCCTCCCATGATGATGACATCACGGCGAGCGTTCCCGTAAAAAAAATGAATGGGCCGAAAATCGCTTATGGGGCCAAAAAAAAATATTTCAAAGTAGAGCTATGAAACCAAAACACACTTGTTGGAGATATCCCAAAGAAGTTATGAAATCATTATGGGATGGCCACACGACCTACGACTTGGCGGCCATTTTGTGGCGAACTCTGAGAAATGGCGATTTTCGTGTTTTTTGACAATATGGGAAAATGACACTTTTGTTTGAGCGATTTTCTTGAAATCGGATACAGATGCCAACAGCTTGATTCTACAAATACCAGAGAAATTTTGTTGACCTTTGACCTTGGGAAGGGGCGGCCATCTTGAATTTTCCGAAAAAAGCACCTTTAGTAATGGATACAAACGAAAACTCGTCCTAGGGATTTTTTTCGATCGTCTTGAAACTTCTCGGGCATCAATGGCAAGCTACTGTGGACAAAATGTTGGAATTAGAAGTTGTAGATTTTGAACGGCGTGCGCGTGGCGAATTCGCAACCGTCACGATTTTAGCTAGCTCGCACATATTTTATCGGAATATTGTGAAAATGAAATATGCGATTCCCTGGCCCACACTGAACAAAACGATGCCACATACGACAAGATCGATAAAGGAATGTGGCCGTGGTAATCAAAAAACGATCGCAAAAAAAAGTGCTGACTCGGCAGAAATTTTTTTTTTCGGATTTTTTTTTTAAGAATCGGCTAACGAAACCCAGATAACTTTGTTGGATATATCCAATCAAACTTTTGAAATCATTACGTGATGGCGACACGACCTATGGTTTGGCAGCCATTTTGTGCCAAAATCGGCCATTTTGAGATTTTCGCGTTTTTACACAATATGGAAAAATGAACTTTTTTTCGAGCGATTTTCACGAAATTTGACTTGCATGTCCCTAGCGTAAGTCTACAATCACCTATGGAGTTTCGTCGACCTTTGACCTCGGGAAACGGCCGCCATCTTGAATTTTCTATAAAAAACACCTTTACCACCAGATTCAAACGTAAACTTGTCGTTGAAATTTTCAACGATCATCTCGAAACTTTTTGGGCATCAATGGCAAGCTACTGTGAAAAAAATGTTGGAATTAGAAGTTGTAGATTTTGAACGGCGTGCGCGTGGCGAGCTAGCAAAGTGGCGCACTGTTATAACTCCCATGCCTTTCAATACAACACAGTGAAAATTGAATGCATGCATTTATGCCTGGATCTGAATACATTGAAAAACACTGGACAAGGACATATAAGGAATGTGGGCGTGGTTAGCATAAAACCACTGTTGCTAAGGACAACAAAAACTTTACTTTTCCCGATTTGTCCGAAACTGACGTTAATCCGTTCGTCCTCCCGAGGCAAACAAAACATAAAATGGTTGCTATGGAGATAAAATTAAAAGAAAAGCGGCCATTTTGAAAAAAGTGGGTTTTTTGACAACTCATGACATGTAGCTTTCACCAATGGAGCAATGTGTTTTTCTGAGTAAGTTAATGATGCTGATCGCTATGCTAGCAGTTTTAGCCACGTTAGCATAGCTAGCATAGTTAGCATAATAAGCATCTTAAACAATGTGTTTTTCTGAGTCAGTTGATGATGCTGATCGCTATGCTAGCAATTTTAGCCACATTAGCATAGCTAGCATAGTTAGCATAATTAGCATTTTAAGTAATGTGTTTTTCTGAAACAGTTGATGATCCTGATCGCTATGCTAGCTCTTTTAGCCACATTAGCATAGCTAGCACAGTTAGCATAATTAGCATTTTAAGTAATGTGTTTTTCCGAGCCAGTTGATGATGCTGATCGCTATGCTAGCACTTTTAGCCACATTAGCATAGCTAGCATAGTTAGCATAATTAGCATTTTAGGTAATGTGTTTTTCCGAACGAGTTGATGATGCTGATCGCAATGCTAGCTCTTTTAGCCACATTAGCATAGCTAGCATAGTTAGCATAATTAGCATTTTAGGTAATGTGTTTTTCCGAGCCAGTTGATGATGCTGATCGCTATGCTAGCACTTTTAGCCATATTAGCATAGCTAGCATAGTTAGCATAGTTAGCATTTTAGCTAATGTGTTTTTCTGAATCAGTTAATAATGCTGATCGCTATGCTAGCACTTTTAGCCAAATTAGCATAGCTAGCATGATTAGCATAGTTAGCATTATTAGCTTATAAAGCTTTTACTATCCCTTATCAAAGGTGGGCGGTGAGGGCGGTGAGGGCGGTGAGGGCGGTGAGGGCGGCGGTGGTGCGTAGAGTTGGGCGTGGAAGGCGGGTTGCGTCTGCGGGCCATACAACGCCGCTTGCGGCTTTAATTGTAATTTCTTTTCATTAAGTTGGGGAGTTTAACGGAAAGGTTCACTAGAAACTTGAAACACTTTACTCTTGGAACCTAAAAACACATGCAATCAAAAGAACTTTCACGAGACAAATTCTCGCTCATCTGCACTTCATATAAAGCGGGGCACCGCGTTACAAATGTGCCGCAAAAGCCAGCCAATCAGAGACGTGGACACGGAGGTTGATGCTAATTGGTCAGAAAGTCTTCCAATCATGGACAAACCTGACCCAGTCATTAGTAATGGAACAAAAATCACTTCATACACTCAAAATGAACTATGGATGTTTTTAATTTTACTAAAAGGAATTATGTTATTTTTATTTAACTCGTTTGATTTGTCACATTTTAAAAATGCTTACATATTGCTAAACACGTTTAATATTTTGAATTCCGAAAAAATTAGGCAATTTATTACACAACACTACTAAGTAGAATGCTAAAATATTTATTCTATTGGATTCCGCAGCTCACACTATTTACGCATGCGTTACAACAATCACTCAAGGCTCCAGGAGCCCAGTGACCCAGAAAGGGACAAAAATAGAGTTGGAAGATAAAAAATCAATTTTAACGATGATATAAAAAAAAAGTTCCTTTGAATTTTGAACTTTTTCTGTCGAACGAATTTCAGTGTAATTATTGAAACCCACTGGCAAATAATAAAACAACTTGAAATTAAAAATGTCTGCTGATGGCATCTAACTACAGACTGTGAGCTAGGGCTTCACTGCTGTTACTTTAAAATAAAATCATTTGCAGTCTTTGGTTAGAATTAAAGAACTCCACCTAATGCTTCAAAGCCTATCATGAAAGATGAACATAAAAAGATTTGTGGCTGGAAATTAATGAAAACTACGGGAAACAGACAATATAAATGAGATGAGGAACATTGTATATGCTTGCAGCATATAGTAGGGATGTTGATGAGTTCAAGTGCAGGTTTTGTTAGATTATATACTTCCATCATAGCTGCTTATTTCTTTTTGCATGTGTCAGAAGGCCAAATAAACAAAACTGAGAAGGAATCAGAGAATATAAGATTTCACTGAGGTCAAAATTTAGAAATCAGCGCATGACGTCACTAGAAAAACAAACCCTTGCCATGATGTACGGTGGAACAGACTGCTTTAGATCCGTCTCTAATAAAACACCAGCTGGTTTCTGATCAGCTGCAACCTTGGGAATCGATTTGCTCGTCACTGTCTCTCAGGTATTGATCGGACAGACTAAGATCAGATGCCAGTAGAGGCCCTTTAAATTTCAGTTTGTTTTTGTGCAGCGTGCCTCTTTCCGAGGAGGCTGGGGAAAGCCCAGGGTTATTGATCCGACACCTGAGCATCCCTGCAGGCTTTTAGGGGAAAGTCTGATGATTGCAGTGGCCGTGCGATTCAACCCAGCAGTCGGAGAGGACGCGACACAGCTGTTGTTCTGCTGCATTTGTCAACATCCCTTTTCTTTATGTTAGAAGAAGGCTCTGAGGAATATCCTAACATTTTTGTTTCCCAAACTGCTTTAGGTATTTTCATGGTCATACCCTGGCGTTCCAAACAGGAAGTACACGCTGGTTCCAAAAAGCCGAAATCCCATAGATGTCATTCTATTGGTCAGAATAAATATTCTTGCTCTGATGCCTTTTTCTAACATGTTCTTGATAAAACTACGCTTTTTTTTGTGATATGCATTTTTTATCATTGCAAGTTATTCAAGTTATAATCTGACCAATCAGATGCCCATGATAAAAGTAGGTGGAGCCTGCCGGACACAAGTCCAATGCTCTAAACTTTTGACAGATTTCACGTGGTAGGGTTGGGGACTTCCAACAAGCTCACAGCTGATTGGTGAGAGCGGTTGCCATAGAAGTAGAGTGACTTGGACCAATCACTGCTTATTGCTTAGTCACAACTGCCACTATGGGGGGATTAGGGCCGTCTGTGGGTGAGAAATGAGGAAACCTGTACGGGGCCCACAGGTGGTCCAAAAATAATTCTGCAAATTTTTTCTACAGAAATGCTGTGGTCGACAGGCTGCGACAAACACTTAAACAACACACAAGGGTAAGTAAGGGGGACAGGTGTGTTGTATGGATTTTTGACCCCCCCCTCCCCCACACACGCACACACACAACAAGGAGCCTATTGGTGCTATTCAAGTGATAGGTGCCCACTCATCACAGAGAAGGAGGGTCTAAGGCTTTAGCTTAGTCTGTTGAGTTTCTTTAATCAATCAGCTATCATGTTTTATAACAGATCGTCTTGTACTTTTAGTGAAGCCTGTTGGGCTAAATAAATAAAATTGAATTGAATTATCACTTTGACTTGAGAAACCTGTGCTCTTTAGGATGCTCCTGTCCACAGCGGATATTGCCGTTGTCTATTCTCGCCATAAAAGTTGAATTCTGGAAGTACAAAGTCCCAACACACGCATCCAGCATAAGGGTCTAACATCTGGGTCTAACATGGCCCCAGATGTTCAAAACGGTGAAAAATGGCGAGTGAATAGACTCGTTGGAGGCTAAACTAAACCATTTTCAATGGGTGATGTCACAGTTCTCAGATTCAGTCATTCTTGGTTGAATGTGGTTGACATTCTTGTCTGGTCAGCAAATATGATATGCAAAAGCACAACACCTGGTTTTGATAAAAATGCAGAACCTCAAAAAAAAAAAAATTCCTGTGACTCAATGAAAAAGGAAAACTTATCATGAAGTTTTTCTCTGTCTGTTTATGTTTGGTTCTGCCACTTTTGCTCATCCATATTCGTCTCTTTGAATGTAAATAAAATGAGAAGACAATCAAGTTTGGTAAAGGAGTATCATCTCCACCACTGATGGACAAAAAGGAAGAAAAAAAGACCAGCATAGAAGAGACTGATGATGACAGCTTTGATGAAATGAAGAGAAGAACGATGAGGGTGAGATGCAGCGGTTCTACAGCGGGTCGTAAATCTCCGGCGCTCGGTGGCCTTTAACGGCTGGTAAAACCTACGGGGAGACGGATGAGGGAGGTGGGAGATGAAACGGAGGAGCAGAGCCGCCGTGCATCTAAATGCAGTTTTAATGTTTCTGTTTCCATCTTCACAGCCGAAGAGTTTGGAGCACAAAAGCTGCTGATGTGGGTTTTTTTTCTCTCTTCTCCAAACACAAACAAGTTCTGCCGCTCCGCTTTGAACTGCAGCCACCCTTCAGTGGATCAAATTTTCACAAGTGTGTGAGTTTACTTTAAAGTGCAACTGTTTTTAGAATCTTTTTTCTCATCTCTGGGGTCACATTGATAATGTCTTTAAAGCTTTTTTAGTAGCAGAATGTCTTCAAATCAGAGGTTTAGTACGTTTGCTGTGGGATGCACTTATGTTAACTGATCCTGAACAGAAACATATCTCTGTCACAGGTCATTACCAGCTCAATCATCCTGACAAACCCACTGCCGTTGTGCTCCGTTTGTCATCTCTGTTCCTGCAGACGCACAAACATTTTGAGTTTTCATGTTTGCTAATGACCTTCAGTCTGCAGCATTTGGCTCAGTCTGTCTCTATGTCTTGCATATCTATATGCACTTTTCAGGCTTTGGCATTCAAAACTTTTTACGACTGTTTTCAGGCTCCACATTCAAAATACGCAGCCACTGGACAAGCGTTGGACGTTTAACCAGGTTGAACATTGATCATTCAGGGACTCCGATTTGGTAGTTATATGGATGACATCCCTGTTAATTCAGGGAAATGTCAAGTGTTTGAAAATCAGTCATGGAGCAGAAATGAATAGTTTCAGTTTATGTCCGGCTGGATTTCTGTGACACCAAGTCTTTCCCATGTTGGAATAGAGATGTGAAAGAAAAAGCCTGGCGCTAGATTCACCAGATGTGCACCGCTTTGACATTTCACACCAAACCTGTGCACAACCCTTGTGCTATCCTAAGACCCCACCCTTACATTGACGTTTTCTCCATACCATGACAAAAGTGGATAAAGGTGAAGAGGATTTCATGTAATCCATGGACACCAGTGAAGATCACAAATCATTGAAGAAAAAAGGTTCAGCGCACTGTCTAGTGGGTCTAGACCCAACTCCCAATGTTAAAGTACCTAGGATAGCACACAGCACAAGTGTTACGTAACTGAGCTATCCAGCCGCGGACATACGATAGTAAACAGTAGTAAAAGAAGGGTTTGAAGAAGAAGAAGAAGAAGAAGAAACCCCTGCTTGTCCAGTGTAAACACCAAGAACCTGTGTTTAGTGCAATTTTCCAGTTTTCATTTTGATTTCTGGAAATTACTTTTCTTTTCTGAAATGACACTGGAGAAGGTTTGATTGATTGATTTATTGATTTGATTGATTTATTGATTTATTTCAAGCATTGTAGTCAAAGCAATAAAGAAATTACACATATTTATCAAACTCATTACATAAATGATGAAATGCATAGATTAAAAAGACAGAAAACAAAACAAAAATGTCACTTAAATCACATTTGCTTAATTAAATACAGTGATCATTAACTGAAGTATAAGTAGAGTTTGATTTATTGCTTGAAAAGGAGTGGGAAGAAGCAAGCTTATATAATCCCACCCCTACTGAGTTAATTCATTTGATAGTTTTACAGTGTTTTAACTCCGGTTCTGATCCGATAGATTCTCTTGAAGTAACAAAATCCAGTGCCTAGTAATGATTGATGATCTTCAGAAAACATTGATTCATGATTTCAGTAAACAGTAACGATACCGATATGTAATAATAATTGATTATCTTTAGAACACATTATCACATTAAACCAGTAATTATTGTTACACATTGCAGATCAAGTAAACAAAATCAATAGCTTATTGGTTGTAATTTAACCCTTTCAGTAATCATTATTGCACATTACAATATAACACTCATTGGTTGTAATTAAAAGAGCTTTGATTATTTCACCACAATCAAGTTCACACATATATTTGGAATTATTCACCACCTGTTGATCCTTAAATCCTCTTATCTTCATATCCTGATATAAGAGTTTCTTTATACATTTTCTTGAATTTTTGAATATTTAAACATTTTTTGAGGTCATTACTTAAACCGTTCCAGAGTTTAGTGCCACACACCGACACACAGAAACTTTTCTTAGTGGTTCTTATCAGTTTGATCTTGAAGTTCCTACATCCCCTCAGTCTGTAGCCTCCTTCATTTTCTAAGAACTGTTTTTGGATATTGAATGGTAACGATTTCCAACTGGCTCTGTATAAAAGTTGCGCAGTGTAAAAATCCACAAGGTCATGCAGTTTTAAAAGTCTTGGTTGATAAAATAGATTGTTTGTATGATCAAGATATCCGGCTTTATGTACAATTCTGATGGCTCGTTTTTGAAGTAAAAAGAGAGGATGTAGTGAACTCTTATAATTATTCCCCCAGATTTCTATACAGTAGGTGAAATATGGTAATATTAAGGAGCAGTACAATAAATATCTACTGTTGTATTCTAATATATGTTTAGATTTATTTACGATTGAAATACTTTTTGAGACTTTAGTTTGTATGTGTCTGATGTGTGGCTTCCAACTTAGTTTGTCATCGATAAAAACCCCTAAGAATTTGATTTCTGTAACACTTTCGATTAAGACATTATTTATTTCAATTGAGAGCTCTTTATTTGCATTGTAGTTTCCAAAAAACATCACTTTGGTTTTATCTAGGTTCAAAGATAATTTGTTGTAATCCATCCATGATTTTATTTTGTTTAACTCTGTGTTCACCACCTTGATAAGTTTCCTACAATTGTCTGTAGAATAGAATATATTTGTGTCATCAGCAAATAATATGAGTTTCTAAAGCTTTGAAACATTGAATATATCATTTATGTAAATATTGAAAAGCAGCGGGCCCAGAATTGATCCTTGTGGGACACCACAACTTATCTCTTTGGTTTCTGATGTATATTCATCCATCTTGACAAACTGTTTTCTTCCCGTTAAATAGCTTTTGACCCAAGTTAGCGCTAGTCCTCTTATCCCATACACTTCCAGTTTGTCAAGTAGGATGTCATGATTGAGAGTGTCAAATGCTTTTTTTAAGTCAATGAAAATTCCAACTGCATATTTCTTTTTGTCCAGAGCATTTGTGATTTCCTCCACAGCATCAATGATAGCCAATGAGGTAGATCTATTTTCTCTAAAACCATATTGGTTTTCATTTTTAATGTTATGTTTTTCAATAAATAAAGCTAATTTATCATTGAGTATTTTTTCTAAAATTTTTGAGAATTGCGGAAGAAGAGAAACAGGTCTATAGTTTGTAAATAGGTGTTTGTCTCCACTCTTATAGATAGGAATCACTTTGGCTATTTTCATTTGGTTTGGGAATCTCCCAGTTCGCAATGATAAGTTACATATGTATGTTAGAGGCTTAGATACACTATAAATAACCTTTTTCACCACCTTCATATCTATATCCTCACAATCTTTTGAGTTTTTACTCTTGAAATTATTCACAATTGATATCAGCTCATTTTCGTTCACATCGTTCAAGGTTAGGGTACGCTTGTTGGACGATGACGTTTGTCCATTATTTCACAAAGGAAATTATTGGGCATGAAGCAAAACTTGATATGCTCCATACTCATCATAAAAACTTCATGCGGACAAGACACTTTAGACAAAAACTCAAAAATCAAACATCATCATCCAATCAGCGATGTCTCATAGTACCTACCTTTTCCAGTTTCTTCTTGTGTTTAGCTATTTAAAATTTCATTTTGATTTCTGGATCATTTTTTGGGAATCATGTGCTTTGGTTTCTGGAATTGTATTTTTGTTTCTAAAATGTAGAGTATTTTGTTTTAAGTTTTTTGTTCTACTTTTTAATTGTGGAGATTTTTAACGTGTTTTTGCGATGAGTGACGTGTTGGTGTGATTTGCACCTCAGGGCGTTCATTTAAATCAAATATTCAATAAAAAAACCTTTTGCTTCCACCTAAAGTTGTGTACTTTCCGCTTCCAGCCAATTATGTCAGGCGCCATCTTGTTGTCTCTCCAAGTTTCCACTGCTTCACAAAAGTCTCAAAAATGGACGATTGTTTTCTTTAGCAGAGCAAACGATCACTTTGAAACATCTGTGTGGAGTTTTAAGCACATTTTTTTATGTTGTGAAGTAAAACTACTGAAACCTGCAGTTGAGCCACATTTTTTTATCTTTCATGCTTTATATCCATTTATCCCTCAATTGAGCAAATATTTGGTGATTTACGGCTGATCAAAGCTGTAAAAAAGGCGGTGTTGTCTCACTGTGGAGGCAAAATTTGATCATCTCCCTTTTTCTCCAGCTGTCATTTCATTTTCAATTACTTTCATCTGTTTTCATCTCTCCCTCACCTCCGTTTCTCCCTTGATATTTTTAATATGCTGCCCTGCCACTCTGGTCATCTCTTTTTGCTCATCTTTCCTTCTTTTGCTTCCTGATTTGTGGCTAGTTCTTCTTTTCTCTGCGTCTCCTGCAGTTAATTGACATTCAGCTTCTGTTCCGCATAAATTGAATGTCTCTGTCCATTACATCGAGTGTCAAACTCTGACTTGACAAGGCGACAACCCAATTACGGCTCCCAGACCAGCCATGACACATCCGCCTGTCCTCTTATTTACATTTGAAAGTTTTTATGCTGTGATTTCCTATTCAGCTCAAATTTAAATGGAATGAAACAAAAAGGAACATGGAGGGATGAGTGAGAGCAAAGGAAAAAACAGAAGACAAACTTATGGGAAACAAAAACTCATGGTGCTGATGTGATAGAAAGAAAAACTACTAAGCAATAAAAAAAAGTACATTAGGCTATACATTTAACTTTGGAACAGTGAAGCTATTTTTTTACATGAAAAAGAAAAAAATGTTTGGGTGACTTTTTTTTTTTTTTTTTTTTACAGGCAGTCTGGGATTAAAACCCACAACCAACCATTTCGCAAAAATTTGCTCATTTACATTTACAGCTGCTGCTTTTAGCCTTATGAATTCAACAAAATAAAATGCATGTCTATTTTGTATTTCTGACCACCTGAACAGTTTATACTGACATAAAGATTTAAATTGTAATCACGCACCTAAAAACGTTTAAGTATCAGGATGGATGGTATTTCTTTTTATTTATTTGTTTTTAGGAATTAAGCCACTGTTTATGGTTTTGACTGAAAGAAAAAGTTTAATAAGAAAACCTTACCTTAACCTAATTAATCTGCTTCCTTTAGTGACTCAGTGAAGACAGAAATATGTGTTCACACGTTAGATCTTGAGTACTTGAGAATTTTAGCTAATCAGCTGCGTATTATAAAATACAGTTTTTACACAATTGGCTGTTAGACACCGTTGTCATGTAAATATGTCTCAGCAGGTGCATAACATTGTTCCATTTATCCTAAGCTTTATAGCTGATCCAAGCTGACACTAAACTCTTCCAAAAAAATCCCAGACAAAGAAAAGAAATTAAGAAAGCTGGGAGGGTTAAGATGGTCACACAGCCGTTTATTATGGTGCCTGGTGGAAGAAATCACAGCATAAAAACCAAATAAACTAATAGACTCAATTGACTGGAACGTAATGTCTGAAAAGGTAATATTGATTTTCGGGCCTTTACACAGAAAAACTTATTGGGATACATAAAAGACTTGGTGTTATAGAATTCCAGTTGGGCACCAACCTCAATTATTAATTTCTCCACCATGATTGGTACTTCTGCGTTTCAAAAAATGGACGCCGCCCAAACGTCACTAAGAAATCAGAGTCCATGACTGGTCAAAGATCAGCTGGTTTCACCTTCATTTTGTACGTAGAGCCCGAAAACAGACTTAAAAACTTGCATCGCGACGACTGAACACAAGAGTTTCGAACATGGGAACATGGTGTGAATCCTTTGAACATGGACTTCTCATTGGTCGCTCTAACGCACGTTTCTGACCCCGGTTTGAATGTAGCATTAGTGTTCATGCCTCTGCACCATATCAGCGTCGGTCTTATCATCGTCTTAAACACTTTTTCTTTTACACTAACTGGCATAATTTGACCTGGGTCTTTCCTGGGGCCTCCGCCCAGTGGGACATGCCCGGAACACCTCCTCAGGGAGGTGTCCACTAGGCATCCGGACTAGATGTCTAAGCCACCTCAACTGGCTCCTCTGGGTGTGGAGGAGAAGCGGTTCTACTCCGAGCTCTCCGTGGGTGACCGAGCTCCTTCCCCATATCTCTAAGGGAGCGTCCAGCCACCCAACAGAGGAAGCTCATTTCAGCCGCTTGTATTTGGGACCTCTTTCTTTCGGTCATGATGACCCAGAGCTCATGACCATAGGTGAGTGTTGGAACGAAGCTCGACCGGTAAATCGACAGCTTCGCTTTTTGGCTCAGCTCTCTCTTCGCCACAACGGACCGGTACAGCGACGGCATTACTGTGGACGCTGCTCCAATCCGCCCAGGGAAGACCCAGGACACGTTGGAGACTATGTCTGTCGGCTGGCCTGGGAATGACTCGGGGTCCCCCCAGAGGAGCTGGAGGAAGTGGCCGGGGTGTGGGAAGTCTGGGCATCTCTGCTTAGACTGCTGCACCAGCGACCCAGTTCCGGATAAGTGATGGAGGATGGATGGATGGATGGACGGATAGACGGATAGATGGATGGATGGATGGATGGATGGATGGATGGACGGATAGATGGATGGATGGATGGATGGATGGTAAATGTTGATCACACAATTTCAATCTTTGGCTTTCACATGCACTTCACAACCTCCATTTGTGCTGATCATCAATCCCAAATGATTAAAAACCTTCAATGTCTTTCCTGAGTAGCTCCTTTGGTTTCTGTTTGAAGACTTGATTAAGATTTGAGGTTCCACAAAGATTCATTTTGGTTGTCTCCAGTATATCTCTCTGAGGAACCTCAAATTGTATTTCAATTGCCAATCAAACCCCTCACCATCAGATTGGTCAACAGAACAACACGCAAACATGACAAAAACAGAGGATTTTACAGCTTATCGTGACCTAACAAGACATTTATGCCTGCAGGGTTCAAATTCAGAAGCAATGGCATTCATAAGCCTTCTCACAGTCATGCATGTTGTGCTTCTACTGACTTCACACTGCCCCCAGTTGGACAAAAAAATAACTTGGAGGTCAATCTGAATCAAAGAGTTTACTAAACTGTAATATTTTTTAATTTGAAGTATGGGATGACAAATAAAAAGCTTGAAAAGGGATTAGATATGTGCTATACGAAAACAATTGTTATACAAAATATGCAATAAACTAATATCTTATTATTAGTTTAATCTGTCTCTGCATCTGAAAAATCATGGTGAGAGTAAAAAAAATGCCTTTAATCTAATTAGCAGTTTTAAAAAAAAAAGTAAAAAACGGATCAGATATTTTCAGATTTGCAAAAATCCAACCCGTTTCTGTCTCACAATCTTCAGATTATTAAAATGTTTTTACATGTAAATGGATGAGTCAGGAGATGAAAGATGTCATAGGTTTTTACAAACAAACAAATGTTTTTTGAGGTGAAGGAGTTTTTGTAGAGTCATGGTAACATGATATTTCTGTTGGTTCCAGACAAGATGACAGAAGTTATTGTTATAAATGTGGCTCTACAAAAGTGATGTGTTGACAGCAAGAAAGAATGGAGGGAAAAAAAACACACAGCACTGTGTTTTGCCCTCTTTGTTTCAGTTTTCAGCAAAACAAATTAAATATTGTGTCAGAGGAGAGGACTGCTGAAAGAGAAAAGCTAAAAAAAAAAAAAAAAAAAAGAAATTAAAGTGACAGAGACAGGAAGATGAAACAAGAGACAAGAAAATAAATAGACTTGAAAAAGGAAGTTTGAGTTCAGTAAAAGCAAAGCAATAAGAGGACAGATTTAACAGAGTGATAACAGGAGCAATCATGAAGATGGAAAGGAGGCATCCGACAACAGAGGGGGGGTCATAAAAATGGAAGGGGGCAGATTAGAAAGAGAAATAGAAATGAAAAAAAAAAGCACTGCAGAGGAGGAGGAGAAATTAAATAGGAAGAATAAAATGCAGAGGAGATCGTCATCACTGATCAGAATGAGGATGAGCAGATCAATCTTTCCAGCCATCTCTATCTGTGCATCGTTAACATGGCCGACCTCTACACCACCTCCTGCTCTTTTATTATCCACTTTAACTGGATTGCCCTTCATTTGTCTTTTTTTACTCTTCCCACCGTCATCCACCTCAGATGGCAGCAGAAGTCTAGAATTGCAGATTTGGAGTTTGTGAAAATGTCTTTAGTTAAGAATTAGACTACAATCACAAAGAATGACAATGAGATCGCTAAACGCTGTGAAATCTAAATCGGCTCCACAGTAATTAAAGCCTTAGCCATATAACCCTTACCTCAAGGAACGGCATGAAAATGGAACATACCATTTTAGTTCGTGTGGTAAGGTGTGACTATCACAGGTTGCAGGACAGCGCCTGAACACCAGCCTCACTTGTTTGTTTTTTACATTTTTTTCCTGTCCTCTCTCAGTTCATTAGCAGACTATGTTCCGGACACGCCCAACACAACACAACAAATTTTTCCACAACAATTTTGTTTGACTCCAGGGGTGCACACTTAGTTTTAAATAGAATTGTACTCACCATCTAGGCTTCCCACTGCAAACATTCCAACCAGAGCATTGAACACATCATCATCATCATACTCATCCATCTACAACAGGAAACAGGAAGTGACTTCAAATGTCAGAACGAATGTCAGTTGTGGTTTATTTTTTTTCTGTCAAAATGATTTTGTTTCAAACATACGTCTGCATTTCATGTTTGAGTATTTCAAAATTCAAAATTGCTCATGTTTAAGAATTCCTAAGATTGTAAGGCAGGAATTTGTTTTAAAGAAATGTTTGGCTAATTGGCCTGGAGGAGGGGCCAAGCCTCTGTGGGGGGCTTTTGCCACTTTGGAGAGAGGTTTGGTTGAGGTGGCAACATCAAGAGCATCAAGAGCAATCAGCTCTCCCAGTAAAATTTGGTGTGATCTCTCTTTGTTTCTGTTGGTCCATTAAATCCAATTGTTTTTATTTTCCCGCAAAAATGTCTAAGTTGGTCTTCGGTCTTATTTTAAATGGTTTATTTTTCACTGTTAAGAAAAACCCAGACATACTGTTGTGAGGATAATATAGGACGTCCATGGGATGGTGTCGTTGTGTGCCCTTACGCCTCACTCTAGTCGTCAGTAGGGTACGAGCACCGGCTCTTCACTGACTGTGCAGATGCATCAACAGGGTGTCCATGTGATACCTAAGTGTCTGTAGGACTCCCGTAAGATACCCACACAAATTGGGTTTCTAATTTTTTTATTTCTGCAGGATAAAAAACTGGACGAACCCTTTGACATGCGTGCGTCTCACCTATCTTACCTAATATGTTTAAGGGTTCACTACGCCCTGTCGTCCGCAGCATGACTGCAGAAAAAAATCTGGATGAACATTTTCTCCTTACAGGTTTACCAAGCAGACTACAACATTACTATTTCGTAAAGGTCACATGCGTGTCTATACAAGTTTGCCCATTTTTCCCTCACAGACTCGCATTTACTCATGAGGGCAGTTGTGACTAAAGCCGAAAATGTTTTTAGTAATTTGCAGCATCAATTTCCTATTTAAACATAAAATAAATATAACTAAAGTCAGTCCTGGTCTTCAGCTCAGTTTTGTCTTTTGTGCCTGGTTTGGTGTAGGCCATCAACAACTCCCCGCCATCGTCTTCTCTCCTGGGCGATCCTCTCGGGCTCCATCCAGGTGAGACCGGTCTGCTTGACGTTAGCTTCCAGGTCCCTTCTGTCAGTAACCAGAGGTGTAGGACCCAATATTCAGGACACCAGACTTGGTGGCAGAAACTCAGACATTCACTAAGTCAACTTGAACATGGAGAAACAAAAAGTTGATAAAGCAGATGTCCCGACCAAGACACTTACATAGGCTAAGGACAAATAACAGAAATGAAAACAGTAATAGATGATTTTCACCATGAAACTGAGTGGGACACGGGGACGACCCAAAACAAGACCAAAATGATCACTGAAATACCAAACTTAAGTGCACATCCTCACACTTTATCCATGTGTTCCCTACTCCTTGTTTTGTCTTTCCCAGCGGGATTCCAGCTCAGGACCTAATGGATGGTGCTGGATGTTGGTTTTCTCATGGTGTGGCCCATCCAACCCCTGTGGATCTAAACCCAATCCACTTCTACTAAACAAAATGTACCCAAAGTCAAGTGTTGATTTTTGTAAATTTGTTAGAATATCGTCACCTCTAGACAACTTCCTAAATGTTTGTGAGACAGTTGATTTAAGTAGAATGTGCCACTGAAGAAAGAGAAAAAGCACAAAAGATTCTGGAATGTCATTTGTATTTTCATTTGAAATGAAAACCCTACCTGTGGGTTCCTCTTTTCGTAGTAAATGACTAATTATACTTTTCCGTGTTTGTGAATCTAAATAGGGTCAAACAGAGATGCTTTTGAAAATGAAAACACTAAATAAATAAAAGGTACTCTTCCAAATAAAAACACTAACCTGGGAAGTTTTTAAGGACACAAGAAGGATCAAGGCCATTTTCAGTTTAAGATGTAAACACTGACATTGCGTTAGCATCAGTAACCACAGCGTGGGTGACAGCGTCTAACCATTGATGCAAAGACTAAAACAGAAAGTCATATCATCACAGCAACTCTTTCTTGAAGCTTTTTTTTTTATAGAAGATCCTTTTTTTTCTTACATTTTTCACAGCAGAGTGGTTCCATCTTGCCCAAGTGTTTGATTGGAGTCCAGATCTGCGTCTCATCGAAAATGTATAAAGAAGTGAAGCAGATAATAAAGAACAAGGGCGGTTGAGCAGCAGAAATTGTATTTTAGCAGGAAAGCACTTTAGCATGATATTGCATGACTCTTTTTATTTCTTCTATTTGTCCTGTCAAACAGCTGAGCAAACAAGTAGAAGCAGAGAGCTTCTTATTAAGGTTCCGTCATTGACTCTTTGGACCAACGGGGCATATATTTATATAAACTCTGTTTGTATTTGAAACTAAACTTTACTTCTTAGAATTATAAGAGGTTTTACAGGAAAAAGAAGGAAAACCTGAGTGTAGGAGAAAAACATGGCACAAGGAAATAACCATGAAGCAGGGAAATCATTTAAAATAGATGACAACTGCTTGAGGCTTAACAATGTGGATGTCCTCGCTGTCACCAGAAACACAAACACATGCGTGCTGGCTCTCTCACACACATGTGGAGATATTTCAGTCATCGGGTATGTCTGCACACATGCGGTCACGTGTATTTGTGCAGAAGTTCTCAGGTAAACATATACCATGTAGAAAGAAAGGTGTGAACCCTGAACCCAACCCTAGAGCCCACAGTGGGCAGCACAAGTAGCCAGGGCCCCCTGGGCCCCCTCAGAGACACTCAACCCCAAAGGTTTTCCGGAGACAGGACAAACCCCTATAAGAGCCCTCGCCACTGAAGACGAGCACAGACAGCACAAGCCCCAGCCCCACCTACCCTAGATAAAATGCTACTCCTGGGCACCCCTCTCCTCCAGAGATGGCCTACGCCTGGACGCCACCCCCCAGGGAGGACGTACCAGCACCAGCAGGAGGAGGCCTCTGACAGGAAGAAAGAATGGACCCATCAGCCTCCAGTTGCTGAGGTGATGATGGAAATACTGAGAGTGACCTGAGAGGGGACAGGATCACCCCATCCAGCTCAGATCAAATATGATCATCAATTTGTAGATGCAGGGATCACCACTACTGTCCAATGGACAGGTGGTCACCAGACCACAGACCAGACCACCAGACACCCAATCAGAGAACTCCGTCTTAACACCAGTTCTGGAATATTATCCGTCCAGAGCTGCCTATAATATCTGACCTGAACAGTTTTTTATCACCCTTATTTAATCTGCCTTTTATTCTCCATTGTAATTATTTGTTGTTAATTTAATTAGATCTTAATTTGCTTTCCTTTTTTTCCCTGTAAATCTCTTTGGTACCCTGATGGCAAGTGACTCATAAATAAAGGTCATTCATTCATCAACACATCTTTCATTGAGTGTAAAACCCCAAAAAATTCTGTTTTTGATCAAAATCAAATCTTTTAAATTCAGTGAAACTAAAAAAACTCACGGAAACTAAGATAGATTTTTGTTTTCAAAGAAATGACAGCAGCAAAAATTGCTAGCAGTAAGTGGTTCCATAATAAAGTAAACATATGTGAGAATTCCTGATAATAATAATATTAATAATTGTCCTTATAGCGCACTTTTGAAATGGAGTATCCTTAGTCGTCCTTCGCCAACAAAGACGCCACGGCTCTCTTCCCTTCCGTCCTCCTGAGCCCTGACACCACTCTACAGTCTTTCATGCTTTCAGTGATATCTATTTTTCATCATTCTTTTATATTTGATAGGGGGTGAAAAGAGAGAGCGGACTTTGAATGCGGAGCCCCAATTTTAATCTTCTCCAGCTGGAGCCGAAGTGCCCTTTAGCCTTTCAAAGAGCTGGAGCAGAAGAAAAAAAAAAAACATGAAAATGACGGGTGATGGAGTCAGATTCTTGGAGCTTTACGGACAGCAGATGAAAGGCGAGAGGATTGATTTAGAAGCACAAATTGGTGATGTGCTGAAAGAACAGACAGAATCAAAGAAAAACACTCATTATACGTAGCTTTTAGGAATAAATTATTCGTTAATGACATTTCTAACAAACTACTTGTTAACAAATATTTCTGCTCTAAATATCTAACATGATTTAAAGACAGATACATGAGTCCAGGTACATTTTGTTGAATATTGTTTAGTTCTTATATATGGTTTATATTAGTGCTAGAAAAACGGTGGTTCTACTTATAAAAGTTCCATAAATCATTTTAAGGCCATTTTTAGCACAACTCAAAATTAGTTCCTCCCAATAAGATGTTTTAAGTTTATTTAGTTCTGACAAAATCACAGAACAAACGCACCTGAGCCTGACTATCAACTTGCAGCTGTGGATATAGTCTTTTCACGTTCAAAAACTGAAACTCGGGAAGCCATAAATACCTGAAAGTCTAGTTACAAGCACACAATTTTCTAAAGCGAGCTTACAAATTTACTCCATCTGTCACTGACAGGTTCACACAAACTTTCAATTTAATTAATTTAATTTAAACTTGTGAAAATGAATGAATCTGAGTGAAATCTCACACATGTGTACATGCTAAATAGATGGTGAGACTATTTGACCTAAATATGCAGATTTGATCAACACAGTGATAAAAAGTTAACATTGATTGTTTTCACATACAGCAAATGAATAAAGTCAGCAATTTAAGTTGTTTTTTAATCAAGAGTCTTAAGATCTTCCAGAATTTGGATACTTTTGTGAAAGGGAGCAACACATTTGCTTTTATTTTGGTGAGCGGAGCAAATTCTGCCGTGTCACCCCAGTCTAGGTGATTGTAAAAGGACGTAACGCAAAGGAAAGAAAAACAAATTATAGGCACTAACGACACAAAACTCCCACAAAGGAAGAAGATTAATCAAGTAAGTTAGTTTTAAAAAAGCAACTATTTGCACAAAAATAACAAAATTTCACAAGCAGTAAAACCGTTTTATTCATTCTGTTAATCCAGCAATAAAGGTTAAAAAAAAGGGATGGAAACAGAGAAAAGTTTCAAAAAACATTTTATTCGTCTCTAAGGTCTGCAACTGCATAGTCAGCGCGTCGTCCTAAAGGGTGAAACATAAAGTCGGAAACTCTTACAAAGATTTGTTGTTTACTTCTGCTATTTTTGTGTGTTTTTCCACATATTCTGCATCCTTGCTGTGTGCTCCAGTTTCTGCATCATGCAGCACTAACGTCTCATGTCAAACATCTGCTCCTCTTCCTCCTGCTTAACCACTGCTGTCAGTTTTATGAGCATGTGGCTGCAAGTTTGCAAGATTTTTTTAAGAAAGTGCAAGTGTGTAAGCTCTTTAAGTATTCATGGTTTCAGAGCCACACGCACACAAAGAGGCAGATTTCCATCAGTTTAGCATCACATTTTGGGAAATCGAGTCTCAAGTTAATCTAGACTTGGGTTTAATCATTTGGCAGGAACTGTTGACATTTCAGGAAGTGAAGTCGTCTTCACATGGAAATGCAAAGAAATCTTCTCACTTTACGGGGGGAAACCGCCTGATTTGCTTTCAGACGTCCCTTTCTGCGAACACTTCCTCCAGCTCCTCTGGGGGGACATTCTCCCCGGGAACTCTGCCATGTGGGGCATGCCTGGAACACCTCCTCAGGAAGGCGTCCAGGAGGCATCTGAACCGGATGCCAGAGCCACCTCAGCTGGCTCCTCTGGACGTGGAGGAGCAACGGCTCTACTCTGAGCTCTTTGCAAGGGACCGAGATTCTCCCCCTATCTCCAAGGAAGCGCCCAGCTACCCTGCATGACCCAGGGGGGCTGTCATGACCATATGTTCAGGACCCAGAGCCATTAGGTGAGTATCGACCAGTAAATTGAGAGCTTTGCTTTCTGGCTCAGCTCTCTCTTCCCCACAACGAACCGGTAAAGAAACCGCATAATAAAACGGACGCCGCACCAATCCTATCAATCTCACGCTTCCCTCACTTTTGAACAAGACTCCAAGATAATCAAAGCTGTTTCTTTACCTGGGCAGGAGCCCTCCACTCACCAAGAGAGGACAAAGTTTGTAAACCACCACCTTAATGTGATGGAGGGCTTTGAGAGCTCAAATGAACTCAGGAGCTAACTTGTCTGGGGCTCTAGCCCCTGGCAGGTTCTCCCATGGCAGACAGGTTCAGAATCCCCTTTATAACCACTAAACACCAAGAATCCATTACAAACCCCGGCATGACTGAGGGGCCCCTCTGGAGTTGGGGCTCATTGGTTGGTCAAGGAACTCAGCTTTTGGGACATTTAAGCAAACAGTTGTTGTGAGAAAATCTTGAAGCCTTGGAGAATTTGATGACCTTTATGGACCATCTGAACTAATCCCTCATTGGTGTCACTTTGGATTCAGCCTCTGCCAAGGCATGCCTTTGGAGAAACGTTGGTTTCTCCATTTTTCCTCATTCCTTGCAGTCTGTTGCTAACATATTACAAGCATCAAATGTTTCAGGGCACTTGGGCTGAATGTCGGCAACAAAAACGTTTCGTTTCACACATTTAATGAGAAACCAAAAGTTGAGAAAATAGGCTTAGATAAAGCTGCAACCGGTTGAGTTGTCATTTTAAAAAAAATGTAAATAAACAAATATACTTAATTAGGATTTAAAAGCATTTGTGTTTTTTTTTAATTTTTCACAACCAGATTTTTAACGGTACAAATTTATGAAGAGAATATCAAAATACAGAGGACTTCAAATTTTCTTTATGAAGTAATAGTGAAGAACAAGAACCACTTTTTGTGTGCATTTTTTGTGCTTTTTCTTTTTAATTGGTTCATATTGTAAAAAAAAAAAAAACTGTCAAAAGGCTAAAAATGTGTGTCTTAAAAATCATCCACCAACCAAAAATCCGATGCTCGGTTGTTCAAACATGAAGCAAAACACCCCTGATGTGTTGGAGTGTGCTGTTACTTTACTAAAAATCATCTTTTTCTATTTATTGTGTAAAATGTTTGAGTGTTCTCTATTTATTGCTTAAAAAACACAAAAACAATATGAAAAAAAGACCTTCAAGTGTTCGATTTAGCTGTACCAGGTTAAAAAAAACTATACTATAACAAGAAATGAAACCTTCATTTTAGTTTATTTTGTCTCAATTTCCAATCCTCCTTCATTTCACCACCAGCTGAACTTAAGTTAAAAAAGTGTTTTTTAGGTTTTCTTTCAGGTATTTCCAGACAAAAGCAGCACAGGCCTTTTTTTACATTCAGCATGTTTTCTTTTCCATTTAAATGTAAATTAGCTTTACTGGAAAAAATGGAACAAACAAATGAATACAAAGAGCTTCAGCGTTTTCATCATTTATTCCAAATAGGAAATGCCAAATAAAGCAGGACTAATAATAAGGCGAGTTCAGTTCTAAAAGAAGGCTGTCAGCAAATGACTAAACGTTCTGTTTAACCTTCTCTGTTGTCCTAAAACAGCAGAAATCTTTGAAACCCTAACAAGACTGTTGTCTTTGAAGAGAAAAAGCAGCTTGTGAGGCTTTGCGTCGCTCTGATTGGTGTAAATGGTCTCAAATATAATTTTAAAAAAAAGTTCTGTTATATATTTTATTCCACCTATTTACACTGCATACGTCTTAGGGGGAAGAAAATCACTTTTATCTTCTATTCAGTAAGTAATTTATACCGTAATAATTAATAAACATCCAAATTTAGAAACAATGAGTTCCACACAAGCATCCAAAAAGGGAAAAAAGCTTAAAAAATTAACTGTTTGATACAATTACTTCAAATTAAATGGTATACAGCCAATTAATACGTCTTTTTTTGCTAGTTCTAAGCAACTGATTTGTATTTTTTTGAGTTTTTATGGGCCTAATTGTAGTTTATTTCGATTACAGTGACAACAAACTACCATAATAAATGGAAATGAGTCATTTTAGAACAAAATATGGACAAAATGAGAATATTAGTACAATTTGGCCCATCTTAATAACTCATCGTCAAAACTAGCACTTTTTCTTAGAATATAAATCTACATTTTTATTTCCTAAATAATGGCAATTAATGCCTGTCTAACTTTAAAATAACATTCTTATACTTGATCCAAAATCTAAAGTGAAATTTGAGTTTTTTGAGTCTTAAATGAAGTTTTTCTGTTCTCAAGAGGTTGGAGCAAGGAGTTAGACTCATTTTAATAATAATTCAAGGATTTCTAGATCCTAAATCTCAACTCCATTTTGAGAAAAGCTTGGAAAAGTTTAGAGCAAAGATACATTAAAACAATGACATTCTCTTAACCCTTGTGCTGTCCTAGGCACTTTAACATTGGGAGTGGGGTCATCTAGACCCACTACACCAGGGATCACCAGGGATCACCAACCCCTTGTGGCGCCCGCAGGGAATTTTTTTTTTATTGAACCAAATATTCAACAAACAATCACGGCATGTCTGTCAATGACAACAATATCAATTCTGAGGTAAAGGTAGACAAAAAAATAAAAATAAGAAAACAAATATTAATTAAAAAATAATAAAAATAAGGGTCTATTACAAAAGTTTAAATAGATCAAATAAATTACACAATGTCTGTGCATTCTTATAATTCATGTAATGTAAAGATTTAGGAGATAGGTTGAGACGGTTGAGTAATCCATTAAAGTGAGGTTTCACCTTTAAGAATTTACAAGTATGCACAAAATGCTTTGAAATTACAATCAGTACATTAATCAGAAAGTCCAGATTTTTGTCAATTAATTGTAATCGAATTTTAATTGTATTCCAATTTAAAGGGATTAATGATGATATTTTGGGATTTGAGCCAATTATGAAAAGAAGACCAAAACTCTTTTACATGAAAACATTCAAAGAAAAGATGTTCCACAGTTTCTACATCATTTCCACTAAAGACACAAAGATCACTATCCCAGTTAAAGCCAGAATGTAATAAATGATTGGAAGGGTAAATATAATTTAACGGTAACGCTCCAAAAATAGCACTGCTCATATAGAAAATCAATAAAACCAATCAACCGGGGGACTTCCGGTTCCGGGTTACAGGCAGGGCGCGTGGAGTGTCTCTCTGCGGATACAACTATCTTAAATTACTTAAAAAGCTGATTTTCTCCAAAAAGAGAGCTGACCATGCCCCCTAAGAAATCCCAGGAATATGAAGAGCTCAAAAAAGCTATCGATAGCATTCAAGAAACGCTTAAATCTTTTATGGATCAGGTGTCGGCTAAGCTAACGCCACTCATGGAAATGCTGGAAGAGTTCCGAAGATTTCGGGCTCAAGACGAGCAACGAGAAAACCGGGTCGACATTCTGGAGAAAAGACTGGACGATGTGGAACAGCAAGTAAGGATGAATAATGTCATTCTCACTGGATTACCAATCAAGCCTCCAGCGAAGCTAACAGCAGGATCGAGCACTGCTAATGCTAATGCTAGCGCTAGCGTAGCTAGCAGTGCTAACACGGAGCGCGGTGCAGAGCCTCTGGAGCAGCAAATACATTCATTTATCACATCAAAAGGGATTTCCCTGGATCTCAATACCATCGAGACCTGTCACCTGCTCCCCAGGAGAAAGGAGACGGATAAACCAGCGATCCTCATCAGGTTTGTGAATCACAAACACAAGCTAGCTCTGATGAATCAACGTAAAAACCTGAAAGGATCTAATGTTTATCTGAACGACCATCTGACCAGAAGGAATGCTGAAATCTCCAAACATGCACGGCTTCTCAGGAAGCAGAAGAAGATTGAGAACACTTGGGTTAAAGGCTGCAGGATTTACGTCAAACCACTCGGTCCACCGGACCGGTCCAAGGTTCTGGTTGTGAACACCATGAGCGACTTTGAGAAGTGCTTGTTTACAGTGGTCTAAAACAACATGGAGTAATAAACCAAAGAACCACATAATTTCAAGAAATATGACACCTGGATTCATCACTTTCTCCATATGTCTGAAGTCACCTGAATCAACAGCAGAGTTCTGACCTGCAGACAAGTTGACCTCAACTTTCACCGAGCTGATATCAGCTGAAGAAGGATATGGACCTGAATCTAATGTCTGCAGACATAACATGGAAGAGGACTATAAACTGTTTTGAACCCAGAAGAGCAGCTGTTTTTTCAGCAGAAGATATGCCAACCTTGGATAATTGACAGAATATGGACCCTTTTATTTTTGTTTTTGTTTTTTTTGTTTTGTGTTTTTTTTTTTGTTTTTTCTCTCTCTCCCTTACAGCATTACCTTATTAAATATATTAAAAAAAAAGGAAAAAAAATGATTAATAATAATAAGTTAATGATATTACTTCACTTGCTCCAAAAATTGATAAATTGATTCAAAAATCTTTCCTAATGTAACATAATTTTGCACATGTTTTTAACTTTTGATACTTGATGAAAGTTTACTATGAAAATCTCTGAAACAGTGTTGTCTATTTTACTGATATAGTATTATGTTCTAATCATATGAATGACTTTTATGAGTAACATATATTTTAGAAAACTGATCTGCATTTGCCATGTTGATTTCTTAAATAGTTATTTTTAACATAATAATTAAGTAATTCATCTTTGTCATGTGCTTTTTTGATACCTTATGATTTTTAATTCTGTCTGATAAAAACTGGGAACCGGATATTGATTAAATTATGTATTAAAATGGTTATAGTATAACGGGGTGGAATTATATAAGTTCGCTTCCTTCCAC
Source organism: Oryzias curvinotus (assembly GCA_023969325.1). Taxonomy (NCBI): domain Eukaryota; kingdom Metazoa; phylum Chordata; class Actinopteri; order Beloniformes; family Adrianichthyidae; genus Oryzias; species Oryzias curvinotus. The sequence goes on along the minus strand of CM043716.1, from coordinate 8,709,836 downwards.
TCCCTTTCAAGCAATATTTATTAATATGTCTAATTATCCTAAGTTTGATTAGTTACTGTATGAATGTAAAACTGCAGATTGTATTGCTTTTGTGTATTGTTCCTACTTGATTGCTTGAAATAAACCATTTCAAATCAAAAAAAAAAATCAAAAAAATATATTGTGGTGATCTGGGGGTTAGCCTCGCCTTCAGCTTTTAAGACTCATGGGAAGTGAGGAATCTGTGTGTTACCATAAGTGAGGGAGCTGTGAGTAGAAGTGAAGTTAATGCTGTTTGGTTAGTGGTGGGTGTGTACAAAATAAACAGACTGATATGATTGTCTGCTAACTTATGTGAGTGTCGTTCTTGACAAACCGGTGCTGTGCTTTGCACGGGGCACGGGGAGCAGATTCAGACATGTCCAGTGGGGCCACCACCTAGTAAGAAGATAGTGCAAGGGTGTCCAATTCCAGGCCTCAAGGGCCGGTGTCCTACATGTTTTCCATTCAACTTGGCCTTGAAGCTCCTTATTGGCTAAACACACCTGATCCAAGTAATCAACACAGGATCAAAGACACACTCACACACAGGACCAGAGACACACAAAGGAACAAAGACACAAACTCAGGACCAGAGACACACACAGGACCAGAGACACAGACAGGACCAAAGACACACACAGGACATCACACACAGGACCAGAGACACACACAGGAACAAAGACACAAACACAGGACCAAAGACACACACACAGGACTAAAGACACACACAGGTCCAAAGACACACACAGGACTAAAGACACACACAGGTCCAAAGACACACACAGGACCAAAGACACACACAGGAACATAGACACAAACACAGGACCAAGGACTCACACAGGACCAAAGACACACACAGGACCAGAAACACACACAGGACCAGAGACACAGACAGGACCAAAGACACACACAGGACCAGAGACACACACAGGACCAGAAACACACACAGGACCAGAGACACACACAGGACCAAAGACACACACAGGACCAGAGACACACACAGGACCAGAGACACACACAGGACCAAAGACACACACACAGGACCAAAGACACACACAGGACCAGAGACACACACAGGACCAGAGACACACACAGGACCAAAGACACACACAGGACCAAAGACACACACAGGTCCAAAGACACACACAGGACCAAAGACACACACAGGACCAAAGACACACACAGGACCAGAGACACACACAGAACATCACACACCAAGCAGACAAGAACTTATTGCTAAAAATAATGTCAGGAATTCAGCTCTAAAAAATGACAAAAGAGCAAAGAAAACAGAATAGTTTGATTATTTACTAATTTTTTTACTAATTATTAATATTTTCTTGACCCTGTCTGTTCATATTTGCATCATTTGACTGAGTACATTTATTATTCTGGATTAATATTTCTGTCTTTTTATTCACATTTATCTTTAAAAAGTTAAAGTTTGAAAGGTTTAAAAGTTTAGGTTTATTGTTTTCAATAAATGTTTATGTTGTTCGGCCCGCAACCTAAAGTGTGTTTTGGATTTAGGCCCCCTCTGCAACTGAGTTTGACCCCCCCATGTAATACAAGTCTAGAAAATTCATGCATGTTTTTGTGTAAAATGAGCAAATAAAAATAGGGCACACAAAAGGGAGTCAAATTGTGTGTGTGCGTGGGGGGGGGCTAGGAGGTTTCTAGTAAACGGGTCCTGAGGCGCCCTTCATACCACTTATTGCCCATGAAATAGCCCTCAGTCTCAAAAAGGTTGGTGACCCCTGCACTACACAGAGCGCTGAACCTTTTTTCTTCAATGATTTGTGATCTTCACTGGTTCAAAGGGTTACATGAAATCTTTCCAGCTTTATCTCCCTCTGTCATGGTAGGAGAACACGTCAACGTAAGGGTGGCGTCATAGGGTTAAATGCCTAAAACAAAGTTTTAAATCTTTGCAATATCAAATAGTTTGCAAAGTAATTATCAAGATATAATAATCAGAGATATAATTAAGCACAGCAGTAATTTTGTAAGCATTTAAAATGTCTCTGTCATCTTCATTTGACAGGAATGAAAGCCAGCTGGAAAACTTCTGTTTCTGTCCTAAAAAAAAGTTGTTGTTTTTTTTTTTTCTAATGACAGCACAAGCTTTTTCACCCAACAAAGCTGTTCGTTTTTAAGATGTCATTCAGGATGTTGTGGATCTGTCAGTCTTCAGAAGATGAGGCTTCTAAAGAAAGCAGGTTTGGGTTTGTGATCCATCCAGAAGGCGTTTTACTAAGCAGGAGGTTGCATAAGGTGCACCACTGTGGTAAACAGAAGACGGCACATCAGCAGAATATACTGATGGAGCAGTCAAATGTTGACAGCAAAACCAGACAAATTAACCTTTGGGGTTGAACGTGGATTCTTTGGATCTTTGCTCCAAGTATCTTGCTGTAGAGTTTTCATTTTCTGATGTTTTCTCATCTTCATGTGAATCAATTTCTTTCAAGCTTTTAGTAGCAGCTAGTAAACTTTGACTCATTAAAAATTCTTTCTTGAGATTTCTCCCGTAGTTGCTCCAGCATCACATCAGCAATGCAAGTTAATATTTAATTTTTCTGTTTTAGTCCCAAGCATGACCACCGGGTTCATAAGAACATAAAGTTAATGCCTAAAAATGCCATAAATGCCTAAAAAGTTCTGTTTTGTGCTCTGCTGGCATCACAGCCTAAAGCTTCAGTCACAACTGCCCTTTTGGGTGGAAAAATGGGAAAACCTGTACAGGAGATGCACCGGGATTGTAGACAGCTTAGTAAACCCACAGAGCAAAAACATTTATTTCTACCGACATGCTCTGCGAGTGACACGTCTTAGTATACATGTTGGTGTAGATTCTCATTCATCCAAGCCATAATAAAATGTTAAGTTCTAATAAAACTTAACTGGACAAAACACCTGGTTTGAAGACGTTTCGCCTCTCGTCCAAGCAGCAAGAAAGCAGCATCTTATTATTATTATTATATTTTGTTTGTAGTATTTTATTATATGCTGATGTTTTTTCTTACTCCAGGGTTTCCTCTTGGGGAGCCATTGTTCTGGAGCACTACCAGCTTCACCTCCAGGGGGTGCTGTTGCTGCGGTGCTTGTTCTTATTGGGGGTCCCGCTCTGTGGTCTGATAGCCGTAGAACGGTCCCTCAGAGCGGGACCCCCAATGTACGTCATGACTGATTCCATGTTCCTATACAATTGCCGGTATGAAGCCCATTGAGACGGCTATGGTTGTACTATTGGGCTATGCAGTTAAAATTGAATGGAATATAAATAAAGGGATTGTAATACTCCACGGTACCCTTACCACACGCTACAATGGTTTGTTCGTCTCTTGGGGGTCGTACCAGCCTCAAAGGGAACTGGGAACCACTTGCGGCCCCCTTAAGGTGCGACCACTCCTCTCTACGACCCTTGGGACAACCCAAAACCTGCAGCCTCCTACAGCTCAACCCCTGTAAACTCTTATGGTCTGTTCAGGCTCCCTTATGCTCCAGCGTTGCATTCAGAATCATGCAATAAGAATGTGCGACCTGGGTTTCCGTCCCTCCAGTTCATTGGGGGTTTACCTGCACCAGGTTACCGGTATCCAGTTCCAGACCCCTTTCCTTCAACTCTGCTCTCAGATCTGCTCTTTGTGGGTTTGTCATTGCTCATCTGGACTCTTCTTGGACTTGTTCTCACCGCGCCCTGGACTGCTCTTGTGGACTTTTTTCTGCAGTAATCAGTCTTGTTCCCCTCCTTCCACCACCTCCAGATCAGATAAGACTCTGAAAAAGGATCATTACCTTCATATTCTGTTCCATTTTTAATGAAAGCACTTTTCGCATAGTTCCTCTGGGTCTCGTCCATCAAATCCATCTTCTAACAACTAAGTGTCTCTACCTTGGAGGTTACAGAGTGGAGAAATTTCCAGGAAACCCTCAAAATGTAAATTTCTGTTTTTAAATAGATCCTCCAGTTTGATATCCGTCAATTTTATTCTTAATTTGTTTTTCTAGAAGCACAGGAAAGCTGCTTCTCTCAGGATGTTATCACCTGCTACGTTTCAATCATGTTTGTTTTTTTCATGGCGTCACTTCATCCAAGTGTCATTTCATGGCTTTTAAAATCCAATAAAAAGAAGCTTGGCAGTTGTTGCTGACCAAGCCTTTCCCAAGTGTTGGCGTAAGTTACAACTTGGGAAGGTTTAATTACCAACAATGAAATTTTATTTTCAGTCAGGCGGACCGGTTTTTTCTTTTTTTCTTTTTTTTTTTTTTATAAAGAAAAGGTTTCTTGATTTCCCTTGCCAATTAAGTTATATGGATTGTGTCAAAAGAGGAAGAAAAAGAGGGTTTATATCTAAATAAATTGTTGATGTCAAATAGATATTGATTGTGAAGATCCCTAAACAGCAAAAGACACTTTCAAAGCAGCTTTTATTGTGAAAAATGAATTCTCTGTGAGGATAAACTTCAGACACCCTGACTTCCCGGTGAGCTAGGATTAAATATTACAAAGCAGATGAATCACAACGCGAACACAGGATGACACTTTGAGCAAAGTGACTAATAAATAATCTAGGACCTCCCAGGATGCACTGCTGCACTCTGCTGCGTTGTTTTTACATCAGAATGAAGCAGCCCACTCTGAAGACAATCCAGCTGAGTGAGATGGGAGCAAAAGTGTTGGAAGTCTGACAGAGCACAGCCAGCAGCCCACACGGGGCGGGTTCAGATGTCTGCTGAGCTGCTCTGCTTCAGGAGGGGTTGGCAGGTGTGCTTTTCCAGAACCATCTGGAAGGAAACAGAACAATATTTCATAGAAGTTTGGTAAAAACAGGACTGAAAAAGGAAGGAAAAGTGTCAGATAAAAGCAAAAAAAAAATGCTTGAATAATTTGAGCTGGTTTTTTATGCAATACTGCTATAAAATATTTGTGAACTTAGCTGTAGTGATGTTAAAAAAAGGCTTGTTTTGACTCCAATCCTCTAAGTTGTGGGCGGGACTGTTATGTAGCAACCCCGCCCCCCTTCCCTTCCCTCTGTTATCATGCTCTACTGCAAGCTTACAGCCCCTCACATCCCTAAACTGAAAACATTATTGGTGCAACAAAAATGGTGAGCAAAATCAGAGCCATCCAGCCGTACAGATTTGATCCAGATTCCAGCTGAGACGAGGAAAACAAAGACGTTCATGGATCTAGTTGTCTGCAAGCGGATGCATCAGACTGATGGGAACCAACAAGACAATCTGTTTGTGAAACTGGGCTGTGGACGAGGCTCACATAGGATGGAAATTGGTATATTATGATACATAAAATAATAAAAGATATTACTGACTGACCAATCATAAAACCGTGTCTGTTTTAAGTGCTAGTTTGCACAAGATAAATAACTCCTAACTAAGTAGGTTAAAAAACAAAGAAATCATACAAAAGTAACTTGTTCTTGCAGCTAATGATTTTTGCATGTCTGCAAACCAAAGCAGTTATCCTAAGCTCCTTGTACACTGTAAAAAATGTCCCTTTTACAAAAACGGTAAAAAAAAAAAAAGAAATAGAATTTAAAAAGTTTTCCCTTGATATAAGTGAAAAAATCTGCCAATGAAAAGAGTAGAATTTGTCTTTGTAAGATTTTTTAAAAGTAAGTTATGTTCTTCTGTTTTGGGACAAAATTTCATCTTGAATCTAGCTATAAACACTCAAATTTGGTTATTTTGCTCTGATAAATGGAAATATTATGTCCTAAAATAGAAGTGATGGTCAAAAGATGTTTATACACGCGTATACTTTATCCCCCAAAAAATTCCATTTTAAATGCTACAAAAGTCCAAGTTTTCTTACTTTTAGATCAAATAATTGAAATAAGACTAGAATGACACATTTTAAGACAAAGTCCAGTATATGTAAATTATGTATAGAGAAACAGAAATATTACTTAAAATACAATGTTTTGAAGATGACTCAACACAATATTCAAGATTTATTTTCTTGAAGTAAGCCCTTACATATTACTGAAAGGCTACCATTAAGGTAGTTTTTTCTTATATCAAGTGTAAAAATTCAAGCTAGACAAAAATACTTCATGCTGCAACTATCAGAATGCCAGGTGAGATGACAATCTGACAGAGAGCAGCACTGATCACAGTCAGACTTTGACCTCATAACTTTGAGAGCAGAAAGTCTGTAATGTCTAAGAGTGGAGCAGAGAAATGGGATCTCTGAGCAGAGGAACATCTGTAACCATGGCGATTCAAAACAAAGAGGAGAAAAGCCTGCGAAGCTTAGGAGGGAGATGCGTTGAAATGATGCAGACGAAAACTCGATTAAAATGTCATAAAGACGCATGGAAGGAGGCAGACGGAAGAAGAGGGAGACGCCAAAATGAGGCAGAAGACCCAGAAGAGAGTTTCCTTCCCTCGACTGAAAGGCAGAAATATAATTACTGCAGTTTGTTCTGGAGCTGCTGATACACATCGAGAGGCCTAAATTATGCTCCTCGTTAATGGACCGAGTGAGAGCAAAATGAACAGCTCTGCACAAAGCACACACACAAAGTGATGACAAACAATAAACAGCATTTCACTGCTTTCTTGCTCTCATGAACAAAATGAGCAGCTATGAAAGACATTAAAGCAACTAATCAACAGGGAAAGATCACAGAGCTGAGTTATTGCAACCATTGTGATTGATTAAAGAGGGAGAGCTTTACGGGGATGATTGCAAGATGACTCTGACATTTCATGCTATCACTGCCACCGAATTTATTACACAACTTTGGTTTGTAAAAACAATTGAATTACAAAAGAAGCCCCAAAAAAGTCTTTACAGTTGTGAAGTTGCTTTTACTTTGTTTTTATTTCTCCTTTAAAGAAAATTGACTTTACAGCAAATGTTATTGATGAACATCAAGAACATTTCATTCAAGGCTTGCATCCCTTCAGGTGTTTTAGTTTGTGCATCAACCAGGTTTTGACATAAAGCCACGAATGATTCGTGGTGACCAGTTTCGATGCTAAGTGAAGGTTTACAGCGTTTATAGCGTCAGACATAGCGTTCTAACGGTAGTGCGTTTCGGGCAATATTTCCAAAGTTAAAATATCTGAACTTTGGCAAAGAATTTACATCTTGTCAACCAATCAGGAACTCAGCTTTGGCCCGTGATGTGTTGATGATGTAATGAATAGGTGGAGTCCAAAACCAACATGAAGGAGAATCTGGTCCTCCTTAACTTTATAATATTTTCCTTCTTTACATTAAGAAAATAATAGAAAAGTTCCTTAAATTGTAGTCTTGTTTTTGTCTTTTCCCTCCTCGGACTAATGTGGGACAGCAAGTCATCAAACTGGGTCACAGAGAGACGGAAGTTTTGCTGAATTTGGACTCAAATGCTGCAGTAGATGGTGAACCTCAGTGTACCGGGAGAGTCTCTGAATGATCTCATGAACCAGACATGGAGACGTGATTACCACTGACTGAACATGACATATACAGATATGTAGTCAATGTTTCCATTTAGTGATGAGGCTAAAAGGTTTTGACGATGGCTCCTCCCACATGCAGCAGGTGCAGCCGGTTTATGAACACGATTTCGAACCAAAGTCCAGCAGCAAATTTGACACATGTCAAAACAGACACTAAATGGCCGAGCAAATGGCGTCTGATGTGAATACAGCACAAGTCACGTTGCACGTCCCATGACGCCCCCCCAGGGCTGCTTGTTGGTTAAATGTGGTCGGTGTGAATGTCTTTTCAACATCCTGGTTAGCACTTTAGCCTCACACTAGTTCAAATCCCAGCTGGGACCTTCCTACAGTCTAAAAAACCTGCTTTATAGGTTAAAATGTGTCTCTTAATGGCCTCTAGGTGTGCGTGTATGAGTCTGCAACAGACTTGCAACCTGTACAGGGTCGCCCGACAATAGCAGGGATAGGCCCCAGCAACCCTGTGACCCCAAAAAGGATTTGGCAGATTCCGAAGATGGATGGGTGATTTAATGTGCAACACGAGCAGCAGCTTCTGCAAAGAAGAGCTAAAAATGTGAAGCTTTTTAATAAAGCAGAAGACAGTTCAAAGCGTCACTCTGTAAAACATAATTTACTCCGTATTTGATCTTTGATCCCAAATCTCCTCTAAATGAATATGTAATGACAAACGCACAGGAAAGATGTTCTTTCAGCGATGTCCTCCAGCGCCTCCATAGATGCTGGGTTTTTTTTCCTCTGTAAAAGTTCATCAACACAACTACCTGTTCCTCTCCACTGAGGCGGCACACAATCCGCTTTGTGTGAAAGAGGCATCGAGTGACACATCAAAAGCCTCCCGGTAAAGGAGGGCCTGCAAAGACCCAGGAGGATCCCTGTCAAGCGGTGAAAGAAAGCCTGGCTGTGATGAAGTTGCGTTGCAAAGACGCGCTCTAAGGTTGTAAGTCTGCGGCTCAGACTCGCTGTTCATTATTGCCCTGATGAGGTCGTACATAACTTGTGATGTCTGTGTCCCCCTCACACTGCCACCCATCCTACTGTTCTAAAACCCAGCAGCCCTCATGAAATTAAAGAATCTCAAAGCTTGTAGTTGAAGCTCTTTTCTATAGGTTCCGCATAGAGCAGATCCCACTTACTCTGCTGCTGCCACCAGAAAATGAAGGGAAGACGAAGCCGCAGGGGTTCACCTTCCACAGCCTTTTATCCACTTCTATGCGTAAAAATAACTCATGCAGCCTCTCAGCTTCGCTCAGAGTGTTTTTATTTGGTTCTCTGTGTTGGCTCTGACCCTGTTGTTTGAAAGCATCAAGGAATGCAATGCGAGAGTGTCCGTGCTGCTGCTGTTTTATTAGACTAAGTGGGTGAAAGTGTATGTTTGTGGGAATGTATTTTAAAGAGAAGAACAGTAATGTGGAGCAAAGCAAACAAACAGGAGGGCACACTTGATCACAGAATGCTTTTCGTTTTGAACCAGGCCCTTGGCAACGGTGGCCATGACCCTTGGGTGCGGGCTTCCTGGGCCCAGCGGCCCTCTTTTTTGCACACAGGGAGAGGGATCCCTGAGATCTCTGGGAAAACCAGAGGGGAACACATCACATCTGAGCCTAGGGGTGTCCCTGAGGTGTGGCCTCTGGTGTTTGCTCTTGAGCGCTGGGCCTCTCCAAAATTCCAACAGTGGGCGAGTCCGCTTAGAGTGATTAGGTGGCTGTTGGGTAGTTATTTGTGTTGTGGAGTTTATGACTTTTTTTTTTAATGGCCTGAACTTTGTCATTGAAAAATACAGCAAACTCATAACATTTAGATTGCAAACCAGTTCGAATGGCAGCTGAGCTGGAGGGTTGGTTCCTTTATCCCTTGTACTATCTTAGATGACCCCACCCTTACATTGACATGTTCTCCCTACCATGACAAAGGTGGATAAAGGTGGAAAATTTTCATGTAATCCATTGAACCAGTGAAGATCACAAATTATTGAAAAAAAAAGGTTCAGCGCACTGTCTAGTGGGTCTAGATGACCCAACTCCCAACGGTATGGTGCCTAGGATAACACAAGGGTTACCCACTATTGCGAACAAGACGGGAATGTTGCTGCTGCAACTTCCAATGATTTCATAAAAGTACGTCTCCCTTGTTCTGCATTGGTTGTAGGTCTACAACTCCTCCTTCTAGTAAAATATGTCCAACACAAGAGACTTTCAGCTCTTTATTTCCTTCAGAAATGACCAGATGATTGCTTTTCAGGTGTCCATTATCAGAAGTTATACTCAATTCTGATTGGCTGCTGGGTGTACATTAAAAGGTGATATACCACAGGATAACCGAACGAGAAGTTCCGGTCAGCTAGCTTAAATGTTTTGTATCACTGCGCCGGTTTCTTTAAAACAACCTTTTGCTTCATCATTTGGACAAAAACAAGCGGTAAGAGGAGAACTTTCTCTCTGAACTGATGCTTTATTCAACCCACAGGGACAATCGGCATAGATATATCGCCGAATCTTGACTGCAGCGGTGGTGCTGTGAGACGCACCATGTAACAAAAAGTTTGCTTTTTGTGAGAAAAGCGAACCAAATCGGGAAAAAAAACTAGAATTAAGTACTAAAAACTGATTAATATTCATTACTTTTGTAAGTGACCATGGTATAAGCGGGTTAATGGCCTTCGAAGTATGGATTATCACTTTTAAACGTGGGACGGTTCAGGCTTCCACGGCGTGCGTTAAAAAGTGATAATGCACACTTCGAAGGCCATTAACCCTTACTTAATGCACGACAGGGAGGCAAAGCGTTTAGGAAAATCAGACTTTTATATTGATTAGTAGTTTAGGTATAATCTGAAGCAGAGACCGTGATAAAAGGGTTTATAATTCAAAAAGACATTTTTTTTTAGTCCCGTAGTGTTTGTGTTGCAACCTGGTGTTTGACTTAATGCAAACATTCACAAGGCTTGGGGGCTGAATCAGGGATTTACTAGTTTTGTACATGTATTTATGGATTCTGTGGTAAATTCTGTATTGAGAGAACAGCAGCGGTACAGACTCTCTGTGTGTGAATGTGTGTGTGTGTGTGTGTGTTCTGTTTCCTCTAAAAGGTGTAAAGACTCTAGATATTGTAGCTTCAGAGCAATAATCTCCGCCTGCTACATCGACTGTAACATTATTTCACAGGAAATGTTTTCATTTTTGTGTGAAAGGATTTTCGAGAGTCTTTTGATGACACCAGTAGTTAAAGAACTGTTGATGTAATCAAACAGACTCCTCTGGCGAGTATCCAGAACCCGATGGGCCCAAGCCGTCTCCTTTTGCACGCTGCTTTTGTGCCTCCCCTGTCATTTCTCTGTTTATTGTCACCTTATCTGCTGTGCTTGGCTCTGATTGGTCCACAAAGGCTCATGCATGAAGTCAACACGTCAATAATTCATCCTTGTAATGAATTATCCAAACACTCATTCTTTATTTGTCAGCTTCCTGAAAACTTTTTCCCCAACGGTCTTTATCTCAGAACTCTGGATTCATTTGTTTTAATAGTATTGACGTGTTCAGATGGGTTTTCAGGTCACTTAAAAATTAAGTTTGAAGGGTTTTTTTTTATGTTTAACTGCATGTTTTTCAGATTTTCCTAATTGAGTTCTACTTTCACAGCAATATCGTCCTGTTGTCCTCTGCAGTGGACATGTTGGAAAATTAAAAGAAAAAATATTTTTAAAAAATTTAAATTGTAAGGTGTTTTTTTTTAGGCCCAAATAGATAGAAAATCGCACAAAAACAAAAATTGGAAGACACTTTTTTTCCTCGGTTCTCAGGAGGTTAAAACTATTTCAGTGAACCTTTAGACCATATGAGCCCGGGTAGATGTGAAAATGGTTTTATGGACAGAAAGGAAGTTTGCAGTCCTTTTCACCTCTGTTTTTCAGTGATCCCACAGGATTTGAATGCACAGACACAAAAACGGTTTTGCTTTTGTTCAATGCTTTCCTGAGTGTGTTGAAGATCACAGTTTTCTGCTGCTTAACATCAAAGCAGCAGAATGAGAGAAAGAGAGTCTAAAGGCAGGGACGCCCAGTTTAGTTTAGATTAGCAATCAGCTATTTTTTTTTTTTTTTTTTAGCTTTTTTGGAACCAGTGGTATGGGACCCAAAATGTAGGAGACTGGGCTTAAAGGCAGAAACTTAAACATGACAAAACCCACACAGAAACACAATCTAACATGAAAGAGAAAACATTTAACTACACTGAGGACCATCAACACAAATCAAGACAGCTGTGGATAATTGGAAAATCTAAACCTGGTGTGACTGACAGCTGGAGAACAGCAAACAGAACATGGTCAAAACCAAGAACACAACTGAAAAAAAAAAAAAAAACAGAAAACACAATTTATTACAAATTTAGACGAAATTCACAAAAAATGCTGCAAAATCCTTTTTTTAATGAAATTTTTGTATCAAATATGATACATTGGGTAATTTGGTTTTTTGCTTAAACAATGTTAGCTTAAAAAATAGACATGAGTGTTTATTAAAAAAAAACACCTTATTTACCCACTGTCTCAAATTTGATCCACACAGTTTTAACATGTTCTAACTGTATTGTTAAAAAAAAAAAATGTACAAACACATTTTGCATTCTTTCAATAAAAGTACCGGTAGTCATTTAAAATAAAATAATTACAATAGATATTATCACTAAATAGTTTTAAATATTAGCCAAACTTTTCCCATGTTTTTGAGATTTCATGGCAGCAGCCATTTTAAAAAGAGCAGGAAAAGCTCCTCTTCTGCCCCCAGTGGAAAGATGATGTACTACAGGGCAGAAAACATGGAGTAAGTTTTATATAATGGGTTGTTAAGGAATGTTTGGATCATGGTAATGACAAAAAGAGTCTCAGAAATGCATGCATCAAATATGATATGGATGGTTATATAGGGTTAATGATCCCACATACCTGCGAGCAGGAAGTTATAACAAAATATCTTTCAAAAATATTGTTTATGCATCTTTTGCGTGACATGATAGTAAAAAATGTGAAAAAGGTGCTTCTTCTTTACTCCATTGTGTTCATTTATACCTGTAATAGAAAAAATACTTGCATCATTTGAATTATTTATTTAACTTGGCATCAATTTCTCTCTTCGTCCCAATTATGCACCAGAATGTCTTCACCCGTTTTTCTTTTTAACTTCTCTGCAGCTTTTCACATTCAGCCACTTTAAAGGCCTTTTTGTGGTCCTTTTGTTGCGCACAAAGAAAATCCAATTCTCTTCTGCAGTGGTTCAGAACTGCTCCTGTTCTATTTCTGACTCCATCTCTCTGCTGAGATACAATAAAAAAAAAAGTGACTCATGTATGATTCAGAGAATCAGTGATCGCGATTTTTGCCTCTGTGTGCTGCAGCGTTCATTTTGGAATGCAAATAACATTCAGCGGTGGAACCTGGGAAAAATAAAAACACGCTTCTGTTGTTGAGGGTCTGAGCTCTGGTTTGATGTTGCTTGTTAAAGTTTTTGCAAAACAAAGACAGGAAAAAATGTCCTCAAAGTTTTATCAATCTGATTTTCTTTACTACTTGAATATTTTGCTTTTTTTTTTTTTTATAAAACAATTAATAATATAGATGAAAAATATTATTCTGTTGTTACCACAACAAGTAAAATAGACTTTTATTAACAAAACTGGGATTTTAGATGTGTATTTTTTTACAATATTCTTTTAGGAACTGCTTTCCACAGCTCCAACGACGAGTGAACAAGATAGTAATTCAACTGAGGTTATTTTAAAAGCTTCATCATGTGGAGCCTTTTAATACTTAAAGGATAATCCGTCACATTAAAGAAGCTCTCCTGTGAGTGCATGTGCCGTGCTAGGCCTGGCAGGGCCTGTTGTTTTCCAATCTTCAGAAATGGTCAATTATTCAGCGGCGTATTGTTTGGCTGCAGTGGAGCAGATGTCACAGATCAGTGAGCGTGCACAAGTGTGCTACATGCGAGTTTCCTCCTGTCGTGGACTAGATACTGGGATTCATAAACTCCATTTATAGACAACTGTGGAAGATAAAATGGGGATTTTTCAGGTCCAACATGTCTTCTTAGACGATTTACTTATGTTTATTTTAATTTATTATATTTTAATTTTTTGGGGTTTGCTTGTATACGAAAAAAAATGTTTGTGGTTTTTACTTTTACAAAAAAAAAGTGTCTGTCATCTTCCCTGAACAACTTTTTGGCTTCCAAAGAACACTCTTTGTTCTGATTGGCTGGCTTTTAAGGCTATGATAAACTCATATCTTTACGATTTGAAATGCCTTAATCATTTTTAGCTTTAATGCTTTTAAAAAGTAAGATGATCGGAGTGTAATTTTAGGATAAAAGAAGTGAACCCAGAAACATATTCTGGACTTGACTTGCAGGAGCATTTTAAAAATGTCTTCTTTTGTGATACAAATACACTCACTGGCCACTTTAGGAACACGTGTCCAACTGCTCACTAACACAATTTTCTAATCAGCCAATCACACTGCAGTAACTGCATAAAGGCATGTAGACATCGTCATGACGATCTGCTGCAGTTCAGACCGAGCATCAGAATGGAGAAGAAAGGGGATTTAAGGGTCATTGGTTGTTGGTGCCAGACGGGCTGGTCTGAGGATTTCAGAAACCGTTGATCTACTGGGATTCTCACCTACAACCGTCTCTAGAAAAAAAAAAAAATTATCAGAAAAAGAGAAAATATCCAATGAGCGGCAGTTCTGTGGGTGAAAATGCCTTGTTGAGGTCAGAGGTCAGAGGAGAATAGCCAGGCTTGTTCCAGCTGATAGAAAGACAACAGGAACTTAAAGAACCCTTGATTCCAACCGAGGTCTGCAGAAGAACATCTCTGAATGCACAACACACCCAACCTGGAGGCAGATGGACGACAGCAGCAGAAGATCACACACCGGTACCACTCCTGCCAGCTAAGACCAAGAAACCGAAGCTACAATTCACACAGACTCACCACACCTGGACAAGAGAAGATGGAAAAACGTTGTCTGGTCTGATGGATCTATCCTGCCTTGTATCAACGGTACAGGGTGGTGGTGGTGGTGTCATGGTTTGGGGGATTTTCTCGGCAAGCTCTGGGCCCCGTAGCACCAACTGAAGGAGAAAAATAACTCTGGTCTGAATCCTGCCTGAGTCCTTTCTGCACAGAGTTTGGATGCTCTCCCGTCTTCTACGTTTGGTTTTTCAACGTGCACTGATGTAAAACAATTAGCTCTAACAGATTCAACGGATACATACAGGCTCGTGTTAAACCTCCATGTGTAAATCCAATATCTCAAAATACCTCTAGTGTCATTAGCTGCTTAACATTAATTTACTGGCTTAAATAAATCAATAGCCGATGCGACGACTGTAAACACGTTAACAATCATGTACCAGAACCGACGTGTCCATAAAAGTCACCTTTATTTAAAGGGCTGTAAATGCAGCTTTAGAAACAACAGGAGCGGCACATTACGGCCAATGATGTGTTACGTCAGACCCCAGCTACAGCCACAGTCCCCGGTGCATGTGTGGGTGGATTCAATGCATACAAAGTATACCGTAGATAAGTGGAAGTGGGGGTGTGGGGGGGGGGTTAAATAAAGCTTCAGGATTCTCTGTGCTTCACAGAAGTGGTTTTATTTGCAGAATTTGTATTGTGCTTGACATTTTTAGGTTCTTATTGTTAGCAGAATTTCTCAATAACTTGTGTAGCTGCTCTGTCCTGTAGTAGGGATGGGTATCATTAAGGTTTTAACGGTACTACTACTCTTATCGATACTGCTTATCGATCCGGTATTTTAACGGTACTCTTATTGATACTTTTTGAGGACGAAAAATAAATAAATAACTAAATAACAAATTAAGAACATAAAGTGTTTTATTTCCTCGTTATGCAACAACATTGTTCTTTTTTTTTAACAAAATATTTTACTTTATACATGAGAATGTTCCAGACAGGATATTTATTTAATTATTTAAACTAATCATTTTTATTCTTTATGAGCGTTATGTTTCCTTTGATCTTTTGTCTATTTTCCACAACCTTGAATAGACTTTTCTGTCTGTCAAACACCCAGAGTTAAGTTAAGTTAAGTTGAGTTAAGTTAAGTTAAGTTAAGTTAAGTTAAGTTAAGTTAAGTTAAGTGAAATGATGGAAACAAATGCACTTTGATGCAGACTCCTTTCTATTTATTTATTTTCTTTAAATCCAGTAAACCCAAAAAATTATATTAATTTTACGGATGACAACATTAGCTATTAATTATTATTAAGTATTAGGAAGCAGCTGTTAGTTTGTTGCAGGTCTGGAATCATAAGCGGTGAGTCTAAGCCCCGCCTTTACCTGTTTGTTGCTTGCTCCGCATGCAACACCCCCCCCCCCAGTTTCAGCAGAAAAGAGCCAAGGAGGAAACAGAAGAAGAGGCTTTCACTTCAAAATAAAAGAAAGCTGCCTTTAAATCCTGGAGTTTACTCTAAATATGGATTTATTGTGGCAGCTGTTCCCACACATCTTAATAAGAATGCAGAATATTAAGGAACCGGGTGTATAATATTTTTAGAATGTTGCTTCTAAAATTGTGAAAAAGGTGCATTTATGTTTATTATATATTTTTTTTGGAAAACACCAATTTAATTCACGTTTTTCTTTTTTCTTAGTTTGCCATCCCACCTTAAAAGTCACATGAGACTGAAGTTGGCATCTGATTTTGTAGCTTCCACTTTGGGTTATGGATTCATGGGAAAATCCTTTTGGTTCCTACATGACATCTAGTGTACAAATAAAGTTTAAAGCAGCTGCAGACATTTTACAGAGGATGAAGATAAACTTTACCCTCAAAAGTTACGGGAAACTGGAAGCTAAATTTAGGAAATAAATCAGACGGGCAGGCCGGACTGTGAAAATATTGCCGGTCTGTGGCCTGTAGGGGACCAAATCCTTCAGTGATGTCATGAAAATGGAACGTATCATTGTTGTGTGTGTGTGTGTGGTAAGTGTATCATGAAGTACTTGTAAGCGTAAGACAGTGCCCTTACTCTACTCTCTAGTCGTTAATAAGTTGCAAGTACCAGCTCCTTATTGAAAATGCACGAGGTGAAGATAATACATAAGTAGGATTCCCACACAAACTACACTCTGAGTGTCTAATCTTTTCAATTTTAACAGTCAGGATGCATGCAAGGAGTGTGCATGTGTCACGTGAACAGCACTAACTTGCACACTTTGCAGTATTTTGGGAGGTTAACCCTGCAGAACCCGGGAACAATTTCCCTCTGGGCTTTTAAACTTAATCAGACATTTTTTTGTTTGTTTGTACTGTTCTGCCTACATCTCTCCTACTTCACTTGTACTTGTGTGTTGTATAAATGTCGACACAACCAGTCACTCGCAGCATGCTTTAAGACAGAAAGTGCGTGAACATTTTCACTCTAACAGGCTCACTGAGCGGTCTACAACTTTGATATTTCCTGCGAGCCGCTCATACGTGCCCCGCACAGGTTTGGCCATTTTTTTGCCCACTAACAACCTGTACCTTTAAGGATTAAACTGTTGAATTTTGAAACTTCTTCTTCATGAAAGTCAAGAGACTTTTAGCAGGCGTGCTGTGGGTTTGCAAACATTTAAGGCACACTAGTGATTAATTGTTGACCTCCAGCTTATACCAGCGAGTCTCTTGTTCCTGCTTCTTGCTGATTCCACTGTGCTGAAAACACAGTCTCACACCAGTTTTTTCTTCTATTAATCCGTCTGTAATGAGAACAGATGGAGACCATCTGAGGAGAATGACTGGGGTCAAATTGCTGCCGTAGTAACCGTCTCCGAGGTAACAGCATCACTACCTCCTAATATCTGTCCCCGACACCTTCTCTCTCCCTGGAACTTTGCAGAATATTTTTGCACAGAGAGCTGCTTTTGTTGGTTCGTTCACTCGTCTCTTTTGCGTTTTTGATCTCATCGCTCCAATGACTTGTGTGTCATCTTGCTTTATATGTTTTTTTCCCCCTTCTCTCTCACCTCTTCCTTCCTCCTGTTTCATTAACCTCTCCCTCTTTTCATATTTTCATCTGTTTTTCCTGCTTCAAGCAGTTCTTTTTTTCCCCCTTTCAGCTTTTCATTCATCTCCCTGCTGATGAATTTAAGATAACAGGCAATTAGAATCTGATCATGGACAGTGTGGAGAGGTCGTAATAAATGAGCTTCAGCGTCTACTGTCACCTTCTGGAGGAACAGGGAGTTAGACCATGTGATTCTGGATCCTGTTGATAATCATCCCACAACACTGTGTTCATTCAAGTGGCTGATAAATACCTTTTTCTTTATTGTGCAGCGAAATAACACTTTTTTTGGGGTAAAATCTACACCTAGAAAATATCCTGACATGTCTGAGGGATTCATGTGGTTTTTGGATTGATATTTTGGTTTATAGTAAAAACACACCGCAAAAATAGGTCACCTAGAAACAAGTTAAAACAATTCTTAAAATTGGAAATTTATTTCTTTAAAGAAGTGGTCTGTACCAAGAATTCCTATTTTAAGAAGAAAATTATGGTCACCAAGACATGTTTTTTATATTATTGTTTTTCTATTGAAAAACGTTCAGATTTTTTTTCTTGCAAGACAAAAAAATAAGACTATTTTTCCTGGAACAACAATGAACAACAAGTTTTAGTTTTGTAAGATTTAGTTTTGCAGCACAGGCTTGATAACCCGTCAGTCACTTCGATCAGTGTGTTAGTACGAATTAGTTGGTGCCATCGGGCTTAAGTTAGGCATTTGTGTTTCAGGGTTAAGAAACAATGGTGTCATTGTCCTCAGCATGTACATTTCCCCATCAAATTGCTTGTTTTCAGGCTTTTTTCCAGTTGTTTTTGAGCAAAACTCACACGTAAACTCAAAAACAAGACGCAACACACACTTTCCAGCTATGCCCATCCTCTGTCCTGTATTGTTATTTAACAAAAAAAGAGATACTTGATTGATTTTAATATGAGTGTTAACGTTTTAATCTGGAGGCATTTGAGGAACTGATGATCTGCAGTCGCAGCGACTGTTAGAGCTGAGCTGTAGTGAAAACCTAGGAGCAGGAACGACTAAAAACTAAGGTCCAAAGATTTAAGGAAAATCGATGACACAAACTGACAGCAAAAATTCAACAAGATGAGCCCATAAATAGTAAAACTAATGAATGATGGCAGGCAGCTGTAACTCTCTAAAGAAGACTTTAGAAGGAGAAGGACATCCAGGCTGCGAAGAGGAATCTAGCCACTTTCTTGGATCTATGGATCTACAACAGGGGTGTCAAACTCATTTTCACAGAGGGCCACATCAGCATAGTGGTTGTCCTCAAAGGGCCAGATATAACTTATACATGTAACTAAATTTAATGAAAGAAAATGTAAATACTCCTTCCTTAATGTTATATAACTCATTGTTTATTGTAGCGTTTTAAAGTGACAATTACAGTTTCATAGAAAGCATATGTTTGCTTGTTATTCTAGCATAAATCCTTTTACATTGGATTCTGTCAGGTTAGGTTATATGGACAGTGTTTAAGTCCTAATGTATAGTTTCCCAATCTGATATGTCAAGTCAAATTCCCCTTAGATATGAATAAATACAAACCAACTTTTACTATTTATTTTAAGTAATTAAAAACTTTTATGCTCTCGGGGGCCACATAAAATGACATGGAGGGCCACATTTGGCCCCCGGGCCTTGAGTTTGACACATGTGATCTACAACCAATGGGGGCTCTAAAATAATGTAAGCCCCCTGATACTTTCAGAATGACAAACTGTGACTTTTATGAGGAGACTGAAATGTTCAAACATTTAGAAGAAATCCCTGTAAGCATGGGCCAGTGCCAAAATGAAATGATTTTTTAGGAAAGCTGCTGTTATTACAGCTAGAACACTGATGTATTTGACATTTTATAGCAAAAATATGTTATGGCTCATCTGAAAAAAATTTGATTCAATCAATAAAAATGCATCAAAGTTCTGTTGTCAAACTGACATCTTGATCCAAACAACAGGAAGTAGCAAATACGATGAAGTATTTTTCTTAGAAATGAGGGAAGTTGCTCCTTCACAGGGATTTAGACCCCTTTGGGATTTTCTTTTTTTTTTTTTTTTTGGGGGGGGGGGGGGTCATAAATAATAAAGAATGTGAATTTTCCACTTCCAAACACAGAGGCTGTGTTTAAAGCAGATCCATTGGGGAGGGATGAACAGCAGTAATCCAACATTCTGACTCTCAGTGCTGTAAGACTCATATGAAAGTCAAACGTGACACATCTAAGTCCCAACATGAAGGTTTCTTCAGATCAGAACACAGTCTGTCTTCCAGTGCAGGAAGGAGGGAAACTCTCTTCAAAAGCTTGAATCTCTTATGTTGACTCTTGATGATCTGTGGTATTGATCCAGCAACCCTTCAGGTCCATGAGATTTCTACAGCAGGTAAATTTGTAGAAAAAAATAACAAGTCTAAAACAGGGGTGTGTGATGATTTATGGACTTGATTGATAAATCAATTTATATGACCATGATCCAACTAGATCGATCTGTCTGTCTGAGGCAAGTCATTGACGGAATTGATCTACGCCATTATGAAAACCTTTTAAAATAAAATAAATTGATTATAATCCGGATTGAGGCACGGTATGATATTTTCCAATATCGATTATAATGGATTTATTTCATTTTGAAATGATTTTATTATGGTATTGCCTCAGACAGATCGAGATGGTTTTATCATAGGAGTATGAATGGATTCATTAATGAAGTCAATGAATCCTTACACCCTATATTTCATAACTATTCTCTCATCACTGTCTTTAGTCAGCTAGCATTCCTCCAATACTAATAAAAGTCATTCCAAGCTACATTGGTCACAAATCTTAGCAGTTATTGCAGTCATGCAAATCATTGTATTGTGCAATTAATTAATCGTGTCTAATACTTGCTGTAAAAAGCCTCATTTTGAGATATTTTCAATTAAATTCAAGACATTGTGTCTCAGTCAAACATCAATGTCCAACTAAAAAACTGGCTTAATAATTTTTCCTATAATAAAAGAATTCCAACCTTTACTTTTACACCAAAGACATATTATTTTCAATCTCGAACAATTTAGAAAAAACAAAACACAACAACTAATTGAACACATCTTCTTACTACTATAATGTACATTGAGACATTCCTTATTCCACAGTTGCCATCAGCCCTCGACGTACGGCATTCATTTATGGTAACAAACACCACATCGGGCTGTGCCCCTTACATGATAGATATGGCATAATGCCTGTGGCATCGTTACGTTAGTTCTGTAAAGAACGACAAAGTCGCACATTGAGGACGTCACAGCAGCAATGCGATGTGGGCCGCGTACACAGACAGCAAGATGCGTGATGTAAGCTGAGTTCATGCTAGTAAACAGTCCCACCTTTGTTCTTTATATTTGAAAACACAACAATAGTTATAGATTAAAAATGAGATTAATGCGATAAAAAAACACTCATAACTCAAACATATATATATATATATATGTATATATATATGTACATAGAGAGAGAGAGATCTTGAGAGAGGTGTACAACATCACACCACATTATACATGAAGGTTTTCCTGACTAATCATTGGTTTGTCCTGATCATAACTTTAAGTTTAAACACAAAATAACTTTATCCTCTCAGAAGAGACGGGAGCAGTGCAGCCTGTGTTTTCGATAACAGTCAGCAGGTTGGGGTTTCATTTAACTCGGGTTGGCGGCCAGTGGGGAACGCCTGCCAATCTCCTGTCATTAGAATTCACTGGCAAGCATATGATGAGGCCATATGGACTATTAACAAACCCAACCTCTCTGCAGATGGATGGAGGGAAAGGTGGAAAGAGTGAATGTGACCTAGCCATATGCAAGGCAGACAAATAACCAAAGCAAGATGGAGGTTAAGACGAATAGATTTGGCAAATCTTTACGGACACTTAGCACATCCTGCTGGCAGTAATTACTCATGGATGAAGGAAAAGGTGGACAGACAGAGGAATGGGTGGATTTATTTATTTATTTTTTTTAGGAGAAGATGAGAAACTGATGATGCAGTGAAGGGAAGGGCAGAGGACGAAGGTCTTCAGCTGGTGTGATGCTCCCTGATGGAGGCGCTTAATTAGTTCTCAACAGCTCACAGCCCTCCTCAGTCTGATCCATTGGAGAGATTATGAACAAAAATGATGAAACATTCACTGATTTGGCTCCGTACTTTTCTTATTATATCAATTTGCTATACATGTTTATTAAATAAAGTACAAAGTAAATATACAAATAATCTTGCTGTAAATGTAAAAATTATAGTAGGGCCTTAAGTGCAAATCAAATCAGCATTATAAAGGTCACAACAACAACGAAACAAGCACAAAAAATGATTTAAAAAACAACAATTTAGAAATGAAATAAAATCCTAGATAATTCCAACAAATTATACAAACATTTTGGAAAACAAAAGTCCAGAAATCAAATTTTAAAAACTGAAACAATAAAAAACCTCAGAAGGTAGGTTTTATGGGACATGATATTTGAAGAAGAGGAAAAGCAGAACTGTGATGAAGAGTTCATTGAGCAATCACTGAACTGTTGCTGTGGGTGTGGCCAGAAGGCTGAAGAAATAAAGAAATATTTTAAGTCTAAAGATATCGCCATGCCAAATAACTTTCTCTTATAAGGTGAAAACAAGGTCATGATGTCCCATAATATCTACCTTTTCTGCTTTGTTTCTTAATTTAATTTTTTCTTATTTAATTGATTTTTTAAATTCATTTTAAATTTTGTTTTGTCTTTAGTGGTGTTTTGTTTTTTTGTTACTGTATTTTGGTTTCTGGAATTGTTCTGAGTCCTAAATGTAATGAGGTTAGCTTTTTTATTTTATTTTAATTGTTGTTGTGATCTTCGGATGGATGGATGGATGCTGTTTTAATAAATGGGATCAATAAAAAAATGTCATTGTTTGGTCCTTTTCAGGGTCACGAGGCTGCTGGAGCCTATCCCCGGCCACTTGTAGGCGAAGGCTGGGGACACCCTGGACAGGTCGCACGTCTGTGCCACAATCACACACCCATGCACACTCACATCTTGGGGCTTTTCAGAGTAACCAATTAACCTATGAAGCATGTTTTTGGACGGTTGGAGGAAGCCGGAGTCCACGAAGAGAACCCACGCATACACGAGGAGAACATGCAAACTCCACACAGAAAGGTCCCCCATTTATGTTCTGTTTCAGGTCCCCCAGCCGGGAATTGAACCAGGGGCCTTCTTGCTTTGACGCAAGAGCGCTAACCACTGCCCCACCATGAGGCCTTTCTAAGAAATTTCATAAACACAAAAAAAGCCATTTCAAACTACTAATGGTGTAGTAATAACTGTTGAGTACAAATGCATCCTCTAAGCACACATAAAGATGATGCATAGCAGCAGCAGGGATAAAAGGAGATCAGATCCTAACATCACACAAAACCATGAAAATGGACATAATAAGCAAAGATGCAGTCTGTGAAACTGTGGCTTCAAATAACTATAAATCCATACAATTCAGGAAATAATAAATATTTTTGAAACACTGTACCTTGAACAGGAGCCTAACATGGTCAATGTACCTACTACAGATAATTATTGCATTTTTTCTAAGCTAGCAAGCCACCAGTTGATGAAACAATGATGACAAACTGAATGAAAAATCAACGGAGCAATGAGGTGAAGCCAGTGTACTAGTAAATT
The DNA here is from genome assembly GCA_023969325.1 of Oryzias curvinotus. NCBI lineage: Eukaryota > Metazoa > Chordata > Actinopteri > Beloniformes > Adrianichthyidae > Oryzias > Oryzias curvinotus. Next base: position 8,686,553 of record CM043716.1, on the reverse strand, counting down.
TGGCGAAGTTTTAAGCAGTGTCAACAGAAAAGAAAAAACAGGGTTTTCTCTGACAGCTGCACAGAAACTGAAGATAAAAATAAAAGTGCTAATGATGACAGGTAACCCAAATGAGCAACTCACCAGAACTCACCAGAAAAAATCCATGACTGCCCTTGAGACTGACTCCTCAGCATCACCATGATGAGCCAATTACAGGGATTTCTGACAACATCCGCCCCGTTACAACATGACTATTAATTAAGTGTGACGGATTACAATTCAAAGAGACCGGAAAGGTTCAGCGATCACTCACACTCTCCAAGTTAGACTTTATCCTTGTGTTTTTGGTGATTTTATTTTTATTTTTTTAGTAATTGTCTCCTTAATTTACAGTTGGCTCAATCACAAGGCTGGTTAATCCAGACATAAACAGAAGCCAAACGCCACATGATACTTTTCTGCAGTGTCACAAAAAACAGGAAGAGTTTCTGAGAGAATTCAGTCACTGTTATTGTAGGAAACAATTTTTTATTCTGAATATCCATTAAACCATCCAAAGAATGTTGTCTTATTATTTATATCTTGTAAAGTCTAAACGTGAATCCTTTCCTGATGCAATGGACGATTTTTTGACATTGTTCAGTGACCGGCCAGGCACATTTTAAGGTCATGCGGGGGCAGTTCAGTAACAGGTAGGTGGCAGGAAGGCAACAGGGGGATCATAGACTGATAGGAGGGTCTCAGAATTCCCCGGTGATGACCGTTCAACAATCTGCTAGCATCCCATCGACTCCGAGATCTGCGTCTTTGCGAATAGCGATTGATGCTGAGGAGAAGACGACGAAGGACAGAGCATTGGGCTTTCTGCACTGTAGAGGAGCAAAGTGCAAAAGAAAAGAAAAACCTGAGTTGCGAATGACCAGTGGTGCAGAATGGCCCACTTCTTATATACTCCCGGGCTACCGGGCGGCTGGCAGACTTGATATAGATGGCCACATTTACACATCATCCAATCAGAGCTGCAGTGGCTGCCCAGCTGTCGCCCGATGTCGTAATGGTGTCATGAGCACACCAAGGATTTTCAGAAAAATTGGGGGGCGGCGGGAAATCTTGAAGATTCTGCTGGTGCCTCCCCATCGCGATGGGAGTTTTACATGTGACTGTAGCATCATTTGGTTTAATCGAATCATTTAGGCTACTTTTCAATGCAAAAATATCCAGCATTAGGTTCTTAGTTCTTACAGGTGCGTCCTTGTAATCTTATTTTAAATTTCACAGCTTCTTTTTGTTATTTATTTTGTAAATAACTCTTTCATTTTTATATCATTCTGAAAAAAACTGTTTTTGGGGTTCTGGTTGGAAGATTTTTGTTTCCCACATGCAGTTTGATACTCATGAATTGATCTCCAGACCGACTGAATTATGGAGCAGACGTCTGTGCAGCAGCTGATTTCCGAGCCTCTGTGGAGTGACGTGTCACGAGCAGCAGCCAGGATCATCCGTCAGATGAAGAGATGGATGGAGGGATGTAGTCAGAGATGGAGCCTCGACCATCTGGACCATTAGCATGTCAGCTTGCAGATGAAATAGAAAAAAACCATAAAAAATGCTGAAAGATGTATAAAAATATATTCAAATTAAGCTAGTTTTCTCAGAAACTGTCATTTCGTGACCATACTTTTCTAGATTGGTTTAAGGTTTCCTCTGATGAATCAGAAGTCTTTAGCTTTCAGAGCTAGACAGAACAATGTCTGGGTATCTCTCCAACTACTTGAAAAACATTTGGCTCTGGGATAAAAACTCAAGCCCAAAAACAGGAAAAGAGCAGGCGGATTCCATACTGACTTGATAAAAAGATGCTGTGTCAGTTTTAGCTTTAATTATCCACCCCATTAGAATTCAAATGTGCCTTCCATATGCAGGAAGGAGGAATAGCATTCCATAATCTATACATACAAGTCAGTGAGTTTGTTCGTGGTTCGCCTGTTGGGGCAGGGTTATAGAAAATGAAATGTGTGATCAGTTTATAGATTCTAATCAATGTGTGTGGAGGGTTTGGTGTCTGGTAATAAAAACAATAATGTAATCACCCTTAAAGATGACGTCAAATGTATTACTAGTGATCTGACTGAGGCCTTAGTTACATGCACTCTTATGTGGGGGTTGACCTACACGGGTGCTGCAGGTTTCTGCGTTGTTCGAGCCCGTGGAGGGTCATAGACAGGTGTGCTTAAAGGTGATGCAGGTGTGCCCTTGCATTTCCCTTGAGGCTTGTGCAGCCACCTTAAAGGAAATCGTTAAAACGCAGCGTACCATTGATGTGGGTGTGTTAAGTGCTAATGGAAGTTGTAACGCACTTGTGACATACAGACAATTTTATCGTACAGTGTACTTCTGACACACTCTAGTCGTTAATAAAGTGTAAGTACTAACCCCTGCTGCGCATGCACATGCATTGGCTCTTTACTGACTGCGCGCCTAAGCCAGATGCGCGGGGTGTGCAGATGATACCTGTAGGACACCAGAAAGATGCACACAAACTACAGTCTGATTGCCTAATTTCCTGATTTCCAACGATCAGGTTGCACACAATTCACTTTCTACTGAAATGAATCAGCAGAAATGTAATTTCCTATGTTTGAACCAAGTTCACAACACATAGACACAAGAAATTTTAAACTTAGTCCTTTTTCCTATTGATGTACAAGTGATGTTTGCTGGAAAATATTTATGAAGTTAATGAAACACAATTGATGAATCATCACCGCAGAGATTTTGAGATATTTCATTCCATGCAGCTATGACATTTAATTTTTAAAATCGTTTTGTTTTTTTTATTCTTCTCAAAAAATGTCCTTGGATTAAGAAACGTATCCACAAGTTGAGCTGATCTGATGAGAAAAGTTGGCGGGTCAGTAAATTAAACAGCAGGTCTCAACCTGGTCCTCTTTCTCACCAACAGAGGCCCATTTCCTCTCCTTCTCCTCCTCCTGCAGAGCAAGGAATGAACGAGGAGGAGGCCATCTGTGAACAAGCTGCATGCTGGGAGGAGCAGATTGAAAGAAAGAAAGGATAGAAAGATGGAGGAGAAGAGGAAGTGAGAAGGTGGAAAGGGCGAGGCAAAGGTGAAAATGAAGAACTAAGGAAATTTTTTTCATGCCTAATAAACCTAAAAAGGCTTAAAAACTATTCAGGTGAGTATAATTTGATTGTGTCCAGTTGTTGATTTAATAAAAATGAGTTCATATGCAATTGTAATCAAACATGTAGGTATGCATTGATTATGATGTATGAAAACGTGAGTAACACTTTAGAATAAGATTCCTTAACAAACTATATACATTTGCAAACATTACTAGTGTGTTTATATATCATTTATTAGCATTGGTGGATGTGTAACAAATGTTCTTTTAAGTTAATTAGCTAAGATTCCACAATAAACATAAAACACTAACAAGCATTGTTAATGTGTTTAGGAGATATTTATTAGCATTGGTGGAGGTTTTACAAATACTCTGCATGTGTCAATGCTAATAAACTGCCTAACAAATATACTAATAATCTTAGGGTGTATTCAGACTGGACACGTTCGGTTCACTTAAAGTTAACCAGAGTTTGTTTCCCTCTATAATAGGTATGCATTGATTATGATGTATGAAAACATGGGTAACACTTTAGAATAAGATTCCTTAACAAACTATATACATTTACAAACATTACTAGTGTGTTTATATATCATTTATTAGCATTGGTGGATGTGTAACAAATGTTCTTTTAAGTTAATTAGCTAAGATTCCACAATAAACATAAAACACTAACAAGCATTGTTAATGTGTTTAGGAGATATTTATTAGCATTGGTGGAGGTTTCACAAATACTGCATGTGTCAATGCTAATAAACTGCCTAACAAATATACTAATAATCTTAGGGTGTATTCAGACTGGACACGTTCGGTTCACTTAAAGTTAACCAGAGTTTGTTTCCCCCTATAATCCGGAACAAATTTTCAGTCTGAACGCACCCTGGTCCTGGACCTGGAGCTGCTCTCGGACACATCTTTCGAGGTGGTCTCGGTTAGTTTCCAATCGGACTGGGCTCTGGTTTGCTTTGAGTTTCCTCTGTGTGAATAGGCTCAATAAAGTTCTGACACTTGTTTATTGAGTTTATTAAATTTCACTCAGACACCAACTTCCTATTTGTATGACAGAGTCTTAGGGCCAGCTTTTAAGTTGTAAATTTACGAATAAAAAAGTACTAATTGTTAAACGACGAGATCTTAAGTCGTAAGTTTATGAGAAAAAATCTCGTAAATGAACGAGTTTTTTTCTCATTTATTTACGAGATAAAAACTTGTAAATGTTTTAAAATCTCATAAATTTAGGAGAAAAAAAGTCAACTGTTAAACTATGAGATCTTAAGTCGGAAGTCTATGACAGAAAATCTCTTAAATCTATGGGTTTTTTCTCTCTCGTATGTTTACGAGATAAAAAGTCATAAATTAACGAAGAAAAAAAAACAAAGCTGTCTGTTTATCTGAGCCTAGCTTGAAGATGAAAGATGTGGAGCCTTTTGTGAAGCTTTATTTCCAGATAGGTTTAAAAAACAAAGAAATTCTGAAACTTTTGACGACTCAAAATCGGATTGTTGTCAGTGTAACCGGCTTTCAGGGGTTCAGTGTCGGTAAAGCGGAGTTTCGTGCGTAAAATAAGGAGCTCAGAGACACGTTTGGATGTAAATGACCTCTACTTTTTTTTTTCCTTTTCATTCACATACCCAGAAGTCCATTTGTCTCATTACGTCATGAACCTCTCATGCGCTGAACACCAATGTGGAAATACTTCCACTTTAATCTTGTAAAAAAGTTTTGTTGTAAATTTACGAGTTTATTTCTCATAAATGTATGACTTTAAATCTCGTAATTTTTTGTTGTTGTTGTTGGTGGCCCTAAAACTCAGTTGTATATTTGAGACCAATATTTTTTATATTTTTTTCCTGTTGTGCAAGTTATTCAAGTCATGAACTGGCCAATCCGATGCCTCAATAAAAGTAGGTGGAGCTTGCTGGCCCCCTGGTCATATGTTTGATTGACAGATTCTATGTAGTCCGCTTTCAAGTGGTAGGGAACTTTTAACAAGCTCACTCCTGATTGGCAAATATGGTTGTCATAGAAACGTTGACTCAGAGCAAACCGGACCAATCACTGCGTCAGTATTGTAAAAAAATGGTGACAGCTATATCCTCACTTGGTCATTGATAATTATTCACAGCGAGTTCTGTTTTGTGTATATGGTTATGACTGAGTATCTCCTGTAGGACCACAGTGATTGGTGCATTAGTCCTCTTTGCATTGGGCTGCTGTCGTCTTGACTAAAAGTTGGTTCATCCACACTAGTGGTTGTTGTTCTTCTTGCTGTCAAAGCTTTAGCTCTAGTGTTTACATTACTTTGACTATCGTAACTCTTCAACCGCTTACGCATTTAACGTAATTCCAGCGGTTATGAAGCTGGGAGAAGGAGGTTTGTGCTGAAATGCACATTTTGACCAACTTTCATGCGTACAATATGTGCAAAATGCATGTAGTAGCTGTGCGACACTGCCTTTAGAACCAGCAAAAGCTGAAAGCGGCATTTCCAGACACAGCTGCAGCTTTTCATGGTGCACAGCTGCTGACTTACAGCTGACCTGCTAAAAGTGATGCTCAATGAGACAAAACTGAGAAGAAAAAAAAGATGGGGGGAAATAGAGCAAACAGTCGTATGACCTGACAGATCTGACCTACAAGGTGAAAAAGGTTTTTATTTTAAAAACAATGGAAATCCCCCATCATGCTGTTATTGGCTCAATAAACCTTTTCTTAACCACCTAGATTGTATAAATTACCACAGGGCATTGTGACAAACATCTGTTCATGTTGGTAGGCAAAACATAAAGAGGATAATTATGCGATAAAGCATGTTAATTAGTTCCTTTTTATTGAAGTACACGCAAGTAATACAATGAATAAGTAAGGGTGGTGTTGTATAACATATGGCTCAAATTGTTCACGGTTCATCTGAGGTTCAAACCCCATCAACACAGAGAAGCCAGATGTCGTTTGACAACTGAAAGCACACCTACCTCCATGTGGTTAACAAAGAAGCAGTGCAGAAGCTGCTGCAAGAGCACACAGGTTAGCCTCTCTTCAGCAAAGGAAATCAAACCGCTAATGCAAAAGACAAACCTTTTAACCAGCGGTTACCATTGACTGTATATAGAACTGGACATCCAGTCCCAGGGAAATGAAGCCACGCATTTGATGTGTGGCTCAGAAACGTGTATTCAAGTGACCGCTTCCGATAAAAAGTTGATATAAACGCGTGCACGTTTTGGGCTACCGTACTTCAACCTCTTGCATTTATGTGTTGCTACGCAAGTTTTTAAGTCAGTCTGTTCATACAAAACAAGAGGCAATTTGACCAATTGGAGACCTGACTTTGGTAGTGACATTTGGGCAACCTCAAAGAAAAAAAAAACAGTTTTTTGTTGTTTGAAAATTGATCATGGGGGAGAAATTCATGATCCCAGTTTTGGCTCGGCTAGAACTCTATGACATCAAGTCTTTCATATATTGGAATAAAGCTGTAAAAGAAAAAGCCGCTGCTTGAACTTTTTGCACCAAGCCTCTTCCAACTGGGAGTACCTGCGCTACCATCAGGTCGCCAAACACATCCGGAGCTTGAGAGGAGCTTCCAGTCTCTGCAGCGATCTCCCAGAAACCTCCTGGAGCGTATGCATTCAAAACTGGCCAGTACCGACTGAACTTTCCTCCCTCAGGGATGGATTCACACACAGCTGCTGCAGCCTGATCCGTCCTGCAAGCTCCCACTAAATGTACCATTGAATACAAGCCGCACACTGATAAAAACAATATTGCCAACTGGATATGCACACAGCTGAACACCATCTGCAGGACCATATGTCAGCTACAGCTCTGCTGCAACTGCGCACAAACAAACGGACGCGCACTCCTGAGACCAGGTGTAAACAACTGTGCCTCTCAGCTGATGTGTTTCCTGTCACTCTGCATATACTTCTCCCCCTTTACTACCTGTGTTGGTGTGCATTTGTTGTTTTGATTTAGTCTTAACCCATCCGTTTGTTTATTTGCTGCAGGATTCAGATCCCGAGTGAGAGAAACGGAGATTCTCACAGAAAAAAAAACAAAAACGCGCAGAAACACATGTTGTGTGTGTGTGTGTGTGTATGTGTGTATGTGTTCATGCTCCGACAGCCTGCTTTCTCCAAATCCCTCACTGCCCTCTCAAAACTGTTTCTCACCTCTACAGGCACACAAATAAATGCATGTATTGTGTTTCCCGCAGATACACAAACACAGGAGTGACACGCACAGGAGAAAACGCACACAGGAGCTGCTGCAAAAGGCAGAGTTTGACAGGATAAGAAAGAAAATACTTCTCTGAGTCTAAATAATCTTTTCATTTTTACTCTCCAACTGTGGTTGATGATAAAAAAAAAACACACCGAAAACTCATCCATGGGGTTAAATCAGGATAAACTTAAAGTGAATGAAAAATCAGATTGTGTTTGAATTAGAAGAACAAACATTGTACATTTAAAAATAGTAAAATGTAATTTTGAAAACATTTTTAAACTCAACGGAACACTCTGTTAACTTGATATAATTATTGATATATTAGGGGGGAAAAAAGTGAATTTGAAGAACAAAAAACGTTTAATTGCTCCCAAAAATCAAAAAAACATGTTTTGACAACAGATCATTCACCGTACATGACGACTGGACTGAGTGTGTGTTTAACTTTACTTTCTGGTTTGTCATTCACTTAAGCTGATCCTGATTTTACCTCTTTTTTGTTGTTTTTTATTGTACTTGTCTTCTAAAATCCTATGTTAGTTATGTTTTTGTATTAATGCTGTTGTGATTTTTTTTTTTTTTTTGGTTAACTTCAGTTGTTCTTGTGTCTTAAGTGCTTTTGAAATAATAATACTGAAATTATATTAATACATTTTTGCTGAGACTTACTTAAAATGTGTCATTTGTTTGAATTCTAATTTGAAGTTAAAACTTTAGTTTGGATATATTTTCACAATAAAATGTTGTCCACGAATCTTTCAAAATAAATGTGTCAATGTTTACTGCAGATGTTATTCTCAATTCTTCTCTTTTTCGTTCATCTTGTTTTAATTGTTTGATCTTTTCTGCTCTTAAATCTCAAACTAAATAGTAAAGTGGTTATATTAAATCAGGAGGGGGTTCTGGCTCAACACAAAGCTCTGGACAACATGTGGCAGTAAAGCAGGGAGGAGCCAAGTGTGGGGAGCGTATCCATACGCCGCGCTGTCAATCACTGAAGGCTGCTTTTACTCTCAGGGCGGGCAACCAAAGCCTCCAGATGTGATGCTAGTGCTGACAGGAGGGATGACATGCCCCGAGACAGATTTATTGTCACGCACACACGAACCTGCATCTTCAGCGGGGAGGTTGAAATTAAACAGGCACGGCCTCCAGTGAGGCAGCGGGGAAATGGGAACGCTTTGGAAAGTTTTAGGAATGTTTATTGTTGACATTTCTGGGTCGTTTTTTTGTCTTTCTTCCTGAGCGCTCAAATTTCTCTCCAACAGGTTGTGGACTCACGGTTCCTGCTTTTTACTTAGGCATGAGTTTTTTTTTACATTTTTTTTATACTTTTGATTTTTAGTACAAAAGGAAACCCTGACAATGTGAGGCAACCAAATGCAAACTGATCATCCATTGAAGGTTTTGACAAAAACATCTTTAGGGGGGGGTTAAATCAAAGGATCTGGGCTACATTCTTTTGTTCCTAATGTAGTTTGTAGGTGCTAAAGAAATTCCCGGCCTGCCTCTCATCACCTCCTGATCCAAAACAAAGACATATGTCTACTAGATGCACTAAAGAGCCAAAAAAGCCAATTAGGCGAGACAAAGTAAAATGTTTAGGTCTGCTCATCAACTGTTTATCAACATTTTTATTAAAATAAATGTAAAAAATTAAATAAATCACTGAACCATCTCACAGTGTTATGAAAAAACGTAAGCTGAAGCAATTTCTATGCCCAGAAAGAGAGAGCCAAGACTGAAAATATCTGATGAGGCCGCTCTACATCCCAAGGTTTCCGACTGTCGTTCTTTAGGCAGATATGCCAACTTGAGTTTGTTGTAAACGATTGTGTCAACATGGAAATTAGTGTTCAGTACATGAGAAAGAGTTCAGTGTAACCCCGACAACCAGTCTGCCTTTTTCAATACTGAACAAGACAAAAGTTTATGTTTCATTTGTCTGCAGCTTTTGGCAGGTATTGAGGTGTGGAGGACGTCATGCAGAAGATCACGACTCGCGGACAGACACATAATTTATCAAACAAACTTAAATATGACAGAACTGACATTTGAAAAACATGAAACAGGGGAGACTAGATATGTGAGAAAACAGAGAAGTTCTGACAATAACAAACAAATGTCCAGCAGACTCTTAAGGGTTAAATGACTAAACCAGATACAGCTGTGGATAATTGACAATTAAATCTGAACACAGAGTTATGCCTTCATATAAAGAATTTGTTTTTATTGTTTTAATCAAAACTAAAAGGGAAATAAAAGCACAAATGGCATAAATCATCCAATTCCTACAAGTTAAAGCAGTCTTTGTAAATATACTTTAATTATTTATTAAATATATTCTCACAGCTAATGACTAAAAATAGAAAAAACATGACCAGAAAAAAATAGTATTTTTGAAATGTTTTTTTTCCCTTTACAAACTTTCGCTGAAAGTCCAATAAAGGTTTGAATGTAGAAAAAGAAATCTGCAAACAAATAAGTGAATGTGGAAAAGTAAGGATGCATGAAAAAGATTGAAATGCAGAAAAAATATAAAAAGTGTAAAAAAAAAAATATGTGTAGAAAACATGACATTATAAGTATATTGACATTGATTTATGCATAATTCTATGTCAGTCACTTATTTTGATATTATTTACTTACATGATTGTATTTATACTTTCTTACTAATAGACTATTAACTTCAGAAACGTTAGATTTAGTTTTCTTTTTCTTTGCTTTGTTCTTTGAATTCTCCTTATAAAACATCATCTATTAACTCTGATATAACAGGACCTGAAAAAAAAAAACAACGACTCACTCTGAACATGTCCAAAAAATGCCTGAATACAAAGATGATCTCACAAATGAGTCTTTTTGGTTAAATCCGTTTTATTAGTTGGTTTTTGGACTTGGAAAAGTGAAACATTTCTTCCATTAAACCTCCTTGTACATCACAAGTAAAACACTTTTCCTAGAAAGCAGACACGGGTCCTGGCCAGGCTAACGGCACAGCCTCATAAGAAACCTGCCATTCAACTGTTTTTCTAAATCTGTGCCTGCCTTAAAGTGCTGCCTGCCTGCTTGATGAACATGAAGGGAATGGGTTTACCTTAAGCTTTCTTTCCTCTGGTGTTGATTCTTCCAGTTCCCAAAACAACCAGCTAAAGGTTTGTCTGACCTGGGTGATATTTACCGTCTCAAACAGCCTTTTTGACGAAGGTGAACTAAAAACTTCATGTCTCAGAAGCATTTTTATTTTATTGTTATCTTCTGTTTACCCTAAATAAGTTCAAAATCTATCATCCAGTCTGTAATTTCAGCCTCAGTCTCATCACCCATGACAGCTCTGCACGTGTTACACAATATTGAAATATTCATCACTTCATTAATGCAGATTTTACTTTCTTGTTCGGTGTTTCCCTTCCTTGAAGTTCTCTTGAGGGCCACCTCAAAGGAAGTTACAAAAATGGAACGTACCATTTTTATGGTCAACGCATTGTCAAGTATTTGTAGGTATAATGTAGGTTGCATGCGCATATTGGCTCCTTATTGACAGCACGCAAATGCTATATGCTTAATCTGCTCTCGGGTTGCCTAATTTCCTAAAGTAGAGCTCGATGACCACGTGAACAGCACTAACGGGCTCCTTGCACAGTCTGCAGGATTAGTGGGGGTTGAAAAAAATGGGAAATCCCGCCCAAAAAAGCGCAAGATTTCTTTTCTTTTAGCGTTGGTTAGCAGAAAATTGTCTATTATTGTACATGTTCTTTGTGTAAAAAAAAGTTTAAGACACAAAACCCCTTTTTGGAAATATTGAAATGAAGTTTTGATTGAATTTTTCTATTTAAGTCACTTGAATCTTAATTTTTTTTTTTTTTTTTGCAGCCATCACAACACGGTGGTCTCAATGGTGGTCTAGATTCTTATGTTCCCCTCTGCAGTAGAAAAAAAGCTCTAAAAGAATCCCTTCTTTCATGTCGTCTCTGGAAAAAAAAAAAAAGAAATTGTCGGCACCCACTGAGCATTATGGAGTTTAAACCTTTCAAAAAGTGGCAGAACAAGGCCAAGCAGACAGATGGCATAATTCAACTCCAAAATAGGAAACCCATTAACAGCAAGCTGGCAGATTTGTCTGTGGTGTCCAACACACACCCGCTCCACTGACCTACGACCAAGTCCTTGCCTCACTAATCGAATCTCTTCATTTCCTGATCCCCCCGTCTCATCAAACACGCTCTCCCCCAGACGTTCATCATCGTCGTCTTCTTCTCTCTGAATAACGCTGAGCGGAGCTGAAAGAGGAGCCTCACATGAGCCGGGCTCTGGGATTAGGAGCTGCGCTGTAAAGCTGCATGGGGTAATTGGTTTTGGGAAGCGGGTGAGGGGTGAGAGGCGGTTTCTCTGAAAAGAAAACTCTTGTTGGAAGTGTGAAGTTTGCCAACTTGCTTTACTAATGGGAGAAAACACTGCCAGAAAGGTTTTTGAGGCGCTTTTCATAGCATCTCCACTTAACAAGATTGAGTCACAGCTGCAGGAGGTGGAGGAAGAGAAATATAGAAACAGGATTAATAATGGGTTTATTCATGTTGCCTTATCCCTGACTAATGTTGCATTTTTCTGCGACTAATCCAAATAAAGCAACTAGGCCAGATGTTCTGATTCAGGTCCTCCTCAGGGATCCCGGGGTCCCCTGCCAATATAATAAGTGCAATCCCTTCAGCACAGTCTGTGGAGCTCCATACAACCGTTACCCACAATTCTCCTCTCTTCCGCCAATGCAGGTAGTCTGCTTTTTTTAATTTCTAGCTCATGTCATCACCTACTTTTATAACATCAAAGGTTGCCTTATAAATGCCACAATCTGAGTGAATAAAACATTTTAAAAAACTTTATTTATAAAACTCCACTTCACAATTGAGTCGCTGTGCAAGAAGATCATAAGAAAAACGACAAAAAAACTGTTGAGCTGCAACTTATACAAAAGAATTGAAGATTGTTATGATCCAGTCTGTTTCAGATCATTGGGAAAATGTCAAATTCTCTGAACTATATGATGTAAACTCATGAAAATCAGTTTACAAAATAAGAATCGGAAAAACCAGACAGTATATAGAAGCCAAACATCGGAGAATCTGTGCTAAGAAAAAAGAGAACCCTTCATCCTCAGAACCCACTGAATACCTTTCTGGGTCACAAGGTTGCTGGAGCCTATCCCAGCTAATGTTGGGCGAAGGTGGGGGTACACCCTGAACCGGCCGCCAGTCTGGTCATGCACACATAGGGTCAGTTTACATCCACGCCAGCCTAAAGCAGTGAAGACTCTATGTAAATGAGTGTAAATGCGCATTTCGGGGTTCTGCGTTTCTACGCCCATTTTTTGGCCCTATACAAAACACGCAGCCATTGAACGCACTTCACATGTAAAAACCAGGTGGAACTTTGACCAATCAGGGACTCTGATTTGATAGTGACCTATGGATGGTGTTCCTTTTATTTACTGAAGTTCCAAATTTACCAAGTAGTTTTTTTTTATTTAACATATGGAAGTAAGGTTAAGGTAATTGGATTAAAGGATGTGTCCCAGTCCACCTTGGTGGACGGCTAAATTGAACTTGGGCCTCCTGTGTTGACCCATGCGTTTGTGCAGTGGCTGCTTAGTAATGTACAAGTCGTAACATTCCTTACACTTAACAGCATACAGCAGTTTGTCTCTGAGTGTTTTGTCCTTCGGGTGGACCAGTCTTTCCCTCAAGACTACAGAAACCATCTTTGTTTCAACCTAAGATGCCGCCAACGCTTGAGTGGACCAGAGTCAGGCGTCCAACTCCACTTGACAGAGAAAGGACATTCCTTCAACGACAGTGAGGTCCAGATCCTCTCCAGGGAACATTGCTAGTTTGAGAGGAGTCAAAGAAGCCATCTTTGTAAAAATTAAAAAAAAATTAAATTAACCCAATGAAATAGTAGATAGAGTTTGGACTCAGACACAACCTTTCAACCATTTACAATCCCATTTTGAAATTACTGCCCAAACATACTCAGTGTGACAACGGCATCCACAGTGGCGGTTTTTGATATGACGATTCATAATCGTATTTCGGGCAGATGACTCGTAGCAGGGTTTCTTAGCTAATACCCTAGGGCGGTTCAGTCAATTAATGCACCTGCTCAGCGTCCTATTTAAGCCAGGTGCGCAGGCGCTCATTCTCTTTCTTACCTTCAGCGCTCATTCTTCGCCGTTCCCCGTGCTCGCGGATCCGGCGGATCTCCTTTTCTTCGACGTCTTGCTGTATTCCCCCCATCCTTTGGATGGTTATTCCCCATTTCTGATGTGGGCTTCCGTTTTTCGCCGTGTCTGCTCTTTTTGCGGCTCTTGCCGGGCAGCTAGCGGCGATCTCCAGGCGGCTAACGGCGCCCAGCGCGTTCGTTTCGCCGCGGTCGCGTGCATCTGCAGGGGGTGCGCTTTCCGCGGTATTCGGGTTGTCCGTGGGCCCGGATCTGGAGCTGTCCGGGTCTATTGTCTGCCGTGGTCGGCCGGTCTTCTCAGGTGAGCGGCGTGCGGTCTTTCCTGGTTCGTTTTTCTGGGCTGAGTCTTGTTTTGTTTACTTCCGTGTATGGTGACGTCGCGCCCCTAAGGACCCTGGGAATTGTAGTTTTTGTGACTCGTGGTCTGTTCCATGTTCACTCTGATTCATTTTCTGCTGTTATTCTGCGTCGTCCGGTTATTGTTTCAGGAGTTGTGGGGTCTTTTTCTGTAGTTGTGACGGCTGGCGGTCCTCGTCTGGCCTGGTTTCTCATGCTGGCTGAATTATTTGTGGCTTTTTGCATTTTCTTTGTTGCTGTTTTGTTCTTTAGGTGCTGAAGGTGACTCTTGACTATCTTTAATTAGATGCTGGCTTTTTTGTTATGGCGGCTCTTCTGTTTATTTTCTTCGTTGTTGTAGCTGCTGGTTAGTCTGAATGTGAATTTGTCTCTTGGACCCGTCTCTCCTCTGTGGACAAATTCCTTATGTTTGGTCTCTTTTATGCGGTGTCTTTGGCTCATTTTAATCACTCGTTCGTTGCCCCCGCACGTTCTGCATCTGGTTCTGCTTCGCCTTTTTTTTCCCTGCTCCGTGTACCCCAGTAGGTCCTGCCCTGGCTGGGGACTTGCGTCGGCCGCATTAGCGTGTCAGTCTCGTCGCTGCCTTTTTTCTCGGCTGGACAGTTATTGTTATTCATTTCTCTGGTTTGGTCTGGAGGTTTGTGGGGGCTGTGTGATGGATTTTTTTTTTTTTTCCGGGGCATCGTTTTTCAAAGCCCCCACTAAGGGTGGCCCTTCGAAGGTTCAGGTTCTCGTGACGTGCTCTGGACCCGTTGGCGCCTCACAGTTCATTTTTTTTTGGGCATCTGTGGCCTGGTTCCTCATGTGCCTTCAGGATTAGTATATATATTTTCTTCAGCTGCCCAGGCTGTCTCCACGATTTTCCTCCGAGCGCGACATAACGCTGAGGATGTCTTATCGCTGATGTTCTCCCTGTTCTGCCTCTATGCCTCTCGGCGTCTCTTGGCATTCAGTTGGTGCTCGACGCGTTTGTCGGTTTACCTTTCAGCTGCCGTGGCAGTCCTCATAATTTCAACTTTCTTAGCAGAAGCTCTGTCCTGGATATTTGTAGGCAATGGGTCTCCTTCACTTTGCGAGTTATTGATGGTTTCTCGGTGGCCGAATTTCCTCTGTATCCCTGGTCTTTGGATCTTTGTGGGGGGGGGGATTTATTTTCTAATCTGAGTTCCACGTTGTCTATACTGTATGGTCCTCCACCCTTCCGGATTTATTTTTCTTCTATGGATTGGATGGTTCATTGCTGCTTGTCTCTCCCCATTATGTCATCTTTGGCTTTTGTGCAGCGTGTTTATTCATTTTGGTTTGCATATGCTTTGTCAATGATTGGGCCACCTGACATTTGCTGTGGCTTTGGTCCTATGGTCATCTGTTCATCTTGTGTTCATCTTGTTCTGGGTAGTTCCATCCTGGGCCCCGTGTTCCTGTTCTGGATTTCGTGTTTTGCGTTTGTTCCTTCCCTCTCTATGCTTGGAGTAGTTATGTTATGATGACTGTCGTGTCTTCAGGCTCCATCCACTTGTTGTTCTGTGGCTGTGCCTTCTGGTTTGGGGGAAAAGATTTAAGAGTGGTTTGTGTTTGTCCGGCCGCCAGAATCTACAGCTCTGATGATTTATAAGATGTCGTCCGGTTATTTCATCCTTGGAGATTAAATTAGGGCTGTTTCAATAGTGAATGACAGTATTGTGTCATCAGTTGACTTGGTTAATGTTTAAATAACACCTTGAGCAATTTCTACCCTGACCGTAGGAAATCATCACTTGCGCTGTCAAGCTTAGTTCAAGAGTTAAATCTTGTGTCCACAAGTCAGTCTTCTATCTTCCTTGCTTAAGCAGATGACAGTCTGCTAGATGCTTCCCCATTTAACCTATGATCCCTCATGGCTCTCAAGTTTTTTTTTTTCAGTATCCAGACGCCCTTGGCTAATTACAATTTCAGTAGTCTGTAGTTTGTTGTCCACCAATTTGAGAACCACTAATATCAGATGTAAAGCATCGAATCCAGCCGGGCTGCAATCCTTTGCTACGTGGGATGTTGACCTTCCTCATCTACAAATCTCCTTGGCTACTCTTCCCATCACCTACTCCTCGATGGCCTCCTGAAGGTGCGTCCCTCTGAAACTGTCAAAGGTTACTTTTCTTATCTTTGGAATGTTAAAAAATTGGTGTTAAGATTTTGTGCAGGTTATATATTTCACTATCATTTCACTGTTGGAATTTGTAATTATGATGGTTTCTAGAGTGCAATAAATCCACAATGGGTCTTTACTTTAACTGTCTACTAAATTTCACTTTCTCAGATTTGTTCTTTGAAAAGCACTGTTATTTCATTTATCTCAAGCATTTTGAAACTGCTCAGTTTCTGGGATTTTTATATATTCTTGTCAAGACTAATACTGCTTTGTTTTATCTATGCACCACATCCTGAGCCTGAGTACCCCTACGCCCCGATCGGCTTCTCCGTTTCCAGGAAGTGATGTCACCCCTGCATTCCTTGATCTGGTGCTGCAACAATGACTGCTCGACGCACCTATTGCTGCACTGAAAGTGACGGGGCGGTGGACCTCCTCTGCATTCCAATGACACTTCTGACTGAATTAATCAATCAATGTCAACAGCATAATGAATGTAAATTCTTCGATTATGGATGTTAAAAGACAATTATAGCCGGGTGGAAGCCTCAAAATTAGGATGTTCTAAGTTGTATCATAGTATGCGCTGGAGCTCGAATTTGGTTCTTAAGCCAATTTTGTAGTATGCCAATGAAGCATAGTAATTATGGGCGTTGAACTCGTTCTTAATATTTGGTTGGGATCTCACTTAAATGATGTTCCTTGAGCGCTTATGTTATGCCGAATGGAGAAAATTGTGGCTACTAGGCTCGTTCGTTGTACTGTCGTTGGGAGCTTCGAAATTATGGATGTACTTAAGCTCGTGTATTTATAGTTGCCACAATGGCAGAAGTTATGGCCATCAAGCTTGTTCTTGGTTAATAGAAGTTCAAATAATGGCTGTCAGCATGCCTAATACGCCATCAAAGCTTTGGATTGGATGTTAAGTTTTGTATCATACGGGTTGTTAGGCGGTACAAATTAGTTTCGCACAGCGTTTTTGGGGAAGTGAGTTACGTTCTATGATCAGGTATGAGTAATTTTATGTTGGCTCCTCTTTTATTTCTTTCCCTCTCTCTTTCAGATAGTATGTTCCTCTAGTGGTTTCCACGAACGGGAGCGACCCTACGGTCAATGGTGCCGGGTCACACATAGCAGATCCACTAGATAGCATGTTCCCTTCGAGGCGCTGTACTCGAACGGGGGCGGCCCAAACGGTCAATGGTGCCGGGTCACACATAGCAGATCCACTAGTTAGCATGTTCCCTTCGTGGCGCTGTACTCGAACGGGGGCGGCCCAACGGTCAATGGTGCCGGGTCACACATAGCAAATCCACTAGATAGCATGTTCCCTTCGTGGCGCTGTACTCGAACGGGGGCGGCCCAAACGGTCAATGGTGCCGGGTCACACATAGCAGATCCACTAGATAGCATGTTCCCTTCGTGGCGCTGTACTCGAACGGGGGCGGCCCAAACGGTCAATGGTGCCGGGTCACACATAGCAGATCCACTAGATAGCATGTTCCCTTCGTGGCGCTGTACTCGAACGGGGGCGGCCCAAACGGTCAATGGTGCCGGGTCACACATAGCAGTCATACTGGGAAATGAAATGGAAATGGAATGCTGCCGAAAACACACCCCATTTTATTACACACTGATTATACATACACATTTTTTCTTCTTCTGGATAATTAAGTGTTGGGGGTTTTTGTTACCCGAAAGTTTTATGGAAATCTCTCATGGAATTGAACGGAGCCTTATGCCAAACCAAAAGATGTGAATGCCAACTAAAGTATGTGGAAAATGTCAAATAAATATTTCTTACTGCAAGAGTTGTCTGACTGAAATGACGATTCATAATCGTATTTCGGGCAGATGACTCGTAGCAGGGTTTCTTAGCTAATACCCTAGGGCGGTTCAGTCAATTAATGCACCTGCTCAGCGTCCTATTTAAGCCAGGTGCGCAGGCGCTCATTCTCTTTCTTACCTTCAGCGCTCATTCTTCGCCCCACCCTCCTCCCCGGCTTCCACCTGTGGGCTCCGTAAGGGGGGTTTTTGTTACCCGAAAGTTTTATGGAAATCTCTCATGGAATTGAACGGAGCCTTATGCCAAACCAAAAGATGTGAATGCCAACTAAAGTATGTGGAAAATGTCAAATAAATATTTCTTACTGCAAGAGTTGTCTGACTGAAATGGGCGAAGTGGGCGGTGGACCAGGGCGGCACTTCACAGGGGGCGGCATTTTCCGTGCCCGTTGCGTTACACATAATGTGCAATTAAATTCAAAGAGGCAGCTTTGAGCTTTTACTTCGACATGCCTGCAGCTGCCGACACTTTACGCTCTTATTTCCACACATCAGACTCTTAACAATCTCTTCATCCTAATTCCTCTTCACACTTATGGTGCAAAAAAAAAAAAAAAAGATGAAATAACTTAGAGTGAAACAACGTAAAACAGGCACATTTTTTATGGATGGAGGTTTTTTGGAGGATGTCTACTGTTGGTGTTGCACAAATTTGGGAAAATGCCAAATATTTTTGCAGTAATCCCACTGATGAGTTCTATGATTTAGTTTTTAATGTTTTATAAGACCTAAAAATAGTATTCACAATAAGTTTTGTTTTAGATCTAATCCCTCTGATATGTTTCACAAAGACACACACACACAGGACGTCACACATTAAGAAATTATTGCTAATAACGAAGCAGGAGTCCAGCTCTAAAACATGATAAAAGACCAAAGAAAATTCAATTATTTGATTTGTTATTTCTTTTTATTATTATTTCCAGGCTTTCTTTGTTTTGTTCTGCAGCATGTTCATATTTGTATAATTTTGAGAGAATATATTTCTATGGAGAGCACAATATTATAAGTTATTTCAGGTTTAACTAGAGTTACTCTGGATTAATGCTCATGTTTTTATTCATATGATTCATTCATGTTCAGTTAATGTTTATCTTCTTCGGCCCAAAACCTTAAGCGTGTTTTTAATTTAGGCCCCCTGTGTAACTGAGTTTGGCCCCCCTGTAATACGAGTCTCGAAAATTCATGCATTTTTTGTGTAAAATGGCTAAATAGAAGACAGGGAACACAACAGGATGTTGTCAAATTTTGTATGTGTGCGGTGGGGGGGGGGCACTGGAGCGGTTACTCGCCCAGGGAGTAAGTTAGTGTAGAACCGCCACTGGGCATCCATATCCAAAGGTATAACCCAGGACAAGTGATGAAACTCATCGACAGGGGGGTCAACGCCTCTGTCAATAGGGGGCTTTGTTGGCCATGAATGGACTGAAACTCCAGCACAGAGGATAGACATAACTAGCTATACACCAGTCGGACAAAACTGAAGAAGCCGCTCAGAAACCAGAAACTTTGTCCAGCGAATCGTTTAGAACTTTCATTTTATCACGACCTGAATGACTGAATGAGAATCTACACGTAAAATTTAGCAAAACTACTTCCATGTATGCAGAAAGAAGTGAGTTTTTTCTTCTGCAGGCCAGTGCTTGTCATGTAATCTTCCTCAAATCAGATTGTTTGTGGCCCAGGTAAAAGTAATCAAACGTCTGGAGTTGTCCGGGAAACTCCTGCCGTCGTCTCAGGTGTGTCTGTCTGTCTCCCGTGTCAGCTCGTCAGCCATGTTGCTTCAAATCCCGCTTGGGTGTCACAGAGATAAACTCAATTCATCTCCGACGCAGAGGCGACTCATACCGACACAAAGATTGATGTGTTTATCAGGCAGGCAGCAGACCTGAGCCCAATTTAACATCTCTGCAAAATAAACCCAGCGTGTGCCGGGAAAGGTCTGTCACTGCAGGCGTGAAGCTGACACATGATTTCAGACACGTGTGAGAGCCCAGAGCGTCACGAGTCGCACATTCCAATAAAGGAAGGAAATAGAGACAATCCATCATTTGCCTAAATAAAAATTAATTTACAGTATCGGAAAAGTTTTGAAAAATTACGCTTCTTGGTTCCTTCTCCATGTTTTATTGCACAGGATCTATTTTACACTAGATGCTTCTTAATATTAAAAAATGGCTTTGCCTTGAAAAATGGTTAGAAACAAACGTTCAGATAACTGCTGGAAACTTTTTGTCTTTTCGGTTGTTTTTTTTGCTTCAGCTGGAACTTTTCTTTTCTTGCTTGACGGAAACCACCTTAGTTGCATATTTTTTTTCCAAAATAAAGTCTGTATTTTCTGCAGGAACTCTGCTAATGGGGGGGGGGGGGGCACACTTGAAAAGTGCCACGGTGACGACAGAGCTTATCAAACCCCAGTCTCCTTTCACTAGATGTCCTGACAGCTGGGAGTCTGCCCGTCAACCCGCCTGCCGGCGCCGTAGAGAGGGGGGTGACGGACACTCTGAGTGAAGCTCCCTTTGGATTTCTTGTGTTTACGGTATGATCAAACTCACAAAACAGCCAACAGGATCCCAAATTTGATCTTAATTTCAGCAGCAGAAGGAACCAGAGTTTCCATCACAACATGGACAGAAGGACCGGATTGTTTTTGCAATTCTTCTTTCTTACTGTGCGTTTGAGCAAAAATGTCACCTCCGCCACAGACCGAAAAATTCATCTGGTGAAAATGAATTTTTAAATGACGCCCCCCCCTCAAAATAATAATAATAAAAAAAAACTATGACATCACAGCAGGAGAAACCATCCAAACAAAAAATGAATGGGGCCAAAATCCCTTTCGGGGCTACAAAAAAAACGTAACCAAAACACCGTGTTGGGAATGTCCAAAGGAATTTTTTTTATTATTATGGGATAGCCACAGGACCTTTGGCCATTTGCTGTTGGTGTGAAGTGACGATTTTTCCACAATGTGTGAAAATTGAATAATAAAACAAAAAAAAAAAATCACCTGCACCTTCTATAGTATTCAAACTCCTCCAAGGGATTTGATCTATTCACCAACAGCTCCTCAAGTATCAATGGGAGAAAAAAACAAAAGAAAAAAGTCCCCTGTCTCTCTGACATTTTTGGAACAATCAGTTTCAGAGGAAATCCAAAAATGTAGTTTTTCCAGATTGTTGGTGCGGCGGCAGAACGTAGCAGGCTATGGAATCCTGCTCATGGCTATAATCCCCCCACACCAAAACTGTAGTTTTAATGCTAAAAGGGAATTAAATGCAATTTTTTGTCATGGTACCTCCGGGAGTCTTCTCCTCCCCCCTCCCTTCTCTGCCCTTTCTCCACAGATTGAACCCAGCTGTTGTCACTTCCCTCATCAACCCTCCTGCATTGAACAAGGCCTTGCTCCATTATTCATCGCCAGTTCGTTGCCCACTATGAACTTCATTCATCACAAGGGCAGACCGTGGTTCATCCAGGGCTATTAAGTTTATACACCTCCAGTCACGCCGTTTCTCCACGCCAAACCACCTCGCCACGCCACATTACCACTGCAAGCTCCAACCTCACCTGCCTTGTCACTACACGCAAGGAAGACAACTTACCTTGTGTTCCACTCCTCATCTCCGCCCTCTACAGCATCCACGGAACTCCTCGTCACCACCCAAGAACAGAATAAAACCTTTCTTTATGTCAAGTCCTCGTGCGTGATCATTCCGGGTTCCAGCGCTTGGATCTGTTCCCGTCATAGCTAATCATGACACTTTTTAACAAAACCTTCTGGACATCTGAACTTTTTGGGATTGTTTATCTTCTGTCCAGATCCATGATGGGTGCTCAATGAAGACAAATAAATTAAATGAGTGTGACTGTTTTTTGTTTAAGTTGTCCTACTTTTATTATCACTACTTGTTTCAAACAACAGAATCGTCAAAACTTCATCAAAGTCTTCATCAGTGAGAAAAATAAAAGGTTGTTGTGAAAAATAAAGATTTAAATCATCATTCCAAAATAAAAACCAACACCCACATCAATGACCAAACCTTAACTGAGTAATGCTGCAGTTTTTGCTCATAAACGGATGTTTTTTATTCTTTGGTTTCCCTCATAACATTTGCATGTAGTGAAGAAGGCAGTGAGGCAAGAAAAGAGATGAAAAGCAAAAGATGAATGAAAATACGAAGAGACAGTATGGACAGAGGGGTATTAAGAAAGCAAATGTAGCTTAAAAATAAGCAGACGTAAAAAAGAAAATACTTAAACAGATAAAAGAGGAGAAAAGAAACAAGATAAACCAAGAAAACAAAAAAAGTAAAAGATTAAGACACAAAGAACAGAAGAAATACTGCTAGTGAAGTGCAAATAAAAAGTGACCGATAATAAATGAGACATTAGGAAAAAAAACTGAAACAATAAAAATGGAAGAAGTCACACAGAAAAAGGGAAAGTAAAAAAAGAAAAATTCAGTTTCAGGGACAAATGGGGTGTAATCATGGGATCACAAAAGAAACGGTTACCATGGCAGCAGAGGGCTTGTCCTTTTGTCATTGTTCATCCCAGATATAAATGCAGGTTTACCATCTAAATCACCGAAAATCTTTTCAAGATTTCCTTTTGTTCTTTATTTCCTGTTGCGATAATCTGTTTTCAGCCCAAAACTGCACCGCATGTTTTACTCAGTGCTTTGAATATATTCATTATCAGAGAAAATGCTCTTTTATACCAAAGTTTGCCACTAAGATTAGCCTATTTCTAAACCTTTTCATCGGAACAATGTCCTAATGACCAACCTCAGAGGAAAATCATCACTTTTACCATCTCCAGTGGCAACAAGGAAAAAGGGGACATATTGGAAGAAGCATGAAATACTTCAGGTCTGCCCGGCACCAAACTAAAATATTCCTTTGAAGAGTTTTAATTGTGAAATCACTGCAGTCATCAGTATTCATTAACCCCATTATGTGGAGTTTTTTCTGAGCTCCTTATCCTGGAACTGTAAATCTGCAGGAGGAAAAACCCTTGAAGGCTTTAATCGAAAGCCCCCATCCAGCAGTTATTAAGCTCCCAGAAGTAATCTATGTTCCTTAGGCTTGTAAAGCGTTACCGCACATGTATGCACACACGCGTCCACACACGAACTCTTTGATATAACTTCATTCTTTCTTTTCTGTCGTGACTGGTTGGAAGTCATGGAGGTAACCACAACCACGAGAGGCGGAAGAAACATGATCATGGACCAATTTGGAAATCGTGGCTTAAACCACGTCAGGGGGATTTTCTAAAAGAATGGGGCAAAGTCCTTGTTCCTGATGGAGTATGAGGGCCGCCACGAAAGAAATCAAACTAGAAAAAACAAACAAAAAAAGGTGACAAAGTTGTGAAATCAAGTTGTTAATTTATGAGAAACAAGTAATAATTTTACACAAAAAAGTCGCCAAGTTCTGGGATTTGTTTTTTTTATATTATCAAAGGAAGTAAAGATTTTACAAGAACAAAGAAGTAAAAATATGAGGAAAATATTAGGGGAATAAAGTCATAAAATTATGAGAAAATAGTAATAAAACGTGTAAAAATAAATCAAAAATTCACTAGAACTAAGTCATAGAATCATGAGGGAAAAAAACAGAAAAGTATTTTTTTCCTTTCTAAATATTATTAAAGTAAAGCTTTAAAATGTAAAAAAATGTCGGACAATTATGAGAAAGAAGTTTTACACGTATAATATTCAAAATTTTACGAGAATGAAATTGTAAAAGTTTGAGAATAAAGAGATAAAAGTGAGAGAAGAAAGTCAAAATATTACGAGAAAAAAGTCGTAAACGTATGAGAAAAAACTAATAAGATTATGAAAAAGAAGTAAAAAAGTTACAAAAATCAAGTCGCATAATTATTAGCAAACACTTTACATGCGTTTCTTATACACACATGAACGTGCTATAACTGTATTTGGGACGAGTGGTTTGTTCGCTGCTTTCAGGCTGTTCCAAGCACCACCATATAAGAGATATAAGTAAACCAGAGAGAATATTTTTTCTCCAATCCCCGAGCCAGCGGCCCCTTTGAATTGGCCCCCCTGGCAACAGCCCATACCTAAAATTGCTACTGATTATCACTAAATAGATATAATTTGGCAACCAGAAAAAAACAGAATGAGAAATGTTTCATTTAATTGCTGACACCTAATTGCTTTACCGTGATTTATTCTGAAAATTATTACAATTGAAAAACAGTTTTTATTAGTCCGTCAAATATCATTTAAATCAAAAATGAGTAAAATCAAAACAGGAATAAAACTAGGGCAGACTAGAAAGTTTCAGACTGTTGACTTTCATTTGTTTTCAGTGTTAAAACCTGCCTGGCAACAAAAAAGTAGGCAACATTTACATGTTTTCTCCAAATATCCACTTATAAAAACAGCCTGCAGGAAGGATCAGAAAACAGTACTAATGATCTGGTTGTGTTAGTGTCAACATTTTCGCGCTTGGAGGCTTTCCATGAACATTTCAGATGAAAACTTCTCTTCCCGACACATTCTTGTTCTTGAAAAACTGCCGCTCAAGGGTTTCCCGCACAGGCAACACAATCGTGGAGAACTGTAACATCCCCCTCTTGAATCCAAAATCCTGTTTAGCATACAGCAAGGCTTGTCTTTGATCCTCCAGTGTCATGACCTGCTTTAGATCCTAGTGAAAGACCCTTATTAGAATATCAAAGTTAATCTATTTTGCCCCAAAACTCGTCTTCCACAGGCGGAGCTGAGGAGCTTCACCTTCGTGGCGGAGCGATTTCCCTGAGGAGAGCGCTGAGAGTCGCTCTGCGGGGAGAAGACCGAACCGAAGGGGAAAGGAAATGGATCGCTGACAGAATCAGGTTTGTATTTTATCTAGAATAAAATTTAATCACGTTTTATTCATTTGTTTTTTTTTGTTTTTTTTCTGAAAACAGCTGCTGCAACTTTTGCGAAATCTAAAGTCTTAAACACCTAGAACTGGGCCAGCTCTCATAAAGCTAATTTCCTGTAAATGTAAAACTATATGAACAACAAGTAGATCGCAGCAATTTTGCTATCAAGATAACCCACGATAGGTGAAAGCTGCAAAGTAGATGTTTTAAAAACTCCTCACAACACAATGTATTCACTTTTCTCAGACAGTCATGAACATTTTCACAGTTTTCTCACTTATTTAAGTTCAAACTTTCATAGAAAAATATGTCCAGTAATAAAAGAGGAAAACAGAGATCCCATCGCCATCAATTTCTTTTTGTAGATGTGGCAAAAACTGAATGCATTCTCTACAAGAGAGACGGTGCAGATAATACTGACAATCCTCAGAACACAGTTTATAGAACACAGTGTCCTATAAACAAACTATAAACTTACTGCTCTCCCAGTCTCATCAATAATATCCTCATTTGCTTACATGTCAGCCCCAGTTTGACCTTTTTGCTCAAGATGTCCTTAAAAGTACTGTATTACCTAAACCAGGTGTGCCCAATACGTCAAAAGTGTGGGTAGATGGGGGGCCATCATGATATTATGATATAAGATGTTGAGAAAATGGATGGATGGAAGTTGAGAAAGAGAACAGTTGAATTGATCCATCATATTTGACTGTACTCCTCCTGCTGATCCAGTCACTGAACATGTCTCCTGCCCAAAGCTAAGTCCCAAATTGGTTGAAGCTGCAACCTTGCTAAAGTTCAGACTTCTGAACTCTGGAGCCGCCCAAATCACGCCGCAGGACTCCAGATCTCGTCTGTGCCATTGTCTCAACATTGAAGGTGGTCGCCAAAAAAGTGTGAGCACTCCTGATTTACACAATGTGATCTGGGCACTGGTATAACTTTTTTGGTTCCTATTTGCACATTAAAATCTGCTGGTGAAAGAATAATAAGAATAACAGATTAGTAATCGTCTGATCATCGATCATTATGCTGCAGTTACTCAGGACGTGTTGCCTCTCGTTTGACGCGTCTCGACGCCTTGACACCTTGACGCCCCTGCTGCGGAGCAACCGCCAACGTTTTTGTGGACTTCATTCGTTGCCACATAATGGAAAGCATGGATGACATTGCGCGACTATCTCGGGTTTATTGGAGGTGCCGGCAAGCACGTCGCGTCTGGATTCACCAGATCATTCAGAATCTCTCCTGGTGCGGTTTACTTTACTTGCGCCTGAGTTACAGACGTTTTGAATGTTACTTCCATCTGTCTTTACCCCAGTTTAAGCATTAAACCATGAGGGGAGACTAAAAATAATATTGGAGGTTCTTTTTTTTCTTCTTTGTCTTGATAAAAATAAGAAAAACATCATAAGCACAGGAAGCTGGAGCCTTCATGCGCGCTATGACAGCACCTGCGGCGGCTCTCCGTCTGCCGGGCAGTCAACCGCAGACAGGGTCTGGCTGCCGGACCCTGGGCGGGTGGGGCACGGTGTTGGCAGCCGAGCTTGCCAGCCCTCTATGCTGTCCACTTGGCGCCTGGCTTGCGTAGCGGGCGCCATCACTCCAGCTCCGTGGGCTCGGCGACAGTCTGGCGACCTGTCCAGGATGTATCCCGTCTTCGCCCAACAGTAACCGGGCAGTCTCCGGCAACCCCGTGGCCCCAGCGGGTTAAGAATAGGGATGGAAGGTCAGGACAAAAATCCCTATATTGAGCAGCCACATTGGATTGATTTTGCTACTCTTTGATCAAGTCACTATAAAAGGTCATGAGTCCAAAGATGAGTCCCTAATTGGTTGACGCCACGCCGTGCCAGATGCCCAAATTGCACCGCAGGACCTCAGAATGCGCCTGTACATTGACCTAATACTGAAAGTCGATGCCTCTGATGCGCGAATCACATGCGATGTGAACGAAGCAATACCAACATTTTGAATTTCTCCATTTCTGCAGTCTGATTAAATTCCCAACACCAACCTATTGATTTATTTCCTTTGATATCATTCATTTAAATAGATCCTAAAGTTGTTGATACCATTTTATTTGATTAAAAAAGGTGGAATAAAAATGTTGGAAAATACAACCAGTAGTGAAATCTATATTCCTGCTCCATCGGTGAAGCCTGTTGTTTTAGGGGAAATCCAGTTTACTGAAGGACTACTTTAAATTTTGCCTTCATTACACAACCAGGCCAACATTAATGTCTTTGATATGCAGATATTTTATTTTGCTGAAAACAAACTTAAAAACAAACAAGGTGCCTAAATTGCCTTCAACTCCCACAACTGAGGCTCAACTCAAATGAATACCGCCGGGACAATTTACACGACTGCAGAAACTTTGATTCGACATTTCCATTTCTTCTGGGTTTGGTTCTCTTTGATTCTCAAACCATTACTGTTTTAGCACATCAAAACGTTGTTGTTTTGGTTTCCGTCTGCAGCGAATCATCAGAGGAGGGTTTTTTTTGGACAAGGACAAATAGTGCAAAATGTGCATACATGAATCCAAAAACAGGGCCCCGAGAAATTTAGCAGTCAGGAAGAATCAACATAACTTATTAAAATTAAAAGAAACAAAAACAAAAGAGACGCCAACATAACCTCAAAACTTTCTCTCCTGAATGTCAAAACACATAAAAGAATAAAAAATCAATTTAACATTACAACATTAAAGGAGGATTTATTTGTTTGTCCTGAAAGGCCAATTTAACCTTATGTCCCACCTGATGTCCCATAATGCATTAGACATTAGTCCATCCATCCATCCATCCATCTGTCCGTCCATCCCTCCATCCCTTTATCCATCTATCCATCCATCCGTTCTTCCATCCCTACATCCGTCCATCCGTCCGTCCATCCATCCACCCATCCGTCCGTCCATCCCTCCATCCCTCTATCCATCCATCCATCCATCCGTCCGTCCATCCCTCCATCCCTCTATCCATCCATCCATCCGTTCATCCATCCCTACATCCGTCCATCCTTCCGTCCATCCGTCCGTCCATCCATCCATCCATCCATCCATCTGTCCGTCCATCCCTACATCCGTCCATCCATCCATCCATCCGTCCATCCCTACATCCAACCATCCGTCCGTCCTTTCCTCCATCCATCCATCCATCCATCCGTCCATTTATCCAGCCAGCAGGCTCCACCTACTTTTACTGAGGCATCTGATTGGTCAGTTTATGACTTGAATAGCGTCTAATAACGAAAAAATATTTAAAAAAAAAATCTGAATATCAAGATGTTTAAAATGTATCAGAACAAATAGAATGAGTAGTTTATTTCTCTATGGAAGTCTGTGGGATTTTGGCTTCTTGGAACAAGCAGGCACTTCCTGTTTGGAACATCAGGTGGGAGGGGTCACTCAGTCCAGTTTTCATACACAGTATATGGATTATACATATAAAACACATGGAGGAATCAAGCCTCTTTTCAGGTTCTCCTTTGGTGACAGTTCATTCATCATTAAGGTGAGCTAGCTAAGGTGGTCTGACCATCTAGCAAGAATGCCACCCAGCAAAATAATGCCACCTGGACATAATGCTTTATATCTTGACCAATCAGGAAGGGTCCCGGTGGCAGACAGCAGCAGAGAAGAACTCTCTTGGCTTGTCAGAAGTGTTGGAGAAGTTGAATAGAAAGGGAGCATCTTTGCTTTTACTGCTGTTCCAACAATCCAGATTATTGATGGATGGATGAATTTATGAAGACCCAAAAAAACACAAAGTTGTCTGTTTGACAGCATGTTATTTTAGTTTGTAGATAATTTGTTTGTTCTTGACCAAAGAAAATCTGCAGAACATTCTCCGTTTGAGCTACACCGTGTCAGATCCTTTACTGTTTCTTCATAGAGCTGTTCTTACATTCACCGCAGGCCTTTGCCTCCTCTTTGTATGCCGTCAACTCAGCCCATGTGCTGGGGAGCATGATGTCCAGCCTCCCAGCTCGGCATCTGTGCTCACAGCTCATGAGACCACAAGCGGACTGCCCGCTTTCCAACCGTACAGTCCCAAGCCAATCTGCTCAGTGTTTGAGTTGATCTCTGCTTGCTGTTCTCCACCTGTTCCCCCTGCCTTCAATCAGCAGAGCTCACCTGCTCTCTGACACCGTTTCAGCCCAACGCTCACACCGTCAGGCAGCATATTTTACAATACGACTCCATCTCAGACAGTGGTTTCATTCTGGCTAACTAGCTCCAACAAAAGCACAACGTGAGAAACCCGAGTCTATCCTAAAAAACACAAACTCCCATTTGTTTTGCAATTAAGGTATCATTTTTTGATTTCTTTTCAAAGCGTTCCCAGTAGTCTTTTAATTATAACTATGCTGTTTTTAGACAAAAAATAACCTTAAGAGCAGTAGAAATTCACGTATGTGTTTACACATTCTCCCACTAGCTTACGGCCCCTCACAATCCAAACCTAACATTATTGGTCTGACAAAACTGGTGAGCAATGTTGGAGCTTTCCAGCCGTCCAGGTCTGACCCAGATTCCAGCTCAGATCAGGAAAACCAAAACGTAGATGGCAGTGGATCTAATAGTCTACAAGTAGATGCATCAGGACGCATAAGGATGGAGCAAAGCTGGGAGCTTTTAGCCCAACCTGCACGTCCATCACAAATACGATCATATTTCCAAAAACACTTTTTAGTCCCCTCCCGATCCATGATGATTTGCATAAAGAAATACTCAGAAATAATCATTCAAGATTAGAATTATGCCACAAGAACATGTTAAAAACACCAAAAACTAAATTTTTCAGAATGGGTCCTTCGGTCTTTTAAGGAATAATCAAAATAGTAAGTGGTTCTCACCAATTTGTGAGAAGAAAGGATCAACACACACAATCCCTTTCATCCCTCATTCCGTCCCTAAAGGGGCGGCACAGATTCATGGTTGACTTGGGTAGGCCGGGTTTTGGTAGATTCACAGAACTAATTTAACAGGTTTAACCTTGGAGTGAGCTGGATGTTCACTCCTAGGAAAGCTGCAAATAGATATTGTAATTAATCTGTCCCTCTGGAGAACCTCGCCTCTAAATTGATTAAAAATGGCCTCATGACCTTTTCCAGATTGATGGGCGACACCGAGTGCTTCTCTGAGATCATTGCTGGCATTTTTCCCTTTTGACTTAGCATGATATTATCTGAAACAACGTCTTGTCAGGTGTTCTAATAATATTTACAGAAATTGGGTCATTTTTTTATGCCAACGTGATTTTTTTATGGTTTACTGAATGAAAAAGGACATCCAGTCCCGTTTCTGTTGGACAGTCCTTCATTTACAGGCTCACACCCGTCTTTTTGACTTTTGACACCGACAGATCGCAGCTGCGTTACTCACAGATAAAACTAGTTCTCAGGGAAGTGGATGTGAATGTTGGCAGTCCGCCACGGCTTCCTTTTCTTCTTGTGTGCTTTCTCCCAAAGGAGGAATTTGACTTTTGGCAAGCTTAAGAAGAAGACAAAACGCCGTTTAGCAGACAGCATGCATATGGCTGAACTTCTCGCAGACGTAACAGAAAAGGGTCTGCAAACACCAGCCGCAGTTTAGAGATGTTTGTGTCAGAGAAGCTGGAGCAGGTGGTGCTCAACCCAAACACAGAAAGAAAGGAGGAGAGGGCAGCCGGAGAGAGGGGTCAACTGAAACCTTTCGTTTTTAATCACTTCAGCGGGAGATAACAAGAAAGCTAATGTAGGAATTAAAGGAGCGAGTGACGTTGCTTGGGTTGCATATTTTCACTCACCCTCAGTGACTGAGCAGCTGCTACACCCAATCACTCCCCCCTCGGCCTCTGAGCTGCATGTGACCAATTTTTCAAAATGGCAGCCTATCTATTGCATTTGTCTCCATAGCAACCAATTTTTTTTTTGGTCGCCTGGGGGTGACGAACAGGTCTGTGTGATTTTCAGAACAATCTTCAAAAGTAAACGTTTAGATTTCCTTGGCAACTGAGGTTTTGGGTAACCATGTCCACACTCCTGATATGTTCATATCGTATCGTATGTCGTTCAGCTTGAGCCAACAATTCATTCATTAAATTTCATAATATTCCAGGAAAATAATGCTAACAGGGGAACGCCTTTTTTTTGCAACCTCCCAACAAAATCTACAAAAAATCTACCAAGATTTTCTGAATGATGCCTTAGAATCGTGAGGTGGATAGACTGAAATCTGTAGTAGGAGTTTACATTTGTAGAATGTACTGAATGTGATTTTTTTTCTTCATTTTTAATTTAAGATTGT
Organism: Oryzias curvinotus; assembly: GCA_023969325.1. NCBI lineage: Eukaryota > Metazoa > Chordata > Actinopteri > Beloniformes > Adrianichthyidae > Oryzias > Oryzias curvinotus. The sequence goes on along the minus strand of CM043716.1, from coordinate 8,655,436 downwards.
GGCCTCTTCCTGAGTTCAAGAATTTCAGGAACAGTCTGCTCAAAGGCACAGTAAAACAGAATGATTGTGAAAATAATCTGGTCCTTCAGTCCAGGACAGGCGTGACACAGAATAAATCCAGTATTTCAAAAAAAAATGATGCTGAAAGGAAAACAAACCACAGCTGTGACACATATTCACGAAAAATGGTAACGTGTAACACCTCCCATAACACAGACGGAAACAATATATGAAAGAAACTAAATTAAGATATTATAAAGTGAAGTGCTTAAACAAGAAAATGAAATATAGACAATTTTTTTAATATATCCATAACTTTGAACACTTGACAAAAATTTGAACACTTGACAAAAATATTAATTTAATTGGTTAACCCTTGTGCTGTCTTGGATGACCCCGCCCTTACTTTGACGTGTTCTCCCTACCATAACAAAGGTGGATAAAGGTGGACAAATTTCATGTAATCCATTGAACCAGTGAAGATCACAAATCATTGAAAAAAAAAAGGTTCAGAGCTCTGTCTAGTGGGTCTAGATGACCCAACTCCCAACGGTAAAGTGCCTAGGATAGCACAAGGGTTAGCAATGCAATTGTTGTGCATTGATCAACTTTTAGCAGCAAAAGGCAATCCCATGACTTCCTGTTTGAGACCCCTTTAAAAATGAAAGTAAGAGAATCCAGATCAGTCAACCAATCAATCTCTATTAAACAGAAAATATTTCAGAAACAGAAATGAATATACTAACAGACTTTGGGTGTTATGATTTGCTTGTTTGATTTTCTTCAGTGCGCCATCTTGGTGGATTGCTGTGACTCCGCCCACTCACCTGCTGGTCATGTCTCACAACATTCGGGATTGCTTGTCTTTTGTTATGCCAGGTCTCTGCGGTCCTTAAAGTTGTGTTTTGTTATTAAATACTCTGTTACAACTTTGCTTACGGTTGCCTGATCGTGACATTGGGTGTTTCTGTTGTTGTCAATTTTAATATTTCAGTTTACTCATGAGATCATAACTCTACATTTATTAAATAATCTTTTCCTTGACAGATATTTGTCAAATCATCCGTTGTCGACTTTTCTGGACATGTTCCAGTAACTTTGAGGAACAAAGTTCACTATTAAATCACTATTCATGCAGAATGCTTAGTTACTTGTACATGTAGCTCTTTTGAGGTACTGCGTGAAGTTAAATTGGGCTGAGTTGGTTTTTCCTCATGCAGTAGATGTGTCATGCAAGAAACCTAAATGTATTTAAACCCAAATGTATTATTTACACTAGAGACATAACACACTGTATGTAAAAATACAACTTTTTTAGTTTATAGGAGTCTCTTTTTCTGTCTTGTTTTTTTTTTTTCTGATGTGTTTATCCACAGAAAGAGGTATAATGGGTCAGTAGGGCTCCAGGTTTGTGTGGGATGCTTGGTTATTCCTAACGCACCAATAGGGCTCCTTGTAGCTCGCCATCCTATGGCAGGGGTTGGCAGAATCCGCAAGAAAGAGAAAACCTGTCCTGTGTTTACAATTCTGTTTCCCCTACGGCTTCTCCTTACCCCTGCATTTATCCCTCCAAACAGACAAACTTACGTTGTTGCTCATCATGAAACAAGTGAAGAAATGTATTTCTCCTCCCCGTACATGTGTGAGGCAGATCATTCTACTGGCAGGGGAGATTAGTAGCCTTAAGCTAGTCCCTACCACTCCTCCATAAAAAAAGCTTTTTGGGCAACACTACACCTTCAAATGCTCAGACAGTTGGAGGGGTAGAGAGAATCCACAGTCGTAGGGGAAGAATTCAGATTCAGCCTGTGTCTCAAAATGATCAAAAAAAACCTTTTCATTTCATTCCATGTTCACCAAATCAATTCAATCTGTGCATGTGCATCAACAAAATTGATAATCGAATAATCAAATTCATCAAAATACTTTTCAAACTGATCTTCATGTAATGATCCAAGGTCAGTAAATAACAATAAATTACAATAAACTAGCAACAAAAAATCGAGTGCAGCTGGCGCAGCACCGCTTACTCAGACACATCACTCACCAGTTCAATTAAGAATACATTTTTTTCTTTAAATATTACTTTTCTAAAAATTGTTTTTGATCATGAAGACTCGAATATTATCCTTAATACTAAAACAGGCTGTTTAATAATTTAACAAAAACAAAATGCTAAATATGAGGATTTCCAGCTAAAATGTATTTGTTTTACAGTTAATTGTTTTAATTGAATACACCAAAAGTCATTTCTTTATTCAAATATATTATATTTTTTTGGTAAATGTCTTTCTTTTTACAAATGTTGGAATCAAGGTGGACATAAAAACAACATTTAACTGTCGCTTCCTATCGATCATTCCTTTTTCCTTAAACATCTGACGTTTCCAGATTGGGTCCAAACAGGTGCTAATCTGTCTAAAATATCTTTGTGTATAAAGATGATTCAGCGGAGTTAAAAGTACAGTACAGACCAAACGTTTGGACACACCTTCTCATTCGAAGTCTTTATTTTCATGACTATCTTCATCAGTCTTGAAGGAGTTCCCAGAGATGCTTTGCACTTGTTGGCCCTTTTGCCTTCACTCGGCGGTCCAGCTCACCCCAAACCATCTCGATTGGGTTCAGGTCCAGTGACTGTGGAGGCCAGGTCATCTGGCGCAGCCCCCCATCACTCTCCTTCTTGGTCAAATAGCCCTTCCACAGCCTGGAGTTGTGTTTGGGGTCATTGTCCTGTTGAAAAATAAATGATGGTCCAACTAAACGCAAACCAGATGGAATAGAATGCCGCTGCAAGATGCTGTGGTAGCCATTCTTGTACAATATGTGGGGGACCACAGATGACCACATGTGATCTGATGTCATTTAAGAATGGAAAGCCCTGGGATTATAAGATTCAGGCAGTTTTGGACAGCTAAAAGGGTCCTGAAATGAGGTCCTGAGATGTTTTTCTGGGTTGGAGCGCTGGGGGCGATGAGAGCGAGAGTGACGAGAGAAGCACGTGTGTGATGGCGAGAGTCGTGAGGTCCGAGGAAAGATTGTAAAAGAAAGACGAATTAAAGAAAGTTCTACAAACTCATGCACGCCTGAATTATCATCATTCAAGAGTGTGCAACAAATATTGGAGGCACCGCTGGGATGATTAACGCCGCGCACCTGCTTTAAGTGAGATCCGCCGCAGCGCAGCGACACACACGGGAGCGCTCATCACGCACGCGGCACGTGCACAAGGCAGCGGGGCCCGCAGCATCAGAGACTCACCTGCAGCATGGATCTGGAAGCCTTGGCAGAGACTGTGTCCCAAAGATTGTGGAGCTTGCAGCTGGATCAGCTCAAAGAGGTGTGTGCACAGACAAAAATCCCATTCGGAAATGTTGTGACAAAGCGCGCGTTAATCAAACAAATAACAGAATCCGTGGACAATGTAATCGATGATGAAGAGGATGATGTTGCAAACTGTTACCTCCGTAGGATGATGAAAACAGTTGACCAAATCCTTAGTAATGAAGAAATCACATGTCATGAAGAAGTAAGGGAAAATACCCCAGACACACAGCCAGCAGCTGCAGAAAGCACGTTAACAGACAAGTATACCCAACTTCAGCAGAGCAGCCAACTTTTACAGGAGGAAGTTAACAAGTTAAAAGAACAAGTTGACCGAGCATCCCCCGTAAATACACCAGTGTTGCCAAATGAGTTGCCCCTACAAACTCGTAGACTCCCAGAAGTAACCATACGGAAAGATTTTAAAATCTGCGGGCAGATTGGAGAGAAAGGACAAAAAGACAAGCTCTCCTACACAAATCTGATGCACCAGATTGAAAGGGGCCTCAGACGAGGGCATAGTGAATCGGAAGTGGTTGAAGCTGTTGTAAAGTCGATCAGTCCTGGCTTGAGTCTTCGTGATATGCTTGAAGTGAAACATGACCTTAGCTTGTCGCAACTAAAGATCATATTAAAGGGACATTTCAAGGAGGATAACTCAATAGATCTTTACCACAAGCTAGTTAACATAACCCAAGACAGTCGAGAGTCCCCTCAGAACTTCCTGTTTAGGGCTATGGAACTAAAAGAGAGGTTGTTACTTGCGTCTAAAGAAGTGGGATCTGATGCACAGTACAGTGTCCAATTCATTCAGAAGAAATTCCTGAGGTCAGTAAGTACTGGTTTGTTAAGTGATCATATCAAGTTCCAGCTAAAGCCTTATCTTGATGATCACACAGTGACAGATGAAATACTTATTGAGAAGATGAATGAAGCAGCAAGCGTTGAAACAGAAAGACAGTCGAAACAGAGGAAGAGCATCAGCAGTAGGAGCCCTAAAGTAAGTGAAATACAGTCTGAAAACCTGAATAGTCAGCAGAACCAAGGTGTCACTGATGCCCGAGTGAAGGTGCAGGAACAGACAACTGAGGTGGTGAAACCTAAAAACCGCAGACCGGCGGCGGCTGTAACCAGTGCTGGTGAGTCAGAGCTTGTTGAAACAGTTAGGTTGCTCAGAGAAGAGATTTCAGAAATTAAGAGAAGCTTATCTAACCCTCAGCCAGTTCAAAGAGTAAGAAGGGGTGTTAGGAGAGGATGTCGAGTGTGCAGAGAACAGGGCAAGGCTGACCAATGTGAACACTGTTTTAAATGCGGGCACTCAGGGCATTTCTCTAGAGGTTGCAGAGCAGAGGCAGAGAAAACAGATAGGATGAAAGTAAACGTTCAGACAGCAGCTTCCCCAAATCCACCAGAAGAAGATAGCAAGGTGCAGGAGATGCTTTTTGACCGAATTAAACAGCTAGAAGCACAGTTGGATAAGGACAGAAATCAGGAAGAAACTGTAGGACGCACCTATGCCAGCCACTTGTCCTTAAGAAATCAGGCGAAGCTGAAGGCTCTGATAGGAAGAAAGTGCATGGTGGATTGTTTCTTTGAAGGGGTACTAACACAGGCTTTGTGGGATACGGGATCCCAAGTTACCATCATAAATGAAAGCTGGAGAAAGTCTTTTCTTCCACATGTCAGGTTACATGGTACCGAGGAGCTCCTAGGGCCGGGTGAGACCCTGGTTGGGACTGCAGCAAACCAGACACCTATACCATTTGCAGGCTGGGTGGAATTGAAGTTCAGGCTTAGAGCGGAGACCCAACAACAAATAGAGCTACTTGTGCCAGTTCTGGTGTCTAGCGAGCCTGGAGTTGCTGAACCCCCAATCATAGGTTACAATGTGATTGAGCTACTGATTAAGAATGGAATGGAGCAACAACCGGAGGTGACAAGCAGGACAGTTGGGGAGGCATTCTCTATCACCTGCAAACAGGCCAGAATGCTGATTCAGATTGTGAAACATAGTGACCAAATCGACAGGGAGGGCGTGGTCAAGGTCGGAGGTTTAAAAACTACTGTTCCTCCAGGTCAGACCAGAGAGATCAGGTGTTTTGTCAGAACAGGTCCACTTTCCTCAAAACAGGATGTGCTTTTTGAACCTGAGAGCACTTGTAATTGGCCTGAGGGTCTGAGCATAAACGAGACGGTGGTTGTTTTGCAAAGAGGAAATCATTCGAAATTGACAATTCCGGTAACTAACAACAGTAGTCGTGATGTTACAATCGTGCCTCGCACAGTGTTGGGACAACTGCAGCAAGTGAAAGCAGTTTATCCAGTAGCTGTAAGACCAGTCAGCTCAAGTGAACAGACCCTAGGAGCTACTCGCAAGGTGAAAGATGGTGATACTGACATCCTTGAAAGTGTCACATGTGGGCAAAGACAGCCCGAACTAGATAAAAGTGAGTTGTGGGATCCTCCAGTTACTATCGACCACTTGACCTCAGACCAGCAAGAAAAAGTGAAACAAATGCTTCGAGAAGAGCGTAATGTATTCTCCAGAGATGACAGTGATGTAGGATGTATACCTTCCTTGCAGCTAAAGATCAGGCTGAAGGACACAACACCAGTGAAGCGTACATACACTTCAATACCGAAGCCACTGCTGAAAGAGGTGAAAGAGTATTTGGAGGACCTATTGAATAGAGGATGGATCCAGAAATCTAGATCACCTTATTCATCACCCATTGTCTGTGTTCGTAAAAAGGATGGAGGCTTGCGTCTGTGTGTGGACTATCGCGAGCTGAACCAGAAGCTGATACCAGACCGTCATCCCATTCCTCGAGTGCAGGATATTTTAAACAACTTGAGTGGAAGTGCATGGTTCTCAGTTCTGGATCAAGGAAAGGCATACCATCAGGGCTTCCTAGAGGAGAATAGTAGACCACTCACAGCCTTTATTACACCTTGGGGACTATATGAGTGGGTTAGGATCCCCTTTGGTCTATCCTCAGCACCAGCAGAGTTCCAGCGCAGTATGGAAGAGTGTCTTTTGGGACTTAGGGATGAATCATGCCAACCATACCTTGATGATAATCTAGTTCATAGTAAATCATTTGAAGACCATCTGAATGAGGTGAGAGAGGTGCTGCGTCGGTATCAGGCACACGGTGTTAAGCTAAAGCCAACCAAATGTGAAATATTTAGAGATCGAGTGAAGTTTCTGGGAAAGATCGTAACCAAAGATGGCTACTGCATGGATCCAGCTGAAGTTGCACCTGTGCTAGCTCTCAAAGACCGCAAACCAAAGACAGTGGGTGACCTAAGAAAAATGTTGGGCTTTTTGTCATATTATCGCCCTTACATTCCAAACTTTTCACGCATTGCAAAGCCACTGTATAGTTTGATGACCATTGACAGGAAAACTTCCAGTGAGGTTAAACGCGCGATCTCAAATCAGAAAAAAGGGAAACGGAACAAAGCTGAGCAGTTACTATCGAGCACACCAATTAATTGGTCCAGGCAACATCAAGATGTGCTGTGTGAACTAATCGAATACCTGGTTTGTCCCCCTTTACTAGGATATCCAGATTTTGAGAGCCCGTTTATATTGCACTGCGACGCCTCTCAGGAAGGTCTTGGTGCAGTATTGTACCAAAGGCAGCATGGAAAACTGGTTGTCATCGGTTACGGCTCAAGAACGCTAACGGCTCCAGAGAAAAATTACTACCTGCACTCTGGAAAGCTAGAGTTTCTAGCAATGAAATGGGCAATTTGTGACAGGTTTAGGGAGTATCTGTACTATGCACCATCATTTATTGTTTATACAGATAACAACCCCCTGACTTATGTGTTAACCACAGCTAAACTAAATGCTACCACGCACAGATGGATCGCGGAGTTAGCTGATTTCAACTTTTCGATAAAATATCGGCCCGGAAAAGTTAATGGCGATGCAGATGGCCTCTCAAGGATGCCACTTGACATGGAAACATACATGCTCAAATGCTCACAAGAAATGGACCCAGAAACACTTACGTCAATTACACAGGCAGTGCAATTGAAATCGCAAGAGTGGGAGCCATGGTTGTGTTCTGCAACAATCACAACAGCATGTAGTGATGGAGAGTATGAGAAAGCATTGAGATCAGTGGCAGAAATTTCACTACAAACTATAAAAAAAGCACAAGAAGAAGATCCAGTGATTGGCAAAGTGAAAAACTATGTTGTGAAAGGACAGTGGCCTCGTTTTAATAAGAGAAACTGGCGGGATGATATCTCTGTGTTAACACGAGAAATGAAAAAGTTGTTTGTTGATGAAGACGGCATCCTGTACAGAAAGTCAGCTACTAAAGTTCAACTCGTGCTACCTAAGGTATTCCATCAAGTGGTCTTTAAGGAATTACATGAAGAAATGGGGCACTTGGGGGTGGAAAGAACACTTGGATTAATCCGTGACAGGTTCTATTGGTCCTTTTATGAAGAGAGACACCGATCACTTTGTGACGAAGGTCTGTAGCTGCCTAAAGAGGAAACGACCAAACAAGCCAACAAGAGCTCCACTTGTTAACATAGTCACTACATACCCATTTGAGATGGTTTCGATTGACTATTTGCACTTAGAGAGTTGCAAAGGAGGCTACGAGTACATCTTGGTGGTCATTGATCATTTTACCCGTTTCGCCCAGGCGTATGCATGCACAAATAAATCAGCAAAAACAGCTGCTGACAAGATTTTTGGGGATTTTGCTCTCAAGTTTGGATTTCCAACAAAATTGCACCATGATCAAGGCAAGGAGTTTGACAACAGACTGTTCTCTGAGCTTGAAAAGTACAGTGGAATCCAAGGTTCTCGCACAACACCATGTCATGCTTCAGGCAATGGTCAAGCGGAGAGATTTAACAGGACGCTCCTGTCTATGCTGCGGAACTTAACAGAACAAGCCAAGTCGGACTGGAAGAGCTCATTAGCCAAAGTCGTTCATGCCTATAATTGTACGCGAAGTGAAGCGACAGGATATGCGCCGTACTACCTCTTATTTGGCAGAAGTCCCAGATTACCTGTAGACATCATGTTTGGTTTGACTCCTGGGGATCAGAGCACTTCTCACAGTGAATATGCACGAAAATGGAGAAAGCGGATGCAGGAAGCCTACAAGTTGGCAACAGAGACAATGCAGAAAGAACAACACAGAGCTAAAGTAATGTATGACAGAAAGTGTCATGGGGCAGAACTGCAGCCAGGATGTAGAGTGCTGGTACGTAACTTCAGAGACAGAGGTGGGCCTGGAAAGCTTAGGTCTTACTGGGAAGAAGATGTCTATGTGGTCACAGAACGAAAACACAAAGACAGCCCTGTCTATGCTGTGCATCCTGAAAAAGGTTCAGGAAAGACAAGAGTTCTGCACAGGAATTTGTTATTGCCATGCGACTTCCTACCACTTGAGAAAGAACCTGCTAAGACAGTGCAGACGGAAAATAGAAAGCGAAACAAAGACAAAAGACGAAAGGAAGCTGAAAAAAATGGAGATTCTTACAGTGATTCAGAAGATGAGAACACTTGGAGAGCCATCATTACAACCCGAGCGGAGCCAGCTGAACAGGTTGAACATCAACCAAGACTTGTCGAAGAGGAGATACAACCAGCATCAGCTGACAAAGAGCATGAACTATGCGAGACAGCGCTGGAAGCAGTGGCTGAGCGGGAGTCATTTTCTGATGAAGCTGATGACAATGAAGCTGGGGCAGCAGCAACCTCCGATGAAGCAGATGAGAGGGGAGCTGAAGTAGCAGTATCATCTGATGAAGAAGACGAAGAGCGCCTGGAGCAGCCGTCATCTCCTGCAAAGCTATATCCTTTCAGAAACAGACATCCACCTAAGACACTCACATATGATAGATTAGGTCAGCCAAGTTTTGTGACTAGACCAAAGTAATGTTTTGTTTGTTAAAAGGACAGTGTTCATTGTGTCATGTTCAGTTAAACACAATACAGTTTAAGTAAGTAGGAAATGTTTAATATTTTTTTATTTCCGATTAGAGTGAATCTGCAGAGCTGAGACCATAATCACATGCAATAGTACTATGGTGGAATGTAAAGCTTATAGTAATATATGTGGGTCTGAGTAATTAGTGAAAAGGTAAATGTAGGTTCACACCTTTCAATCTGAGACACATCGCCTGCAAAAGAAGCAGAGTATTATTTCAGATATTGCCTGGCCAGTGATATCTACTTTTTGGAACGTGGTGTGAAGGGGGAGATGCATGCCATGTTCATGAGTGTGACTGTGCACGGTGTCTTGTAAGATTGACTCCCAGAAAGTACCTTGGACCATCTGAAGATTGGACTGCTTCAAGATTCCTCGATGTCGGGACGACATTTTTTTTTGGAGGGGAGAGTGTGGGGGACCACAGATGACCACATGTGATCTGATGTCATTTAAGAATGGAAAGCCCTGGGATTATAAGATTCAGGCAGTTTTGGACAGCTAAAAGGGTCCTGAAATGAGGTCCTGAGATGTTTTTCTGGGTTGGAGCGCTGGGGGCAAGAGAGCGAGAGTGACGAGAGAAGCACGTGTGTGATGGCGAGAGTCGTGAGGTCCGAGGAAAGATTGTAAAAGAAAGACGAATTAAAGAAAGTTCTACAAACTCATGCACGCCTGAATTATCATCATTCAAGAGTGTGCAACAAATATGTCTTCAGTTTTGAATAAATCCCCAACAGTGTCACCAGCAAAGCACCCCCACACCATCACACCCCCTCCTCCATGCTTCACGGTGGGAACCAGACATGGAGAGTCCATCCGACAGTGGTTGGAACCAAAAATTTCAAATTTGGACTCATCAAAGCCCAGATTTCCACTGGTCTAATGTCCATTCCTCATGTTCTTTAGCCCAAACAAGTCTCTTCTGCTTGTTGTCTTTCTTTAGCAGTGGTTTCCTAGCAGATATTCTAGCATGAAGGCCTGATTCACACAGTCTCCTTTGAACAGTTGTTGTAGAGATGTGTCTGCTGCTAGAACTCTGTGCCATTGACCTGCTCTCTAATCTGAGCTGCTGTTAACCTGCCATTTCTGAGGCTGGTGACTCGGATGAACTGATCCTCCGCAGCAGAGGTGACTCTTGGTCTTCCTTTCCTGGGGCGGTCCGCATGTGAGACAGTTTCTTTGCAGCACTTGATGGTTTTTGTGACTGCACTTAGGGACACTTTCAAAGTTTCCCAATTTTTTTGACTGACTGACCTGCATTTCTGAAAGTAATGATGGCCACACGTTTTTCTGTACATCTTGCCATAATACAAATTCTAACAGTCTATTCAGTAGGACTATCAGCTGTGTATCCACCTGACTTCTGATGGTCCCAACCCCATTTATACGGCAAGAAATCCCACTTCTTAAACCTGACAGGACACACCTGTGAAGTGAAAAACATTTTCAGGCTACTATGAAGAACCTACAATATGACATATTTTCAGTTGTTTCACACTTTTCTGTTATCTATATAATTTCACATGAGTTAATTCACAGTTTTGATGCCTTCAGTGTGAATCTACAATTTTCAGAGTCATGAAAATAAAGAAAACTCTTTGAATGAGAAGGGGTGCCCAAACTTTTGGTCTGTACTGTACATAACAGATGTAACAGAGATCTATGGCCAAAAACTCTGGAACGTTGACATTCATCCTCAGGAGACATCGCTTCCCACTAATGTTCCACCTACCCGAGGAACAAGCAGCACATCCACAGTATGTAAAGGTCCCATTACAGTTATCTTTTGATCTACTTTCAAAGCAATCCCAGTAATTTTATAGTTATGATTATTAATCCAAAAACCATTTTCTAGGATATAGTTTCTGCAGAGCTGCAGTAGTTCATTAGAAGTTCTTCGCTAAGTTGTGGGCGGGATAGTTGGTGCAATGTAAGCTTTCCCACACTTCCCATCATCCGTCTGTTTACACTGTCTTTTGCTAGCCTACAGCCCCTCATACCACCAGCCTAACATAAACGGTGCAGCAAAAAAGGTGAGCAATAATAGATCTATCCAGCCAGATTCCAGATCAGACGAGGACAACAAAGATGTACACAGATCTATTTGTCTGCAAGTGGATGCATCTGAATGGGATGCATCCAAGCCTTGTCTTTGGTCGTGAGTTCTTGGTCATGACCCAAAGAACGAGGTCCTGAATACAAGCGGCTGAATGAGCTTCCTCCGTGGGGTGGTTGGGCGCTCCCTTATGGGGAGCCTGGAGCTTCTCACCCGATCTCCAAGGGAGCTTCCTCTGGAGGGAGGCAGGGGGAGAAGCTCCAGGCTTTTTCTTTCACAGCTCTTTTCAGATATACCAATGACTTGGTGTTATTGGTGAATTGGTGAATTACAGCTGGGCTCAAACTGTAATTATTCATTTCTCCATCATGATTAACCTCCAAACAATTCCAAACAGAAAAGGACGCCACCTATATGTCGCTACCAAATCTGAGCCCCTGATTGGTCAAAGTTCAACTTGGTTTGACTTTCGACGCACATTAAATCGTACGCAGAGCCCAAAATCTGACTTAAAAACCTGTGTAGCGACACAGAAACATGCACGTTTTTAACAAACATACATGTGTGTTTACAGACTTTTCATTGGAAGTGGTCGCGTGAACATTTGTTGCTAAGGGCGGTGTGAACGTCGCATGAGAGGAAACAAACTGGCCAACATGAACTGCTCCGTCTTCATGACGTGAAAGTGAAGCTTTGTGAAGTTTTCGTGGTCCAATAGCTACAGCCTCCCTTTTCAAGACATTCAATGTTTATTTCCCTGAAAATCTTTCATTATTTGTTCCCCACTTTCCAGGCTGTTACGCTATCCCTCCTCCACCCCATTCTCCAGCGTTTCCACCCTTTGGGATGCATCATTGGTTCCATGTCGTCTAGACTCTGGAGCCTCAAATCCTGTGCCTGGTAAGATCTTGTTAGACCACAATCAAGTCAAACCGCTAAAAGCATCCCACTGTTCGAATGAATCCTGTAAATCTCTCTAAAATGTGGACTTGCTCAGAGTTGAGCAAACACTGCGGTTTAAAAAGTTTCACCATCCTCCGGCACATGGAATCAGCACTGATGATCAATGAGATGCTCTCAGAGGACAAAAACAGAAAGTCGTCATTGTTCAGTTCTTTTTTTTTTTTTTTTAAACCCATTAGTGCTTCAGAAGCCTCTGCTGAGCTTAAATCAACCGACATTCTCTTTGGGTCGACGTCCTCATTGTCTGTTGGTGGCTGAAACTCTCTAGGTTTATTTAATTACTAATTGAGTTTTAAATAAAGACCAGAATCTCCTCTTTAGTTTCATTTCTTAGTCTGTTTTTGTTTTTTGTTCTTCCATTTACTTACATCTCAGAAGTTGAAGTGCTTCTAGAGATGCTGCCTTTTTCTGAGATGTTCTTTGAAAATATTATCAGCCTCTTTGAGCAAGGCTATGTTTTTCAGTGATAACAAAGGGTAATGGTAAGCAGAAATATTGTGTTTTGTTGTGGATTTCTTGATTAAACACCATCTTAAACTTAAAAGAAAACAGGATGAGAAATCATGAGCTTTACTCTATTTTTCTATAGACCAAATCATGTATGTGAAACTTTAAGGGGCTTCATTCTGTGTTTGTTGATGTACATTTTTCATTTCTCAGTAGCACAAACTTTATTTCTTCATCTCAATTGTAATTCTTTCCTTGCTTCATGTTTATTGGCCTCCCATTTTCCAGACTTTTTTTTTTTTCATATATCTGTTGGGCAACATTTTTTAAGTTCAAAGTCAAGGACAGGTATCAACAGGGAGGCCGGAATGAGTTGTGGAGCTTCTGGAGAGTTTGAAGCTCCCAGAGAGAGGAGGAAGAGGAGGAGGAGGAGGAGGAAGAAAGCAGCCATGAAGGGATTTGAAAGCGCGGAGATATGCAGGAATTTAGAAAGTGGCGTGCTGAGTCTGATCGTGCAGTTTTAAGAGGATGATCTTTAAATGTGGTGCCTCTGAAGGTTAAAGCTTTTCCTTTGTCAGAAAAACAGTTTGAACCGCTAACCTTGTCCTTGGATGAACCCCAACGAGAACCAATTTTTCCACAAATACAGCAATCTCCAATCCTTTAACATGTATTTTTTTTATAGTTTGGTGTATTTGGATGTGTTAATACAAGTAAAAAAGTTTGACACAAACAGTAAATCATAAAATTTAGGAGCGCAATGTAAAAATCTTTGACATCACATACAGGAAACATGGGCTACAAGCAAAAAAACTGTGTTTTCCTTCCTCTGAGACACAGAACCATGTTTCCTTGATAGAAAAAACAATGTATTTATTTCTTTTTTTGGTGATTCACAAGTACATATTTTATGTATGTGTAATAATGTAGTATTTAATAATGAAATGGATCAATTCTGAACACTTTCCAGAATAATAACTCAGTTCCCAATCTATTATCCCCTAAATATTTGACTCATCATTTAGATTTAGCTGCATCTTACAGCTTCATTTTTCCACACAGTCAATATTACCGGTTTATTGCTGTATGATTGCTGTAGTTTGGAGGCCAAAAGAAAATGACAGAAGAGTTAAAAACATCAATAAAGAAGATTTTTCCCACCGATAAAGGTAATTAGAGCTCACTCTCAGCTTTAGTTGGGTCTCAGATCAAAATCTGCTGGTGTAGTGATGCTCGTAAAACACAAAGTGCTTTGATTTTATGAGCTTGAAGCTTCATCTGGTCTTTAAACTGACATAAAAATTCACAAGCATCTATAGATTAACAGTTGTAGTGTCATTATTTGCCCTCGTTATGCTCCTGTACTTGTTAATACACTTGGAGTTGAGGTTTATAAGTACAGTTGAAGTACAGCCGCCAAAAAGAAAATGAATAAATAACTATATGAAAACAAAGTTGTAAGAATATAAGAAAAAAAAGTAAGAATTTTACAAGAATAAAATCACTACGTTTTGATTAGTAATTTACAGAAAAAAGTCAGGCTTTACAAAGAATGAAGTTGTATGAAAATAAAGTAAAGCAGATTCTAGTGTGATGTTCATCTGCTTTTCCTGAATTATCTGCAACATATGTTAAATAGGTAATGTTCTATTATCTTTGTTGAAACATTTTAAAAGCGAAATGTAACATTTTATTTCAGACATGACTTTTTCTTGTAAAAATGTCTTTTTGAAACACAAATGTAAATCTTTGTTCTTGCAAATTGTTGCATTTTTTCACAACAGTATAATAGTTTGTTATGATCACGAAATTTTTCAGAGTTTTTCCTCACAACTGGACAACTTTATAACTAAAAAAATTTAGACTTTATTCTCATAATTTGACTTTATTTTCATATGTTTGGTTTTTTCCCCTTAATACTCTGTCATAGCTTCTTCTTTTTGTTACCAGGATGGCAGCAGGCGAGTTGAGACGAGTGGTTCAATAAACTTCCATAAATCTAACATTTAGCTTTGGAAATGCTTCAACAAAAACAATTGAACATGACCTGTTGTGTTTCTGCTGCAGAAAATTCAGAGAAATCGACTCAAGAATCTATTTAAACTGTTTTGTAAATCTCCAACTTTATCTTCACGAAACAATTTTTTTCTTTTTGAAAATAGGACGTTTTTTTAAAAAAATATATGTATCTATTCTTTGTTTAATAGTTGTTTTTGTGATAGATCACCTTGCATGACATTTAGCACATGTACCACTTTCCTCTGCTGCTGCAGGTTCAGTAGACATTACTATGACAACACCGCGTATGGAATGGTCCACTTAATGCGAAAAACGTTTATCATTTGATTTAATTTTTAATCATTTTGAAAGTCACAATAAGTGGTAAGGGAGATGTCCACTATGTAAGGGTTAATGGCCGACGAAGTGTGCGGTTATTACTTTTTAACGCACAACGTGGAAGCCTGAACCGTCCGACGCGAAGCGGAGGACGGTTCAGGCGCAGCACCACTGCTGCAGTCAAGATTCGGTGATATATATCTGCTGATTGTCCCGATGGGTTGAATAAAGCATCAGTTCAGAGAGAAAGTTCTCCTCTTACCGCTTGTTTTTGTCCAAATGATGAAGCAAAAGGTTGTTTTAACCCTTGTGCTATCCTAGGCACTTTACCGTTGGGAGTTGGGTCATCTAGATTCACTAGACAGAGCTCTGAACCTTTTTTTTCTATTTTATGTGATCTTCACTGGTTCAATGGATTACATGAAAATTTTCCACCTTTGTCCACCTTTGTCATGGTAGGGGGAACACGTCAAAATAAGGGTGGGGTCATCTAAGATAGCACAAGGGTTAAAGAAGCCAGCGCAGTAATACAAAACATTTAAGCTAGCTGACCGGAACTTCTTTTTTCACCGTGCGGTTATCAGGTTTTTATGCATACCCAGCAGCCAATCAGAATCGAGTATTCAACCGGACCATGGTATAACAGAAATTAACAGACTTCACAAAATCAACCCAGCTCCACGTTGGTGGACAGTTTACACCTCTTCGTCGTTCATTCATTGTCCCTCCCTTATCAAACCGTTTTTTTTTCTTGAAGTAATTACACGACAACGTTTGCCTTGTCACTGTATTATTTTAAGCCGTTCACTTTTCTTTGTCCCTCTTTTGTCTTAAGAAACAGTTTGTTTGTCGTGATGTAATATTAAACGTACAATTAGATTTGATCTTTTCTTTTGTGCTCAGACATTTTAGTTAATAAAACTGTTTTTTATGTGTGGGCTTGATCTCTTCACCAGGTCATCCTAGACAAAGAGATCTCAATGGAATCCTTTATTTTCTGTTTGAATAAAGGTTAAACAAATAAATAAAACTAGTTTTCCTTTTTGTGTTTCTTAATTACCTTCATGAGCGTCCGGATCATCACTGCAGTTGGGCGATCCTTCACTGTATTCGATAAAAGTCTGTTTGCTTTTGTGTGAAACCTTCCTTAACTCCATCCTCTGACACGTTGCTCTTTTTGTTTCTTCCAGCTTTGCTCTTAATTCCTTCTGTGCTGCTTTTTGGGGAGTTTAATTGCATTTCACAGCAGCAGCCTTTGTCTGTTCTGAGAGAAACCAATAGTTCAGTGAGTTCTCATCACATCAACTCTCACAGCTTTCCAAATCACTCTACAAAAATCGGCGTTGAATCAAACAAACATTTAGCGCGAGCACATTTCCTTTCATCAGATTATAATGGTTTTACAAAGACAGGGGCTCTGTCTGTGCAACTTCTATTTCATGAGAGCAATTTTTTCCCCTCAAAAAGGCCTTTTTGGAACCTCGTTGTCTTAGATCCGCTGCCACTCCAAACTTGCTGGGGTGAGCAGAAGCAGCATTTAGAATGGTTTCTTCCAGGAACTAATCAGCACCATTCATGTTCAGTGGCACACTTCTACATCTCCATCTTGGCTCCCATAAAGGATTTATGATTAGCTGCTGCTGCTGCGCTCCAAATCTGCAGACCAAGGCTCAGGTGTGCTGAGACGAACCCAGTGCTGTGCGTGTGCAGCGCTGATGAAGCTGCAGCAATCTGGACTGAAGATGCTGCAGGAGAACCAGACGTCAGCATTCATTTAGGGTGGTTTGTGCAAAAATTAAATGTTCTAATGAGGAAAAACAGCCACTTTTTAAAAATTTCAATCATTTGTGGGTTTTATTTTTAATCAAAAAATCTTTCATTATACTCTTTGGTCTTGCAGTTTTTGTTCAATCTTTTTGTCCCTTCATCTCTTTTTGTCCATAGCAGCAGAATTTTGTCCTCCACACATTCCTCTAATATATATTGGCCTCTGTGTCTCTTCTTCAGCATCATTTGGTTGTTTCTTTCCTAATAGTGTGACTGTGTTTCCATGTTTTAGTCAAACACCCTCCTGGACCAAGTTTCTGTCTCCAACCAGGTTTCAGATCAAGTCCACATCCCTGATCTTGCGTTCTCTCAGACAGGTCTTCAGTATCAACGTCTGGATATTTTCCAGAACTTCCACAAGAACTGCCAGTGTCATGAGCTTTCGTCACAAGCTGACCCCCTACCGGTAAAAAATGGGCAAACCTGCAGGTTGTCCACATGAATCATCAAGGTCATAGAGCAGTTGATAAGCTGAAATCTTCACGCATGTTTTTCATATTCTCCCCCCCCTCCAAAATTTTTCACTGTTTTACAGCCATTATCTGCGACAAAAACACACACTTTGCATTTTCTGTCCCTGTTTGGCTCAACATACCCCACTTATGCACACTGAAGATGTTTTTATCTGATCAACTGCTTTCTCTTTTAAACCATCAATCCATTTTCTTAACCAGCTATATCCCTTTTGGGGTCACAGGACCCAGAGCTACTGTTGGGCAAAGGCGGGGTACACCCTCGACAGGTCACCAGCCGGTTGCAGGGCCCTCTTTCAAACCACTCAACAAAATGAGACACTTTAACAAGTGGCTTGAAACAAAACCTTTTTCTGATTAGGTACCAATACTCTGTGCCAAGTCGGTACCGGCACCGACAGATACAGAGCCAGATAAAAACACGGATTTCGGTGCGTGTGTGTTGCCGGCAATTGTAGGCGGACTAAAAAAAGCATGACTGAGGCTGCAAGGGTGGGCGGAGCTTCAGTCAAAACGTCGAAGGTGAAGCAGCAAATGTTTGTTTGTTTGTACTTCACAGCTAAAGTTTCAAATTCAGCGATCTGATGGATAAGACTGAAACGTGCAAGTCTTCAAAAAAAGACTGTTGTCAAGGCGATAAGCGGTAAAACATGTTTGATTCAGCGTGTGAAAAAATGATGCAGTACAGACTGTTAGACACGTATAAGCGCTCTCCTTCGACCTGTCATCACACTTAAAAGTTTTTAAAAAGAAATGGTCTGTTCTTTCATTTTTGAAGCACTGGTTTGAGCACCGGAGCATTTTAACGGGTTGAGCACGGGCACTGGATGAAATCCAGCTCCCATCGTTTTAAAAACCACTATCAGGACAAAGTTCAAGGCAAAGCACATATCTGAAGACTGGCAGACTGTACCGTCAAAATGCTCTCTTTGAAGTCCATCAACGTTTGCTTTTCTTCTATTGTTGGTTTCATTTTCCATTTGGAAGTTTTCCATTTAAGATCTCTACACAGAAAGCTTGAACTGACACAACAAAGTATGAATCCACCGAACACCAGACCCAAAATCAAGACTTATTAACAACCTGTGAGCCAGTCTCCAGAAGCCTCGGAT
Organism: Oryzias curvinotus; assembly: GCA_023969325.1. Lineage (NCBI taxonomy): Eukaryota > Metazoa > Chordata > Actinopteri > Beloniformes > Adrianichthyidae > Oryzias > Oryzias curvinotus. The sequence goes on along the minus strand of CM043716.1, from coordinate 8,636,925 downwards.
CTTTGCTTCCGGAATAGGTCATGGTCGTTTTGTGCCAGACAGCTTCATACATCTGGAAAACAAAAGAACAGCAGATCAAATGACCTCATACATCACTGAAAGGTCAGCAGCGAGATGAGCCGAGACAATCTGTCATGAGGAGAAGCCGAAACCCCGCATTGGTGGAGCACGGGTCCTGAAGGAAACAGCCACAAACTGAGACGGGTGCATTAGTATGTAGGAGGGAAGAGCAGGGACCTTTAAGGGAAGAGGCTCGCCGTGGACATGAAGCTCATACAAGCAGAGTTTGAAGGTTGATGAAGGTCGTAACGGTTAGTAAGACTACAAACATCTCTACAAACGACATAGACTTAGGGTAGACTCAGTCCAGAATGTGTGAGGTGAGATTACTGTCAAACTGAAACATATGCAGAGTTGTGCACAACTTGGAAAAAAATATATGAACACAACATTTGGTTTACGTTTCTGCTGTGAGTTTGATTCATCTTTGTGTTGAAAATGACTTTTCTTTGTTTTAAGATAAGATCATTCTTTAGATCGAAGATAATCCAAGTCTTGAATATGAAATTTTTCTTATTTAAATTACAGACAAAAATGCGTCATAAGGTCTCAGGCATATATCAAGTCATGAAACATTGATTTAAATGAGTGTGCATGTGTAAAAATTGAATTTTGCTACCATAGCTCTGTTGAAAACAAATAATCTAATAATAACAGCCATTTCTGGTCGGCATTTCGTTGTAAGCAGTGCTCCTGCAGACCATTTCAGAGCCACTGGTGGTGGTCCAAAAAAAAAAAGAGCAGCAGGCACGCCACCATCCGTCAAATGGAAAACAATGTCCATGTCCATCAAAAAAACGTTTGCCAATAAGAGAATGATGAAACAAAACAAAGAAGCTAATTTAGAGCTAAAGTTCTTGCAGTCCACAATGGCGCCAGTTCAAAAAGTAAATCCCTTTGAACAAAATACCCAACTTTCATCTTTTTTCCTGGCATAAGGAAAGACTTGCACAGTGTGGTGCAATTGTATTTTTGTGTTAGATTACTGTTTATACCACGGCTCGATCCTGATTAACTGCTGGATGTGAATTAAAAAGTGATAACGGACAACTAAAAAAGGAAGTTCGCGTCGCATCGCTCGAATGTTCCATATCACTGCTCTGGCCCAAACACCAGTTGGTATTCCAATTACTCATATGTTTTAACCAAGCAGAAAAACAACACGGGTTGTCATACCTTATAGTCCACAGTTTATCACAACAGAAAGACAGTGGAAAAGATTGGTGGTGTTATTTTTCTCTTTAACTTGTTTGATTCATTTGAAGAATTGGATGCAGCAGACGAGAAAAAGATCAAATAATCTGAGGAGGAGGAAATAAGACACAAGAATGGCTTGAACTATTAGGACTTTGCTTCTTTAAAGCAAACTTTAGCTTCATCGTCTGCACTAAAATAAGAAGTAGGAGGTGAACTTCATCTCTCAACTTATTGCACTTTCTTTGATTTGATGGTTGAAAGTCCTCAGATTGCTGCGTTTTTCCAGATTTACTGTCAGGATTGTAAGAGTTTAGCCAATAAATGTGTTTCCTGGACTTGAAAAAACATTCAAATGAGGTTCAGAATCATGATCCGTACGGCCTAACTGACTTTTTGCGTTCCATAACCCTTCATTTCAATCCCTTTTCCAATTAACCTGCAGAAGACCATGGTGGAAATTTGAAACAAGAGTGTAAGAGAAGACAAATTAAAGTCTAACTCTGTTGCAGGTTCTTTGGTTTAGTCGCTTCTCAAAAAGAAAATCTCTTTTTTTTCTTTTCTTTTGTCAATATTATTCATCCATTTGTGAAAGTTTTATTACAGCAGTCAGGATAAATCTGAATTTTGTCCGTTTATTCCTTTTTGATTTATCAGAAAAAATGTGCCTTTTTGTTCAATGGAACTGTGGATTTGAATTTTTTGCCCCATTTGCTTTTACTCTTGTATCTATTTTTAATATATTTGTGTGTCAGGTCTCTGGTGATTAATAAAGAAGGCAGCAACCGTAGACAGATGTCTGCTTGTCTAAGTTCTGTGACCTTTATGTTCTGATTCACATAAACCAAAAACTAAAAAATAAAAATACTTGAATTTCTAGCAAATGTGAATCATTTAACTAGCAAAACATCTGGAGTCTCGTTTGTTTTTGCACAGATTAAAGGCGTGAAATGATCAGAAACCCGGTTTGGGATTCAGACTTGCCGTGGGTGACTAAACTTTTCTGATGCTTCAAACATGAAGGGCTTCCAGAAAGAGCGTTGAGAAAACACTCCAGTCGAGGGTTCGGCCTGATGCTCGTTAGTTCCCAGCCATGGGCATCACTTTGTGACTCTCTGCCGAAGAGAAATATGTGAAGAGTATCGAGTATTCATCATCAGGGACAGGGAACATCCATAAATTGGTTTGTGTCTCATATTTACAGTATGATGTGAAAATTAAGGAATAACTGCAAGAGAAAGTAGTGAAAATACTTTATTTTGTGTGTTGGGAAAAATATTTAAGATAATAAATTACAGGATTTTTTATAGTAAGGTCACTTATTTTATTCTTTTGGATTTGGAGAACATGGCAGCAACCACAAAAACATAATTCTTTAATGTTGTTGTCACTACTAGAGAGGTTAGAGGCTAACAGCCGTAGCACATAATTAGCTTTTTCACTAACAGATAAAAATCAAAATGTTTCTTACTGGAATGGATTTAGTTAGTTAGAAATCCACCTCTGAGTTGTGGGCGGGACTGTTGGCCTGGAGCAACCAACCAACCTGCCCATTGCTGAGAGCTCTCTGTTTACATGCATGCACTTTCTTTATATGTCCTTCATCATTAGAAAAATACTACAAGAAATTTAAAAAGAAAACATGAAAAATGACATTTTAAGCTTCATTTTCTTTTATACGTTCCATCATTAGAAAAATGCATCAAGAACTTGTTAAAAACATAAAAATGCCATTTTCATCAGAGTGTGTCTTTAAAGTGACTTCACAAGCTCTTTAAACATGCAAAAAAAACACATTTATTTTGGCACTTCTCACTTTAGAAATAGTTTACAAGCTTTAAGTTTTATTGAGACTGGTACTTGCCTTTACATCAGGTAATGTTTAACACAGCTAGTATGAAATTCACTGTTATTGTTTATTTAAACGTATTTTCTATTTATAATTAATAGTTTTTTTATTGAAATCAGAGGCTATCAATACAATGTTTTTTCCTTAAAGGGCCTGTACGAAAAACAACCCCATTCACCGACTCGCCCATCTTTGAAAAATTTTGGCTGTGGTTTATGGGCGGGGCCAAAAAGGAGAGGAAGGCGGAGCCTCAGACATCAAGTCGGAAAAGAGCTCAGAAAATTAACTTATAATTAACAAAAATGTGCTCTTTTGTGTGATAAGTATCTGGATTTAGTTTACTCCGAAGGCTTCAGAATAGCATGATGTCGGCCCTCAAAAAGGATATTTGTTCTTGTTTGAAAAGCAGCCTCTTTCCCAGAACACCCCCACTTTTGGAAACAGAACCTTTCAAGCCATACGTACTCGTTCAGTTTAAATGTTAATGCAGGTTTATGAATAATATGAAGGCAGTGTTGAGTCATCTCAATCCCCATTAAAATATGCAAACATGTTCTTTATTTGTATTTCACACATACCTGGGTGTTGAAGGATTTCTCAGAAGGTTGATCTCAGTAAAATAATTCTGCATTTATACGCACCTTCATATGTATTTCAAGGTTTATATTAAAGGTCATACATTACACGAAGGTGCGACAAAATATTTCAGATAGAAAGTGTCAAGGAATGTTAAACATGGTTGGATTTTAGCAGAGATCTTTAAGGCAACTTATATTGTTTTCCTTCGTTTAGAAGATAATGGAAAATACAGTATTTTTATTTTAAATAAATAGAATGTAAACTTTGTTGGAGGATCTCTGTTAGCCAGCAGCTGGAAAATAAATGACATCATAAACAAAAAATCCCAAAAGATCTACATTCAGGTGTAAACGTTAAGAGAAATCAGAATAAAGGAGCATCATCGAGCTTTAGGGAAAATCAAGGCCAACAGAAAAAATAAAAACAATAACTGTACATAAAATAATGTTGTTTTTTTAGCTACAAGATATAAAATTATTTAGCATCAACAATTATTTGACTCGTTTTTTTCCATCTTTTGCACAGAAGAAACTGCTTAATGAGATTCTAAAATAAATTTTTACCACAAAATTGGCAGAAATTTGCACAAAAAATATCCAAAGAACCCTTTTTTTTTACTTGGAATCAAACAGATTCAGTATTACACCACAGTTAAATGATGTATTTTTGGAACTCAGGTTAAACAAAGTCCTTTATTTGTATTAAAGACCTTCTTATTCTGAGAATATTGTAATGACATTTTAAAACTTACATTCCACTTCTGTTTTCACTGAAAAATTTAAAGTTAGATGCCAAAATATTCCTTTATCTATCTATCTATTGTATATATCTGTATCCGTCGTATCTATCGTATCTATCTCTCTACCATATCTATCTACCATGTATATCATATCCATCCATCCACCCATCGCTATAATATGAATGAATGAAGGAATTTTTCTTTTTTCGATTTAGAGTTTTGAGGTTGTCCTAAAGATGAGCTGCACCCAATTTTCTTGTAAAAAATAAAAATTTCCCCCTTTTTTCTGACGTTTCAGGTCTGTCTACCAGTCTCTAAAGAGTCAGGAGATTTTATACAGGAATAAGTCAGCTTGCGCTTTTGAATCTTTTTATCTGTTTCTTCCTTTTTTGCCTTCAGCTGATTTATAATTAACTTTGTTTCTGCATCATCAGGGCTGTGGGCGGCTTCAGTCCAGAGTGTTATTGATCCATCGCAGCCCCTTTGTGGGAAAAAGGGTTTTTTATTACATTAAAAAAAAGTTAACTGATTCCTCCTCTTATCATATTTTCGTTGAGTTTGCTGCAGGGATCAGGAAGTTCATGATCACACAATCCCATTTAACTTTAATTGTTTTCTAATTCTGCATCGGAGACACGCAGACAGGAAGTAAATCTGACTTGTAATTATGTCAAATTTTCCCTGCAGGAGGTAAACATCCTACTTTCACTTTCTGTGCTTCCCTTTCTTTTTGTGCAGCCGCTGTTTGAGATGGAAACAAACACAAAAATCAAGCCGGAATTGAGATCCTCCTTTTTGTTTTATGCTCAGATAAATTTAGCACTTACCTTGAAGAGATTTGAAATTGGTCTGTGAAAATGCAGTGACTTAATGTGAGTTAAACCTCGTTCATCAGATCTGCAGCTTCCTTTGTGGCCATTTCTGAACCTTTCGGCTAAACTAACCGAAAGAAAAATGTGACCTTGTACATTTTAGGCTTTTAAAGGTTTGATTGATTTTGCTTTATTTAAATTCTATTTTAAGAAAGAAAGAATAAAAACTTAGCAAACATAAAAACCAAACTCAGCCGAGGGGAGTTTTCTGCAGGAAAAAAAAAGCGCAGCTCTTCCATCATTTTGTGATAAATCTGCTGAAACTAATCAAAAATAGATGTAGATTCATTTGTTTCATCAGGAAGAAATAGAGTTTATTCTGTCTGATGTCAAGGAGCCTAGAAAGTTCCCAGGACTGCAAGAATTAAACGATTTTTTGCCTAAATGAGTCCTTTCTTCATCCATAACATTTCACTGAAGGTCTTTGATACATTCAGAAGCACCCTTGTCATAAAAATAATTTTTTTTTTAAATCCAGAAGCATCGTCAAAAAAACAATAATCTTCTTTCAGCTCAGTCTTTTCAATAGCTGGCCTTTTACACACAACAGGACTTAAACTTACTGGCAAGGCGAAGAAAGCCAAAGAAATCCTTTTCTGATCACAGCTCAGCTTCAAAAAGGAAAACTCACATTGCAGATTTTTTTATAAGAGGGCAAAAAAAGTGTCTGGTTTTGAAAAGCTGAGTCAGTTTTTTCAAACTAATTCGAACAAACAATTACCAAAAAAAAAAATTCATAACCTTTGCTCTAAAATTGCCTTTTCTATTGGTCGTCTCATCCATCCATCCATTTTCTTAACCGTTTTTTCCCTTTCGGGGGTCACGGGGCTGCTGGAGCCTATCCCGGCCACTTGTGAGCGAAGGCAGAGGACACCCTGGACAGGTCGCTAGTCTGTCGCAGGGTAGAATGTCCACAATCACACACCCATTCACTCTCACAATCACACCTATAGGGACAATTTAGAGTTGCCAGTTAACCTATGAAGCATGTTTTTGGATGGTGGGAGGAAGCCGGAGACCCCGGAGAAAACCCATGCATACACGGGGAGAACATGCAAACTCCACACAGAAAGGTCCCCATTGATGTTGTGTTTTTCACGTCCCCCAGCCGGGACTTGAACCGGCTGGGGGACGTGAAAAACTACATCAACGTGAGGCAAGAGCACCGTGCAGCCCACCGTGCAGCCCTGGTTAAAACAAAAACTTCATAAAACTACAAATGAACGGAGTTAGTTTAGATTTAAATCTTTCAAAAATTAAATTAGTTTGAATTGCTTTTTGGTTTTGCAGGTGTTTAATAATGGTACAGTACTGATTGATTTCACTCAAAAATTGCTGGAATTTAGGTTTGGAGTTTGACCATTTGGCTTTATAGATATGGAATTTTGCCAATAATAAAAACAATTGTGTAATGAAGATACAATCTTTGTCTACACTTTGACATTAAGGTAACCCAGAATAATGTCTTCATCTAAAAATGTAACAGTTTGTTTAGTTATTCTTCCAATATAGTTTCCCACTTCAATCCAAACCTTATTTGTATGTCTGCAGTCCACAAACAGATGATAAATAGTTTCCTCCTGAGTTCCACAGAATGAACAAAACAGGTCCATGTCCACAACAAATCTACTCAAATTTTGGTAGGATATATACAATGCAATATTTTGAAGGACACCTGTTTTATTTTGTTATTTAGACAGTATTTATTGCTAATAGTCCAAGCATATGTCTATTTAATGTCCACAAATTTGGATTCCCAATAAAACCTCCCAGCAGGTAAGATTGTGGTCTGTAAAAGATTTCTTATTTGTTTATTGGAAACTGAATGAACACAAATATCCACATTGTCCCAAAAAAATGTCTGGGTTCTTAATTGACTTGTGTTCTAAATCCCTTTAAACAGTTGTACTAGACTGGTTGGAATGGCATCGAACACTATTGCATATTCTCTGGGTGGAGCAGGAATACCGAATTTTAAAATAAATTCTTCATACGTCAGAAGATGTCCATGAGAATTGTCTGATTAAAACAATACCATTATCATACCATCTAGGAAAAAAAGTGATTTATTTTTGTATTGTACATTACTGTTATTCCAAATAAAACAAGTTGTTGGAGAAAAATTATGTTTATAAACGAGTTTCCAGGCCAGCAGGGCTTGTTTGTAAAAGTTTGAAAGTTTTGTGGGTAATTTTTCAATTTTACAATTACATTTTAGCAAGAATTTAATGCCTCCCAGTGTGTCAAATATATATTTGGGAAATGCATTCCAGATATTGTCTTCCCCTTTCAATAAATTACTTTATTTTAAAAGAGTTGTTTAAAGATTCAAAGGTTAATACATCCAATGCCCCATGTTTTCTGGTGTTACACAAAACAAATTTTGCGTAAGTAATGACATTTTTTCCTCCAAAAATCAAATAATGTTTTGTTTAATAGGTTACCGATGTGTTTTGGCATTTCTAAAGACAGAGACACATAGACAGATCTAGAGATTCCTTCAGCTTTAGATAACATAATTCTTTCAGAGAAAGATTTCTCATTAACCACATGTTATAAGGCGCGGTGGAGTTTAGAAACAAAGGATTGTATGTTTGTGTCAGTGTGGGGGGGCTCGAAAATATTCTAATCTTCAGAAAGGGGGGCCCTTCAGAAAAAGTTTGGGAACCACTGGTTTAAAAGACAACAGCGTGGTCGTCTCATTTTTATTTAAAATGGGCGGGAGGAGGAGTACAGGGATCTTGTGGATAAATTTGTGAGATGGTCTGGAGCAAACCACCTGCTGCTGAATGTGGAAAAAACCAGAGAGATGGTGATGGACTTCAGGAAGAAACCACCAGCTTCCCAGCCTCTGAGCATCTTTGGCAGAGATGTGGCAGAGGTAGAGGAGTACAAGTACTTGGGAGTAACCATCGACAACAGACTGAGCTGGAAGATCAACAGCACTGCTGTGTATAAGAAGGCCAGCAGCAGACTCCATTTCCTGAGGAAACTAAGGTCCTTCAACGTGTGCAGCAAGATGCTTGAAATCTTTTACCAGTCTGTTGTGGCTAGCACGCTGTTCTTCTCGGTGGTCTGCTGGGGGGGCAGCATATCTGCTGGGGACAGCAACAGACTGAACAAACTGATCGGAAGAGCTGGCTTCCGTGATCAGGTTGTAAAATGGACACATTTGAATCTGTGATGGAGAGGAGGACTTGAAATAAGCTGGTATCCATTATGGATAATCCTGAGCATCCTCTCCATCCTGTACTGGACGGTCAGCGGAGCTCCTTCTCCAACAGGCTAAGGCAGCTTCGCTGTCACACAAACCACTTCAGGAGATCTTTCATACCTCACTCCATTGGACTCTGTAACTTGTCATCCATGTTCAATAGATAAAGTCATTTATGGTCTGTCTGTTTTTCTCTCCTGATGTGGGCCGCAGTACAACTGTTCTTATTCACTGATGTTTCTTTCCGATTGACTGTTCTGGTTCTCTGTTGTCATCTATTGTGTGTATGTTTGTATCTTGAGCGTAACGCCGACGCTGCAACGACCCAATTTCCCAAGCTGGGATCAATAAAGTTTCTTTATCTTCATCTTTAAATCTGTCATATTTTACTAAAATTATTCTTCCGATCCGGAAAAGACAAACTAAGTACTCATATAAGTCTTCCAAACCTCTCATCAGTGTCTGTACTAAATGTTTCACATTTAGCTCCATTTAGTTCTGCAAAGATAGAATTATAAATAAGTAGCGCTTTTACTTTGAAGTCAAAACCACAAGAGCAGTTTTCTGTTGTGCAAGACCTAAACACAACCCACCAGGGGCAGAAACCTTACATCATCTCAAAACAGTGATCTTATATATGGGATAGCGTCCGTCCTCCAAAATTTGGCAGCCACTCGCTCGATTGTTACAAAAATATTTAGTGTCTATTTTGTCCCAGTCTCACCAATATGGACTGCACAAAACACGTGGACCACAAATTTGGTACTTGGACCACAAAATCATGATCCTCTTAATAACTGGCTCCACTAACAGTCTTTGTAACGTCTACCCACTGCTATTGCCGTATAACAACTGCCTTTATGAGTGGATATGGGCTCTCTGCAGATGACAAATGGTTAAGCCTGTATGGAGCATGGACATTTTTGTTTTCTGCTGCAACAGGTTGTAGTGAAGACTTATACAAGATACAAGATGCAGGCATGTCATACAGATTTTTTATCCTCTCCAACACCCCTTAAATCTCATGCAAAGGAGCCCGTTAGAGCTGTTCATGTGATTAGCGCCCTTGCCTGGCTGTAAAGCCACATTCACACCAAACACGAGCAGCCAGTTTCAATGTTAAGTCAACGATACAGACGTGATCTGAGGTCCTGCAGCGCAATTTGAGCATCAGCTGCAATGTATTTGTCATTCAGGAGCGGGATTTGAGCGCCACCATTTGGTCAGTGTAGCGTAACCAAAGTTCACATTTTTTAACTTTGGCGAGGTCGCCGCATCGCATCTACCACTCAGAGACTCCTCTTTTGACACACGACATGTTCAGTGACTCGATCAGCTTGTAGGATCAGCTGACCTTTATTAGATTTTTCTTATTTTCACTGAGACAATACTAATAATAAAAAAGGGCTTCTATTTTTATCTTGGTTTTATTTTTTCCCACTCGGGTGAAGTCTTCAAATGGATGTCCTCCTGCAGCAGCTATGTACCAGGAGAGTCTCTGAATGATGGCACCAGCCCAGACATCATCGGTGCTTTTGTAGAGCCTTTTTAAATAGCTAATTCTGATCTTTAAATATCCTCTGTGTCTTCCATGCATTGGAAGTGAGAAATACACAGACTCCACTCCATCAGGCTGAAAACATCTGATGGTAGCTCCTCCCACACGCCGGCAAAACACATTTTTTGACAGCCGTCCAGCAGCAAATTTACAAGGCAGCAAAGGAGAGACGGCTGACATGAATTCAAAACCAATACCTGGAATCTATTGTGAGGTCACAACAGCAGCATCTGTACGTCAGTAGTGCGTGCAACTTACTTTGCCCTACCAATTCTTGACCATGCACTTACTACACACACAAAAATGGTACGTTCCATTTTTTTGACGTCCCTTGAGGTGGCCACAAGAGCCTCACGGAACTGGAAGACACACCTGGAGCCGCTCCTCTCTGTGACCCTCCAAGGACCCGGACGACCTAAAAACCCTCCAGAGGTGGATGTGACTATAAGACTTATGACAACAGTTAACATTGTGGGGTTCTGTTGGTTTTGTGTCATTTTCTCTTGAACATTTTAAGCTATGTGGTCCTGAATTTAACTGCAGGTTTAAGTTTTTAAAGCATGTATCTTTTTGGATATTCGTCTGTTCTGAAAAAGCAACCAATGAAAATATACTAAATGTGAAAAACAAGTTCCTGATTGTGACCATGAGAATGGATCTATATGCTGACCTTAGCCACACAGGCAGCCAGAGCCCATGCGGTGCTGAATCTCTGCTTTACAACCAAACTACTATTCTGTCCTAGATCTCTTTCAGGCGACGGCTTCGGTCTGCGGCCGTCTCTGTCCATCCAGATGACGGCCAAAATCAAAGACGTCCAGTATCAAAGGCTGGATGAATAAGAAATGAAAGGAGACGCCAAGAGGAATAATGAAATGAAAAATGTCAGAACATGAAAAGACGGCGTTACAGATTCAGGATGTGAGAGGGGAATTGACTCCCTTTCCTCTCAATTTACCAAAAGGGATGGAAAGATTACGTAGCTTTAGTGACGGAAAGCTGCTCACATATTGATCTTATATACATCATTCATTGACCAAAAAAAAGAACCCGACACGCCAAAACAAATAGCATTAACTGCCTACTTACACTGTTGTTGGGGGTAATCTGCCTTGAACCCCTGGATTGTGGTTTTAATGAAAGCATACACACTGACGAGTTCAATCCGGACAGTGCAGAGTTTTGCTGGTAAAAGTATGGTGGTGCATTTACAGCCAGTGATACGGGAGACTTTTTTTTTGGTAAAAGCCTGTAAGCTGATCAGCTCCTCTCTGGTTTCTCTGCAGCTCGACGAACTGGCAGTGTGAGAGTCAGAGGGGATTAAACTAAAATGATTTTATTAGTGTCAGCAGGCCTGCAGCACACTGCTGACAAGGTGAGGCTGCTGAAAAGTGTGACTCATTGAGAGCTGATAACCGGGGGCACACAGGAAATGCAGGGTAAGAGATCATGTGGATGTATGACGGAGATAAGGGGTGGGGAGGGCCGGTCGGACATATGAGCATATTTCTTTTTGACATAATGACAATGTGGTCTGAGGTGAGGGATTAAAGGCAGACAGGAGTGAAATTAAGTGAAGATGTGTCTGGACTGACTCTGTGTGAATGTACTTCTGGATCAAAGTCAGACAGTTTCATCCCTTTGACTTAAGTTCAAGGTGAAGCCACTATCTATACGGCTGTCTCCACCTGCTGTTGGTGTTGTTGCAGCAAATTGTGACATTAAAACATGGTCTGAAACCAAACACAACTCCTAAACAGCGTTTGTTTTAATCCACAGTTTCTCTGTGATATTGTGGTAATGGATACACCTCGTTTTTTGTTTTCCACACACCCTAGTTTCTGGAATAGAAGTTCTCAGGAACCAACAAATGCATAATAAACAAAAAGAAAAAAACATTCATAAGTCCCTCCAGAGCATAAATGACACTTTTAGGAGTAAAATACAACGCTTCTCAACAAATCCAACAAACCCTGAATAATGTTGGGTTAACACGAAACGCGGTTTGCATGTCAAATCTGCGTCCGCTACCTCTATGAACATAATCAAAGTCATTAGAAAACTGGACAGAGCGAGAGTGACGTCATCCAAAGAAAATGCATCAACTCCATCTCTATCCAAATGATGCCAATTCAGTCACCGTTTTTACACAACACGGATGCCGCCATGTTGGAGTCGGACAACAGTGATTGGTCCGAGTCAAAGTTTCCATGGCAACAACTGTCGACAATCATGAGTAAGCTTGTTCGAAGTCCACACCCCTTCCACTGAAATGTTCAGTTTCTAACTTGAAAACCTGCGAAAAAGAAAGAAATATGATGGAAAAAAAAATTAGCAAGAAGATGATCATAAAAAGGGTATCAGAGGAAGAATGGTGATTCAGTTCAGACGCTGGTGTGAGGTTTGGAAGACTTGTCTTTTATGAATCGGAAGAATAATTTTACTAAAATATGACAGATTTAAAATAAAAACGAGACGACCAATAGAAAAGGCAAGTTTAGAGCAAAGGTTGTGAAGTTTTTTTTTTTTTTTTGGTAATTGTTTGTTTGTAGATGGTTTGAAAAATCGGACTTTATATACAGTCAATGATGAAATTCAACGATCAACGCTTGTGTTCATAAACTTGTCCTGTCACGTGTGGGAGGAGCTCCCGTCAAGTTTTTAGCCTCATCGCTACGTGGAAGCGTGTCTCATTTACAATGAAGACACGGATGGTGTCAGCAACGACCCCTGACCTGAACCGTCTGGGACCAGCTGAAGCAGAGACTGGACGATCGGACCCCCAAGTGACCTGACAGAACTGGACGAGTGCAACGCCTCAGTGAAGAGCATGAGACGGGCTGTCATGGCGGCAAATGGTGGAAATACCTGCTACTGATAGTTTTTTTTTCATCTTTATAATCTTCACTTTTGGGGGTAATAAAAATCGAGCCAATAATCATTGTTTCCCCTCATTCACCAAAGACACTCATGTAATTAATAATATCTCTAAAAATATTGTGTGTATCCACCGACTTGAAGAACAATACATTTTGGCTTTTCGCTGAACCTGGAGGAATCGCACTCCCCACATCGAGTCAGCAACAGCTTCCCGTGCCCCCCATGAGGATGCATGAGTGACGGTCGGCTCTTTGGAATCTCTCAGAGCCATTTTCTTTAACAAGAACAACCGTTCTGAAGCGCCACAGCATTTTGAGCTTCCCTTCAACCTGTTCCCACTTCCCACCGACCAAACACTGAGATGAGATTCATCACAACGGAGGTTTAACCGTGCCGCCTCTATAAATAACACATATTTATAGCCAAGTGCTCTATCAGACCAACAGCCAGCTATCTGAAGAAATCCCCCATTTTTCTCTCCTCTCCGCCTCTGACACACCACAAAACCGCCAAGCTATCTGTTCATTTTGGAGATAACAGTTTGTGAGAGACGTCAATGATCTCCACAGTGAGGAGAAACAGTGATAGCAAAGTCCTCTGTAATTCTCCTGATCCGCTTTGACACACCAGTCTCACAAAATGTGGTTTGCCACGACTTCAGGTGGGTTTCCCGGAGTCGCTCACATGCAGTGCGGCCTGAATTGGAATGAAAGCAGCTGCTCTGCGCGGCGCAGGCGGCTTTGTCCAGGTGAGGCGGCGTCTGCTGAGGCAGGTATGATGGCATCTTTCACTCCCCACCGCCGAAAACATCCTTTTCTGTCCTATGAGGGACAAAATGAGTCTTAGAGGAGGTGAGCAGATAGTCGTGGAGACAAAAAAATCTATCTTTCCTCAGAAGTGGAAACGTCTTCTGACTCAACAGTGAAACTGATAGATCAGCTTTATGTGTTAAAAAGCACAGAAAAATTTGAACATTTTGTAAGCTAAATGTATTAAACTAAAACAGCAGTCTAACAATAAATATGTTTAAATGCTCAAGTGTTTACCTGAAATTATTTGTCTCTTGTACCAATTCAGAGTAAATTTAAGAGTCATTTTAAATAATAAGCATTTTCTTTCTAGCTAAATTGTGGGGGGTTTTTACACTTTGCTACATTGCTGACAACCTGGTGAAAAAAATACATCCAGGCCACATTTAGGGAAAACAAAATATTTAAAAAAAACACATTTTTAGGGTTTACACCTTCATCTTGGTGCCTCCTTCTTTCCAAATTTGTAAAAATGTAAAGATTTTTAGATCTACTGTTGCTTAAGAGCTACACTTTGTATTTCAATCAAAGTATGAATAGATCAGTTTCACCCTTTTATGGGAAATTATTTATTTTTGTTTTTGTTTTTAATGATGTTTAACAGGTCAAAAGAATACTCATAAAAAATACACTCACAAAAATAAAAATAAAAAACCCTAAAGTTGTAAGCAGCATTGTACGGCCCGGAGGTGCTACTCGCCACCATCTGCTCCTGACCCGCCCTGAACTGGCTGAGCAGCTGCAAACGGTGGTTTTATCTTCATAGCAACCATTTTATTTTTTAGTCGCCTGGGAAAGACAAACAGATCTCTAATTATTTTAGAAACTAGATGTGTGCAAAGAATTGGAAAAGCTGTCTGGTCCTCCATGTCCAAGACTGCTGCATAAAAACCATTGAAAAGGTGGTTTTATTGGAAGGCTACACAGATATATATATATATATTTTTTTTTATTTCATACCATCGGTTTAAAAAAAAATCTCCATCCATTTTTAGGAGCTCTAGTAAATGGTCAATTTCCATGTTATCAGGAACGATCGGGAATGTTATATGTTTTTTTTTTCCATTTTGTTCCTCTTGATAATTTTTTTTTTTTTTGCCATTTTCTCAGCTCGGCCATAACCGTTAGAGTCCGTCTGTCAAAGAACCGCAGCTGGATGGAGGATGAAAGCGGAGGCCATGTTTGTTTGGAGATCAAATGGGTCTGACCTCCTTCATGCCGTCAAATCCCCAAACTGCAGAGGACGCCAGGGAGGCGGATGATTAACGATCGATCCAGCCTGCAGTTGCTCTCCCGAGGCGTCTTTGGAAATCTTCTTTTAAGTGTCTTCCCATCAACACATGCAAACCCGCACGGACTTTGCTTGATGGATGCTGTGCAGACCAGCACTGTAAAGTCAGTTTGTGCAGAAAAGTGTAGAAACGATGCAGCCGAGCTTCACTGTTGTTCATGGAGATTGCATTTTGCTGACTCGGCTCGCCACATCTGCAGCGCTTTGTGTAAAATAGATGCAAATTTGTATTAGATCTAACAGGGAAACGCTCTTTATGACACTATTCATATTGAATCTACATGTTTTGTCTTTCTGATCTGAAAACCGTCTGCAGGAATCCTCTGTCACAGAAACTGAAACGAGCAGCAACTCCTCGCCCTTCATCTTTGTGTTCAACCGTGGCCCCTCCCATTCCTGTGTCATCTCATCTCGCTGTGTACATTAAGCTGATTGGCTCTGCGTCTCTGATGGAGACTCCACTTAAGAGAAATGAGGGACCCGAGCTGAAGCCAGGACAGCAAATCTGAGATGTGCTTCCTCTGACAGGACGCTGTAAAAAGTGAGTTTCACTCACAAAAACAAACTACATCCAGACTTTTACAAGTCCTCCATCATTAGAAAAATGCCACAGGAACCTGTTAAAAACACAATTTGCACCAAAGTGGGTCTTTAAAGTGTGGTACAGTTATGTCTGAACTTGTATTTTCTCTGGCTCTAATATTTCGAATGTAAGCAAGAAGGTGTTGCATTCTGGGAGTTGGAGGCAGATCTTCAGCTTGAGAGTTTATCAGTCCACTGTCAGATGCTTGCAGGCCAATTCCTCTCATTTTCTGATTGGCAGGAGAACACATATCTTAAAACTTGAACAGTTGTGCAACAATATTTAAATAAGACTTTTTTTTATGTTTTGAAAGTCAACTGTGGCTGAATTTGATTAAATATGACTAAACCAGACTAAAAATGTTCAACACTGTATGTTTGATTTGCCAGTTTGTGCACATGTTTAAACATTCAGACAAACTTCTTATTTAAATGATGGAGAAAATTTGTAGGGGATGTTAGACGAAGGTCAGCAGCAATTTGTTGTTCAAAAAAAAAAAAAAGTCAGAAAAAACTAGCTGGACATGAAAAAGAAATTCTGCATAATCAGACTATTAGGAGTCAGAGCTGAGGACCTCGACACACTTCTCACCTGCATCTGAATATTTATCTTCAGGACACTTCTGCCTTCAGATATCTGCTTAATATTCCATTTACAGAAGCTTCGAGTGAATAAAAAAAAAAAAGAAATAGGAGAATAATGAATTTTTAATTCGATGTCCCAGCCTATTTTCCATCTTCCTACTAAGTACTACTGAACCCCAGCATCTGTGGAAAGAAGGAGCTCTGATGGCGTTTGGAGCAGTTTTTTGAAGTGAAGTTTTCTTCCTTCGGTGGCTGAGGGGTTTCCTGGGGGGGGGGCACAGCAATGAAGGCACAGGCCTTCAATGGATTATGCTCCTATTCAGGCATCAGTAATCCCTCCATTCTTCCTGGGATTGGGCCGTACAGCTGCAGATGTGTGGCGGCTGATGTTACAGAGTCACTGTGACTTTAGTTGTTGGGTTAGAGAGATGAGGAACGGATTAAAGCCTGGAATAGTCAGCAAGAGTTCTGAAAGAAGTCTACATGCTGTATTCGTCACACGGCCAAAGCGCTCTTTTGTTAAAAAAACAAATCTATTTGAGGGATTATTTGTAAGAATCTTTTTCTGTTATTCGTTTTCTATACTTTTTTAGAGGTTTTTGGACTTTAACTACCATTTGCAATCAAAGCATAAAGCATAAAAATTGCAACTTTTTGGGTTAAAATGATTTTTTTTGTCTTGTCTGTAAAAATCTTTCATATAAAACAGCTATGTCTGTATACATGTGTTTTAAAATAGTGCTAATTAATTTGGATAACAGATTGACAATCAATATCCAATTGCAGAATTTTACAGGATTCCATGATTATGGCACCTAATGAAAAGAGCAAAAATAAATGCAATAAAGTGTTTCTCTGTGTTGTTTAAAGCTACTGTGCATGTGTTGTGGCTTTCAACATACGTGATCACACTGCACAAGCAGGGAGGGTCTTCTTCTTTTTCTACTGTTTTCCATTTACAGTTGGAAGAGGTTGGGTGTGTAATCTTGCTCTAGACTTTTTCTTTCACAGCTCTATTCCGATATTTGAAGGACTTGATGTCATTCCAGCCGGGCACAAAGTGCAATGATCAATTTCTCCTTTGTTGCATTCCGATTTTTATTCGGGAGAAGCTCAACAAAAGGAATAAATAAGTTAAAAGATTAACAATATTTAATGAAGTTTCAAATTTAGGTTGTACAGAGAAACAGTTTACCACCAGCATGCTGGACCAAACCAATGTCTCTCTTAAAGAGCAGACATGGAATGGCTCCAAGTGAAACAAATTTCTTCTGTTTGTTCTCTCAAGTATCTACAGAGACCCTGTGTGGATCAGTTACCAATGTGTCCAAATCCTGCTGCAAATGCGGAGTCTGGTTCTAATGGATTTATCAGAAGTGTAATGTTAGCTATAGTGGAGTGTCTGCAGCTGGAGGTAGAAAAGCAGGAGGGGTCAGAAGGTCAATCTTTATAGTTACAAAATGTATACAGTCTGTTCTACAACACCTTCATCATCAGTTTACAAATGGTTGTCATTTCTGTAAATTAAAGGGGACGCCATCCATTGATCACTACCAAATCGGAGTCCTTGATTGGTCAAATTTCATGTGGTTTAACGTTCAACATGCTTTCAATGGCCACGCATTTTGTCAGTAGAGCCCGGAAACAGTCATTAAAACTAAAGCACGTGATCGTCAGTGTTTTAAATGCAGAAACTCAGAAAAGCGCACTTGAACGTGCGTTGCCAAGGGCGACGTGCATGTAGCTTTAAAAAGTGATGACTGTCAAAAGGGAGGTAAAAGTTTAATGCCCTAAAATAAAACACTGTCTTCATAGTAGTGTATGTGTTGAGTAAATGTCCATAAGTTGACAGATAATTTTGTCCCAAATCTTTGGAGTTGAAGTCATTAGTGGAGTTCCACAAAGTTCTATCCTTAGCCCTCCTCCAACTCAATTTTTAGCAGCTATTTTCCTTATAGTTTTAGAGTTGTTTCTTTTGGTGTGGTATTACTAAAAATGTCATAAAAATGCATATGATTTAGCAGAAAAATACATTTATTCAATAAACTGTGGTAAAACTGAACTAAATGTAAAAATTGTAGCAGATTTGAAAGGAATAAAATCAAACAGTCAAAACTATACCAGAATAAATATCAAAATAAAGCAAAAGAGTGAATAAATTGTACAAAATCTAAACGCTTCAAAAATTAAACGTATTAAAAGCAAATATAATTATGTATGTATACATTAGGATTAGCGTATATACATACATCAAGAGAACTTGAACAAATTCACAAAAACTATTCTCCCCTAATGACAGGAAAATAATTACATTCCCACGAGATTTCTTGACATTTACAGAGTAAACAAGAGAAATCCTCACTAGTTAGAGAATAAATCAGTGCAGCACATCTTCTGACTGACATTTGCACTTTCTGGGGCTTTTTGATAATAATTATGTGAACATAAACAAGGTGCTCAAAGAATTTACATATACAAACATTGTTATAAAACTTATACGGTTAATTTTCCTCATCACCCAGCTGTGAAGTTTGTGTTTAATGGAAATGGATGCCGCTGAAGGTTGTAGGAAGCTAGTTATCCTGACAAGAGTGCGACCTCCTGCAGAGTGGGTGGCCTGCTCCTGATTAGCATAATAACCTCAGAAAAAAAGCGGATAATTAATGAGGTCTTCTCCGTTTACGTCAGTCTGCCTTTAGCAGCTCAGCTTAGAAGCTCAAGACAGAAAAACAGGAAAATATCTGTGATATAGGAAAACAGAATCCAATCTTTTTTTCTGGTTATTTTGCAGGGATGAAGGATTTTAAAAGACGATCTTAGGTGCAGGAAAATAATTTTGTGAATAATTAAGAATGGTGCTAAAAAATACACAAATGTGGGTGACAGGGAAACAAAATGCAAACTGTTTAATAGTATTGATTTAAAACTTGATCTTTAAAAGAGATCTTAATCTCAATGGGTCTTTGTCGGGTTCTGGGGTCTGCAACCTGAGGCCAAAGGTCTAATGTGGCTCTTTTGTTCCTGCATTGTGCCATTCGGGTTGAAGCAAAATAAAAAAGCATTTAATTTTGATTTTTTAGGCTCTAAAGCAGGGGTCGGGAACCTTTTTGGCCGAGAGAGCCATAAACGCCACATATTTTTAAATGTAATTTAGAAAGAGCCATACAATAATGTAGCGTCCCTGTCCCACACTGAGGCACGGAGACTGAACCTCTTTTAAGGTTCTTTATTCTGGTTACTGCAGACCGCAACAAACGCCGTAAAATTAATTCAGCAACTCCTCAATCTCTCCCGCCGAGACGAGAGCGCTTCTCCCAACTTTATATTCCCCTGCTCCCGCTCCAGTCCTCCTATTTCCTTATTCGGCCCATAGCTGAACCCCATTGGTCCAAACTCCCCAACGACAGGCTGAGCGACAGAACTGAGAGCCAATCAGATCTCTGCTTGATGCGTTTGCTGAACTCCAGAACTTTTAACGCGTCCCAACAGCGGACCCAACTCAGTCCGCTACAATATGTTTAAAACTAAATATACAAGTGAATGTGAGCATTTGATGTAATTTCAACACTTTTAAAGTACAATAAATCTGTGGATTCTTTTTAATAACATGGTTATGCTGTTGCTAATAAATAATGAGTATTTCTCGTGGTGGTTTTGCTGATGGTCTAGTCTGGTTGATGCGTGGTGAGTTTCAGCTTCATGCAGACGTTCAGACTTTAAACGTGATCGTAGGTCTGAATGTTCTGTAGATGTGACAAAGACTCACATGCAGACCTGGAGACAAACACACACTCACACACTGCAGTGAGTGACGGGCAGCAGGTTTTACGTTTTTACAATCCCTGTGCGATTCACCTGCTGCCTGTGAGGAAGAAAGCAGAGGGTGGGGGGCACCCCCAGCCTCTGCTTTCTTCCTCACATCCCGTCCCCGTATCTGCGCGCTCTTTCTCAGAGACGGGAGCGCGCAGGTTTAGGCACGGCAATTAATAGGTTTCCTGCTGGAATAAACTCTGTGAAATAATAGAAAAATAGTAAACTGAGTGCTGGCGCAGATTTTTCTCTCCAAGCACCGCTACTACTGCGCGCCCCTCTGGCATCGCATGGCGCACGAGAAGGACTGGTCTGATGAAAAAAAAAAATGGTATAAATAAAGATTTGTCTGCGAGCCATACGTGACCATCAAAAGAGCCATATGTGGCTCGCGAGCCATAGGTTCCCGACCCCTGCTCTAAAGGCTCATCACAAAACAACAAAACTGTCAGATAATTCAGACTATGTTCACTTCATTCACAAACAGCGGAAGCACAGTAGGTTCCACTCTGTGGGGCTCCAGAAAAGTCATGATTTTGGTTTAAACCCTTTTAACACCGTAGCTTCACATTTTTTCGACTTCCATAACTATTCTATGACGGAGTTTAGGGCCAGTTTAAAAACAACTTTTTAAATTACACCTTTAAAGTCCTAAATTTAAGCGAGAAAAGTCATAACTGTTAAATAACCAGAATAAAGTCACACGTTTACAATTTTAAAACACATTAATTTACAAGAAAAAGTCATAAATTAACAAGAAAAAACTCCAAAGTTGTCTGTTTATCAGAGCTGTGCTCGAAGATCAAAGATGTGGAGCATTTTGTGAAGTTTTATTTTTCAGGACAGGCTTTTAAAAACAAAGAATTCTGAACATTTTGACGACTCAAAATTAAATTTATTGTTAGCTACAGAGTTTCATCTGTAAAATAAGGAGCTCAGAGACACGTTTGGATGTGGACGACCAATACTTAATGCTGCCCACATCATTCAGATACCCAGAAGTCCATTTGTCACCTTACGTCATACACATGTCACGCACAGGAGAAACACCAAAGAGGAAGGAAAACAGTGTTACACACACCCCCCCCTTCCAAAAAAACAACTCATTTCAACACAAAACAACAGGATTGAAAGTAGTCTGTTACTTCAGCATAAGATGTTGAAAATGCCAGAAACCGGCATTTCAGACAGAAAAATCACAGGGACTTGCGAGAGATCTCGTCTTTGGTGGAGGAAGAAAGGACTTAAGTGGACATCTGCAGGGATACCGATGTCTTCATCAACGGGCTGCAGAGATCCTGCAAGCCACCCATCAATTTAAAAAAAAAAGAAATCGTAAATCAAACAACGGAGCTTCGAAACATTTATTATGTTCTTTATAAACATTCAGCTCACCTGTTCAATGGAGTTTAGTGGGTCTGCTCTGCTGCTCCACGACGTCCACTTGCTGCTCTGTGTGCTCACTTCCACTTTCATCGCATACATTTAAGGGAAGAAAGTCGTGAATTTCCGACTTTAAATCTCACAATATAACTTCTTTTTTTTTGGTGGCCCTAAAACTCCGTCATACTATTCAACCGTTTATTCAATAAACGTAATTCCAGCAGATTCTGAAGTGAAGGAAAGTTTGCACTAATATGCAACATTTTACAGAAGTGAATTGTTTTTTTGTTGTTGTTTTTTTGTTGTTTTTTTTTGTTTACGCAGTTAAAAAACGGTTATTGAATTCCGGTATGTCTAATGCTAGGTTCACACCAGGTTTAGAAAGCTGAAAGTTAAACCAGTTAAACTTTAATGGATCAGGGACTCAGATTTGGTCGTGACTTGTGGTTGATGTCTTTTTTCATTGCCAACTGTTGGAAAATTGGTCATGAAGGAGAAATTCTTAAATGCAGTTTGTGCCCTGCTGGAATATTATGACACCAAATCTTTCATAGATCGTAACCACCAACCTGTGTGAACGGCGAACGCTGAAAGTCCGTTCAAGAATGCCCGCATCAAAGGTAACATTAGAGCGCGTGTTATGTAGGCGTCGCCGGTGACATATAGGTGTTAAAAAGTTAAACTGCTGTATAATAAGCCAGAACTGAAGGTATTAAAATAGATTTGACAACCTCATAATTATTTAGAGTATAACATTTTCTGCCCTCTTTAATTTTTTTTCTTTATTCTTTCAAACAAGGTCTGACAGAAACCAACAGGTTTTTGTTTTTCATTGTAAAATCGGTTCATACGGGTTTCTGTGGAGCTGCTCCGCATCGTTTGTTTGACATTCACGTGAACGCAAACACCGCGCTAATTTCAACCCAAGTCTTTTGGGAGTCAGTGTGACATTCATGCAACATCATGTTGCTAATTTGCACATTTTCTTGCAATTTGGTTTCTCCAGCTAGTCTGGAAATGTCACGGCTGTCGGGGAGACATCAGCCGAGGACTGTGGGTCGGGGCGTGCTGCATCACGGACAATATATCCGTTTAAATCCTTCTAGATTTCAACGCGCAGCTTAGCTCAGGCTCCTTTGACCTCATTTCTCCAAACTGTGTCAGTCTGAAGCCTCCTGCAGAGGCCTTATTTACAAATCCAAACATGAAATCAGGCTGCAGAAAAGTTTAATGGTCTTGTGAATGAAGGCGAGACATGCAGTGGGATGAAACTGAAAACAACTTCAAGCTCCCCACAAAGCCTCCTTTTTAGCGACACAAATGTGAGAAAAAGAGGCTTAAACGAGTCACAATTATCACCTGTCTGGGATGTTCAAATAAAGAAAAAGATCAACCCACACACTGCAAAAAAAAGAGATAGCCTAAAAGAAAGTAGGAAAATAATCCCTCTATGCAGCAAGTCGAGTTTACCAAACAATTCCTATATTAAGAAAAAAAAAACCCCATGAAATTCCATATTTAAAAAGCTAAAAATTGGCTAGAAAACTACAATTAGATAGAATTACTTCAAGTATTTTCTGTCATGGTTCCAAAAAAACAGTTTGTATTTTGGGGTTTTCATGAACCTAATTGACATTTATTTTAATTAAAATGACATAAAACTACTATAAAAAATGGAAATTACTCATTTTAGGACAAAATATGGACAAAATGAGAATAACATCTTTGTACAAGTTGGCTTATTTTAATAAATCCTCATAAAATCTAAAATTAGTAAATTTTTGTTTCCAGAATAATGACAATGAATATCAGTCTAACTTTGAAGTAATATCATTAAAATTAAACAGAAAATTACAGTAAAAATTGACCTCTTTAGCCCTTTATTGAGTTTTTTAATGCTAAGATTGTTGAGCAAAGTGGATTAAACTCATTTTTATAATTTCCTTATTTCTAGATTCTATCTCCTAATGAGACTGAAATTTCTGGACTGTTTGAGAGCAAAGAGAAGTTTCAAACTTCAAACCTGCTAAAATGTATTAAAAGCGTTTACAACTTTGTGTTTAAGAAAACTTAAGGGAAAGAAAATACTGGAATCATTTTTATTACATTTTCAAATCCAAACCAAAAGCCATTAGTTCCTCAAGAGCAGAAAACATCTAGGCGAACAGGTAACCCTACCTTGAAGCATACACTGTAAAAACTGAATCATGAGAAAGTAAAAAAGATCTTTGTGTCAAGAAAAATCGCAAGATAATCGCAATTTATGAAAATACGTCTAGATTTTCTCCTAAGATAAGAATTCTTGCCAAATTTCTTTACCTATTGGCAGATTTTTCTACTTAGAGAACCAACGGGATATAACAATGACTTGTTTTGAAGGGGCCTGTTTTGTAGTGTAAAAATTCAAAAATGTAATTTGTGTTGTTTTAGTTTTTTTTTACATCCCAAGAAACATTTTTAAAGTGCTGTCTTTATTTTACCTTTAAAGCACTAGAACTTTACACAAACCTAGCACGACTGAGTGACTTTTCACAGTAAACCGTAACTAATTAGATCCAAAAACAAACTGAACCAATAGTGGCATGACTGAAAACAGTCTTTAAAACCGTCTCATCCCAGATTCTACCAGCCCATCATCCATGTTACCATTCCTAGAGGAATTTGAGGCTAATTCGCACCTTTTGATTTTGCACTTCTGCCTCTCTGGCTGCTCACAGCTTTTTCAGTCTTCTGAATTTTCAAAGTCTATTTGATGAGAAGAAATAATTACAAGCTGTTAATTAGTGAAGCAGTTATAACGTTCGACATTTCAGTGAAGTTGCAGATAACACTGCTGCTCAACTCCAACATTTGGGAAGTGAAAACTTCTTACAGGACACTAACCCTTTGTATTTTGGGGCCTTTTGGAGCTTTTTTTCTGTGGCAATGCTTACAATCCAGCTCCTTTACTTTCTTTTTTTTGTATATTCTGAGAACCAGCACATTATTTTATGACCTCCATTTTGTCTAACCCCAAAAATTAAACTTCCTCAAATCTGACCCAAACACATGAGATGTCATTGGAAATGCTGGAAAGAAAAAAAAAACAATTGGTCCTTTGGGAAACCTGGATTTTATTGAAATGTGCACAACTGAGCACGTTGTCTTTTCTCTTGTGACAGCTTCCTGTCAGACGAGCAGAGGGGCAGCAGCACAGAACTAAAGATGTTTATTTTCTGCTGCTTTCAAATCCCCCGTCTCAGCTCAGCGTGTCGGCGTGTTACAGTAGGTACAGACGCACTGATGTTCTCCACTTCAATAGCTGGTTTTGAAGCGTCACATGGCGCAAAACCAGCACTTGATGTGCTCGTGTTGCACTTTTTAGATTTGAAGGTACTTTGCTAGACAGCAGTCTTGTCAGAGAAGTTTCAGGACCTCAAAAGGCTGCCGTGAACTCTGCCTGAGTCCATGAGAAAACGTGGTTGAGGTGGTTTTTGTGAACCGTTTTTTTCTGTAACTTTGTTTTTCCACGGCCGGCTTGCAGTGGGTGAAACGCAGCATCTGTTGTCATCGCAGGTAAACCCGCAGAGAGGATCGCAGATGCCATCCGTGGCAGCAGAAAGACCATCTGCGTGATCCGCCGCCGTTACCTGCAGAGCGAATAACGCTCCGCAGAGATCCAGATGGCCAACAGGGAATGTCGCATTGAATTTTACCGTCTGTTTGGGAGTTTTCATCTTCATCAGACATGTTTGTTTGATAGAATGGACTGATTAAACCGTATCGAACTGGACCATTTCTGGGCCCCCATTCGTTCTAGGTCCATAGAAAAATGGATCCTGGCTGAAAAAGTCACTAACCGGTGACAGAAGTGGGGGAGACGGACAGCTTCTTTCCATGGTATGAACACAACTTTTGGAGGATATTTGCTGCCTGAGTGGAAGCAGTTTTTCCACCTGTTGTGATGCCCGCTGAGAATGCAACACGGCGAGTAAAGTAAAATAATAATAATGGATTGGATTTTTCTGCGCTTTTCCAGACGCTCAAAGCGCTTACATTGTGTCCATTATTCATTCATTCCTCATTCATACTTGGTGATGGTTACTACTGATGTAGCCACAGCTGCCCTGGGGCAGACTGACAGAGGCGTGGCTGCCAGTTCACGCCTACGGCCCCTCTGACCATCACCGGGATCATTCATACACCAGTGGAGCCACACTGGAGGCAAGGAGGGTGAGGTGTCTTGCCCAAGGACACAACGACATTTGGCTGGTGGGAGCGGGGATCGAACCGCCGACCCTTCGATCATTGGACGACCCGCTCAACCACCTAAGCCACTGTCGCCCCAGTAGAAGTAGAAGTAGTAGTAAAGTAGAAGAAAAGAAAACGCACCGTGAAGTAACTGAAACTGAAGTGATAGTTCACATTACTGCATTCTGCCTCAGAAAAAGAGGGATGTTGTGATTGTATGTTGTATATGTTAGAACCACTGGGGGGCACTACCAGTTAGTAGTGAAGTTATTGTGCAAGGATAACGTATAAAGCAGAGAATGAGACGGCTGGGTGATTAAAAGACGTTACAAACATTGCACGTGGTCTCATCATTGCAAACACGAACACAACAAAATGTTTTTTTAGTTTAATGAATGAATGAATGTGCCTTAACCAATAAAGTCTTAGGAATTGAGGAAAAAATTTCCAACTTTGCTAAATGTAGCTTCTCCAGGGCTTTTAAACGGTTCAGGAGTCTGAACACTGTTTGAACAGGTGCTTCAAAAATAAAGGGACGGGAAAAACGCCAATTCTTTCCAGAAACGAAGTGTGATTGACAGGGATTGACATGACGGGGTAAGGGAAGGCGCTTAAATGTGGCTAAGATGCTTTATTTACATGACAGTCTGCACTGCAGTGTTGCATATGATACTGGCAGCAGTGTGGCACAGAGTTTCGGTTCGGTACCCATGCCAAGTAAAAAGAAAGTAGTACATGTTTCATACCAACAAAAACTGCGAGGCTGGTTCTCACGAGATCTTGTGGTTTTGTATGGTGTAGGGCTGCTCAAGGAGGCTCAGTGGGCACTGCTACCAACTAGCGGTCGGGTGTTTACGTGGAAAACAAGGGTCAGACGCTGAAGGACGCTCATGGATAATCAAATATAGTCTCGACAGCATTTTCTATCGATGCAAGTATCGCCAAATGAAAAATCCAGATATATCGCCGAATCGATTTTTCCATACACCCCTAGTGAGCATCATCTAAAAATCCCATTTTGAAATTTACTGAAATAAATTCACAAAAGACAAGTTAGAACATTTTCACCAGCAGGCTGACTACACCTAAAAAAGATTTGTTGGATGTCAAAAGTACAATGGATTTAAACCCCAAACCCCTGCGGTTCAAGAACAGGTTTGTTTTGCGCCAACAGAGTGTTATTGATTCGAATCAAAGGCCATAGCAGTGGCGTGTAGATTAATTATACCTCTAATTTCCTCAATCAATAGCCTAATATGTCTGCACTAATCAGTGAATGTGTGTGTTCTTCATCCATCACTGCATGACAGAAAGGGAAATTACTGCAGGAGGTGTGCTGGAGGACGTCAGGAGACACAGCCGACGTGAAGGTGGACGAGAAAAGATTCAAAAGATGGAGCTGCTATCCGTTATTTATACTCCACCCTTAGATCTAAACACCACCTTCTCCTCACCGCACCCACCAGAGAACTGGTGCTCTGTTTGTTGCACATGATCTGAAATTCAAAATCAAACTGTTTCTATCACTATTTTTATCTAACACTAAACCTATTCTACTGACTTTTTTCATGACCTCTCCTTCATTATTCATGACAAGAGCTGTGCGTTTCATCATTGGGTTCCTCTTTTAGTTATTTATACCTTTTTCCACTGAACTCTGTCACACATCCTTTACATTTTCAGAGTTTTATATTATTAATCACAGTTTACTTTGTATGCTTCATCATCTGTCTATCCATTTTCAGAACCCTCTGAATCCCTTTCGGGGTCACGGGGTTGCTGGAGCAGACCCGGAAACTGTTGGGTGAAGGCGGTGCACCCTGAATAGGTCACCAGTCTGTAGCAGTACCACACATTTCCATCATTCACACCTGGAGCAATTTAGAGACGCCAACTGACCAATGAAGCATGTGTTAGGACTGTGGGACGCATGTATGAGGACAACATGCAAACTCCACGCAGAAACGGGATTCCAACTTTTTCCGCAGTGAGGCAGGAGTGCTAACCACTTCACCACAATGCAGCCCATGGTTCCAGACTCAATTAGCTGCTGGTTTTATACCAGAGCTTTAAATTAACAGCAAAATGAAAGAAGAATCATCGAATTTCGGTCGGTCGGTCGATAAATTGATAGCAGTGCCCCTGTTTAATTCAAGAAGGGCCGAAGTCCAGAGACTTCAGTTTCCTGGCCCTCTGAAATTATAAAAGTGAGGTGCTTCAGATTATTGCATTTGTAAACTGGTGCTACATCTGGGTAAAGTATTAATCATTTGCCTCCCTTTAAACTATGCAATTAAATTCATTTCCTGGAAAAGCAAACCTCTTGGACTTGGGCCCCATTTGTACTAACCGATTCAATTTTTAAGCACAAAGAAAACTTAAAGATGAACAAACCCTTCAGAATTTAATAAACAAATCACCAAAGATTCCTTGGAAAATCATTTTCTTTGACGTACGTACTAAATATGTGAAACATCTTTACTGTCAGTTCAGTAAATTCAGCAAAAATGGGTGAAGAACAAAGGCTGTCCCTGTTTTTTCCGAGTTTCATTGGTGCAGCAGCATTTAGACACACATGCATGAGCCAATAATGCCAATTCAATACTGCAATCAAGCTGCAGCGCAGCATTGACCCCCTGACCCTGAACAGGTCAGGCTGGCCGTGTGCAGACATGTCATGTGCATCTTAATCAAACTCCAGAGAGAACGCCACACACAAATGATGGACAGACCAAAAACAACATTCGATTTTTACTGCAGCCACTAAGTCACGGTGCAGGTTTGATAAGGTTTGCTTTATCTGTGGCATCGGTGCTGTGCGGCTAACACGTTTGATCTCACAATTCACTTGAGTGACGTTTTCCCGCTGGTGAGGAAGTGCGTGAACTGTGAAGCTTCAATTGAGAAATGTTCATTCACACACACACCCCCCCCTCCTTTCTCTTGCAGGCGAACATTATATTAAAAAAAAAGCTTCACAGAAAAAGGGAAAAAAAGATGAAGAGCTGATGCTCAGTTTATGCAGGATAAAAAACCCAGATGTTGATGATTCCAAACATGAGCTAATATGATGTAAAAGCACACAGAGGGTCCAGAGACGCTTTGGAAAAGATGGACCTCACTTTCAGATCGCCCCCTTATACAAAAGCTAAGTAGCCCCCCTTTTTCTTTTCAACCAGACACAATCGCATTTTCACCTTTAACCCCATAATGCCTTCATTTAATTCTAGTTTAAAACATATGTATAGTTTCGGTTTTTTGTTCGTTTCCCTGTGATACTTGCAAAGATTTGAAATCTTGTTTTTAAACATTCAAGTTTCTTTTTTTTAATCTCATGTTTGCCCTACAAGCATTTCTGGAAATAAGCAAAGTAATAAAAATAATAATAAATAAAAAATAATAATAAAATAAGCAAAGTGTCGAATTTTTACGTCTCATTAAGGAGCTGGAATCTCGAAACGCGCAAAATATTATTAAAACAAGACAAAATCCTTTTGCTCCAAACTCTTGACAAAAGAAAAGATTAAACTAAGTTTAAAAAAAAAAACTGAACTGGTTTAATTTTAAGGTTGTCATTTTAAAGTTCGATACATGTTGACAAATGTTGGGATTCATTATCATTATTTTGGAAACAAAAATGTAGATTTGTGTTCTAAGAATAGCTGCTAGTTTGACATTTTATGAGAATTCATTGAGATGAGCCAACTTTTACCAACATTGTATTCTCATTTTTTTTAACATTTTTTTTTTTTAATTTGATTGGAAATGGTTTATAACAGGCAAGAATAATGCATAAACAAGACAACTAACAGATTTATATCCATACAAAAATGAATCAAACATAGGATATTTAGTCATTAAATTGGTTGGAAAATACTCATACGTCAAGTAATTGATTTAATTATTATTACTCTTAAACAAAAATAACAATATTTGCCCTTTTTATAGAAAACGTGACACGATGAAACTAGGATTATAGATTAAAATCATAAGAAATTCAACAGATTACTTGAAAGAAAGTGGGAGGAGTTTATATAATCCCACCTCTGCTTTGCTTTACTTAATTTGTATTTCTTGACCTAATGCGCACTTATTATTCTTATTTATTGTCACTGTAATCAATCTAAATGACAATTAGGTACTGAAAAATGTAAAATATGCAAACTATTTGCCTATAACTGGCAGAAAAATTCAAATTTCAGTTTGAAGTAAATCAAAGCTAATTTTTTTTCCTTCTTGAATTGTTTGTGTGTTTCTAGACTTTGATTTCTTCTTATCAGATTTCTAGTCAAGTAAATTTACTTGCTTCATAAAAAGATCCTTTGACCATTTCTTTTTCAGATTTTGTGTTCTTTTAGGCCACCTGTTTTTGCAGTAAAGGTGCTAAATCAAGCAGAGTCCTGGATTAAATTAAATGGTACGTTTGGAATTTGTGACATACAGCGTGAAATAGTTGTTTCTTTGCACCCGAGGAGGTCGGCCGGCCCTCCTCCACTCTGATCTCCACCTGGAGCTACGCCTGCGTGGCTCTGCTCTGGCTTCTCACCACCACCAGCGTGTCGGCTCTGGGGTTTATTCGTCCACGGTCCAAACTCCTCCTACGTCAGCGGCCCAGGTTCTGACCGCCAAAGATTACAGACCTAAATTTAATTCACACATTCTGTAGCACAAATAAATCTTTGCTTTTAATAATGTCTCTCCTTTTGGAAAGAGAAGTTTGTCTCTGTCCCTCGTGAGCTTTTTTATTTGAATATTTTCCTATTTAAATGTGGTTCTTTGCATTCCTTTCTTGGCGTTTTCCCTAAACCTTCAGGGTATCTGTTCACAGAACATTTGAAGCCTGATGGAGATGAATGTATGGAATTCATGTTTGACAGGAGGACCAAAAATAAAAAATATGTAAAGGTCTCATCTGTTAGTCAGGACGATTCTGAGTCATAAGGGAGTTTGTCAGATTTATTATCACTAATTTCCTGTTGACAGTGTTTCCGTTGCAATTTTAAATGCTGATCAGGTTGACTTTAATTGTCCTTCAGTGACTGACAGAAGCATTGACTCTCTGAGGCTGTAAATGCACAGCTGGGGCATGTTTGTGTGTGAGAACTCTCCTTACACTCCTTCATTCTTTATTTCTGCCGTGTAAAAGATTTGTGATCAATCTTGAAGGTGAAAGAGGCTCAATCTGAGTGTAATTGTGCACATTTGTACACCATTTTAAGGAAATGTGCTGGAAAAGACATTTGGGACCTTTTCAGTTCCACCACAGAACAGGATGCAGAGTGGTGCAACAAAAAAAAAGGAAGATTTGGATTGTTTTGTCAATTTTTTAAGGGGCAAAAAGGTTCTCAGTTAAGGCTTAATGCTTTTAAAAATGCATTAAAAAAACTCATCGATAAAACTGTTTTAGATCTTTTGTCAGTAATTTCAATTTCATTGATGTAAGTTAAAAAAGACTTTAAAAAAAATGACTAAATTGTTATATCAAAAAGGGAAAAAGAAGCAGTAGAAGATAAAACCACCAGTCACAAAAGAATCAGAATTCACCTGTCTCAGGAAGATCAACAGTGCCCTCTAGTGGTCATGTTTTTAAAAGATTCCTCAGACGTTTTAGGAAACAAACGTTAAATGTGTAAAAAAATAAAATAAAAATAGCAAAAAAGTTCCGCTAAATAATAATACAACACGTTAAAAAAATGTTGAAATTGCCAAAAATACAAATCAAGATGACCAAATGCCAATTTTGTGGTTGTTTTGTGAACTTTCTTTTAAATGTAAACATCCTTTAGGAATTGTCCTCATTCAGAGCCATTGTTCCTAAAAGTGTCATTGAATTAGCAAAATGCTCTTTAAAAATAAAAGATTAAACAAATTGACTAATCATAAGCTGGTTAAAAAAAAAATAAAAAAAAAAGGTAAACAATTCCTTGAAGAATTACAGTAAATAATGCAACCACAAGGGGGCACCATTCAGAGCTTTTGTGTGTCTGGGAGCTTGGCATTTACATTTTTGAGAGCAGGGTAAGCTGCTTCTTACATGGTGTGAATGAAAAAAAAGAACAGAGGAGGAGAAATCCTGAAGGAGGATTTGATAAGAAGGTTCTGGAGGTGCAGGTCTGATGACCTCCAGGTAGGAATGTGGGGCAAAGGTGAAGGGAGATGAATGAGGAGATAAACAAAGGAGATTTAAAAAAATACACTTTATTTATATTTTGTGCCACTTAAACCATAATCTTATGAAATACAGCCCATAAATATTTACAATGATCAAAGAGTGTTTTTTTCCTGTTTTATTACTGCAACTACTTTTATTGAGGCATCCGATTGGTCCGTTTACAACTCAAATAACTTGAACTGTAGAAAAAAAATATCCTCAGAGTATTTATTCATGATTTTAAAGCTGTCTGAATTCATATAACACTTATTTTTATTTATTTTTTTAAGAGCAAATTAAAGATTTTAGGCAGAATACATTTACGAACCCTTTACAATTAATATTTCTTAATAATAATATGAGAACTTCAGATTTTCCTTATCACACACTGAAGAAAAAATTTTGATTCAAGTGTTTTATTTTGCTAATACATTTAGACCTTTTTTTTTTTTAAAAAAGTGAATCCAAAAATTGGTTTCATTCAAACAAATAATAAACAGATGATTTCCTAACATACTCCACTTGCTTTGTAAGTTACCTTTTAAAAGTGCAGCAGTAAACTTTGCAGTTCATACATTTGTTGAAAAATTCAACCAGCGACAAAGTAAAAAAATTCCCATCTTTTTTTATTGCAAGTGTTAGGATACAAAACTAGCATTGATACTATTATTGATTGATAGCTGATAATTGACTGACTTGTAACCGATTACTGTTATTCTTTGTATCAAGGCTTTCCTCTTATTTATTCTCCAATTAGCTTGATTATTTTTGCCAACTTTACCGTTTTTTAGCTGATTTTTCAAACTCCAAACCATAAAGCAGCATTGAAAGTTCTGTGAATCTAATGACTAAATTTCAGTTTCTTCATAGTAGAAACGTTGAAACTCCCTGCAATTAGTGCATTCTAAGCTGGAATAATAAAGAATAACTGTTTTTAATGTAGAGCACATCATTATTTAACTTCTTCACACATTATTTCCAGATGTTTCGTTTGCATTTTTCAGAGAGGCAACTCTTTTTTTTTTTTTTCTTTTTTTTTTGCAGCAACAGCAACTAAGCAAAGAAGATAATAATAAGTTGAGTGGATGAACTGGATCTGCAGGTTCTCACTCAATTTAAAGACTGAGCTGTTCCACTGCAGCACTTTAATCCGGTCGCACGGCTTTCTGTCACACTCAGCTGCACTCCATCCCCAGACTGCTGAGCTGCTGATTAAGAAAAACCTTTAAAAGCAAGTATCAATTAGTTCTTTAAGAGTGAGTCAATCGGCAGCCACTCCGAAAACCACCAGCGGCTCACTTTGTTGGTTTGTTTACGTAGAAATCCAGGCTAAGAGGAGAAAAATAGATCAGTTGTCACCTGTAGCTTTATTTTCTGTATTTGAAATAAATAATAAACTTTAATAAAGGAAGCAAAATCGCAGCTTTTTCATCTTAATAGACAGGATAGCCTTCAAATGTGGATTAGATTTGATCATTTCAGGTTTATTGTGTGTTTCAGGCGTGTTCCTACATCATGCAGATTATTGGTAAACTGCAGAGTACCATTTTTGAGGCGCTTAAAACCTACTTTGATAAATATGGTGCTTCTGGATGATGATGGCGGATATATTTGAAGAAAATTAAGCGGAAGGGGGATGACAAAATAAAGCTACTCACAGCTGTAATTTCTCTTTTCTCTTTATTTTTTTGTCATTTGTCCGTTGTAAATATATATAATTTTTTTAACTGATTAATTATATGCTATAAAAACATAAAGCAATAAAAGCCAAATTTAACAATTCAATTAGATGTGATTATATTCAAGCAGCAAAAGAAATTAGTTGTTTTCCCCTTTTTTAGTAGCTGAATCAGATTTAAACATAAATTCTGTGTTCAAAGGTGAACAGAACAAACATGAGCCTCTGTGAAAGCAATAAAAGCAGCTTTTGTTGATCTAAATATACACTCATAATCTATTTTTGGCGCTTTCCGCCGATATTTCTGACAAAAACAAAGCAGCAGGGAAGTTTGAAAGTGAAGCTGCCTTTTTCTCTTTTTGGGACTGCCCTTTGAATCAAACCACATGAATTATGAGGCATTATGTTTAAGCTTTGAACTCCCATTCATGAGATTTTTCTAGCAGGCGGCATTATCAGATCCAGACTCTTATTTTGACCTCAATTGAATTTGTAAGACGTGGCCTTTGAAAAAGGAGGAAAGAAACTGCTCGGTCATAATTAGTGCATTAAAGAAGCACAACTTTTATCTCTCTGTAGTTTCTTTATTAAACTTAATGCATCCTTCTCTTTGATCTTGTTTTACAGATGAAAGTCGGATTCTAGGAACTAATTCTATCACACTCAAAGCAGCATTGGAGAAAATGTAAAACACTAAAAATAAAAAGACTCTTTCCTTTGTGCTGACAAATGTTGAAAATAAAAATTATCTTTATGATGCGAGCCGCATTTCCAACTATCAAACCACAACATTCCGGCTGTTTCGCCGCACCTGTTGACATATACAGAGGAGATAATTATGATGCATGCAGACTGAGCTGGGATTTCCTTTGGTGTTAAACTGACTGATGTTTCCATCCCATGGCAACATGAACTCCCTGTAATGACACAGCTGCACCACCACACAAGGGTGTTTGGGATAATTCTAGGGTTGTAGTGATTGGAGTCGCATGTCGCCTCTTTGCTTTAGCATCAGTCAAAACACAAACTGTGGGTTGAAGATCATCACTGAAGAGAAATGGAAATATTTAATATAAGAGCTGTAATTACACATGCTAATACAGTATTTTTTTTTTATTTCTTTACTCTGAAAGTGAATCTACAGAGTTGGTCCACCAGAGGGCGCTCAAAGGTTCAACTAGACAAATAAAAAAAGCTTAAGATCTGCAGTTCTCACATTTGTCCCCATAGGTCAGGGGTCTGCAACCTGTCAACACTAAAAGAGCCATTTGGATTAGTTTCTTACTGGTCAGAACCCAATGAGAGCAGCAAATTCACACTTCACCTTTTAGAACAAAAACACTTTATGTTTTTGTGGCTATTAAGCCATTTATTAATAAAATGTAGCTTTTAAATATTTGCAATAACTTAAGTATAACATTTTTACATTTTCATATATAAAAGAAATCTTTTGACAGCAGCACATCAACATTCCTTTCAAAATAAAATACACTGTTTCAAAAAAGATTCTTTATTTGTTTGTATTAAAAAAAACGCAATAAAGTTAAACATGGTATTTTCTATCACTATGACTTTGGGAAGCCTTCATCCTTTTTCTCCTTACTACCAAAATATAGACTACAAAATAGACTGCTATGGCTTTCTTAAAACCTAATTCACCCTTGCTGCAGGAGAATTCATAAATGTCCCTGTTACAAGTTTCCACAAATCAGCAACTTTATTTGATTGACTATTTGATTGACATTTCTTAGAATACACAGAAATGCAATTTTAAGCTAAATTTTCTTCACATTTGTCCTTCATATTCAGAAAAATGCCCACAAGAACATGTCAAAAACACCCAAAAAAAACAACACAGTTTTCATCGGAGTGGGTCCTTACTTAAGAGTGGGTCTTTACATCAACTAGAAACTGTTATGCAACAGAAGATAGGAATATGTGCTTTAATCTTTTACCAACAATGACCCTCAAAAAACTTAGGAAACTAAAACAAATGAACCAAAACTACAAACGCACTATTAATTTGCATTTTTTTCTTCAAAACCAAAGAGCCACAATGGAGAGATGGAGCCTCAGGTTGCAGACCCCAGCTGTAGGTTAAAGATAAAGTAGACCATGACTTTAAGAAAGACTTAAAGTTCAGCTGAAGCCGGAAAAACCTTTAATACGTGATCAATAACAAATGCTACCCATATAATAAAACTGGAAGAATTCGGGATACATTTCTGAACGTGTTGACCGTCCATGAAGTAACACACTAAGAGAGAAAACCTGGCAATATGTTAAGGTTGCAAAAGGAACAGCAACCATGTCTGGGGAAATTAACCGACACATTTGTCAGGTGTTGTGAGAGACGACCGAAAGCCCCGCTGCATCATGGGTTAAGAGCAGCGCGTTGACCTTTCAAAGCAGACATGTATTTCAGAGTGTCACGGTAAGAACAAAAGGCAGGTCTACACACCCACTGATCAGTCACAACAGCTTCATGCTTATTTTTTACTGTAAGAAAAAAAATGTTGGTATTAACTACTCCATTCAAGTATGAATTCATAATTATTACATGAGAAAATAAAAGTGCATGTGTCACATTTTGGTTATTTTTTGTTTATTAGCTGAGTTACTCCAGTGTTTTGTGCCAAAATACCCCCCCAGCCCACAGCACATTCAACTGCTCCATCAGTCATGTGACCAGAGGAGCTGCCAGTTGTACCTGTTACCCGTAGCAACAACACTATTAAAAGGGAAAAAGGCAGCTTCACTTTCAAATGCTATTAGACATTTTATTTTATTGTATTCATTTATAACCTACCTTAAAGTTGTTATCTGGTCAGTTTTTAATAGTATTTGTTTTGAGGATAACAAATAATAAGCTTGAGGGGGGAAAAAAATCATTAATTGGTTTTGAATACTTTCTGCAAAAAGGATTCAGTATCACACTGATTCCTAAAAGTGTGGTATTGTCCATCACTAATTTAAAAAGGTCTCTTAGGAGGGAGTTTATAATTGTGTTTTGTTTGGGTTTTTGTTTTTTTTTACTTAAGTATAACCGCAAAAGGTTGTTTTTTTTATCACATCAAAGGCAAAAATTCAGAAATGTTGTCCCTCCGGATATTAATTAATTCGCTTTTAAATTTTATGAAGTTCCATTAGCGTAGTTTTTGCCCGGTGTATAAATTGCAGAAGTCAAAAAGTGAATAATAAATGCAGAATAACAATTTGTGTAAAAGTTGCACTTTAGGGAAGAAACATTTTGGAAAAACCAGGCCCAGCGTAAAGCGTGTTTCACAAAATGCATTATCCATGGTCCGCTGATACTCGTTTGATGGCTGCTGGAAGTGTTAAACTTAATAACGCCCGGTGAAAAAGAAGTTAGGGTCAGTGCTTAAATGTTGTACCATGCCTCGGCTTCTTTAAAAAAACTGGCTTCATAATTGGACAAAACAGCGGTAAAGGTTAGTTGTTTGATAGAGTTAGGTCTCGCATTGAAATGGCTGTTATTGCACCTATCGGACGACAGCAACTATATACTATCCGTAAGCTATACGACCAGGGTGGTTGGCAAGCGACTAACTTGTGCACGTAAACTATTTCTGCTTCGTTTGTGAGAAAAAGTTGTCGTCAATTAAAAATAGCACATGTTTCAAAATTCCTTTCATAATTATTAAAAAGGTGTAACTTTGGTGCTGCTGTTAGATCGGCACCGCAAGGGATTCTGGGATATCATTCCCTTTGCCTGTCTGGACGGATTTGGGTTGAAGTGTGGCTTTTTGACTAAATATGTTTAGTTGTTTAGCTGTTTTACTGTGTTTTGCCGAGTTATTTTGTCCTACTGTGCTTACGTCTCTGCACCATGAGTGAGAGGGAAGGAGAGGAGAGGAGAGTTTTTATAGCACCCCTACACCCTCATGCAGCAAGTAAAATGATGGGAA
Organism: Oryzias curvinotus; assembly: GCA_023969325.1. Taxonomy (NCBI): domain Eukaryota; kingdom Metazoa; phylum Chordata; class Actinopteri; order Beloniformes; family Adrianichthyidae; genus Oryzias; species Oryzias curvinotus. Next base: position 8,599,532 of record CM043716.1, on the reverse strand, counting down.
AGTCTTTAATTAATTTTTGCACTCCGTGCATTTTTTACCGTTCTGTTTATTGTTATACAAATTAGCATATTCACCGGCTCAAACTTGTACATATGAGAGTTCAACATATATATATATATAAACGTCACAAGGAAAATGGAAACAAGATCAGAAACTCGTGGGTTTACTTTGTCTGTTGATTTTCTCCAAGCAGAAACTCTTTTCTTTTTTGATGATGCAGCCGTGTTTACTTTTTTGATGACGTTAATTTACACACCGTCATGTCTAGAGTCTATTGTATCAATGATACGATTTTTTTTTTCCCCAATTCCATGTGACAGTCGCGATCGAGATATGTCTTAGTACACACGTGCCGTGCAAACTATGCACAAAAAATGTAACCCATACTCCAAAAACTATTGTGTTAGTTATTAAATGTTTTATGCAAAAAGTATTCTGTATCACACTGAATCTTAAAAGTGTGATATCACCCATTCATTATGACTGGAAACATGTCTCAGCTTGATTTTAAAATTGTAATTTCTTGTGTTTTAATCTCATGGGAAATAGCAAAGTTTGTTTTTTAATCACATAAAAAGCAAAAATTTTGTAATGTTTCTTGCTCCAGGTATGAATTTTTTTAGCTTTTAAACTTTACAAGAACACAATTAGCTGTGGTTTTATGAAGAACTTACTGATTCCTAAACATGCTTTCAGGCTTCTTGTAATTGCACTCTCATAATACTGCTTTCTCCCCATCCTCTCTTCAAAGATTTTCTCCAAAAATCCCCAGGAATTTTGTTCAGATCAGCACGGGGACAGTGGGACTTCCATAAATCTGACTCCTGTTTGACTAGACTCTTCACGGAGCAGCATTTTACTCACAACGTTTTCTATTAAAGAAGAAAAATACTCAAAGGATGTTTTTGAAGATGTATGCCTTGTAAGAGGAGGCTAATGTCATCTGGCAAAGCTAACTGAATTTGTTGGCAGTTGAAGAGGGAAAGTGCGTTGTTGTAATTTGGTTTATTGGCAGATTTATGTAAATAAAACTGACAGGTGATATGAGACAGAAGTGACTGGCAAGCCAAGAGGGCTGACGCCTGGCTGATGGAGGGCATCAGTCGGGGAAGAGGCCCTGCGCGGTGATGAGATGACGAATTGCAGCTGTGCGTGGCGGGAGTCACCAGGGAGCCGGAGCGCCGCGACCAACTCACACACAAACACAAACACAAACACAGGGAGGAGTGCGACAGGCAGACACGCACAGGGAGGGCAAAACAAGAACAGATCAACGCCAACACAGCTCCAGCCTGTTGCAATGACAAAGCTCGGTGCTAACATAGCACCAAAAAAATGTGTGTATTTATTTCTGAATTTGGAATCCAGATACAATCCAGCTAGACATCAAAATTTAAAAATTCTACTTTTTTTTCTACGCCTTTAAGCAAAAATTTCAGCCCTGCAAGAACCTCATAAATTTACCAACATTTGCACAAACCTTTTTTTTTTTTTTATAAACTTTGTTGAAAATTACTGAGCCCGTGACCTGACATGGATAAAATGATAAATATCTTGTTCCTACAAATTATTAATTTGATAAACCAACTCTGAAGCTGCCTTTTAGAAAGTTGATTTTTTTTTTTTTTTAAGAAATTGTCCCATGCAGCTCTGACGAGGAAGCTGAGGAAAAAGGGGCGGAGTGAGGGACATGTATGAACCGCTCAGCCACTGAGGGGGGGTCAGGTGGAGGCGGCAGGAGCCGGTAGCCTTACGTTATAAAACAAAGCTTTTTCTAAAAATGTTTTCTACTTCCTGGTTGATGTGCCGGTAAATTAAAGAATGTTAAATCAAACAACCATTGAGGGATTGTTTCCTAGGACCAGGGTTCTCCTCAAAGATTTTCTGCAGAGTTTCATAAACTACGGCAGCCCAACAGTCCAGAAAGGATTGGTTTTTGACTTTTCTCTGTCTGCTCTTTTTCTTGCCTGCAACTAATCCTTCAATCAGATTCTCCACTGTTTTTGAATTTGTCTTTTTTTTTGTTTTTTTCCCATTCGGCCGTAAGGGGATGGTCGTCCGTCTGGTTCTGCTAGAATGGAAATCAATCCCATAACTGAGTTGATAATCCGGCTTTATCTGAAAGTTTTTCCCCTCGTTTTACAAATTCTGAGTGATAAAAGTGAAATGGAAAAGCTGTGATGCTCCATTTCAGCTGCACTGTTTACCAAAGTAATCCTCTTATGCTCCTTCTCATTTCTTCTTAATAAGAAAAAGATTAAATTCATTTATTACAATCAAAGTTGGCGCATTGTTGGGCAAACTTTCAAGGAAACTTTTTTTTTTTTTTTGGATGGTTTTTGAATCACATTTTGGAAATTGAGCAAAAATAACTGCATAAAAAAGAATCTTTGTACCTCTAAAACCTCTTTTTCTCAAAACTGATTTGCAGCTGGAACAGCAACTTCCTGGGAATTAAGTCACTAATTCTTGTCAACTTCAAAGACACCGTACCGAACACTCACCTGCTTTGCGAAGTCCACTAAAGTCAAACACAAACTCTTTAACTTTCACTCTTCAACAAAAAAAAAAACTTGAACACACAAAAAAAAAACAACCTTTAGGGTACCAATTCAAATGTTCACAGTCTAAGAAACTATTTGAACAATGGCAACATACCACACCCAAAAAGCATTTGATGTTTTAACATCTCAAATCCAAACCCCCTTAATGCTGAGGGTCAAGCAGGGAGGCGTTGGGTCCCATTTTTGTAGTCTTTTCCTATGACTGTGCCATGGATTTGGACTCACAACCTTCTAGTTACAGGGTGAACACTCTACCACAAGGCCATTGAAACAGAAGACAATTGCTCCACGAAATCTGACAGAATGAAATCAAACCAAATCACATCCAACAGCCACCAAAATACAGCAAAAATAAGAATAGAAGAGAGAGGTAGGATAAGAAACTGATTGCTTTTAGCAATCAGACAATTATCAACAGCTTTTTCCATTTTACTAAGTCATCCACAAAGTTATTCTTTGTTCATTTATGTTCTATGTCACATTTCACATTTGTTCCTTGTTTCATGTTTTAATAATCTTATTAAAACTCAAACTTCCAGCCATCAACCCATTTTTGTTTCTTACCCATCAGCTTCTGACACTTTTTTGTTTGAATTCGAATTATTTCCATCGTCTAAATTTGCATATATTTTAAATATTTTTACCTGAGCATCCTTTTTATTTTTTTGTTGCCTTCGAGCAAACATTTTACTTAATGACACAAAAATAATAATAATTGCCAGGATTTTTTCGCCTGTTAATTCTGCTTTTGTCATCATTTCTGACAAGTTTCTTAGAATTTACATTTTGTTTTCTTTTGCATATTAGTGTTCCAACTTAAGGTAGAATCGGCTGTGATGGAACTTCTACAATATAACAGCATAAAAACCTTTGTTATTTTCTGCATTTTTGCGTTTGGAATCTAGTCTAGACAGCAACAATAATGTGAAGTCCTGGAAAATGTCAGCTCTGCAGAGTTCAAGCTAGTATACATAAGGAGTACTAATGACCAACTGCTGAGGGCAGGAACATTACACCCTACAGTTTAATTTTCTAGACACTGAAAGCCGCATTAATCCTTATAACTTTTTGGGTGAGAATGAAAGACTTTCCACACAGTTAACTTTAAATAGGCTCACATTAAAGCCAATAACAGACAGAACTGAGGGACTTAAGTAAAGGAAACTTGGTAACAATATCATTTCTAATTATCTTTTTTTTATTATACTCTACCTAACAAAGCTGGTAAATGGCACTGAAGCATTAAGTGGGTGTCTTTACATCATTTGTTATTGTACCGTTACCTACGGTGGCCCTGAAGGGCAAACTGACAAATCACATTGATAAAACAAAAGTAATTTCCAGAAATCCAAAGGAAATTGGAAAAAAATTAATGAAAGTAAAAAATTGGAAGATTGGGGTGTTATAGGACATCACTGATTGGATGATGATGTTTGAATTTCGAAGAAGAGGAAAAGTAGGAGTCGGATTTGTCTGTGGTTAAGGTTGATTAAGCCATCACCAAACTTTCGCTGTTCTAAAAGGTGAACAAACTTCCATTCCCAGTTTTGTTTAATTTTTTTAAACACTATTTTGATTTCTGGACATCACTTTTCTTTTCCTAAGTTTTTCCTTTTCATTTAGTTTCATTGTTTTGGAATTACATTTTGGTTTCTGGAATTTTGTTCTGATTTCTAGAATGTCATTATTCGTTTTCAAATCAAACCAAACTTTATTTGTATAGCACTTTTCCAACTCGTGCTACTCTAAAACATAATCAAATTTTAAAAACAAATGACAAGACATTACACAAATATTTAGTTTCTTTAATAGTCGTTGTGCTGTTTTTGCATTGAGTGATTTGTTGATGTGAGTTGCACTTCAGGGCCACCGTAGTTACACACTCAATCAAAATCCTGATGCTTAGAACATCTTCATATGGATGAAGCTCTAAAAATAAAGATCTCACACCCCTATTATAACACTGAGAAGACCATGTATTTAACAATAATCTGGTTAGAGTTTGTCGCTTTGAATTATTTGATTTAATCCATTAGTTCAAATTTGACATTAAATGAGATTTATATTGGGGGAAATCTGGATTTTTTTTTATTTCTTTCTCTGCTCTCTTGGGCTTCCATTTTCTGGAGTGAAGTTAGCAGCACGCAGACATAAAAATAGCAGCCAGTAAAGAGGAACTTATTCCCAAAAAAGAACCAGTTTACAAAACACAAACTGCAAAATCCATCTAAACTTTAAAAAGTTTTTTAGAGTTAGCTTCTTATGTTCTACATCTGCACCTGCAGACATTTTGAGTCATAATGTGATGAGAACTGCAGCAGGGCCCCCCACATACAAGCATTTTTACAGCTTGCATTGAGTTGCACTTTAAAGGATACAGCTTATTTTGAAACTGCAAAAAACGAAGCAAAAAAAAAAAAATAAAAATTCGATTAAAATCGTCAAATTTTGTGCGAAAAGAGCTGAAATGTTATCGTTAGTTGCCCTCTGCTCTATTGGATTCCTGGCTTTCTTCTGATAGTGTAAAACTACTCGCAATCTACCATTTAGTATTTATTTTCAACAGTGCTGTATTAAAAGTTAAGTTAAAAGATTCAAAAACTGTTTTATGTGTGTTCCTTGTTTAAAGACGTTAAGAGGAGAGGCTCATTGTGCGCTCATTGTCGTTCTAACCCAATGCATCATGGCAGGTGTAGTGCCATAAGTTCGCCGACCGCAGAAAGACCAGCGTCTCTGAGCTTCATTGTTTTGTTCTCTTGTTCCACGGTCTGACACCGGATTCTGTGGAAAGCTACACCGCTACAGACGAGCTTTAGCTGGTATTTTTGTTAGAACTGAGAGACTTTATGAGTTAAATCTAAACAAGGAAGTGAAGACTTTAACCACTTCTGATTGGTCAGACTGATGACATGTGATTCAGCCTTCAAGAATGATTGGTGGAGACAGTTAAAGGGGCGGCACTGGTATAGCTAACAGGTATAGCTGCAGCTAAATCGCTGTATCTTCATTCTTATCAAAATGTATTTAATAGAATCAAATAAACACAAAGAAAAAATTATTTTATGATCTTTTATATTCTAACTACTCAGTGTTTTTCAGGGCCTGTTTGGATGACAAAGAGCTGATTTCTGAATGGAAGTTGTAGTCAGTAATGAGGGCATTCACGCACTTGTCTCAGGCACACTAGTGTCCGCGCACATGTTAAAAAAACACTGCTTTTAAGGATACAGAAAAGTAAAAGAAGAAAGAAAAAAAATATTCGATTAGCTTTCCACAGAATCCGGTATCAGACCGTGGAACAAGAGAACAAAACAATGAAACTCAGAGACGCTGGTCTATCTGCCATCGGCGGCAGTTTGCACTACATCTCCCATGATGCATTGGGTTAAAGTGACAGCGTCTCAGCGTACAATGAGTCTTCCTTGTTAAACGTCTTGAAACCACAAAGAACACGCATCAAACAGTTTTCAAATCTTCTTACTTAACTTTTATTACATCTTTTAGAAAAAACAGGTTAAAGTGTGCCGTGGCTCAAAAAAGGTTGAAAGACACTGGTATACGCGATATAAAAGTTACACATTGGTGGTACCTGCGTGAAAAGTCCGTTAGACACAACATGGAACCGTTGTGAAGAGCCACGAATTTAAATTATGCACAACTGTGTACGATTTTTTGTAATAAATGCGTATAAACTACACACAAACTATATAATTCTCAACCGACAAACTGCTAAAGAAGCTCTTTTTTTATATAATTAAAAAAATCTCCAGGCATTAAGGCGTTAAACTTGTTTTTATAGGTATAAGTATTTGTCATCAGTTTATGTTACACAACCTTTAGTTGCGCAAACGCTGCTTTGACAAATGGGTTTGTGTCGACCTTCTTCCTCATAGCCGACAGCACTTTGCTCTGGCACCTACAGGACCTTTCATCTGACACGACACTAGGAAAAATTCAGTGTTTGCAGTGAAGGTTAATGATGTTACCCCAACCTATATGTGGCAGAATGTAGTAAAAAGCATGTAAAAGGACTAATTTTCCTGTTTGCAAATATTAATCTCCCTATAAGCCATACTTTCTTTGAATATTTTGGTGGTAAAAAAAAAAAAAAAGTGGACATCCCACTCAGAATTAAAGCTTAGCCTCAAATACAAAAGGGGTTTATATGTAAATATACACTCAGTCTGCCTGAAGATCCATAAACCCCAATTGTAACAATAAAATCTGTCCAATACAAGAGGCACTCAGCTCTGATCTGCTAGCTCAGCTGTTGGACAGGACAAGTTTATAAGAGAGAAAAAAAAAAATAAATAACAGTTAAAAATGGCAAAAAGTTTTTGAGAACCTAAAAGAGTCAGGGATTAAAAAAGGAACTCTTGATAAAAAGATTTTTTTCCCCGTAAAATATCAGATTAAAGTGAATGTATTGATTCATTCTATGAAATGTTGCTGTTTTTGTACTTCTACTCTATTTGTTAGCATTTTTTGGTGTCTTAAGTTCTCCTCTGACTCGTCACATCATTCAGTCAACTTCCAAGTAAACATTTCCAACTCTTTAGCATCCCTCCATAGGTCTCCCCGTGTCTCCATCATAACTCCCATCTCCCAATGAGCTCAGGTCCATCGCTATAGCAACTGGTTGCCACGGGTGACGAGACACAGCCAGCATTCTCCCTTCAGTTGTTGTCAAAGACGGGCAGGGAGGAGAGAAACAGACACGAGCCGAGCGGTGAAGGAGGGAGGAAGCGGCTTTTTCTCCCGTCAAACTCAAACCAACTGTACGCAAAGGGTAAAAATGAGAAATTGTTAAAGACAGCCAATCAGAGGGCTGGATTCTTTCATCTCTGCCTCCACCCTTGTAGAGGCAGTGGTGAGACGATGGTGACAACTTGTTCTTCTAGGAAAGTGTTGCTTCAGCACTCAGCGGCGCCGGAGTGTCGGCTGTGACCCCCCGACACTGAAAACCACAGAGACCGAGGCTCCGCTGCCGACGCTTCGCCTGCCTCTGCAGGGGTGAGTCCCAACTTCCCTGCATTCACCTGCTGGGGTTTATCAGCAGTCAGGTGCCCCTTAGACGATTCGCGGCGGGGTCTGGAGGTGAGCGCTGGCGTAGACCTCTGCACGCTTGTGGCAGGAGTGGCATCTCTGTCTGGTTAGAGGCGCCACCAAATTCCTGCTTTGTGATTATTTGCATGCAGATAAAACTGAACATCCAGCCTGAAGGCTCTCACACGTTCATTTGGGCTTTAGGGTCAGGTTGTGGAGCAACATGTAGCTTTCACTCTGAGATAATTATGACCATTAAATCTGGACACAAAGAGAAGGGCTTTAATTATCTGTTGACTGGTTTTTACGTGGTGAAGAGTCATTATTTTAACCGTTTTGTTCTTTGCTAAATGTATTTTATTTGCCTATTTCCTCTTCTACTGTGTTATCAGCCTCCTGTGAAATTGAGCCTGTATTGGATAAAACAAATTGAAGGAAAATCTGATGGAAACAGAGAAATGCTGACAGAGAGGCTTATCGCGGGGAAAAAATGATGACAGGGAGAAATGAAAGGTGTGAGAGCTGCACCCTGTGAGCTGGTTTGTGTGCCGCTGCAGCCACAGGTTGGTGGCTGACCCGTTTTTTCAGCTCCTGCACGGTTTTGCAATTCCACAAACTTGTACCACAGCAGAAATATTGATGGGTATCTGTCTGCTTTGCAATTCACAAATAACATGGGATCACTTTTTTATATTTTTCGAATGCAGATTCATGCGCGTCCATTGTTGTTTGTGTGCTTCCTGTTGTGCTTTATCCTGCTGAACATCCATGTCCGTTACTGATCTATTTATAGTCCCAATTACAGGAACCACAGGGAATGATTTATCTTCAATTCTCTATTCTTCCCCTGAGAAAAGAGGATTTAGTCCATAACAGAATCTGATAAAAGGGCAAAACCACATTCACTCCAATTGATTTAGTCGTTCGTTTCTCATATTTCTATGGAGATTGTTTGAGCCACATGTGTTTTGATTTGCTTTAAAGCTATTTTCAAAAGACTTACTTTTTTCAAAAGTTGTAGTTTTATGATTTAATTTAATCTTTTTGTTTGCAACTGCAAAGTATTTTATGGTTAAATAATTTCAATCACTTGCTATTTGTGCTGTGAGAGGCTAAAAATGCATTAAAACTCTGACCAAATGAGTGAAAAATACAGAATATTCCATATTCATGGACAACTTGTGATAACATTTAACTTAAATTTGAGTGTTTTCACGATGACTCATCTATAGGAGTTCTTAACCCTTTAACACCGGAGCTTTAGCCATCATTTCAGCTGATTCCTGCGCAGAGAAAAGGGATTTTGCGCCGTTATGCAACACTTTACTAATGTGAATTTCCTTTACGTCAAATGCATAAATGGTCCAAGAGTTCTGGTTGTTCAAACAGCAAGTCTTATTTTGCCGTCGCCGGTAAACGCTCCGGCGAAACCATCCTCGTTGAAAACACACGTTTAAGCGACATGTTCTAATTAAATGTCTATGTAAAGGTGCGTACATTTTGGGTATCCGTGTTCAAAACCTCCATGTTCCCGTGTTTGAGTCGGTTTTTGGGCACTACGAACAAAAACCAGTTGAGCTCTGATCAGTCGGGAGCTCGGATTTTGTAGTGACGTATGGATGCCCAACCTTTTTATTTCACAGACATACCAACCGTCGTAAAATGGATTCATATTGATTATGTTTTGGGGTTTTTTGTCTGAATTATTGTATTTCTTTTACAGAAAGATTTTTGTATGTTTAGTCTTTTTTAATGTTATACAGTTCTTTTTACAAGCTTCATGCTTTGTGTTAAAAACCTTCCTCACTTTAGATGCGGATCTGCAAAACATTTAATAAACTGTTAACAAAGTCAATTAATACATGTGTTAAGCTTATAAGCAGTTTAGTAAATATGGACTTTGAAGACAATAGTCTGACTTTAGATGTTTATGAATCTTATTAACACTTTCAGGTGTTTGCAAGACGTCCATAATGCTAATAAATATCTTACTAGCATCTTACACATTAATAAAGCCTATTAATTTGATGTTAGTTAATAAAACTTATTAAGCTTATTAACAATTAGGCTTGTGTGAGGCATCTATAATGCTAATATGCTTCTTAATTTGTTAACAAAAGTTGTTAATAAATCCTATTGAGCTTATTAAAACTTTGTTAGGCATCTATAATGCCAATAAATGTATCATTAGCATCTTAATAATAATGCTTGTAAATGTGTTAACTAAGTAATTTAACTAACCTTATTTGACTAACACCCTAAAAATTCTATTATACTGCTCGTTAATGCATTAATGAAGCTCGTTAAGGAATCTTCATATAAAGTTTTAGCCAAGTCTTTCAGATAAGGCCAAAGGAAGCACTGAAAACATTTCACGGGATTCGTCCCACGCCGGACATTCTCTGTCTTCTCTGCTGCCTTCAGGCAGAAAATACAGAGCAATTAAATCAAGGACATGGAGACCAAAAGAATGTTTTCATCCAAGAGCCATCATGGATGCTGCTAGGATTTGAGTGCCTATTTAATGCAATTTTTTTTTAATGAATCAGCTGGATATATGGATGTGTGTGTGTGTCTGATTTATCTATTTAGTTTTATTTTATGTTATTTATTTTTTTATTTACGAATGCACCGGAAGAGGACTGCACTCAATCTTGTTGTATAATGTAAAACTACAATGAGTTGAATGTTGGAATAGAGCTGTGAAAGAAAAAGCCTGGAGCACACTTTGATATTTCCAACCTCGTCCAGTGTGTCGCACTGTGCGCTGTGTTGCCAACGTGCACCACATGACGTAGCATTAAAAAACTGAAATTATCGTTTTATTTCCTCATCTAGCTTTATTGTGGCATTGATCTAAACCTAGGATTAGGTTTTTATAAATGTAAAAATATGTTTTTTGCAATATTTTCCTTTTTGTAACAAAATATCGCAAACTTTTCATAATTTCCAAGCAGAGTTTTATCCGAATGTGCTTTGATTTGATTGAATGTTGACTTATTTTAGCTTGTTATCATTTGCAAATTTTAAAACTGTAGCTTTAAACAGACATACTGGGTAACAAAAATGAACTTTGATTTGATTTTTGACTTGAAATGGTTTATTTCAAGCAATCAAATAAGAATACACAAAAACAATACAATCAGCAGTTATACATTCGTACGATATCTAATCAAACTTTGGATAATTAGACATATTACTTGATTCATTTTCATGCGTTTTTTTTTTTTAAAGAAGAAAGACTAAACATCTTTAAAAACAAATAAAAAATAAACCACTTTGCCGCTTTTTGTACCTTTTACTTTGATCAAATAGACCCGGATGAATGAGAATCTAAGCAGACAAGGGGTTTTGCTACAAAATAAGTGACAAACTGAAAGGATTTCCTGCAGTAGATCATATATTAGATCTATAGATTAATCTGTCACAAATCCGGTCTGACTTTATTTAGAAAAAAAAAGCAGATTTAATTAATTAATCACCTCAGGCGTTTTCTTTATGTAACATTTAAGATTATTGTCTCAGCTGTGTCAAATCAGGTAATTTTTATGGTTTAATTTTGGCCGCATTGTAGTTTTTGATCAGTTTATTGAATAATTTTCAGTTTTATCATGTCTGCCTGTATAGTCACATGGATTTATGATCCTCCACAGCAAAAATCTACTGTCTTATCCAGGTTTTCTCCACTAACATGTAAGCAAACGGCCGTGCAGCAGCTCCGTGACTCTTTGGCTTTAAGTCGTGTTTCATCACAGCCTCTTCCCATCAATCTAAATGCAGCTGAACTTGTCAGCTTTTTGTTTCACTGGAGGTCATGAAAAATGATGGAACTGCAGAGTTCAGACATTTGAATAAAACAAGGAAACTTTTCTTTTTTGAAGAAGCAACTTCTAAAATGAACAGATTTATACTGTAGGTGTATTTTAAAATCAAACATTAATAAAACATGTGAATTTAATTGGACTGGAGTAGACGGTACAACAAAAGGTTAAAAGGTTAAGAACGGACATAAAAGAAGGAAAGGATAAAAAAAAACAGTTTTTTCTATTATTCATCAGCTGATCTGTTCAAGAATCCCTCCGTTTATGTCTGCAAAAGTTTCAAATTGATGACAAGAATGACTCAACTATATCCTTTAAATGTTTTTTTTTTTTTCCACACAGACTCGAAACAATAAATCTACTGACGTCAGTATTTTTGGCAGCATGAATCGAGCGTGAACTCGAGTCTCAGACACAGCAGCTGTGCAAAAAATAAGGACAAGACAGAAAACAACAATGTCAGAACTCCTTTATTTCAATTGAAATTTAGATTTCTGAAGCCCCAATCCTCAGTTGTGTTTCTACATTTTGCAAACTCTCAAAGGGATGACAAGACAGGTGTGAAACTAGAGGACAGAAATAGAAAAGAAACACAGGAGTAGGTTTAAAAATAAGACGGAGACGGAACCAGAGGAGACAAAAATACGCCAGAAAAGATGAACAGAAAAAGCATTAAATGACAATAAATGATGATGGAGACATCTAAGCATCAGAAAAACTATTATTTTAAGACTCCTTCTATATTTATTGCCTTTTTGTGATGGTTTAACTACACCTCTTCTGTTCCCCCTTTGATTTTCTTATCCAAATATAATAAAAAACATTGAATTCATCTTGTTTGTGCCAGTTTTCCTTTCACTAGTTAACCTACAAACCAGATTAGACTGATTCCATTTTCCTGGTTTGTAGGCAGATAAAAAAACAATGAGATGAATTATGCATTCATTAATTCCTAAAACACATACAATTAGGCTGCGTTTACAGTTGCTGCAGGGTTTCCGATGCAGAATTGACCATAAAAATGCTTCATGTGATTTTCATAAGATGCCAATGCTCATGAAGAGACCACAAAATGACAAAGATAATAACCACAGACTGCAAAAAAAAGAAAAAATAGACCGCAGAGACAGAAAAGATGATGATGGTGCGCAAAGAGGGGCAGAAAAACCACAATTAGAATATTGGCTGTCAGGATCGATGCTCTTGGGGAGATGCAAAATTACCACAGAGTTTAACAAAATAAAAGCTGGCTGCTTCATTAGGCCATCTTGGCAAATGGGACTCCTAATGTTAGCTTAAAAAAAAAATATTCAAAATGTCACGCAAGTTTCAGAGCCTATGATCATGATAAAATCCCCCTCTCCCTACTCCTCCTGGCTGATCTGTACCCTGTGGGGCAAAGTCATTGATTTTGCCCCAGAGAACCAAATAAACACGTCTGAACGACCAAAACTGTCTGGAGATCAGGAAGAAGGTCATGAAATGAGCCATCAGCTGTGCTTCTGAGCAGTTAGCCTCATTTATAGCATGGTCCAGCTGAATGCTTCATTCAGATAATAGACACCAAAAAAAAAAACAAAGCAGTTCAGGTTACACAGCATGAACCTGAACAACAGCAGCTTGATATAAGTTTATAAATCATTTTATTATTAATTAATGAAAGAAATTGTTTGTTGTTCAACATTTAATGACCACAGTTGATGCTGCAATTTCTTGCATTTAAAGCGATTGAGGAAATGAAAAAATAACAAGCATGAAGTTCTAAGAACTGATTTAGTGTATATATATATTTTTTTATTTTATTTATTTTATTTTTTTTGTAAATGACTATGGCCTTCAAAATGTTCATTATGTAAAATCCACGTCGCATGGTTCATCAGGTTTCCGTGTTATCCGTTCATTTCTGATCATGGACACCTCATCAGGCATTATCCCTTTCATCATGGATTTTATGTTTAATTCTTTGGCAAGTGACCCTGGCATACGTGGGATAAATGCCCAGTGGAGTGTCCATTATCAGAAATCGATGGCCCACACGGAACCACGGTTGCTTCTGCAAAGTCCATTCATTTCTTGGACACCTTGTCAGGCATTATCCTTTCCATATATTACATATTCACAGTTTAATGTACCAAGTCTTTTCATTTTTTCATGACTCTTTGTTCTGACATCCCATTTTAAAGCAGTAGATCTTTGCATTTGCAGTTTCTTTCATACTTTACTTTTTGTGAAAATCACTTTTAGTTTCAGATTATATATATATTATTTTTTGGGTGACATGTTGGTGGACATAGAAAGATTTTTTTTTTTACCTATAAATAGTTAAAAAAAGGGGGGGGTGACTTTGGTTTGGTTTAGGCCAAAACCAAATGAAAGCTGTAAACTGAATAATAACAGAGGAAGATGCAGAGTTGATGAAGTTTAAACACAGACGGGCTAACAGACACACAAATTGGATCGATTCTGAACGAGGAAATGGATTTTAATCTCAGAAAGTCCCGATCAGCCCAAAATAGAACCAGACCGGATGGCGCATTAAAAGCAGAGAAGACAAAGACAGGAATGATCGCTGGTCTTGATATCAGACAGGGAGATTTCAGCGACGGGAAAAGGGGCGGGAGAAAGTAATTATGGTGGTGAAATAAAGTGAGACCAAGTGTGGAGAGGTGGAAAACAAGTCAGACGGCATCATCTGAAATCGGACGGTCATTAGGAAAGCTGGAGAACATCAAGTGAGGTCAGATCAGACTTAAAGCATCCAAAGAAAACAACAAAGAGGCCAAAAAAAGAAACATCAGGAACAGATCCAGAGTTTGATAAACATGCAATTATTGGATATGTTTCAGTTTTTGGCTTTTATTAGAAAGATCCACACCGTAAACTACAAACAGGATTAAAAAAAAACTGGTTGTGCATATCAAAACATTAGGATGGAATAGAATGCAATAGAATCAAATAGAGTAGAATTACTGGCATTGCTCCATCAGAGATAGATAATAAATAACTATGAAAAATACACTTTAAAAAATTATATAGTTTAATATTTAATAACAATAATTAGGGGGAAAATTAGGAAAAATATAAACTCAAAGTTGTTTTAACAAGATCTTTTTTTCACGTTAAACAGATTTAAATGTTCTTGAACCCCACATCCCACTGCGTAGACACAACATTTCACCAAATACTTTGTCTAATTTCCACCTTTAAGTATGTTTATCTCTACTTGCATCACATTTCTAAGAAATATTGTTTGTGAGTAGTGAGTGGCCTTGTTATCATGACAAATTTCTCTTGAAATGTGTAATTCTTTAAAGAAATATGAATAGTTAAATTGCTGTAGGTCTTAAATTAGGAAGTATTTGGGGAGAAAGTCATATAAATATACCCACTTTCAATATATTAAACTCTAATTTGATAAATACTTAATTAAAGAGATAATATTTCTAATTACCAGAGCAATATACTTAAATATGAGTGTTTATAAGCTCATTTTAACATACAATTTTGTTTTTAAAAGGGAAGAACATCACAACTTATTTCAAGAAATCTCACCAAGATAAGTTCTATAGATCTATAGGTATTTTGCTTATAAGAAGGGAAAGATGAATGACACCTTTCTAATTTCTGAGCAGAAATGCATACAAAATAAAAATGAATCGCTTTTAAAAAATATAAAAGATGTATGTGTCAAAACGAGTTAGTTTCAGTTTCCTGCGGTGGTATTTTCTGCAAGAAATAAACTGAACTTTCACTTTACTAATTTGTACAAATGGAACCGAAAACTGGAAAAACACTGATTGAAAAGCTGATAATAATTACATCCTGTCTAAAATTAAAAATGTTGTTAGTCACAATGTGAGTAGAGGGTTTTATTTTTGAAAAGATACAAAAAAAGGTATGAGAAAAAAACAAATAAAAATTAATTTAAAAACCAAACGCAACAAGTGCAGCATCTTTTATTACAAATTTAAACTTTGTCATATTTGCAACAACTTTGAGTAATATGAGTTTTAAAAACAATAGCAATAAAGATTATAGTAAATCAGTTTCAAAGACAATTTGTATTTATTTTAAAAAATGTAGAAAAAAAAACAAATATTTTAGAAGAAAACTGCTTTTCATTAATTGATGCTTTTTTAAGTCCCACATAGAGGAAAAGCTCTTGTTTAATTGTTTTTTATCTTTAAATTATATTTTTAATTATTATTTTCAGAGGCCCCATTTACCAGTTTAGGTTAAAAGTCAACATGTTTTAGGTTATAAAGAAAAAAAAAGAAAAAAAAATCTTTACTACACTTCCAAAACTGAATTGTAAGAAAGTAAATGACCCAAAGTTTCAAAATAAAATGTCTCTGTTTTGCAAGAAAAATAGCCTCCTTAAATAAAGTTTTTCATTAGCGAGACAAGATAAGTTTTAGAAAACATGTCCTAGAATTATGTCCTTAAATTAAGAACCCTTGATAAGACAATTTTCTTACCCCACTAGGCAGATATTGTGTTTTTATAGAGAGTTTTTCAAATTTGGTTTTGCAGCTTTCCATCTTGAAAACTTTCATTGATTTCTTTAAAGTGACAACTTGCAAAGCAGTTCTTAGTGTTACACGCTTGGAGCTCATCGCCATGCTGGTATCACACCTCTGTGTGAGGCTGAAGTCTGGGACAAACGACAACAGCAAAAATGCATTTGTGGCAGTGAAGGGACTCGATCCGCATTTGCTGACGATCCAATTCTGATTATTAGCAATTTACAAACAATTAGCAGAGAGGACGAATAGAAGCAGTCCAGCCGTGTTTCCACAGACATCATTCCTCACCATTAATGCAACAATCAGCCTCCTGTCTGCGGCTCAGCAGGACTTCCCAGCAGCAGCTGTTTTCTTATCATTGCCTCACAAAGTCAAAAGCAGAAAATGGGTTTAGTGTACGTCCTGCGTTTTTCCTCTGCCTTCCTCCCGACATCTAGCCCGCAGGTGTCTACCTGCTGAGATGACTTATTGACAAGATGTCAGGCGTCACTGTGGCAACAATCACTTTTCCTTGTTAAGAAGCACAAACTGCACTTGCCCTGCTTTTGTTGCAGCACTGGGTATCATCAGATCAATGCGTTTGCTGTCAGCGCGCAGATTGATGCAGCGTTTTCCCACGTTTAATTAACCTGGAAAAACAAATGTCTGTGTCTCCCTAAACTTCCACTTGAATCATCTGAAGAACAGAATCTAGACCTCATTTTTCCTTCCAAACCCCCCCCCAAAAAAGAAGTTTTTGTAAAGAAATCAGCTCTATATGGATGTGTTTGTATGTCAACCCACTTGTAAGAAACTGCAGATGCACTAAGTGATAACAGCAGGCGGGATGCTGCCATCCGATCAGAGTCTCTGTCAGATCAGCTTTCTATTCAGAACGTTTCAATCCTGATAATCACAGTAAACACGTAAACCTCAATAAAAGGTAAAAAGACAAGAAAAAAGTACAATAAAAACAACATTTTCTAGCAGACATTTGCCATAAAAAGGACAAGCTAAAGGCAGAATTTTGCTGAAACAAAAGCCTTAAAATTTCAAAAAGTAGAAAATCTCATTTTAGATGAAATAGATTAAGCTTTATATCTAAAAAAAAAAAAAAAAAATTCCTGTAAAGTAATGCAATTAAATGAATCAGAAATGTATTTTTTCATTTAAATAGGAACAGAAACATTTAAAGGCCCATTTCCTGTAGCTGAGAGCTCTCTGTTTATACATCTGTGGCCTCACAACTCAACCGAAGCCTTACACAGCCATTTTAATTTCAGACAGTCAACATGTTTATTTCATTGTAATGAGTAAGACCAATGGGAAACAGGTCCGGGTTTCAAAATAAAGATTTCCATTGTACTTTCAAAATAAACATTTATTTAATTTTTTTTTTAGATTTAAGGTGATGTGCCCATGCAATACCGCAAACTAACACCGTAGAAAAACAGTCGTCCATGGGGACCACTAGCAAAGAGATTGGGACAGAACTACTTGGATACAGGGGGGGCAGGACAACCCACTCTTCCGGAAGACGCAGCGGAGACATTGTAAACTGACGGTCGTGAGACAGAATCTCCCTGCAACGCCACAGACGGACCAGTGTCAATCACACCCTCACACCTCCCAACCCAACATTACTGGTGCAACAAAAATGGCGAGCAATATCAGAGCCATCCAGTTGTAGAGTTTAGAGCCAGATCCCAGCTCAGATGAGGGAATCAATTGGTCTGCTAGTGGATGCATCAGCTTTTTCCAATGGAATTTTTTGTCTGCTCCTAAAACACAACGATTTGAATGAAGAAATGTTAGCAATTTTTTGCTTGATTTTCTTTAAATATTAATCGGAAAGCTACGATGACAACATGTTAAAAACTCATTTTTTATCAAGTCAAGTCAAAGTAACTTTATTGTCAAAAACTACAATGTTTACACATACATAGAATTTGAAATTTCATTTTCTCTTCAGCTTCAGTCTTTAAACAGGGAGACAACTTCAAATTGCACAATAAAACAAACTATAAACTATAAAAAGTAGAGACAATAAATAGTACAAAAAAATAATGTAAAAATTGTAACTGCAAATCAACCATGATGTAATGGGTGGACTGAAGAATCAAATAAGGACATCATCCTAATTCACACCGTACGTTGCTAATTCGCAATGTACCAATAAATTCGAGCCTCTCTTCCATCATCTCTGTTGATGCTTAAAACCTGCATTCAGGCTGGTCCAGGACCTGCAGCACAGGTGGAGCCGAAAGAGCCAAATGTGTTTTCTAGTCGTTCCTTCATCCTTGCGCACAACACAGATTTGCGTCTGAAGCTGCACTTGTGCTCCCCTGCCGACACCCTTCATCTTGTAAGCTGTCGCTTTTAGATGAGGTTTGGGCAGCTCCGAACATGCAGACTCAAGGGATCCGCCAGAGTTTGTGTCTACACAAAACACAACTTAGCAAAGAGCCAAAGTGTGTCTGCAGGCACTTTGTTACCAGCCGTCTGTCACACCTGTAATGCCCCCCACACACATCTTTTTTCCGTTGAACATCACTGTTTGCTCCCCAGAAGGTGACTCCAAAAGCCAAAAACTTGCAAAATGACAGGGTGTGATGTGTATCTTTGAAGTATCTAAGAGGAGAAACAGCCAACCATGTTTGAAATAAAAAAAACACATAAGTCCCTTTCAGAGCCGCAATGACTTATAGGTCGACGCTGACTGACTTAGAAAAACATGACACCTTGAAAAGACGGAGCTAAAATATTCAAGGGAAAAAAATCTCCAAGGAAAAGAAATTGATTAGGTATCAATTGTTTATTTATTTGGTTTATTTGAAACCATTTCACAGAATTAAATACGATAAAAATACAACAATTTAAGATATTGTGTCATACATTGATTAGAAAATGATTAAAAGAAAACGATGCATTCTTCTTGACATTATGATTGCTCCTAATCATGAACACATATTTGCAGGCAAACACACGTCACATTATATCCATTAAAAATGATTGTCAAATACAGTTTGATACATCAGCTTGTTTGATTAATTGCTTGAAAGAGGGTTGGAAGAACCAAATTCATATAGTCCCACCCCTAATGTTTTTTATTTAACTTTTGCAATTCTTCATTCTCTTTGTGCATTCGAGCAAAAATGTCACCCCCGCCACATACTAGTACTTGATGTAAACACCTAGTACTTGATGTAAAATTAATATTGGCCATTGGGAACAACCCCTCAAAACACACAATGACATCACAGCAGGAAAAAATAATAATTAATGGGGCCAAATCATCTTCTGGGGCTCAGAGAAACGTTTTGCGCATGCAAGATCGTGCTGTAAAACCGAGGATGGGGTAGTGATATACCCAATACCAATTTAAAGATAGATATTCCGATCTATCATTACTTCCTGAGCAGCTACTTGTGGGGGGGGGATTTGAAATTGTAGATTTATAATAACGTTAGTGTGTAGTAAAAATTGCGTTTCCCTGTTGCTCGCATATTTTTTACCATAATATTGTGAAAATATATTACACGAAACCCTGGCTAGAGCTGAACAAAACTACATAACATACAGTACTTATTAGGAATGTGGGCGTGGTTAAAGAAAAAAAACGGTACTTTTGCCAATTCCTCTAAAAGTTACATAGACCTGTTTGTCATCCTTGGCGACTGAAAACTGAAATGGTTGCCGTGGAGATAAAACAAACAGAAAAGCCGCTATTTTGACTAAAGTGTTTTTTCACGACTGTCACATGCAGCTGTGACAAGAGTGACAAAAGGGTAGAAAAAAGGGGCGTATGCTCAGCTAATAAAGGGTGGATCAAAAGTAGGTGGCAAAGGTAGTGCATAACGCCACTCACCATTTTTATTGTTTTATTTGATTTTTTTTTTTTTTACATTTTTTGTGTTAGAATCTAGTTCCTAACATCTATTTAAAGTTATTTATACTTTTTCAGTCACAAATGCTCACCTCTTTTACTAAATCCTGAATTTACTTGAAAAATAATGAACTAAAATAAAGAAATTACTTTAAAACGTTTAAAAAACACACACACACACACACACATCTGCCATCTTTGCTGAAGACAATGTACTGATTTACAGTCATGTAAGGCAAGCCTTCAGTGCTAACCAACCCAACAATACAGTTTTACCTTAGAATGCTGTTTTTTTCACTGACTGACTTAAAACAAGCTGAATGTCACCACACAATTATTCCCCCTGAAAATCAGTGAAGTAATAACCATCAGTAGCTGTTGTTGCATAACAGTCCTGATGATGATGGAGCATCTTTTCCACACAAACCCACAGACTTGCTCCTCCTCCCTACAGGCCGGTGGATGAGCCACAATCTGTTGAACAGATGACTCTGCGCGTGTTTGTGTAACCACATGTGTGTCGCGCTTTGTGACGACATATGTCAGTGCGAGGGACTTATCTCACGGGTGCAAAACTCCATGTGCTGCAGACTAACAGCAGCGCCGCTTGTTCTGACAGCTAATGAGAAAGAGACTAAATTCATAATTTAGTTGGAGTTGCGTGTAATCAAGCAGCCCCAAGAAAAATGCAATGAAATGAAAAGTTGACTTCCTGACAGAGATTGACACTTCAACATGACACCGTTCAAACAGTTTGCTCACAGTAGAGGACAGACTGCAACATAGATTTTAGTCAAAGTTAACTTCCCTTTTCTTGGCGTAAATATCACCAACGCCCAACTGACTTTGTGGATGAGAAGTTTTCTACATGTTCTTTCCATCGAAGAAGGTTTGCAGCCAATTATTATTTCAGGATCAGTGAAGAAACTCTGAACCTGAGGAGAAAAAAGTGGACCAACTGAAGCATTTTAGACCCCATTGACCTAAATGCAACCAGCGATGAGCAGTATTGTGAAGCACCTTTGACCTGGAGCGGTAAAGTCATGCTGCAACCTCCGTTTTTGGTAGAAACCGGTGACCAACTGTAGGTGGCCTGTCTGTGAGTCTAATGAGTTTAGTGAGTCTAAATACTCATTTTAATGTTTCAGTTTAAATTTGCATTTCCAAATACGAGAATCAACTCCTTTGTCTATAAACTTAAAATAAATAAATAAAAGTCTTTAAAGTGGTCATGAAGTAATGCCTTTTCCATTATTGTACAGGATGACAAAGACAAAGAAAAAGACACCTGGGAGTTTGTCAACTTAAATTTAACAAAGAACAGCTGAAAATTAACGCATGAAGTCCTAAAAAAAAAAAAAGCTACAAATACTACGACAAAAGAACTGAGACA
The DNA here is from genome assembly GCA_023969325.1 of Oryzias curvinotus. Taxonomy (NCBI): domain Eukaryota; kingdom Metazoa; phylum Chordata; class Actinopteri; order Beloniformes; family Adrianichthyidae; genus Oryzias; species Oryzias curvinotus. Next base: position 8,578,317 of record CM043716.1, on the reverse strand, counting down.
GAAGCAGAGCCAGGGCGACAAAGTCATATGTGGTGCAATTAATTAGAATGTGGCAATAAAAGAATCAAGGTGAAACAAAACAGGTGGTACACACCGTTGACTGTATACGAGAACTGGACCAAGTGACCTGGACCCACTGCCGGTCCAAACAGGAGGTACCCCCGGGCTCTGAGAAGCCAAAATCTAGAGTTCCATAGTATTTTTTTAGAATAACCATTTTTGCTCTGCTTTTGCATGTTCTTGATAATCATAATTTTGATTTGGACACCCCTGTCTTACATACACTATAAACACTTGTTCCCATCCCGCCGTCACCTGCACCACAGAGTTTAAGACAACCAATCAGAAGCATCTCCTACCATCAGGCAGTAAAAGAAGGTTTTCAGTCAACTGAAGTCCAACATTGGGACCAGTTCTGCATTGGGCTCCAAGGAGACAAAGTTTACCATGACAAAGATGGAGGATCTGGTCAATTTCCAAAATAAAACACCCGGTGGAGACTCCTCGCAACAATAGTTATGGGCAACTGCACATGCCCTGCCAAACGGACAGCTCTTTACTCTTTTGAAAATGACTTGGAGCTGTAGAAAATAGCAAAAACTGCTTCACAGCTACCTGTGGGTTCTTGTCACTTGCTTTAAACGGCAATTTTTAATGACACTGGTTTTTTTTTTTTTTTAATTCACATATATCACGTTTTTTTGTGTGTTTTTACTGCCAAGCCCAACTTGATTGTCGTTTAACTTTCTGCATTGTGGTATCACAGGATTCTGCTCCAAACGCCTCACCCGCTACACTAACACTTTGCTGGCAGTCGACAGCCTCTTTGCAGAAACAGACGGTGAAAATCCAACACCTCCCAACAGAGGAGAACAACGTTGTGGAGACATAGTCGGCTGACAAACGTGGTCCCTGATTAGTTCAAAGAGTTGCAAACATTTCTCACGTCCACACACTGAGCTGCCAAATGCTTCAGGACAAATGTGCGAAAACTCATGCAGACGCATTCAAGTAAATGTTTGTACTTTTTTTTTTTTTTACATTCTTTTTAAAGCCTTTGTTGCAAATACCCTTATGGGTGGATACAGGCTGTCTGCAGCCAGGAAATGGGCAAAGCAAGCTGCACGCACGAAATATCAAGACCACTCGTGATCATGCAAAGAAATGTTGATGTACATTTCTTTTTTTCCTACGGTCTTGGTGCGAGCGACAGGTCGCAGTGAACACTGATTCATCACAGAAGGGTAAGTAGATCCTACGCATTGTGCAAGGAGCCGTTAGTGCTGTTTAAGTGATGTGCACCTCGTGTGCAGCCTGATTTTCAGAAATGAGGAAATTAGACAATCAGAGGGTAGTTTGTGTGGACATCCTACAGGCACTTCTGTATCACCTGCATGTGGTATTCGTGGGCGGTCAGTAAGGATCCAGTACTCGCACCTTATGGATGATACGGTCTGACAGCATCACCCATAGGTCATACTACAATGATCCCTTGCTACTTTTGCAGTCTCACTGTTTTTTCAGTGCAATCATGCTTGTTTTTTTATCAGTGCTCTGTGTTCTGTATCTTGATTGGCTGGAAACCTTGTCATTCAATCTCTTCCGTACAGTGTCTCCAGTACAGATACGTGCAGTTTGCCAAATTTACAAAAATATTTGCGATCAGATCTTCCGTTTCATGGTTTTCATGGTTCTGTTTTTTACAGGACATATCTTTCCATGAAGGCTTGAACTTGAGTTTAATGAGCTGAGAGTTTAATCAAGAAAAAAATAGTGTGAAAATGCTCATATCTGTTTGAGAAAAGTGTAGAAATTATGCAGTGAGGAATTCTACATCCTTCAAACATCTACAATCCTTTGCGGATTTCACCTATCGCAGATTGTTAGAATGTAACCTCCACAATAAAAGAGGGAACACTGTACTTTATGATACAATTGCCACATGCACGACTACGGTACGTTCCATTTTCGTGACATCCCTTGAGGTGGCCCAACGAGCCTCAAGGGAACTACAAGACACACCTCTGCTCCCCTTAAGCTACGGCGCTCCGCTCTATGACCCTCCATAGGGCGGAAAAACCCAAAAACCCACAGCACCTTATCAGTCAATCCCTGTGTGACTAAAGCTTAATAGAAAACTCACCAGAATAAGTTTCTGTTTGGAACAAACAGCAAGCCATTTGTTTTTAAGTTTTCTTATATGTGTGTGTTTTGGCTCATTTGTTCCATATTTCAGCAAAAAAATGGGCAAGACTCCATATTTTTTCCCGATGCTGCTTCTTTAAGCAAAGCTGTCTGAGATTCCTGTCACTGCAAAGTTTAGCTGAAAGACGAAGTGGAGGCAGTTTCTGTCATTCCATCACCACATCACGCTTCATATACTGTAAAGCCGCGCCAATCACAGTCAGCTCAGCCGCGACTCCGCCATTTTGTCAGTCTGTTTTCCTGAAACTCTTCACTCCTCTCGTTTTTAACGGTTTGATCTGAGTGATTGAACTCTGATGGATTTCATTTCAACATGAATGCCCTGTTGCCAGGCAAAAATCTAGGTGTGATAAGAGAGAAGCATGCGTGCTGGCTCCTGATTTTACTGTCCGAATGTATGCAAAAATCTGTGACACAGCAGGAGGTTTTACCTTCAGTCTTCCAGCAGCTTCTAGTCAATCCCTGCTGCAGTGTCTCTGATGTAGCCGTGTTGTTTTTTTTTTTTTCCTGGAGTTTCAGCCTGCAGAAAAAGTCAGAGGCTTGTTGTCATTCAGAGCTGCAGCAGCATAGATTAAGAAGGGATGTCTGTACATATTTTTATAGCCTGACGTGTTCTGTTGAAGAGAAGAGACACACATTTAAATATAAGGGAGCACAGAAACAGTGTGTGAGCACACAGACAAGTTTAACTGGATGATTGGCATCGCATGGAGGTGTGAGAAGACAAAATGCAGGCTGTGCGCACAGATCTAGGCACAGAGCCCAGAATATTTACTCAGAAACTCTGCTTATAACCCGAGATTCTTGCTCCTAAATCTTAAAAAAAAAAAAAAAAAAAAAGTTTCTTCTGTCTAAATAGTCCATGTGAAGCCAGGGATGTTGTCTCTTTTTGTATTCCAAGATTTATTTCACTGAATAAGGTTTGAGCCATTTATTGAAGCTACTTTTTTTTAAAACAATGCAGAAGAACTTAAAGCGATGAAATGACACACTTTCTTGAAGTTGATCCATTTCAGCTTGTTCGTGTAGATCATACCTGAACAATGTTATATCAAAGCGGAAATAAAAGCCCGTTGCCCAAGCCTGTACTTGATAAAAATTGTAAACACAATTTTCAAAGTGGTGTATTTTTTGTTGGTTTGCCTCCATAGCAACCGTTTTATTTTTGGGTTGCCTGGGGCTGACAAACAGGTCTATGTAATTTTTAGAAGAAATCGGTAAAAGTAAATTTTTAGATTTCCTTAGCAACCTCTAAGATTTCAGGTCCTATTAAATTTTCACAATATTCTGGAAGAAAATGTGCGAGCAACAGGTAAATGCAGCTTTTGTTGGCTCGCCACGCAAACGCTGTCCATTATCTACATACTTAAAAGCCGACGTTTTCTCACAAGTAGCTTCCCAATGATGCTCGAGGAGTTAGGTGGTGAAAGATCAAAATCTCTAGGAGGAATTTACATTTGCAGAAGGTACTAAAGGTGATTTTTGTGTGTGTGCGGATAATTCACGATGGCAGCCTCGTTGTGAGATTAAAGGTCAACAAAACTTTGGCTGTTGTTGTAAACAAAACATGGCGGCTTGTTCTCTTCTCCCATTTGTGGATTTAGAAACATTTTGACCACACCCTTTTTTTTGTTTTTTTGGAAAGTTTCTCCCGCTGTGATGTTTTCATTTTTTGATTATGAGGCAGGGGTGAAATTTTTACTCAAATGCACAGTAAGAAAGAAGAATTGCTGAAAAAATCTGGTCAGGACTGCTGCCGGAACAGAAGGAGGCTGAACAGCTCTGTGGCTTCTTCAGCCAACATCCCCGCAGCTGTAGATGTTAGTCTTTTTCTGAGTGGGATTATGCTCACAGGGAGGCCGGGTTTGCTGCTCTCATGGTCTGCAGATTGTTCACATACGGGTTGAGTGGCTGCAGAGATCAATTCAGTCTCATGAGGTTTTTTTTCCCCTCAATGCTGATAAGAATAGATCTGTCTTTGTGACCAGTCACATGGAATCATAAGCAATTATCTTTCAGTGACAAAAGTAAAAACTGCTTCTAAAGGTGAAAATAAATCCACTTGGCTGGTGTACACTTTATTTTAATTACTTTTAGTTTTTTCTTTTTAAATTCAAATGTTATTTGTTTTCGAATTTGATCCTACAGAAGAAAAGATGTGCAAATATTGTTTTAGCACTAACTGAGAGGGAATCTCCCACAAGAAGAAAAGCATCTTAAATTGTATTTTTCTTTGTTGCAGCTCGCTGCACTTAAAACTGAAGATTTGAGGGGGTTTATCTTCTGATAAAACACTTTCATCTTTGTTTTTTGCTTTTCCTGAAAAACTGTAATCAGTTTCAGAACAGAAAACTGACTTTAAAAGATTACCATGAGGTAAATTCTGTGCGCGAGTTTTCCAGTTTTTAAAAGTGGGCTTTGCCCAAAACATCAAGACTGTAGACCGCTTAGTGAACCTGTGAGTGAAAAAGTTCATGCACATTTTTTTCAACAGGCATGCTGCGGGTGGTAGGTCATGTTGAACCCAACATGTAACAGTGAAGTAGGTGACACACAGGCAAGTCAACAAATTATTTTCATTTTTGTCAACCCCTCTGAACCCTGTGCACTGCACAAGGGCCTGTTTACGTGAATAGTGCACTCTCCTTGCATGCAGCCTAATTGCTACAAATAAGGACATTAGACTTACTTATTATCTTATGAATCACGTGCACACCGCTGTGCATGAAGCATTTGTGCCTGGTCAGTAAGGGTCCAACATTCACGGCTTAATTTAGACTAGAAAGTGCAGTGTAAGGACACCGTACAACAGTCTGACACATACGCCGTAAGTGCATGCAACCACCAGAGCAATAGAGACTTAGATCTACCACACCAGACAAGACCCAAGGTGTAGGCTGTGCAAAGAGGCACCTGAAACAATCCAGCACATAACTGCAGGGTGTAAGATGCTGGCAGGTAAAGCATACATGGAGCGCCACAATCAAGTGGCTTGAATCATATACAGGAACATGTGTGCAGAATATGGACTGGAAACCCCAAGGTCAAAATGGGAAACACCTCCGAAGGTGGTAGAGAATGAGAGGGCAAAGATCCTGTGGGACTTCCAGATCCAGACTGATAGGATGGTAATGGAGAACCAACCAGACATCGTAGTGGTGGATAAAGAACAGAGTAAAGCCGTTATGGTGGATGTGGCAGTGCCAAGCGATGGGAACATCAGGAAGAAGGAACATGAGAAACTGGAGAAATACCAGGGACTCAGAGAAGAACTGGAGAAAGCCTGGAAAGTGAAGGTGACGGTGGTGCCTGTGGTAATTGGAGCACTCGGGGCAGTAACCCCCAAGCTGGAGGAGTGGCTACAACAGATACCTGGAAAGACCTCAGACCTCTCAGTCCAGAAAAGCACAGTGCTAGGAACAGCTAAGATACTGCGCAGGACCCTCAAGCTCCCAGGCCTCTGGTAGAGGACCCGAGCTTGGAGGAGAAACCACCCGCGGAGGGTGAGAGGGGCAAGTTTTGTTTTTGTTTTTTTATTGGAAGGGTGTCAATTGAGAACAGTAGAGTGGAAGGTCATTGCAAATGAAAGAATGAAAAGTACAGATTTCAAACACTAATGATTGTTTCTGTTGTTCATATTAAAACAGCAGCTCTAACGCTCAAAGAAGCTTCTATTAATAATTTCTTAATCTTTGTCAATAATGACACTACTGACTGAAAAATTTGGGAGGGGGGCAGCTACCTCTCTTGCCTACCTATAGCTCCGTCCTTGAAAAAAAAAAAATAGATCATAATATACCTGGAAGAGAATTTTTCAGTAAAAAAAAAATAAATAAAAGATACTCATACTTTTTTAATGGTTTTGAGTGCTTGTTCTCATTAATTCTCGATAAATCATCATACAGATCCCCCCACATCTGTTTTCCTGAGTTTTGTACTTCATTTCTCATCAAATGTGAAAAAAAAAAAATTCTCTTTTCTTTCTGAAACCTTGACTAGTCGAAAACATTTTCCAGAAATCTGCAAATCTAACAAAACCTTCTCTAGTTGCCATCTTTGTTAGTCTGGTTGCTTCTTGGTTTACGACACCAAAACTTTTTCTTGAACCACCTTATGAACTTTCATTTGTTTGTTTGTTCCATTTTGCCAATGATTCCTCCAGGTTTCCTTTGAGCTTTTTTTTCTGGATCCTTTACCATGTGCTGTCCCAGGTTTAATTTAGCTTCTTTTTTCTAATTTTAAAATCGTTTCTGCCTCGCCATCTGCCTTCTACCCCCCCCCGGAGTGCTGCGTGTGGATCCCACACTCAGCTCTACACTTCCCTCATTTCTCAGTGGAGCTACAGAAAGCAACACATTCCGCACAGATGCTGCAGAGCTAAAGAGAAATATACATTTTACAGCAAATACTAAAATTTTTAGGCTTCAACTCGGAGTTTCCCTGAGAAATCGCAGCTGGTAAACGAGAGGCAGAGAATGGAAAATATGGCAGCTGTCTTGTGAATCTTGCAAACACTTTTTTGTTATAAAATTGCAAAATAAGGTGCAGCAACAGCAGCCAAATTTACATAAACACAGAGTTTTGTGCAAAAAGAAAAACAAATATCCAGGAATTCAAAAGTACAAAACTCAATCCATGTTTAGACAACTTTATTATAATCTATGTGGTGCATTTTCTATTTTTCTATTTTACCCAGGTTGTCTTTTACAATAATAAAATGGCGTTTGATGTTCAAAATCATACAATAAAAATAGAAACTTTTTTGTAAGAATAAGAATATAATTTCTTTTTATTTGATTTTTTTATGGTTTTAGCTTTTATTTTGTCACCTTAAAGACATTTGGTTTCATTTTTTCTGATCTTCCAATCTTACTGCTCATGTCTAATAATCAAACTGGATGCAGTTTGCATGAAGGTGTCAGCAAAAGCAAAAGGTAGCAAAAGCATTCAAGTAGCAAAAGGTTTTACAAAAATGCGACAGAACTGATTATTTCTGTTCTTTGTTTTTGTGGCAACTTTTACTTTCAGTGACCAATAATAATACTTGTTTTGTCTAAAGAGTCCATTTCCTTGTTTTGAGTGGTGACTTTTCCTTTTGTTTTTCTTCTATTTTTTTTTTTTAAATGGTCTTTGAATGCCACATGTGCCTTAGTAACAGTCATGTTCTGCCTTCAACAAGCCTGTTAACATCTCCCCCATTCCTCTATACGTTGTGTTCAAGTCTAAAGGACAAGATGACTTCAGTTTCAGCAGTGAACTTATGCCAACATAAACAGAAAATAACAAATCTGGGACTGCAGGGGGGTATTCCAGGAAGCAAGTTTAAACTCCCCTGACTTTAACCCTGAACTCTGGCTGAAATCCGCCTGAACTTGCTTTCTCTGGGTATGTCGGTTCCAAAAGACCGGATATGAGTTGGCGTAATTACGCTGGACTTGGTAACTCTGGGTTAATGCACGCGCACGGCAAAGACATTCTCAATGGATCGCCAATTTCCGGAGTCACCATGGAAACACGTGGTGAAAAAAAAGAGAGCGCTATACTTCAGTAAGACGGAGTCGGAAAATAATTACGGAGTATGAAGATTATATGGCCATCAAAAGAGTAACACGGCTGCATCATCAGCAAAAGAAAGAGTTTCTGCTTGTAGTAGAAGAACAGACAAAGTAAACGCAAGAGTTTCTATCTCATTTCTATTTTCATTATGAGGCATATATACTGTTTAACTTATCCAACTTATGCAACTTAAATGAATTAATTTAATTGGTAACAAGTAATTGAGTTCAATTTATTCAACCTAATTTCTTACGTCTATCTAACTCAATAATTGTTTATACAACTCAAATTTACATATTTATCTAACTAAATGTCATATTACTTCAATTCAATTAAATGTTTTTCCATCTTAAGTTTTGTCTAAGTTTAAGGCTGCAGACAAATAATTGAGTTACATCAAAGTAAAAAAAATATTTTTCCAACATCCATATGTGGTCTTATCACCCTCTAACAGTGGAAAAAGTATTATCTGAGCTTCTTCATCCACTAAATCATCTTCAAATGGACACGCCATGCTGCTTCACCTCTCTGTAAACAAACTAAGCTTCAACTAAACCTGCTCCAGACCAGGTTATGTTCAGAGCATGAGTTGCTATGGCAACTTGACCTACCCTGAAACATACCTCCATTTCTGGAACTGAAAGCTGAGGTTATCCACTTCCTTAGGCTTAAACTAACCGTGGTAACCCAAATAACCTGCTTTCTGGAATACCCCCCAGGCCTCCAGAACATGTACCTCTCACAACAGAAAACAGCGTGAACTGTGAACAAATAGCTCACGATTCACTTGCTAAAGCCACAACAATGGTGCGTTCCATTTTCATAGCATCCCTCGCAAGACACACCTGTGCTCGTCTTAAGATGCGACCACTCCAGTCTGCGACGCTCCACAGGCCGAAGATGTCGGGTTTTTGGAAGGACGGCATTTGAACCCCAAGATGCACAGAACTCAGGAAGAAGCCAGGCTTTGTTTCAGAAGGGCGTGGCACTTGACAGGAAACCAGAAGGGGCAGCACTGAGGGACTTCTACGAAGTGAGACAGGAGGAATGGAGTCCCTCAGAGGGGGAGGGGGGGGGATCTGGTTTAGTCGAGAAGGTCTCAGGGTACATCCCAGGCTTCCAGAAGTAAAGGAGCAGGAGGAGGTTGAGAAAGCAGAGCTGGAGCAGACAGAGCAGAGTCAGGAGAGCTGACCAATGACTGACGTTCTGGCAGAGAGGTGGTGGTGAGCTGAACACAGGAGTCAGGCATGAGGTTGATTGGTTGATGAGGAGCAGGATCCCTATGCAAAAACCAGCAGCTGCCAAACAGGTCAACCCCCCCCCCCCCCCTTATGACACAGGTGCATGCAGCTAGAACTTCAGTGAGAAAAAGTCTCTTTAGGATTTTTATATTTTTCATTTTCCCTAAATATGTGAATTCAGACTTCTTGTTCACACTTTACCAGGAAAATCAAAGTGGATGGAGGACTTCTCCACAAAACAAACCTAAAATGAATTCCACTGCGAGGCGGTGACACTGCTTGGAGGTGTGTGGCGAGAGGCAGATGAGTTGTAAACCTTTGGAATAAATAAAGCCCCATCATCTCTCCGCTGTCAAATCCATACTGGAGGCTCTGGGGAACTACATCATCTCCTTAATTGAAATTTCTCTTGCATGAAAGCTGCACACACAGACACACACACACACACACACACAACCCAGATCACACCTCGTTTCTTTACAGAAACAGTCAAGCAGTAAATTGATGGAATAATCCAGACTTTTATTCAATGTTCTTTATCCTGCTAAACTGCGTCTCAATTTTGCAAAATAAAATAATGAAGCCACTAAAGATTTTTGACGGATCATGTATTTGTTAAAAAATAAGTGAGTGAGTTTAGCATTAGATCCCTGAATGGCACCAGTTAGTTTTTCCTGCCCTAAATAAAATAAAATGTGACCACTTTTCTCTGTGGATTCCAGAAAATCTATTTTCTTGGTTATACTGCTTTTCACTGCAATCTCCTTAAAAAAATAAAATAAAAAAAACACTTTATTGTCTGTAAAAGTGTTGCCCTCCGAACACAAAAGAGCTGTAACTTCATCCGAAAACGCTTCCCTTCTGCATCCTCCCTTTTTTTTTTAATACTTTCTACTTTTTACACATTATCTGACTGTGCTTTGTTGATCTCTGAATACACAGCATCCATAAAAGGAGTTGATGGAAAAGAAAACTGCAGCTTTGAGAATGTAGACCCATGAGTGGATGAGAGAAAAATATGATTGCATCCTGTTTCCATATTTGATGAGTCATCTGACTGTTATTATGCAGAGGGGACTTGCCAGGACCAAAGCATTGATCCACAATTCAATTTTCCTTTCTTGTTTGATTCATAGAATTTTCTCTTCTTGAAGAAATGTCATCGAGAAACTGAATTTAAAGGTTTTCAAAACAAGAAATCCTGATTTTATTCAGTAAAAAGAGCCACAAAAAAAACTGCCAGACTGAAGAATATAAGCAGAGCAGCTTTAAGGGTTATAAAAAATGTATTTCATCAAAACATAAAGTTTGAGTTTCTTATCAAAAATATGTTTCAAAACAGGTAGGCAGCAGTTAGCTAGCCTGAAATTTGTTCTGCAAATGTTTATGCATCTTTTCCCAAAACCTTTTAACGCTGATTCACTAACCTTTGATGCCCTCACCTTAAATCCCAAACTTAACGGAAACCAGGAAGTTCCAAAACGTTCTTAGTTCTTCCCAAAAAACACTGGTCAGTGTTAGACGCAGGGGGTCAGGATCAGCTTAAAAATAACGAAAAAAAGAGATGAACTCAAAAAAAGACAGATTCAAATATGAAAAAAGAGAAATGTAAAAGTGGGTTCAAACCTGAAGTTATACCTTGTAAACTTGAAGGAAATTTTAAATTAAAAATTGCAAATTTGATAAAAATTTGTTTTACTTTGGCAATAAACAGAATAAAAAAAAATACAAAGTGGAAATTTAAACTTGAATTTACACCGAATGTAAAAAAATAAAGTGAATTTGTGACAGCTGCTGTTTTGTGTTTTACATTTTTGCTTTCTTGTTCCTCTCGTCTGTGTTCACTTTCAGTCCTCAGTTTACAGCTTTTATTTGGATTTTTTGGATTATGGAATCTATGTAAATTTTGCAGCTGGATAGTTGGTTAAGTGCAGGACTGTCACGCAGGAAATCAGGGTTCGAATCCCACGGGGAGCAATGAGCTTCATCCAGTATGGGCCCTTGGTCAAGGCCCTCTGCACTACTGCCTAACTATGTAGCCACAGGGGGCCCCCAAATGTAGGTCTCCCAGCCTGGATTAAATACAGACGAAAGGCATCCGGTGTAATTTACTGTCCGAAATAGTGCCAAACTGTGCGAAATACTGAAAGCTGATTCGCTGTGGTGACACCTGAAGGGATGTGTTGATCCTAATTTTACATGGGGGCGGGGCTTTGAGCCCATTGGCCACCAGAGCATGACTGACATTGGGTGAAGAGGTTATTGTTATGTCATTTCCTCTCCAGAATAGTGTCTGTTGTTAGCGCCGCCTGTGTCATCCCTTCTCTAATGTTTGGGAGGACATTATCACTTCTCTACGCCACATCACAAAAACATCAATAAGAAATTTTACAGCAAATATGAAAATTAAAGAACCGTCTCTATATTTTCATCATTTGAAAACATCTGCTTCCTAATTTTTTGACCAGAAAAAAGTGTCACATAGATCAACATAAGAAATGTGATTTAAAGAAAACAACTAAACCAAGTGAAAAATATTTGCCCACACTTCTGCTAAAGCTTTTCAGCCTTTTTTTCCCACACAGACGCCGTTCTCCTCGCCTGCCCACGCTCACGCCTCCACCTGCTCTCCAAGCCAACTCGCTCTGCATTTTCCACAGTGCTTTGTCTTTGTATTTTTTCCACCTCAGGCAGTCACACTGGGAGTTATCAGCTTGTGTGGCTTCTAAAAAAAAGAAAATAGTTTTTGTCAGAGTAATGTTAAAGAAAGAAATTAAAATTTGAACAAACTGGTGACGATTGATGCAATCCTGTTAGATTTGAGGGAATCAAAAATGTCCAGTTTCAAAAGGTCCTTAATGGTTTTAAGATGTTTTTTGAGCTTTTATTTGTTTGAACATGCTGTTTATTCAGCAGAAATGTGCAAAATTTCTAAAATATCCAAAGTGTGGGTTGAATTTGTGAACAAACTCTGATTCAGAAAGAGTCAATAAGATCCATCTTTTTGATGTTTTTGATTTGTTTTAGCTCCTCTGTGACTTCCAACATCAGTCGGAGGAAAGATTTCCAATAGAAACAGTCAGACATTTGTACATTTGCCAGCTGTACTCTAAATATTTGAGTCCACCCTAACGTGTTAACTGCAGGTCTGAAGTAAAACAATAAGAAATACATCAATTAGGATGTTTTCTGCCTGCTTCGTGCTTGGTATGGACACTTTTAAAGCAGTTTTGTATGCAGCTAAAGAGGAGGAATGGGTAGTTTTTGATGGTTAAACTATTTCCATGTCATTTTGTTTTGCTGCTTTGGAACAGAGTGAAGACAGTAGATGGCTCTGCTCGCTAGATCTGACCTCAAATACACTCCAAAACCTTTAAAATGCTTTTTTATTTACATTTCCTTGATCTTGGAGGGCAGTCAAAGGGTTTGATCAGGTTTGCTGTGATGGAAGATTTCTGGATATGTGTCCTCCAATCTAATGGCGTCTTTGAGGGTTCATGCCTTTTCAGAATTAGGAAGTTCAGCGGTTAAGAACTCACTGCCACATCGCCATTAATCAGAACCAAATACAAGAGTTAATAAATAACCACCAGATAAGAAAAAAAACTCTGAGACATCACAACTCGTCACAACTCCTTCTTTCTTCTCTTCACACCAGCAGAAGTTCAGAAAGTGAAGGTGAACTGAATAAAAATGAAGTCCACTGGTGAAATATTAACGATGAGGGAGTTTAAAAGTGCTGACTAAGCACATTTTTCAGAAACGCCCTGTGCTCTTCTCATCTGAACTGATCAGACCCTCAGCTGCGTGTTGCATCAACAGGGATGTTTTATAGGATTTTATATCAAACCTAAAACCAGAAAAATAAAAGATCCTACAGCCTCCTATGGTTCTGCACCTTTCAGTGCAAGGCTGAGTGTGTCTGCAGCATTAAAGTGAGTTCTCTGGTCTCACATGATAAATTTGGTTCACTAAAACTTCACTCTTCTACCTTTTAAGGTCAACTAAGGTGTGGTCGATCATTTTTGGAAATCAGCATTGACTCAAATTAAACTATATTACCAAAGGTATTGGCTCACCCATGATCACCCATGTATTGGCTCACCTAATCACTTGGTCTGGCCACAGGTGTCTAAAATCAAGCCCTCAGGCATGCAGACTTTTTTTTACAAACATTTGTGAAAGAATGGGCCGCTGTCAGTGAATTCCAGCGTGGAACTGTCATAGGACGCCACCTGTGCAACAAACCGAGTCGTGACATTTCCATGCTCCTAAATATCCCACAGTCAACTGTCAGCTCCATCAGAACAAAGCATTTTATGAATTAGTAAAAGGATAAAAACTGAATGCTCAGATTGCAGAAACTTTTTGCTTAAACAAAAATGTGTCATCAAAAAATAACTACATTTGTTGAATTATCGTGCATTCTTATGGTTGTGAATGTCATTTTAGTTATTTGGTTCTTTGATTTATACTGACAAGTATTTAAAAAGTATTTTTTATAGTTTTTCTATTTAAATAACAACCTTTGTTTGAGCTTGTTTCCCTGTGAGTGATGTGTTCTTCTCTGTGTAGATCGTTCTTCTGGAACACAGCGAGCTTCTGCTGAGGGTGATGCTGGCCTGTGGATGACGATGGCTGATGACCTCTACAGCAGCACCTTCTCCGTTTCCGAGTCCGACCTCTCCTCCTCCTCTTCATCCTCGGCGACCGCTCCTTTTCTCACGGTTGAGCAGAGGGCGGCTTTCGTCTTCGTCCTCATCCTCTTCATTTTCCTGGGCCTTCTGATCGTTCGCTGCTTCCGGATCCTTCTGGACCCGTATCGCAGCATGCCGTCCTCTACCTGGACGGACTACATGGAGAAGGACACCTTCGATTACCGGATTTCCTGACAGGCAGCTTGAGAGGCAGCAACCCTAACTTATGAACTGTTAAACTGAGGCAACTATCACACAGATAAACTTAAGCAAAAAGCACAAGTGCACGTTTCCTTCTCCACTTTCCACTTTTCATTTATTCTAAAACATGTTTTCTTCTAAACCCACTTAAAATTTTGGTTTGTGACTCCAAATATAACACTTAGAGCAACCGTTTTGTCATTTGTACAAGAAGTTAATATTTGTTTTAGCATTTACTGCAAAATATCAAATTAATTTCACATGTTAAAAGTTGCCACGATTGACTTTTCTGCACTTTCCCGGAGCTGCTGATGCATCTCATGGGGTTCATCAGTAACCATGGAAATGGCTATGTACTGTTCAGTTCGCAAGTTGACAGATGGACCCAAAGTAATTTTCCTTTATGGTCAAACTTTAGCTTTATTTATTAACTTTTTTTGTTTTTTTTTTTCAATCACTGTCAGCTTAGTTTTGCCTTTTTGGTCAGGTGATGACTATGGTTTCAGATCAGTCGGAAACCACTGACTGTATATGAGAACTGGACTAAGTGACTCCAAATATGAAGTACCCGCTGGTTTCTAGAAGCCAAACTCCCATAGACTTCTATAGAGAAATAAACTGCTGTTACTCAGTCAAGGACCTGTCGTCTGACTCCAACATGGCAACATCCATAATGCGGCAACTAAGGCAACTGAATTGACTTCATTGTTTGAACTGTAAGTAAACAGTTTTCTCTGGTCGATGTGATACTCACTCGGTCCAGTTCTCAGATACAGTCAATGCCTGAAACCAACCAGAGAGGGTCACACGACCAACATGCCTCATTCATCTCCCGCACACCATTACACACTGTAGGATGTTGACACAAAAAGGAAACGTGCACTTTGTGTGTGTGTTGCTTTACGTCTGATAGAAGTCTCAGTCTGCCCGGCAGGCAGCACATCTGAGCAAAACAGCAACTGAAACCCCATCTTACTCAATCCACGTTAAAATAAACTAACTTTTTGAAATGTATTGCTAAAAATTGGTCTCTTTGCCCAGATTCCCATAGAGCCAAAATTGGGGGAATCGTTTGCCTGAACACGTGCGGCATTAGCAGAGTGATTAAACACCAGTAAGCAGTTGCATTTTTTGCTCAGACCTCGTGAAGGTTGAAGAAATCCCTCTGCTCTGCAGCTCTCTGACAGCAGCACTGCAGGAATCTGCAGCAGTGCAGCCAGAACATGAAGAGAATGTAAGAGCGTGAGAGGCGGGCAGGGATTTCGTCATGCGCCTGTCGGGCAGCACGTTAGGGTTGCTGTCTCTCATGGGAGGACAAACTTGTTCTGTTTTTTTGTACCATGTGTTGCCGTTTTTCTAAAAACAAACAGACTGTAAGAACTTCCGAAACAACTTTGTGAAACTTGATGTTGACACGCAGTGCTATTTATGAAGAGTACTGGGAGGTGGAGGTAGCACGAGGAGGCCCAGAAGAGGTGGAGGCAGGAGGACAGAAGGAACACGGCTGTGCTGAATTGGTTGGACTGCAGAGACGAGACGGTTTCCAGCGCCTTTTCGTTGTCCTGTCAGCCTGTCCGTTGCTTAGTAACTGGTGTTTTCAGTGCCAGCTGAGATCTGGAGCCAAAAAAAAAACAGCTCTAAAGGAACAGAAACACAAACTAAATGAAGACAAAAAATACTCCAAGTGAGCTCCACAGCATCTGTCAACCAGTTTGGCACAAAACCAGCCATCCCCTGCAACCTCAACTCCCATCGGTTTTCTGAACAGAAGTCAACAGGTGAGTCTTTTTTCAGATTCTGTCTCAAAAGAATGCGAATAAATGCTCAAAGCCAAGTATCTCTGGCCAAAAACCCCCCTCATAAAGTATATTTCCCTTTTGGGTGTGGTCTTACTCTTCTGTTATTGTATCAATCGTGTGGTCCAA
This sequence comes from Oryzias curvinotus, assembly GCA_023969325.1. Lineage (NCBI taxonomy): Eukaryota > Metazoa > Chordata > Actinopteri > Beloniformes > Adrianichthyidae > Oryzias > Oryzias curvinotus. The sequence continues at coordinate 8,562,492 of CM043716.1, read as the reverse complement.
ATTAGATAAAAATAAACAGGGATCTTAGTAAGCCACAGTTGTTTCCTTAAAGAAAGTTATAGCACCAACCAGATTAGAAAGGTTGCAGATACAACAGCGAAACCCCCACATTACACAGAAAAAGTAGGGATGCAAGTAGAATGGTAAGACCACTGACTAGGACAACATTGCTTTCCAATTACCAATAAAGCCTCAGTCACGAGCACCTGCAAAATATTTTGAGCTTTTGGATTCTCCGGGCCCGTAGAGGGTCAAAGAGAGAAGTGGCCGCATCCAAAGAGTAGAGCAGGTGTGTCTGCCAGTTCCCTTGAGGCTCAGGTATGTGTATTGAGCTATGGTATGTGTATTGTGAAGTATGCGTAAGGCTAACCACTTAGTCAGAACCGGGAAATCTGTACAGGGCACGTAGGTGGTCCGCGCAAAATTTTAAGATTGTAGACAACACGGTGAGCCCATAGAGCAAAAATGTGGATGCACATGTTGGTCTACAGGCATGCTGCGGGGGTCAGGTTGTGATGAACACTTATATAGCTCGCAAGGGTAAGTAAGGGGGAAGTTAGTGAAACACAGGCATATTGTAAATGTTTTTTCTTTTTTTTAACCACCCAAAACCAAGACTATTCATGTGTGCTCTCTGTGCTTGTAGCCTGATTGCTAGAAATTAGATCTGAGTAGTTTGTGTGGACATCCTCCCAGCATCCTATGGACACTTATGTGTCACCTGCACACCTAGTGCATGCAGCCTTTGTGTGCAGTCCTTAGGGACTCAGTACTCACATTTTAGTAATGATTAGAGTAAGGCGTAAGGGAACCATTTGACAGAATCCCCTGTACTTCATAACAAACACTTCAAGATACACTTACTACACACATGTACATTCCATTTTCATGATCTCCCTTAAGGTGATCATCAGAGAACTGCACTCCCCTTAAGATGCAGCAGATCTCCTCTCAGACCCTGAGCACCCGTATGGGTTAACCTGCCATACAGGTGCATGGAAGGAGCGGCCACATCTTTCGAGGAGTGCAGATGTGTCTTAGGGTGTTTTCATACTGGAAAAGTCCATTGGTCTAGACCAAGTCCACTTAATTTGCTCCAGGTTGAGTCCTGAATCTTGAGTTTGCTCTGCATTCAGACTGACTTCACCCGGACATTTATGTTTCATCCCAAAGCTTGTACACAAAACCATGACTGAAGATCTCTGTGCATTGGCCAGGAATTACAAGGGTGGGGGAAAGCAATGAGAGAAAGAATAATGGGATTCCTATACTTTGCAATCCTTGTCGGGATACCTCACTTCATCCGACTATATATCTCACAAGGTAGGGCTTTTGTGACTTAAGGCTTCAGGAAATGGTTACATCGCCTCTGTCATGTCTGCGTTCCACATCCAGCCCTCTGCAGCTTTACGCAGGAGTGCTATTTCCAGTCTGTTTTGGGGCAAAAATCCAGGGAACCGGAAAAAGGTTTCAAGGTAAAACCCTCCGTTGTTCTTTCAAAATAAAACTTAATAAGACCTAATTTCAAATTTACAGTGACGTGCTCACACAAAAACACACGTTAACACCACCATGGGCGACAAAAGTTTAATTGAATTAATTAAAAAACATAACATCATAAATGGCACAAAACATGTATTTTACAAGGACTCAGTTAAGAAGGAAAGGGCATAGAGTTTGATCCTTTAAGTGTTGGGTGAGCAAAGAGAGCGAGACGAACGTCTTGAGATTTAAATTTAAAAAAAATCATATCTACAAAAGTTTCAGTTTGGAAGGCAAAACAAACAAGCTTTTCTATTAGCTTCATGGGACTCTAAAGGGTATAAATATTCTAAAGTGCACGTTCACGGAGAAACTGCGGTGATGCCTTCTTTTGTTTTGTGTGTTCTCTCTTGTAGCGGCCCACCCTTGGGTGGCCTGTAGGGATTCTGCTGTAATGGCCCTTCTCGTTGTTGGAGGTCTCCTGTCAAACTGCTGAGCTGAACGCCTTTTGGAGCAGAAAAACAGTTTGAAGTCAGAGTAAAAACATCTGAAGGAAATGAAAAGCTGCTTCCCTTTGAGCTTTCTCCTGACGGGAGATTGGAACGCATTAACATGGTTAACTGTCTTCACTGACGAAGACACCGGAAGCAAAAAGAAAAGAATGGCTGATTTATTTCCAAGGAGCAGATTGCCTTTTTTTGTTGTGTGCAGCAGTTTTTGAAAATATGCCAAGGGTTTTGAGTTTTGTTTGTATGTGTGCACGATTGAAGGAGGGTTTTTCCACGGAAAACTAAAGCCCACCATCTCTGCAACCTTCAATAGGACTTTTTTTTTTTTTTTTTTGCTACTCCTGGTGGTCCACATGGCAGCGACCCTCGCTGTAGGCAAGGTGACCAAATCTCTGGCTCAAGGGGAACATTATCAGAAATGGAGAAAATAACTTTTTTTCCCTTAAAGCAAAAACAGCCCAACACCTCTTCAAAGCATCAGAATTCAATGGGATCAAGCTTAAAAAGACAACCTGAATTTCTATGGAAAGGAGTTTGGGATTTTTCTTTTTTATTGAAGGAGTACAATTATCTTTATTTTTCATATTTATCTTACTTTGTCTTTTTTTTTTTAGATCTAAATGGTCAGAGAACAAATTCAAGACTAATTTATTTATTTATGTCTAAACATTTAATTTCAAGTCAGTGTTTTTCCTGACTGCAGTTGTTTTAGATATCGTTTACATCTTGACAGTTTTCATTTAGGATTGAGCACCTACACTTCAAAAATCAACCTTCGAAAAATAAGCAAAGAATTCTTAAAAATTCTTTAAATAAACTTAAAAAAAAACTTCAAATGGGGTAATAAAAAAGGTCTCACTGAGAATTATTGTTTTAAGAAAAAAAAATTCTATTCACGAAGACATCTTAAACTAAATTTTCTTTAATTTTGCAATTGAATTATTTTTTCTTGCAAGGCAGAGAAAAGGACTAATTTTTTTAAAAAAGAAGGTATTTTTTACTTTCTTAAGATTCTGTTTTTGCAGTGAGCTCTGTTTTTTTCAACAATTATTTATTTTTTCTTGTGTTCTATAAATCAACACACTGTGATATATTTACATTATTTTGGGGCAAAACGAGGCATGAATGAATCAAGAGGCAGTATTCTACCAAACTTTGCCTCAAAAGCTGCCATCATTTTCCTTAATATTATTTTTATTTGCTTATCTGTTCCGGCAGGACTAACTTGTACATGTAAACTAAAAACAAGTTTCTTTAGCAGTACATTGTGCAGAAGATGTTTCTTTTTCTCTTTCTTTGTTCAGTCCGTCATGGCCTTCCCACAGGTGTTACCTTTGGAGCTCTAATGGACAACTGCATTTTGTGTTCTATCACCACAGCTTAAGGTGACATATGCAAAGTCTAGCTGTCAACAAAGAAGGACCGAAATTTTGTCAAGAATCCAGTTATTTTTGCGTTTTTGCATGAAAAACTATTGTCGTGTGATTTCAGTTTAGTCACAAAAAAGCCGAAATCTGGTTTTCATTTAAAAATCCCTTTTCTAACAGCAGCATTTCTTTGTTTTATAGTTTTAGAGAACATTATCAGTAGTAAAACTCTTCATAATTTAGTTTATTTTATATTAGAGGTAGATTTATTTTCTGGATGGCGATCATAAATCCCTTTGTTGTGTTTTTTAAGCGTAAAATGTTAAGCAAACAATTAAACACCACAAGTGATCTAATTGCATTGCTCATTTGGCAAAAATTAAACCAAATCAAAAGTCTGTGCAGGAATAGATAATGCATAAATTAACTTTTAAACAGATTTATATCAAGCCAAATGCTGCTAACTAATATCTTCATTATCTGCATATTCATTAAGACAAATGCACTGGCAGTTTTCTAGGCAGGAAAACTGTTTACCAGTGAACATTAAAGTATTTACAAGCATCTGTCTGAAAGCTTTGCCATAAATGGATCGAATAAATAAAGGAAGGGTTTCTTGATGACCAATAAATCCACGCTTCAATGGTTGGAGGGAGACGTTTCATTGGCCCTCAAACAAGTAAAAACAATAAGGAGGTGCTTTAGGAGAAAAATGCAAAAACAAAGGTATCCATAAAAATCATTGAGCTGAAATGAATGAAGTCCTGCTTTGATGCAAAAGACTCATCATAAAAGAAAAGCACTCACTTACGTTTTTGCTGCTGAGGATGCAGCAACATGTTTTGGGCTGAGATTTTGTTGGAAAACCAATTTTCAAGACTTTGCAAAAGGCAGATAATAATTTATTGATTTTATTATGTAATATATTTTCTGTCCGGACTTCACCTAAGATAGGGGTCTGCAACCTTTAAGACTAAGAGCCATTTGGTCCAGTTTCTTACTGACTAAAACCCAGCAAAAGCCACAATTTCTAACTTCTAATGTTAAAAAAATAAATAAATAAAAAACTTTCTTCATGTTTTCTGACCATTAAGCCATGCACTTTTTCAGTATTAGAATATAACCAACACTTTTCTTTACCATATTTTGGAGTATAAGCCACGTCCTTTTGGATTGTTTGGCCACGGGTGCAACCTATGCTCAAGTGCAACTTATACGCACTTTTTTTTAATGAACAGCCTCGTGTTTTTCTTCCTAATAACCACTAGAAGCCACTGTAGGTAATGTGTATTAGTATTTGTTATGGACTGCAACGCAGAAGAAGCAGCGCCGGCCTCGGTAGAGTTGTTCAAAAGTGACACATACAATAAGGAAGTGATATAAAGAGTTTAATTGACTCGTTAGCATGTTCTTTATATGAATAATCTGAATACTTGTTCATACATTTTTTCAATTTCTTCTATATTTCATAAAGCTAAATATGGTTATTAGTGTTATTCATTTTGTTAATATGATTTGATTTCCCGTATTCTGTTATATCAAATTTCTCCCAAAAGTGCATCTTATGTATGATTTATTTCTTCTTTATTATGTATTTTATGCTTCTGCGACCTATGTGAGGTATTTGTCCAAAAAATTTGTTATTTAACAACTTTTTACTTTTAACAAAAGCACATACAAGTTCCTTTTAAAATAAAATACATTTAAATAAGATCCTCCAGTTTTATCTATACATGTAGATTCAATTATATACTTTCAGGATTTTGTCTTTGAACAACAACTATATACTATTGTGCGACAGCAGATCAGAAAATATGCTTTAAGATTGTTCTAAAGATAAACCACCACAACTGTATTAAGTTAAAACAAATCAACCAAAACTATGAAACCATTATTTATGTAAATTATTTGCTTTTTTTGGAGAGATAAAAGAGCCACATATGGCTCAGGAGGTTGCAGACCCCTAACCTAAGCAAGGTGTTATCAAGATCCTCCTTTTTTTAAATTTTCTTTAAGAAAAAACATGATGCATTTGTTTTTCTTACACTGCAGTGCATGCTCATTATTCCTCAAATTAGGTTGGACACAAAAGCAAATGCACTGCCTCCGTTTTCACATGCATGCCTTCCCAGCAGAAACAAACACACACAATGAAACCACACACTCCTATCACAGTAACACAACACCTGCACACAAACGAATGCTGGCTGTCAAACACTTTTAGCGTCTCACTGCCAAACCAAACCGTTTCCTCCGTCCTACCCCTCTCGTTCCATATCCTGCCTCTCTGCCGAGCCCACCTCCCTTTTCCCTGCACTCTGATGGTTTTTAATCTCCTTTTTGCTTTACTACCCTGACAGGTGAAATGAATTTGTGTTGCTAACACCAATAAAGAAGTAAAGCGGCGCTAAAGGAAAGGAAAAAAAAGTTCCTTCTTGGACGTCTTTTGGTCTTATCTCCTCTCCCCCCCTCACACTCGTCTCTCCCTGAAAGAGCTAAAACTCTTATTACTCAGCTGTCAACTGCAGGTGGATGAGATGACCATTGTGAGGGCTTTTATTGAAGAAGCTGTAATGTGCTTAAAGACTGCCGACAGCTTGGTTATATTTGTTTTTACGCCAGACTGACTTGAAAAGTGTAGCTAAGCCTCACCGCGGGTACAGCTTTACCTGCTCCTGTGGTTGGATTACCAAACTTATCTATGTTTAAATTGAAATTCTGTTTCTTTGAAAACTTGTTTTTGTTGGACAACTTAGAAATTAATGAATCTGTGTTGTAGGGAAACAACCATATGTTTATGCATTGTTTTTTTTTCCTTTTTTGAGTAGTTTTGTTTTGAGAAACTTAGTTCATCAGTTTGCAGACATAGTTACAAGAAGAAATCTGTGTTACTTCATTAGTTCTCTCTCTTCTCTTGTTAATGTGAATCATGTTTCCATTCCAACTTTTTTTTACTTGTTTTTTTACTTTTACAAAAATTAAAACCTTTTTTATCCAAGGGCAAAAATCTATTAATCTATCAAACCGAATATTAAGGGTATTACCTTAATAGTAAGGGTATTAACTTTATAAATATGGAAACCTCCTGATGTTTGCAACTAATTTAAAAAATTTTGCTAACTGGTCTTTTGATGAAGATGATACCGTTCATTTTTAGCTAAAATAAAAAGAGTTACTTTTTAGGACAGTTTCTGCAGAGCAGCAGTAGTTGATCAGAAATTCACCTATAAGTCATGGTCGGGACTGTTGTTACAGAGCAATCCCATCCCTCTTCCCCTTCCTGTTGCTGAGAGCTGGGAGCAGGGAGCTTGTGGCTCAACCAGCATAATATATACGTCCCAAATATGACATTATTTGACTGAATTTCTTCAGCTCCAATACTCAAAAATGCCATTTTTAGCTTAATTTTGTTAATTATGTCCTCCATCATGAGAAAAAAGCCACAAGAAAATGATAAAAACACCATTTTTATGGGAATGGGTCTTCTCTTTATATTCTCTGGTTAACACATTTTAATTATGTGCAAAGTATCCAACTACTACTTTAAAACGGGTTCAAGTCTGTTCAGATTATTTAAGTGTTAATACATATCCTTTATTAGCAAACTCTAATTTGTGATAAAGATGTTAAAAATAGATTTACTTTGGGGGATTTTTATATAGATAAAAACTGAAAATGAAAGCAAACAGATTAATTTAAGCTTTTCTGACAGTCTTAAAAATATAATAGTCATCTTTGTTTTCTATTTAACGTTTATTTAAGACTGACAGAAGCACAAACAGCACAAAAAAAACTTTTTTTTTAAAGAACATAAACGATTTAGAGCAAAAACATTCTGTAGCAAAAAGACAAAAATTGACAGGAAGAGCATTTTAAATATACAAACATTTCCAGAAGAATGAAAAATATACAAGCATTTTTAAAAGTTTAATTAAATAAGGTTGAACCAAAGATTCTTTACAAGTTAAATATCATATATACATATTTTTAAGTTTTATAAGACACAAATAAAAAATAATTTTTATTTTAATTTTTTTTATTCTTTACAAGTTAAATATCATATATACATATTTTTAAGTTTTATAAGACACAAATAAAAAATAATAATACCCAATTTGATAGTGAATTAATTTAAATGGTAAAGGGATAATCAAGAAAGTTTTATTTATTTATTGATTTTTCCCAGATAATATGCTACATTTTTTCAGTAGAGGTTTCAGGCTCTTTCATTTTAGCCATCTGCTTATTCCTCCTCCACTCTTCCTCATCCCATCTTCCTCCCACATCCTCTCCTTACATCCTTCTTTAAACGCTTCTGCTCCTTTCCCTCCTTGCCTTACACAAATCTGTTTACATAGGATTAGTGAGTGAAGCAGCACTCTGGCTGCTAGTTCTACCCTTTAAGGGAGTCAGGACTGGATTTCTGTCTCCAGTGAGTGTTTGTTTCTGTGACAAATTTCTTTTTTCTAGAAAGTTTGGTGCAGACAAAAGCTTCACAAATGAACTCTGCCTTTAAAGCAGCTGATTGTTGCTATTCTCACAGTACCTGACGGCAAAAATCCACCTAGAGGTATCTTTGTATGTGCAATGCAGTTCAGACGGACAAAAAGACAATTAGGGGTGCAGATAAAATGGAATCAACTGTTGAGAAATGTGGTAAAAAAAAGAAAGAAAACAAAACTAGCAAACATAAAAAAGTGAAACGTAAACGCTGCATATATCTGTCAAAAGAAATGTCAATTTTGTGAGTTTACCAGGTACTTTAAGGGTTCTTTTTTTCTTTAAGTGCCTTGCGGTGTTTAAAATGTATCTGCCTTGAAAACTGTAAAGTCTTTTGATTTTTTCTTACATTTTATTTTATGTATATAGTTTTTTTGGGGGTGATGTGTCCATAAAATGTGTCACACAATCTTAAACAATGTAATATTAGCCTAGTGTTTTCAAGCTTTGTAAAAATGATGTCTCTGCTAGAAGTTATCTAACCTTAATGGTGATATTATTTTCAGGCCGAACATGTAAATCCTTTTTTTGTTTTTGTTTTTTGAGGGAGATTTTGATGAAAACATGTTTTTGGTTTAATTATTTGCATTATTTAACGAAAAGCTAAAGATAAATGGATTTACAAAAGTTGCTATACTTAGGTAAAATTAGAGTAAAGAAACTAAAGAAAACAAAACAACTAAGGATTTTTAAATCTCAAATGTTACCGTTAAGTTTACACTTAGATTTACAGCATCAAGGTGATTGCTTAGTACACTTTTGGAAATCAAACCTGCGAAAGGAAATGAGTTTTGTGTAACTTCTTTTATGTTTTGTAATTTGGCAAAAGATGGTGGCTTCTTTACCTGCAGTTCCTAGTATAATTAGAAAAAAAAGTGTACAATGCTGTGCTCTGTCAGCTGTATTTTCTAACAGATCAATTTAATTTTACAATACAAGTGGTGTGCAAAATTTGTGATCAGTGTGTGCACACTGCTCTGTGAAGTGGCTGGAAGTGGTTGCATTAAACTTTAACTATGGATATGCTCTCTGCCTTCTGTTTTAACTCCTTTATGAGGCTCCGCTCTTGTTTTGTAAAAAAAAAAAAAAAAAAAAAAAATTAATAAAGCTTCCCGTTGGACTAATACTGATGTCATTGTGATGTCATTTTTTTAGGACCTGTTTACATTTTGAGTCTTCTTTTGGTTTTGGCAGCAGAAATTCAGTGACATTAAAGTTTACATTTAATTGGAATTCTCTTTTTTTATTTTTTTTAACTATCTGTGGATTTTAGATTTTTCCTCTCTCTTTTTTTTAATATATATTTTTGCTAAAGCCTCCCATAACTATATTTACCCATTTTAAGTTGTTTTGGTTTAAAAGACTACAATTTATTTCAGATTTCCCATTTCATCTTTTGATCTATTTTCAAAGCGTTCCCAGTCTTTTAATTATTACCATTTTTAGCCAAAATTAAGAAAGAAAAAAAACATCTAATTTTCTTGGACATAGTTTCTACAGAGCAACAGGAGTTCCTTAGAAATTTACCACTAAGTTATTTATGGCTGGGACTGTTGGCATGGAGCAACTCGACCCCCTTCCCACCACCCACAACTGAGAGCTCTCCAGTTGGCTTACAGCTCCTTACACCCGAATTTAATATTACATAGTGCAACAAAAGAAGCGAGCAATATTGGAGCTATCCAGCCGTACAGTTTTGAGCCAGAAATGAGCTCAGACGAGGAAACTGAAGACATACATGGATCTATTTATCAGCAAGTAGATTTATCAGAATGGTGCAGAACAGGGTGCTTGTGGCCGGCCCAGCGTATTTTCTACATCCCATACGATCTTTTTCAAACAGTATTTTTTTTGTCTGCTCCTGACGCATGATGATTTGAATGAAGAGCTATTCAGAAAATGACCACAATCTTTTTATTGTCATTTTTATATATTTGTTTTATTTCGGTGTAAAGCACTTTGTGTTATGTTTCATATGAAAAGTGCTATATAAAAAGGATTGACTTGAGTTGATTCAAAGGACAAAGGTGAGTCCATATTACGCTGTCAGTCATATAGCGAAAGAAAGAAGATCTGAACTTGCATAAAAAGTATGTTATTTTGCCTGCAATTTTTTACACTAATATTAAGCTTCAACTATAAGCCAAATTGCCTTTTAATAGCCTAAACACTAAAAGGCACAACATTTTTGTGATGGCATTTAGCCAAAACAAGGCTTTTTGGTGCTTTTCAAAACAGTTTTGTCAACAAATAATGTGTTTTCAAGTTGAAGTCCTCAGTATAGATGTCCTCACTTCATGATGTCTTTAGAGCATTGCGGTCCCCACAATGCTACATATGCAAACACACACATAGCTATTTATAATCTAATTTGAAATAATGCATATTTACTGAACTTTTTTAAGATTTGTTATCAAGCCTTGGGCTAAGTGACCACCAGCACTGCTAAGCTAGCATTCCTGCCAAGAGCTTCCACCTACGTCTTTATTATTGGCCCCATGTTGTAATTTGTTATCCACCCATCAACCATCTGTTGGGCTGCACCTAAGGATTCACACACACACACACGCACACACCCAGATATTATTTTATTCCCCTATATGATCAGCTATATAAAGGTAATGTTAAACAGACTCATTTTATTTATCTAATTTTGTTTCAATCAATCAATGAGGCTTTATTTTTTTAAAACCCATTTTCATACATCACAGCTCAAAGGACTTTACCATTAACAAAACAGGCAGGCAACAAAACACAAAATAAGAGGAAAAATGAAAACCATCCAACCCCCCTCCATTAACATAGACACCCCATGAGACACCCCCCACACACACACGCACACAATAAAAATTAAATAGATATGGATTTTGGCTGTTGAATGACATTACAAAAAAAGTTGTTTCGTATTAAAAAAATTACAGGCAAAATAATAATTTCTTTAGAAGTGCAGAATAGAGCTCCATTCATCTCAAAGAATTGTTTTAGTCACTTTTAAAAGATGTCCCTTATTTGGAAATTTTCTTCATTTACAACCACTTCTCTCCAAGCTTATTAAATGTCATATGCTATAAGAGATTATACATGTCTGTACATCTCTGCTGTTTCAGAACCATCCTCTTCCATGGATCTTATAATCCACCCTGGAGAAGATTAAGTTCGCATCCACTCGTTGGTATGTTAATACATCACAGTTGGAAGCGGAGTAGCACTTTGACACTAAGGACCCAAAGCTGAATTTGAAATGAGTTCATTAAGACACTTATTTTTCCTTACAGTATACCGTCATTTTGATGTTGTAACCCCAAGAAGTCGGTTCTTGCACTGATTTAGTATACAGTGTGAATGTTAATTACAATCCTTTAATCCACAGAGCCTGGAAGAGCTGAGCTCGACAGGAGTCGGTCCATGAACGGATCCTTAAAGTTGAGTGATAGGTGAGGAGGGAGAGGCGGGGTTGGTCTGCTTACAGAGTCAGAGAAATTTTACACTCTAATCAGATCAGTTGAAAAAATACAAACCAAAGTTCATTTTTTAAGGAGGCATTTTGTCTCTGGAAAAAATTTTTTTTTACATAAATAACTCCAGTTGAACCCTTTGTCACATTTGCCCCTACAGGTGGGTACAGGCTGTCTGCGAAAAATAGGCAAACTTGAATGGGGCATGATGTAGGTGGCTTATGCAGCATGAAAGGGTATATGCTGAATTAAACTGCTACATCTCTGGTGCGTTGCATTGCCACAAAACATAGATTATGTTATCAATTTCAATGTCTACGTTGTCTTTGTCATGTTTACCTCTGACATCTGTCTTTCCACATCATATTACAAGCTTTATGCAGAAGTTCTATTTCCAGTCTGTTGACACTTAAATGTTCCAGCAAAAGGCTGGAGTAACAAGAAAAGTCCAGATTTAAAATTAAAAACTTCCCTTTTACTTTTAAAGAAAAAAAATGTTCTAAAATGTTATATAAAAGGTGACATGCTCACATGATAACCCACAGAAAGACCGTGGATAACACTGATAACACTCCAGAGTGTTTTCCACACAGGGGCAGTAAATGGTCTATTTTCGATTTTATGTCATATTTGAGGCGCATTAAGGTGCATTAAGTGAGACAAAAAAGTCAGAGTTTAATTGGTCTGTCAGACATTTTGTTAAATGTGTTGACAGTAAATTGTTTGTAAGTATTTGGTTTTGTAGTAGCAAAAGTTAATCTTATGTTTGCGAACAAACCATTCAAGACTAAATTTGTTACCCAAATTTAGCTTTAAAGGTCAGAGCGTTAAAGTAATTGAAATGTTTTAACACAGTAGATCAATTTGGTCCCCAAATCCAGGCCTCGAGGGCCGGTGTCCTACATGTTTTCCAACCAACCTGCCATTGAAGCTCCTTAAACACACCTGATCAAGGTAATCAGCAGCAAATAAGGCAGGGTTTCTGGAAAACCAGCAGGACACCGGCCCTCGAGGCCTGGATTTAAGGGGGTGAGATGCTCCAGATGATAAAGCGCATTGTTGCTGGGGTTTTTTTTCTTTAAATATGGGTTTTAAGGTGTGCCTCAAAGTGCAAATAATACAGTACCACTCACACAAGAATGGTATGTATCAATTTCACTATGTCCTTTGACATGTCCATTTTCATGACTGACATGTCATGAAAATGGCAATATGAAAATGGAACGTACATTTTTTCTGTGTCCTTTGACGTGGCCCTACGAGCCTCGATAGAAATGCAAGACACACCTGCGCTAACCTTAAAATCCAGCCATTCCTCTCTACAACCCAAAAACCAGAATCAACGCCACATATGTTACTAGGACTAAAGCTCACAGTGAGATGCTGGATGGAAGTCAGTGCCACTAAGAAGCAGAATTCGGTAAATGTGCTGCTCAAACACAGAAAATTACATATCAGTTTAGGAAAACATTTGGGTGAAAACCTGCTGAGGATCTCCAATAGCTCACCCCTCTTTCCTGTGATTACACTATATGTATGTGTGTGTGAGCTTTACCTTATCTAGCGCATGTATTACCCCTGTGAAGCGACGCAGCTGCCCAAGGGTGAAGCATTTTAATGAAGGAGATGAAACGCCAAGAAAACCTGAGCAGCTTTCTGATCAGGCCACAGAAAAAGAGCAGGTCAGCGAGCCCGAGTGCATTTGGTTTGGACAGATTTTTATTTGTAGAAGTGTGAATCACTCCAAGACATGCTCCTGATATTGTGGTCATACCCATCGCACTAAAATGAGTTTTGTGCTTTGTTTCTGCTTGGCTGGAGGGAAACTTCAAAGAGCTGGATATTACCCTCTCATTCTAGTTAACATTCATAAAAAAACAACATAATGGATAAACATGGAAAGGCACTGCTTGGGAGGCATGGAAACATTTAAGGCTCCAGGCCAGCAGGGGGCCCCCAAGGGTTAGACAAATAGTGAACTGTTTGTGTATGAGGCCCAGCTTTTGGTGGTTTGAAACATGATTCCACTGCCTCTGTTTGGTCACATGCGCCAATGTGTGTTTTAAAAAAATGTGTTCATAAACCACATCGAAAGTGCAATTGAGGAATTATTGACAACCTCTACTGAACCCACCACCAGAGCTTAAGTGACAAACAGGACAGCAAGATAGGGACATTTTAGTTATTTTTATTAAAAATAACAATTTCTTCTAAATCTCCAAATTCTTTCCAAACTCACTTGCTACAACTCTCCATCACACACCAACAACATGGGTGGAGCCTGAGGGATCCAGATCAACGGTCAAGTTTGAACAACTTCCTGAATCAGTCACATGGTACAGACAGGCAGAAAGACTTCGGACGTCATCATTCTTAACGAGGCAAGCCTCAGCAGCCATATTGAGGGAAACGCCCCCTTCACTACACACGCCTCAAAGCCTCAATACGATTCATTTGTACATGTCACGACTACCAGAAGCAACGAGAAGATTTTGTTTTCTACTGTAAGTTCTTTGCTGCAAAAGTGAACATCAATAAGCAAAATATTTTCAGTCAAATTAGCATTTTTATTTGTTTGGACACTTGCTAGGTTCATAACAGCACAGTCATTCACATAAATCACCAAAAACATCCTTAAAGGAAAAAAAAGGGAGCTGCTGACAGCCAACTAGTCAATTTATCACACTGATCCTGTTTTTCTTTCCTTATTTTCCCCCGTTTTGTAGACTTATTTATACTACTGAGCTGCATTAGTGAATAATATTTTCTACTCTGCACGAAAGTAGTAGTGTATTCTTCATTATTATTGGCAGGCTTTATAGTTTTATAATATTAAAATCCAATATAAATTAAAGTTTTTTGAATCAGCATTGAAAGTAATCCATGTTTTCTTTCTGAATCTGGATATTATTTGCTTCTATAGTCTCTATTTCTTATTTTAAAGAATAAATTTGCTAGAAAAAAAATCAACGGTCTAGTATATTTTCTTTGTGGCCCCAGGGCCCCCTTGCATATATTATTTTATTAGTTTGCCATAATAAAACAAAAGCTACGATTTGAATGTTGCTTAGCAAGAGATTTTACATAAAAGCTTTTGCACGAACTTCCTCTGCATCCCGCGAGGAATTTCAATCCCTGTGTTAATATGTACCAGATTACACTTTTAAAAGTGTAAAATAAAAGCCCTCACTTATTGATTCTGTCACACTGCGGAGGCAAAGTGAGATGAGTTCCCGCAGTAATGGAGGACAAGAGGAGGACTTCTTACCTTACTAGACTAAGGCTGCAGTCATTTATTGATGAGGGGCTTGATCGATACATCATACAGCCGTAAATAATTAAAATGCTTGCTGATACACTCTTCGGTCTCCAGAAACTGCTGATTAATTAACCAAATGCTGTAAATAAATTGACATTTTTCACATTTAGTTTTGCTAAGTGAGTAAAAAAAGGAAAAGGATTTAGACAGCAAGAGATTTTGATAAAAGCTGCAATGCAGAGTTTAAGGCAAAGTGGAAAAAACATGTTTTATATTTATTTTGGAAGAAATATGCAGAAATTAAGGCATCAAAGCAGCAAAACTGCCCCTTTCCAGTGACATTAATGGGATTTCCATTTCCATTGTTTTAACCCTCTGACCTTTAAAGCTGAATTTGGGACACATATTTAGTCTTGAATGGTTTGTTCACAAACACAAGATTAACTTTTGCTGCTACAAAACCAAATACTTACTATGATTTTAAAGCCCTTCAAACAATGTATGTGGATCTGTTTTTTTATCTTAACAATATAAACTTTTATTTAAAAAAGCGTAATTGAAATAAAAAAACTACGGTGGCTCTGAAGTGCAAATCACGTCAACAAAATCACAAAAACAAATTTTTAAGAATCACTCTCATCATCTTTCTTATCATTCTCAGTGGTCTTTTTTAATTATGATTATGCTGTTTTTAGCCAAAATAAAAAAAACTAGTTTTGTTTTCTAGGACACAGTTTCAGCTGAGCGGCAGGAGTTGGCATGACCGTTTGAGTGTAGTAAGCCTGCCTCAACTTTGTATCCTCAATCTGAATGTGTGCACTCCCGCCAGTTTACAGCCCCCCCCCCCCCCCCCCAACATTACCACAGCAACAAAAACATTGGAGCAGCTCAGATGAGGAAAACAAAAACGTTCATGGATCTATTTGTCTGCAAGTGGATGATCAGAATGGAGCAGAGCTGGGAGCTGCTGGCTAACCATAGTAGTTCTACATCACACTTAAAACCTTTTAATCCAATGCCATTTTTGCTTCTGCTCTTGTTTCTCAACAATTGGAATAAAGAAACGCTCAGAAATTCTATCTTAAGCTTAATTTTCTTTAAACATGTCCTCCATTATCAGAAAAGTGCCACAAATACATGTAAAAAACACAATTTTCTTTGGAGTGGGTCTTTAAATAACCCAAAAACAATAAAAAATAAAATAAAACAAAGCATTCAATGTTATGAATAGAAAAAAAATTCAGAAACCAGAACATTAAATAAATAAATAAATAAATAAATAAAATCAGATAACTAAATTAATTTCCAGAAATCAAAATGAAATGTTAATAAGAGGAAACAAAATAGGAAACTAAAAAAGTTAGGTCTTTTGGGACATCATTGGATTGGATGATGATGTTTGAGGTTTGAAAATGACAAAAAGCAGGAGGATGTTTGGCCTGAAATCACCAAACGTTTGTGTCTGTGGTTAGAAACTCAAAGAAAAATGTTCTGTTGGAAGATACCACCATGCCAAACAGCTTCCTGCTGAAGAGGTGAACAAACATCATCATCCTGTCACTGGTGTCCCAGAATTCCTTTTCCAGTTTCTTGTGGATTGTCATGCTTCTGTGTTACATATAATGTTCATTTTAATGATTGATTCTCCCATTATGCATCTACAGAGGAAATGTAAGCAGGTTTGATGCGCTTTTTGTTTGATTTTTGTGTATTTATTTTTTATTGACGTTGCTGAAAGACAATCCCAGACTATTGAACTTTATGTTTTTCATTTAGCATTTGACTTCCTGTTATATTTGCTTTATTTGCAACAATCATGTCACGTTTTTCCCATTTTGCTTTATTATCTCCTGTCGTTAATGCTTTATTATCCCGAGTCAGGATTTACAGTTTTAATGCTTTCACAGGGGATTTCTCCAATTAAGCCGAACAAAACATGTGACTTAACAAGGATTCATTTTGCTGTTTGTTTTCTCCAGTTTTCATTATCAGGAGCCAATGCTGCAGTTGTTGGAATGAAATGGAATTATTAAAATGATAGTAAAAATAACACTTTTCTAACACAGACTGTCAATGACAGGAGATTTATGGTCTTAAACCACAGTGTTAGGATGTAAAATGACCTTTTTTTGTCTGTCTTGATAATTAAGGAAACACAAAAACAACTGTTTTTTAAAGCTGCATTTTTGTATGGTTTGATTATTTAACTTTTTTTTTTTTTAATCCAAAGTTAAACAAAAAAAAGATCAATAAAGATTTATTTGTTTGTATGAAATCATTTCTACATTGTGGTCACTCAAAGCAGTCATTGATTTACCACCTCCATCCTCTTTCTAAATGCATAACTACTTCCAAATTCTCAAGTGGAAGCGGTGGGAGTACTCTAGAACAGGTGAGAAGTTTTTAGATTTTATTGAATTTACTCTTGCTGAACTTCTTTTTCACATCCTGTTCTTCTAGGCTAAGAAACACCAGAAGTTAAAAATTCCCCTCAAACTACCCCATCACTCATTTTTCTAATCCCCAAGTTCCTTGTTTTGTCTCCACTTGTTGATTTTGTCATCATCACATCCCTTTTTTTCACATTTGATTTGTAAATTTGGCTGAGATGTTCTTCTTTAGTTGCATAGTTTTACACAAACAATTAAAGAAATAAAGTTTTTTAAAAATTCAAATCATGGTGCTGTGTTTTTTCACTCTTTAATACAGCTGTTAAGTGGATTCTTACCCATAATTGTGTTTTTAGTTTTACTGAGATAAACTAATGGAGCCTTTAGTTTTCTAAACGGACATACTGTACCTTGAAATTGCACTAAAAAACAGTTGGACTCTATTGAACTCTGCCTCCCCCTTGTGTTGACTGACTGCTATTAAAGACACTAGATTATTTCAGCTGGCTTTTTTTTTAGTATGAAATATATTTAAAAACCAAGTAAAGCTGAAATAACCTTTTATTTGTTAAATAAATCAAAACAATCTTAGGTTGAAAATTGAGATTTGTTTATTTTAAAAACAGTGATTTTTTTTTAAAAAGACTCATTCTTTTCCTTTTTACATTTACATTTAAAGTTTTGGGTTCAGTTTATTAATTTTATTTCCGATCTAAACTTGGAGAAAGGAGAACTACGGGTGTAATATTTGCTTTGAGGAGGCTTCTGGAGAAGAACTGAGAAGGTCAGAAGGAGCTGGATTACGTCTTTGTAGATCCAGAGAGAGGAGCTGGGGTTTGTATGAGGATGTTTACTTTTGTTTTGTAGGTGGTGTTGGGTAATTACTTCTTGAAAGTACTACTGATTACTTAAAGTGTTTCGACGCAATGCATTGTGGTCTATATTCGCCGATCTAGTGAGTATCGATGCACACTGGTTTTTTGCAGAAACTTTTGGGAAATTTCTAGGGCACTCGATTTTGGAATTGTAGATTTGTACAGCACTAATGCACGAACGCACTATATAGTGAGTAGTGAAGGAATTCGGACACAACCAAGATCGTCTTGTCTTTCATTTAACTTTATTTTTTAAAGCAATGACCTCGTTCAATGCTCAAAGTGAGATGAACCTGTTACACCTTCATTCATATCTATCAAATCTAAAATCAAGCCCCTCTTTTTAAGACACAAAGAACTATTTAAGGCCTTCATGGTCATTTTCTCTGACTCTAGGTATTCCATAATGAGTTGCACCTTTCTCCCTCTACGTGTGCCGTTTGTGCACAGTTCTGCGCTGCTGTGAGTTTACCGAACTACACCCCCAATCCTCTACGGAGCGATTTGAGCGCTAACTCAATGACCAGAGATGAGGATACTCCTTGCAGCAATGTGACTGCAGCAATGAAGTCTGTACTTTGACCGATCCCCAATTCTGCACGCACATGCGTGTAAATATGCACCAGTTACTCAGTTTATTTATGTATTTATTTTTGAGTCAACCACTGTTTTGTTTCATTTAACCAAGAGAAAAACCGAAGTAATGAAGTAACTAGGGTTTCTACAGTCAGTAATTGTAATCAATTACCAAAATTTGAACTGTAATTCATTATGTTCCTTCGTTACTGGCAAAAGCAATTAAATTTCAGTAATTTGTTACTTTGTAGTCCATTACCCACAACACTTTCTGTAGGTGTGACAGAGGAGTTAAAGGTGGGATCAAGGATCAGCGTTGATGCAGGGTTGAACAGACTGGCGGATGAGGTTAGACGGGAATCTCTGTGGTTTGCAGATGACACTGTGATTTGTAGTGAGAGCAGGGAGCAGAAGGAGAAACCTCTGGAGAGGCTGAGATTTCCTCTGGAAAGGAATGAAGGTCAACAGAAGAGTTTAAATGAGGGGATTTCAAGAGGAATGATGAGGTGAAGAAGGTGGAGGGTCAACAGAGCAGTGTGTAAGCAGGTTGAAATGGGTGGAGGAAGGTTTCGGGTGGGATGAAAGGAAAGGTGTTGAAGACAGGAGGCATAACTGGAGGTAGCACAGATGAAGATGCTCAGGTTCTTTACTGGAGGATGGGTATAATCAAAAAGGAATCCATCGGAGGAACAGCTCATGGCAGATGTTCTGGAGGGCTTTAGACGGACCTTCAATGTGATCCATAACATTCATAACCAGAGTCTGTCATTAACCTTTGGGTTGAACTCCAGCTTTCTGGGTATTTCCTCATCGACGCAGCAGGAAACGTCTCCCAGAATGATCATTACAGCAGTTGACTCATTTGACCGGAAAAATTTTTTTAATGACGCTTTTTGAGAGGAGATTGTTTTTTCTCTCCCACTGTGGCTCTTTGGCCGTACGAGTCCTTCATTATCCTTCGTAAGCGTTTCAGGATTTGTTTCATTTGTGATTTATAATAATAACAATAATAATAATTGATTAGATTAGATAAATAGCAACGTCAAAGCAAAGAGGCTGAATTGTGATCTTAACGGCTTTCCATACCTATTTGTTCTGTAGGTGTGAGTTTCTTTTCACCTATTATCAGTAATATCTGTTTATGCGATATTAGAGATCCATATGCCTTCCAGAAAGAAAATAGGCTTGTGTCTGAATTCCTTCACTAATAGTTATTTACAAATCCAGTTCCCTAGAAACTTCCCAGAAATCTCTGCAAAAAAGCGATTGTGCATCGGTGCTCACTAAGATTGGCAAATATAGACCACAATGCATTGCGTCTGAACGCTTTTTCCTTTTAAAAAATGGTATTTGAATTGTTGAATTGTTTGAATTATTTTTAATCAACTATGTGAGTTTTCATCATCAGATTCATAAAAAGTCTTTGCAAAATGTTCATCTATATTAGGTTTCTACTTTGGGAAATCGGTAAAGTCATTCTTGTCGTTGTAGTGAGCATGGTGACTAAATTGATTTTAAAATCCAGGGCACCAGATGGTTCCACGCTATCTAGTTTTTTAGTAGCTGGGAGGGAAAAACAAAGACAAAAACTGGGATTTCACAGCTTAGAGATTTTTCTTTTTGAAATTTTGCACGTTTTAGAAGGGATTTATTTGCTTTAACAGTGACTAAGAGGAGATAAAACTGTTAACTAGCTTGTAAATTTAAAATAAAACATTTGGAAACAATTTTAAACTCAAAAGTATGCATAGAAAACTTAAATGAAATACTAAACTTTATGAAAAATATTATCATATATTTGGAAAACTAGACTCTAAGCTTGAAAGAATTATTGAACATTTGACAAAAATGAAAATGTAAAACTTGAATAAAACAAAAACCATGACAGCTACCGACATTTTTCGTTCCACCTGACATATTTGAAAAAATCCACATAAAAGTACTAAAAACAATCGGTTTCTGACCAAATCTACAAAAACTAAGAGAAAAAAATACTTTAATATAATACTATACAAGTCTGGAGTTTCCCCTAAAATGCCATTTTTCATTTGTCCCACCTCCTAATGTCCAAATGAAATCTTAGGTTTTTGGTGTTCAACAACTTCTTGGGGCATTTCTTTTTATCATGAAGGTAAGCTTAAAAATGCATTTCTGAGTATTTTTTTAATCAAATTCTTGTGAATCAGGAGCAGATGAAAGAAAGACATTTGCAAAAACAGGTTATTTGTGATATAGAAGATACGCCAATATATCTGATTTTTTTTTTCTAAAAATCCACATGAAGAGACCACTGGGAAAGCTTTGAAAATAGATCAAAAGATGATCAGAGAGAGACTTTGGGTTGGCCGGTAAAATATGTTTTGTTTTTTATTTCAAATGATCTAAAAGTGTAGCTTCAACACCCCCCAGTAATTTCCTTAATACCCCTTTTCCTCCTTTCTTTTCCATTTCCTAAATACTGGTCATCTGACCTTTTTCCACACTTGAAAAGTCAGTTTCTGCTTTGAACAACAGCAATAGTTCCAATTTTGTCAAGTGGGCAGCTTTTTATTTCTGGACTGTTTCCAATCAAAGCAACTTGATTGTGTTTTTGTTTTTTAAACTTTTGCCTCTTTTCTATTTTATTTTCATATCAAAATGAATGTTAAGTTCACAACACATTTCATCTGCCCCACTATTTCAGAGACTTTAAATTCTCACAATCATGACATGAATAGTTTTCCAATCTGTGTTTTTACCTACAAAAAAACTATAAAATGTTGAAGTCAACATAGGAAAAAGATGAATATCTATGAGGTGTTACAAAGGAACACTTCTTTTGAAGTTAAACTTTATTTTTTCTGTATTATTTTATGCACTTCTGTACTTTTCTTTATGCAAATGTATTAGGTAGTGGGTTTAAAGAAGCCCTATGGTTATTTCTTCTCTCTATACTCTATTTAATTTACTTTTCTGGACTGTGTTCTTTTATTTGTGGAAAATCATCAAATCATAGAAAAAGACATTTGTAGCTGCAGGCCTTGTGAACAGAGCCAAGGCTCAGATGCTGTTTTTTTCTGTTTTGCCCACAAGTGTGATTAAAGCAAATCAGTAAATCATTAAAACACGTTGTGGGGAAATTCCACAAAAGCATACCGGACCCTGAACCGACCGAGATATCTGGAGTTTTGCTTATGCAACTAACACATTTAGTCAAAACAAACACTTTTTATGCAATTTCTGGAAATCTCCTATTTGTAACGTTAGGTGCTGGTATAAAAGCTTCCCCGCAGTAAACAGGAAAAGCTCTTCTTCCTGATGAAGGTGATGATGCGCCTGTGGATGAGCTGTCATCTCCTGCTTGCAGGGATTTTTCTGAACGTCTTTGCTGCGACGCCTGAGGAATGCCAGCTGCTGGTCACGCCTTTGTCTCTGGCCGACCCTTCGGTGGTAAAAAACATCCTCCTTAAAAATCCAAATTAGGAGACATATTTTTAATTAGAAAGCGGCAAAAAAGACAGATAAAGTGCCAAAAATGAAAGCTTACATGTCAATTTGTCCTTTTTTGGTTTAGGTCAAAAAAAGAAACACATTTACATATAATTGAATGATTTGTCACACAGATAATGGCAACTTAAAAAGAGTTTAATTAAACTTCATGGTTTAGTTGTTTTTTCCTTCCTTTTTCTCTTTTTTTTAACAAGCTGATGCACAAAAGTAAATACTGTATCCTGTTTTTTAAGTGTAAAAGTTCAGCAAATATTCAGCTTATCAAAAAAAAAAAAATCAAATCCCTCGGATGGTGAATGAAAGGTGTCACCACGTATTCCTGCACAGATTCTCGGAAAGACAAACTACCTGGCAGGCTACACGGATTTCGATGCTTTTAAAGACATCCTGAAGGCCACAGAGAGCTCCTGGCTGAACATCACAGAGTCCAACATCCCCTCTGAAGTGTTGATGTCTCAGGAGAACAGGATGTGAGTCGACGCAGCAGAAACACTTTTATTTCAATGCAACATCTGCAGAAGCAGGTTGAGTCTCTGATGAGGAACTCTTAGGACGACTGTGGAAGCCACAGAGGTTCATGGGTGTATTGTGGAAACTAGTTTGTTTATTTTTTAATATAAATATCTAATATATTTTAAGAATTGAAAGTGTAAAGCATGACCATCTTAGAATATGTGGGCAAAGAGAAACTCAAAGCTGTGACTGATGAAAACAAAGAACAAGTTTGTATCTTATTGTGTGAAATAATCATTTATGTCCCATGACAAAGTCTTCATCTGAAAATATGACAGAATTGAGAGCTACATCCACAGAACAAATTGTTTTTTGAATTTGCTGAAGTCAAAAATAATTTTATTGGTTTGTTTTTTGGAGGTTTTCTTTTGCTAATTTGCTTCCTGACACATCTAAAGCTTAGCTGCAATTTAATTTAAAGAGCCATAAATAGTATTGCCTAATTATTTATTTCCTCCTAAAAACCTTCTCTTGTTTGACTCAGAGACTGAGAATCGGGGGGATTTTACTGAACTGGGGTGGAATTTATGCTGTCTTTTTGGGCTTTAATGGTCAGATCTGGCAACTCTGACCATTAAAAGCCAAACAAAAACAATGACTGTTTGCCTGCTTTTAAATTACAATGTTTCTATTTTCAGTCACTTTTATTCATATTCTTAGTATTTCTGATCTGATTCCCTTCTTCATGTGACGATTCAAACAGAAATGGAACCTGCATGGGGTCGACGGTGGCGATGACCCTGGAAGGGCACAGTGCAAAGGTTGCATGTAAGTTTGCAGCCCTGAACCGGCTCCTGTCAACATGAAACTGTTTTTTTTAAGGCACACAGTCTGCTGCCTTTGAGATTAAGCCAACTGGGACACTAATTTTCTGAAGACTTTTGATCCTTTTTAGTTTCACAAGGATTCGGTTTGCAAAAACAGAAAACACCACGAGACTGATTGTCTTTAATAAAAGTGCAGCAAAGATGATTAGTTCTATTTTTAAAAACCGGAATTTGATGAAACAGTTTTGCATCTTTGTAATCAGGTAAATTTGCTCATTTTTATGACTTTTATCGTTTTAGTCCCTATTTATTTGACCCTTTCTGTTATTTTAATTTAAAAGACTTTGTAGATTCCTGTTTCCACTTCATTTTTATGACTTTTACATTTACATTTTTTTATTTGTTTTCTTAAGTTCATTTGAGTTTTTTCTTTGCTTTTTGTCTTTTATTTTTAAGTTTGTTTCAATTCATTTTACATTTCACATCTCAGACATGAAACTGTCAACATAAAATAGATTTAGTGTCTATTTCCCATCTATTCTTTAATTTTTTTTGTGATTTTCTGTACTGTAAACACATTTTTAAAACGTAAGCTTTTAGCGTTTAAAAAGGGACTTGGGTAACACCTTTATGTGAGGACGTGATGGCTTCATCCACTGTGGATGTTTTACAGAAAAAACATAAAACTCATCTTTTTAGGAAAGCTTTATGGAGTTTTTACTTGTCCACATGTTTTCATTTGATTTTATAAATCTTATTAACAATTTATTTGATTTATTTTGATTGTAATTGTGGGATATGTGTTTGGGGGTTTATGTGTTTTTATTTACTTATTTTATTATTATTAATTATTTATTTATTTTACTATGTTTGCTATTAAAACCACTATTTTTGCATCTTAATATTATCTATTTTATCATGGGAAGCAATTTGAGATGCTTTGTAGCAGAAAAAGTGCTATGCAAATCAAGATGAATTTGAATGCGATTTTCTTTAAAAAGAATTTATATTATATCACTTTTACACTGTTTCATTGAGATTTGAAGGAATAAAATGTCCTATGATAAGAAAACCCAATAAAATAGAGCTGCTGAGTTGTAGAATCCTCATTGATTGTTTCATATTTTTGGATTTCGACATTTTTTTTAATTTAATATCTTTTGCTGTTTCACTGTTGAATCACTGTCATACTTAAGGGATAATGGCCAACAAGGCGTCCATCATCAGAAATGATTGGATGTGAACTGGACATTTCAGGCTTTCACGTTAATCATTCATTTCTGATCATGGACACTTCGTCAGGCATCAACCCTTACTTAATGGACACCTTGCAGCCAATCAGAATCGAGTATTCAGCTGTACAATGGTACAGCATGAAATATGATGTAGGCAATGATGTGTTAATTGAAAAAAAACATTTACATTTGTTTTCTTCTTGTCTGTAGTTGCAGACATGAACTCAGTGCTGTCTGTGCTGCCAAGCTGTGACGGCTGCTTCGTCTTTTACATCAACTTTACAACCACTAATGTGAAAAAACTCCTTGAACACATCAATGTCAGTGACAAAGCTACGGCTGATGAGGCTCAGGGAAGCAGTCTGTATCTTATGGGTAGGAAAAACAGAACAAAGACCAAAAAAAAACTAATTTTTGCCTTTGCAACTTTTTACGATCTTTTGTTTTTGGTTTCCAGGCAAACAGTTGACGCTAAGCCCGTCAGACTTGGAGCATTTCAAGAAGCAAGCTAGCTGCCTCGGCTTCATGGGAGAGCCAGATTTCCTCTTCAATCCAGAAAAAAGTGCTTTTAAATTCAAATTTCTTTAACATTTGAATAGAAAACCCCGTAATTTAATCATCTGTGTGTCTCTGCAGGTTTCTGTCGAGAAGGGGAAGGAATCCGAATGCCGTACTCCCAGTAGTTTCATCTGTTAAAATGTGATCGCTCTCTAACTTCAATAAAATAAAAAATAAAATAAAAATGTGTCTAATGAGTGTCAGTGACCAATGTTTATGACCAAAATACTCATCCTACAAAGAAAGAAACAGCCCGACTCCATCATAGAATTTACATGAAATAAAAAATATTACTTTTTTGATGAACGCAATGTTAGAATAAGGTACAAAATATTGATGCGATAAAGTTTTGCACATATGTGTTAGGGAAATGCAACCTTTGTACCATCTTGTATCAATTGTAGCCTGAATTATTATTTTTTTATACAAGTGAACACTTTTTTATGAGTATTTAATCCTTTTTCTTTATAAAGAACCTTTGGCCTTACGTATCCCTCCATCATTCAAACCAAATCTGCCTCCAAACACCAAAAATCACACTCATCAAATCTTCCTTTACAGTTGAACAAACAGTGTCTTGGTATTAAAAGGCAGAAAGGTTTCACCCATGTTTGCTTTGGTCTTCTGTGGACGTTTTCCACTTTCAAGGATAGTGTTTGCCATCCAGAGTCCAAAAGGTAAGCCTCCTACCTCTTAAGTAGCTTTTACGGAAAATTACTGCAGCTTCTTCATGGCAATGGGGGGTCACTTAAAGACAAGGAACGTGACTATCATCAACATGGCAAACTCCATCAGCAAATGAGTTGCTGTTTTATGTCCTTTGGCATCACAGCGGGAGAAACCATCAAAAATCTGTTATGGGGCTCATAGAAAAGTTTCAAAATCCACTAAAGAAACCAAAACACGTGTTGGGGATATCCAAAGGAAACTGAAAGTATTTTACCAGAATATTGCAAAAATATACATGCATCCCAGGGAATATGATATATGATGCAAACTATCAGAAATGTGGGAATGGTTTGCAAAAAATACCTCTGTTGCCATGAAAATCCAAAAGTTTACTTTTGCAGATTTTTGTAGAAATGATATACATCTGTTCGTCACCAGTAGGCGACCAAAAAAATAGTATGGTTGCTATGGAAACAAAACCACTAAAAAATGCATAATTTTGAAATATGTGGGGTTTTTGTGTGAATTTGTCATGTGCAGCTGTGACCAGGTGATGCAATGTAGAGTGGTTCAGGCTGTCTGTTTCCTTCAGAAAAACCCAAATCCATGCATTGCTGTCAATCACATCTCTTTGAATAGTCTCTAAGTACAGAGACATTGATCTGGTGGACAGTGGAATTTCACTTCTGTTTGATCCCAGCAGTCATTTGCATTTCACTTGAGGAAGTGATTTATAATTACATAACATTGCGTTTTTAAATAAAGCCCTTTGCTACGGTGGCTGACAGGGCTCACACTACATACAAAAGAGACAACGCAACGGCATTACCCAAAGCACAACGACATTACCCGAAGCACAACGACATTACCCGAACCACAACGACATTACCCGAAGCACAACAACATTACCCGAAGCACAACAACATTACCCGAAGCATAACAACATTACCTGAAGCACAACGACATTACCCGAAGCACAACGACATTACCTGAAGCACAACGACATTACCCGAAGCACAACGACATTACCTGAAGCACAACGACATTACCCGAAGCACAACGACATTACCTGAAGCACAACGACATTACCCGAAACACAACGACATTACCTGAAGCACAACGACATTACCCGAAACACAACGACATTACCTGAAGCACAACGACATTACCTGAAGCACAACGACATTACCCGATGCACAACGACATTACCCGAAGCACAGCGGCATTAAGGGACAACGCAACGGCATTACCCGAACCATAATGGCATTACCTGAGGCACAACGAAATTACCCGAAGCACGACATTAACCACAGCACAACGGCATTAACTGCAGCATGACGAAATTAACCGCAGCATAACAATATTAACCTTAGCACAACGTAAATTAGGACTTTTTTTTTCCTACCGGCGGGAAAACATTCATTCAGTTTCAACCTATTCGTCGCTCCTGAGAGGTACATGATATTTGTACTACTAGATTATGATAATGGTGTTTTCGTTTTCTTACTAGATTATAACATAATTTCTGACAATTATACGTTTGTTTAAAATATAAATTTACCCAGCTCTTCACATAGTGACCTCTGCATCTAACGATTTTTGCCTAACACTGGGTTAGGTAAAGTTAGGTTTGGTAGGTAGCTAGCTCATTAGCTCGCCCCGTTCAGTCAGCTTGGTGAGGACAGTTTACCCTCTTCTAATCGAGAGTTGCAGTTGACAAGTGTGTTTTCTTGCTTATCTTTAAGTAAGCAAAGAGAGGCGCTGTAGCAGTGTTATTCAGACTTTTTTTTATTAAACAGTCCTAATAAACCTAATAGATACAATAAATAATCAGACTGGCAAACACACAAAATCATTGAACACGACTGGCACAGTACATGAATATCACTTGTAGCGTATCGAAGTTAGTTGTATAGAACTGCATTACGCCGCATGCATGAGTTCCCAGCATGCCAGGCGAGTAGTGAAGGAATTTGTATTAGTAGTCTTATTTTTAGTACGTTTTCTGTTTTACTATATTACTTGAAGTTTTAGTCTCATAGATTAAGTGTGTGCTTTAATAGAACTTTGTGCATCCTGACTTCATTGACCTCGCATTCCTTAGGATGGCTTACGAACAGCAACTGTCAGTCATTCCCCTACAGAGAAGGGGGATGCTGACCTCTCAGGGCATTGGTCAGTATTCTGGTCAGTGGTCAGCAGAAATGGAGCCTGCACTCTAATCTAAACCACATGAGGAGTAGATTAAATCTGTGAGAACTTCCCTAGATGTCCGGTCTCAGGGAAGAACAAAAAGGTTGATCTTTAACCTAGGAGCTACATGGATTTCTTGCTGTCAATCTGATTTGTTACGGACAGGATGAGTCTGGGTTTATCACAAGCACCAGGCGCCACTTTGAAGTTAGCCCCTGGGGAGATGGATGGGTCCGGAGAGTGACCGACGACTATTGGCTGATGGACGAAGGAGGATCATCGGCCACCCAATCAGGAGTGTTCCAGGGCGGAGATTCGACGTCATGTTTTCCACGGGAGGAGGAAGCCCAAATCATCTTTAAAAACTGGAGCAGAGGACTTTTTTATTGTTCTCTCTTGTTGCCTTCATGTAAAGCGTATGTAAACTTCTTACGTTTTGAAGGCCTTTACATTGAGAACCCAGATCTGTTTGACTTTTGTTTTAGAACTATTGTTAGGGCAATAAATATTGTGTAACTTTACCCGGCTGAATTCTGTGGTTTCTACTCTCGACTTTTTGAACACGCGTGGAAAAATCTCAGAGCGAAAGATTTTTTCCAACAACTTTGGTGACCCCGAGACGTGAAGTCGGGGACCGGAACGCGGATCGAGCCGGTGACGTATTTTACGTATCTTTTGAGACTTTCAGTGTAAAGTCTGGGCACGCTTCCTCCCGTCCACCTGGTCGACATCTCACGCGGCCGCATACAAAACAGGTAAGCAGAAGCCTGCTGCAAAATTCTGCATATTGATTAAGTTATCTAATAGTTGAATAACTCAAATTGAACGAGATTTCGAGTGAGTGGGCGGTAGAGCTTTCCCCCAAATAAATAATAAATATATAAATAAATAATAAATAAATAAATAGATAAATAAAAGGTTGACCCGAACCTTAAAGGGATGGTTGCAACAACCAACAACAGTAGAGAAAAAGGATCCTAGGTTTATCGGTTGTGTTGAATGTATTTAAAATACATGAAGGTTTCCGTCTGTTTGCCCTAGAGACGTCCAAGGCGTAAAAACAGTGTAGTTAGGAGCTAATTTTGCGCGTTTAGGTAATTTGGAAGATACAAACGGGGCAGAGACCTCGACAAATTATTTTTTTATACGGAGAGAAACCAAATAAAGGATTCTAATATTAAATATGAGAGGTGTATTTGATAAAAATGATGAGAAAAATGGTGCATTTGCTCTGACTGACAAACGACTTGACGCTGACGACAGACGGCAAGATGACGACAACAGCGATGACGGTGACTTGAGTGATGCTGAATGGGAGAGAATGTATGAGATTTTGGAAAGTCAGGTGCTTGGTGGAATTGAGAAGAGACAGAGAGATAAGGAAAAGGAGAGATTGCGGAAAGCATGGGATTTGATGGCTTTGAAACGGACTAGAAGTTGGATGACATTTAGCCAGCAGTTGCGAAAGAATGAGGATGATGTGCTGAAGCAGATTCAGGAGTTGGATGAGAAGGTGAAAGAAGGATCATGGAAGAAGAAGAGGGAAAATAAACGGAAGCACAGGGAGACTGATGAAATTCGGCGTGCAGTTCACCAATTAACTCTTGCTGCTACAGCTCTGGCTATGGTGAAGACAGAGCAGGAGAGTTCTGAATGTATTGTGACACCATCTTCCCCCGAGGCCCCCCTTCCTGGAATTTACCCCTCCCTTCCCGTAGGGACAGATCCCCCTGTCGTTCATCCTCCCCCTCCTTATCCTTCCCAACAAATGTATCCAATGTTGAAAATATGTGGTGAAGTTGCTTGTGATTTTGATGAAGGTTTGACTCCTGCAGAGAAACAGCATATAGCTTCCATGTTGCAAGAAAGGCGATCCAAAACGGGTGGAGAAGCAGCAGACCCCTCCCGAGGGGTCATAAATCCTCAGCCGGAAACCCCCTCTCACAGCTCTCCAGTCCCACAGCAAAAAATTGACTCAGGAGTGAGTGACCCTCAGGTCAATCAGCTCCTGCGGCCTTCGCATTTTGAGAACACATTGGAGAGCCTGACAGGTCAGTATAAATCGCCATTTGAATTTAAAACACATAACAAATTAGTATTTCCAGAATGGGAAGGTAACGAAAGAGAGGAGAAGGAGGATGGCAAGGAATATCCTCTGCACAGGCCACATGTCCTTGCCACAAATCAGGATTTGGATAAGGTAAGAAGGATGAAACACATTATGACTTTAAGAAGTGAAACAAAACCAAAAGGGGCCACAGCACCTATGTATCCTATGTTAGCGACAGGAGCGGGTGTGCCTATTTATCAGCCATTCCAGCTTAAGGATGTGTCAACACTTGCTGAACGTTTACCACGTGTGTCCAATGGGGGACGCAACTTTCTTCAGAAATTAATTACAGTTATGCAGGGTCATATACCCTGTATCGGGGATTTGAGACAGATTCTAGGCGTAACAGCCACAGTCACTGAGGTCCAGTCTATTGAACAGCGTGCGGGTGTGCAGGACCTTCCAGACTCCACTCTTTTAGTGGATGTTCAGGATCCAGTTTTTTTGGCAATTAGAGAACTTTTTCCAGACCCACAGACTGCAGCTCCATCCTGCTTCCCCTTTGATGGTAAGGAACCCAGCACATATTATTCAGAGTGTGTCCAGAAATGGACTGACAGCACAGGTAGAGATCCCAGCCTGACACCTCCTGAGACGGTCATGTTCAGAACTGCAATTCTGGCCGGAGTGCCTCAGGACGTGCAGGATTTATTGAATGCAGACCCAGATTTGATGGCATGTGATGAGCATCGGTTTAAGAGGCATTTGGTGTATCATTGCAGAGCATACTTGGTAAAAAAGGAGAAAGCGGAGGGAGAAGTTGAGCAGTTGAAAACACAGTTGCTGAAACTTCAACTTGCACAGGCTCGGAAAGAGTCCACTCAGGACAAACAGGATAAAAAAGATGTAAAAAAAGACAATAACGTGATGAGTTTGACACCCCTAGAGCCGACAGTAATGATGTGGCAGGAGCAGGCATTCAGAGGTCGCGGCAGAGGACGAGGTGGATATTCTGGAAGACGTGGACCACCCAGAGGACCTCCTCCAGCAGCAGCTGGTGACGGCTGTTTCATCTGCGCCGCTCCAGACCATTGGGCAAGAGCATGCCCATATCAAGGTACCCAACCGCAGAAGGCACCGACTAGGGGCAGAGGGCGTGGAAGAAATGGACAGCACCCACGACCACTCCAGGCCCCTCCTCCACCCTGGCAGGAACCCCAGGGGTGGCAAAACGGACAGTACCACTAGGGGTGCCCAGGAGCTCAGGGATCACTTGGTGATGCAGGAGCCATGGTCCCCTTCAAACTCAGAGGTAATCCAATGATGGGATTAATCGATACAGGAGCGACATGTTCTTCTATAAACTGTCAGTTACCTCCATCTGCTCTGACGAATGAACACATGAACTTTGTGGGCTTCTCTGGGACACCTCAAACCCTGCAAAAGACCATTCCACTGACTTTTGAACTGGCTGGTCAGAAGGTGGAACATTCATTTGTGCATTCACCCCACACACCCGTGAATTTGTTGGGGCGGGACATTCTTGTCAAAACAGGAGCCAGTATCCTCTGTTCTCCAGATGGGATAAGGATCACCTTTCCAAATGGACATGTTCTGACTGGATGCCATGCCACGCACTATGAGGGACAGTGGTTGTTGCAGCCTCACCCACAGCCAACTCCCACTGCCGACATATACTGGGCCCTGTTGGATCCAGAGGCCTCTGACATGCCAGGTGTGTACCATGAATTTCAGTTATGGAAGCCGTGGATTCTGTCGTTAAAGCCTTATTTTCCGCCTCTGGATGACCTGCACTGCACACTCTATTATGACAGAGAGGATGATCAATTATATCAGGAAGCATTTCATCAGGTAGAAGGCCATACGTGGCATTTAACCTCCACTGATATATATATAGGCCCTGAGGGTGTAGCGGCTCATTGTGCACTCACACATTCACAAATGCAGTGGTATCGGATGTCAGATACAGCGGTACCACACATCTCATTAGCACTCTCCCCGGGTCATGAGGCTCGCCAACTCGGGCCTATGACTAAACGGGGCGCTAATAACACAGACTGGCAGAATTGTGCTATTTCAGGAGTTCAATTCTCTCCCTCCACTAAAATGTACAGGATCATTTTGCCTCCGATGACTAACTCCTCAGTTTTGGAACATGTCTGCATTGCCCGACATCATGGCAGAGAGAAAACGGATCATGAAGATGCAGAGGTGATGTTAAAAACACTCCCAGCCTCTTTGTGGTCCACAGGTCCATTTGATGTTGGTTCATGCTCCGCCGTTCCCCCGGTGGAGGTTCAGGTTACTGCAGGAGCACATGTTTTTAGACCACAGTACCGCTGGGTGACAGATCCGGATGAGGGGATGGAGGAGACTCTGACTGGTTTGTGGAACTCTGGTGTTATTGAGCATTCGCATTCATCGTGGTGTACTCCTTTGAGACCAGTTTTGAAAGCAGATGGTAAAACTTATCGCATGGCACATGATTTAAGGGCTGTGAATGATGTCACCATTACTCCAGTTCTTCCTGTGCCTGATCCACATCGCATGCTATCAACTTTAACCCCACAATGTGTATGGTTCACTGCTATTGATTTAGCGAACGCTTTCTTTTGCATTCCATTGCATGAAAATAGCAGGCACCTATTTGCATTTCAGTACAAAGGAGTTCGTTTGCAGTACACACGTTTGCCACAAGGATTTAAGAATTCTCCTGGCATTTTCAATCAATGTTTGAAGTCTCTCTTACAGGATATGGTGCTGCCACAGGGTTGTGTTTTGTTGATGTATGTGGACGACCTCCTGCTGGCGGCTCCAACAGCTGAAGCCTGCCTTCAGGCGACGAAAGATCTTCTTCTCAGATTGCATGATTTGGGATTTAAAGTGTCTCAGAAGAAGCTGCAATGTTGCAGAAGGGAAGTTACATTTCTAGGCAGAACTGTTTCTAGCACAGGATCATCAATGTCTACAGAGCATAGGATGTCAATTTTGCAGCATAAACGCCCGGAGACAGTTAGAGAGATGTTGGCATTTTTGGGTCTTTGTGGTTACAGCAGACATTTTCTTCCTTGTTTTGTGGAACGCACTGCCCCCTTGAGGTCAATGATTAAAGAGCAAGGTGTAACTAACCTTACAGCTGTGTTAGAATGGACCCCAGAGGCTGATCAGATCTTTGTGAAATTAGTGCAAGACATGGCATGCGCTGCCGCTCTCGCACCACCAGATTACACTCAGCCATTTTATCTTGACGCTTCTATGACGCCCACAATCGTTAATGCTGTTCTTTTCCAGAAAAACCAGGGCAGACGAGACGTGCTCATGTATTGTAGCATCTCCCTGGATGCTGTTGAAGCCCGTTCACCACTATGTACTCGTTATGCTGCAGGGTTAGCAAAAGTCATTCTCAAAACGGCGCACGTTGTGATGTCACATCCTTTGATAATTTTGACTGAGCATTCGGTTACATCATATGTTGCGTCTTCTTCTTTCACACTGTCATCTTTGAGACAGACCAGGCTGTTGAAAACTTTGACAGCTCCGAATATTCAGTATCAGCACACAGGGATTAACATGTCAGAGGGCATTTCTGTGGACCCCCACTCTTGCGCTGTAGCTGTGGCGAAGGAATTGAGGACTCGGCCAGATTTGGAGACAAAGCCTCTTCCGGAAGGAAGAATTTTCTTTACAGATGGTTGTTGTTTCCGCTCCACATCTGGAACTCTTCAGGCAGCGGCTGCTGTTGTGGAGTCCTCCGGAGGTGAGTTTATCACTTTGACCACACAAGCTTTGACAGTTAAGCCGTCAGCTCAGGCAGCAGAAGTTCTGGCTCTGTGTCTGGCCCTCGAAGCTGCACCTGGAGAACAGGTAACAGTATATTCTGACTCTGCTTATGCAGTGTCGGCTGCACTGTTGGATCTCGCTGCATGGAAAAGAAATTCTTATCTTACAGCGAGAGGGGAGCCCGTAGCTCATAAGGACCTGATGCAGCGGTTGGATCATGCGCTGCAGCTGCCTTCCAGAGTGGCTGTGATCAAAGTGCCAGGTCACAGTAAGGGTAAGTCTTTCACATCACTGGGAAATAACGCTGCTGACGCGGCTGCGAAGGCAGCAGCAGGGTATGACCCCGCTCATCAGATGGTAAGTATTTACACACCCCCTGAATTGTTGGACAGCCCTACGCACGATGATTTGGTAACCTTGCAATCCACAACCTCACCGGAACAGAAATCCTATTGGCTTCAAACAGGTGCAGTAAAAACATCAGATGGACTGTGGGTTGGCCCGCATGGCCAGCCCGTGGTACCCGATGGACCTCTACTTCGGCAAATCCTCAAGGAAACACATGGTCCAGCGCATCTGGGGCCATCTGTCATGATGACAAAACTGCACATGTGGTGGCATCCCAGGTTGCGTGATGTATGTCGTGATTATGTGCAAAATTGTACGGTTTGTCAGTCCTATAATGTTAGGCCCACCCTCAAACCTATGCCAGGGACTTTTGATCCTGCTCCTTGGCCAGGAGCTGAGATTGTGATGGATTTCACAGACATGATCAACCCAGTGCAAGGTAAGCGGTATTTGCTGGTTATCGTTGATTCCTTTTCAGGATGGCCGGAGGCCTATCCCTGCAAAAGAGAGGATTCCCTCTCTGTCATCAAAGCACTGGTGAATCACTATATACCCACACATGGTTTCCCTGCGAAAATCACGATGGCGCCCCCTGTAGGATTTCCTTATTTTTGTTACAATCCCAATCAGACATTGGATGTGTTAATCATAGCACCACGGAGTAATTTTAAACATAACCACTGGGGTACAGCGAGTAACTGGCGAGGTTATCATTGGTACATTCGAGGATTGTTGGGGGATGGAGGATGGGGATCTATATTTAGATCCACAGCAGAATCATCTTGGAAGAAAGGTACTTATGGATGGACATCTCAGGCTCGACAGTGGTCTACAATAATTTCCAATTTTACTGTTTCAGATTCATTTTTCACTTTCCGTGTTAATACTACTGCTCAACCTTTTCCTACCCCTACAAAGGGGTATATTACTTTTTGTTCACGATTGCTTGTCTGTGCATGGGCAAATGGCAAAGATCCGTGCTGGCAGGTTATGTTTTGTCCAGACTTCAACGCTACCACCACTACCCAAATACGAACAGTATTAGGTTTAGGTCCGGCCAGACAGGTAAAAATTATAGAAGGAACACCTACTCCAGATAATTGGTTTCAGGCTATAACAGGTATTAGTGGGGATGCTAATAACTGGTTGTTAATGGTAGAACAGGCAGCTAACGTGACTAAAACTGATTGTCTGGTCTGTATGGGCCCTAGACCTTTGTTGAAGGTAGTACCTGCCACTGTTATACCACAATGTATTGCAGATAACATGATCAATTCCATCCTTTACAAAATAGAATGTAAGGAAGTAAATCAGAATCATCCTGTGGTTCCAAGTGAGAAAAGTAAGCCAATTTTTGACAGGAGAGTGGCTAAGCAAAACTTTTCATGTTTTGAATTTTCAGAAGGAAAAGGCACTGAGGTTTTGGGACATATTGATTCTACATGGTGTAATGGCATTCGATCCTTTAGGGACTTTAAACCTGTTTCCAGAGCTGATCTCTGGATTTGGTGCGGGACAGATCAGATATTTGACAGGTTACCTATGGATGCATCAGGACGTTGTGCTTTGATATCATTGATTCTCCCGGTGTATGTTCGACCTGTTGATTTGTCAGATGTGTTAGCTGTTGTGGAACAAGAAGTAGGTTCAAGG
This sequence comes from Oryzias curvinotus, assembly GCA_023969325.1. NCBI lineage: Eukaryota > Metazoa > Chordata > Actinopteri > Beloniformes > Adrianichthyidae > Oryzias > Oryzias curvinotus. Next base: position 8,526,803 of record CM043716.1, on the reverse strand, counting down.
TCAACCTGGACAAAGCGGTCAGTTAATTGGAATGATGCAGATCCGACTTATATTGATGCATTAGGAATACCTCGTGGTGTGCCCAATGAATATAAGTTAGTGAATCAGGTGGCAGCAGGTTTTGAGAGTATTTTAGTATGGGTGACTCCTAATAAAAATGTTGACAGAATTAACTACATTCATTACAATGTTCAGAAGTTGGGTAATTACACTGTTGCAGGTTTTGAAGCGGTGCATGAACAATTGAAGGCCACGTCCCTAATGGCATTCCAAAACAGAATAGCTTTAGATATGCTTTTGGCAGAGAAATCTGGTGTTTGTGCTTATTTTGGAGATCAATGTTGCTCTTTCATCCCTAATAATACGCAGGAGGATGGAAAATTAACCCGGGTGATTGAAGGTCTAGACACATTAACTAAGAAAATGAAGAAACACTCAGGAGTAGATACATCCATGTGGGATGATTGGCTAAAGGTGTTTGGCCCATGGAAAAATTTGATTTCTTCCCTCCTTGTTGCACTTGTAATTTTTACAACTATTCTCACTTTATGTGGTTGCTGTTTCATTCCTTGTTTTAGGTCACTCATGATACGCCTCATAGAGAAGGCGGTGGGGGACAATGCCCGGGAGCATGGCCAATATGCCATGTTGCCTGTTAGTGATCCCTTTACACCGCCCAAGCTGTGAATCATTTTGTGTGATTTTGTTCTGCCTTAACATCTCCCCATTTTCCCCTTAAACTCAGGTGTCCCTTCTCTTACAGGAAGTGTTATTTTGATTGTCTTTGCTCTCTTTTATACTTTTATACTTTTTATATTTTTAAACTTTTTATACTTTTGAAATAAGGTTAATAATTACAATTTGCATTTTTGAAGTTTCTTTATTTGTTCCCTTATTACTTGTTTTATGTAATTTGTATTGCCGATATGCTGCTGAAATTTGGTGATTCATGAGTATCCTGAGGGATGGCTGCTAAAGGCAAGAATTTTTCCTGTCTGAATGTATACTGAATGTTTCTCAAAACTGGATTGAGCAATGATCTGACAGGTTTTTTTACTTGTACGCACATGGCTTGAAAATATCACCTTTGAAATACTCATTGTTTTTATATTGTTTCAGATTGTGAGGGTATGAGTCCACAGCTCTCAGGTCATGTGGACCTGCTGATATGTTTGTTATTGTGTAATGTAATAATGTGCTTTTATTTTTGTGTGGCCTCACTTCATGAGGCCAAGAGAGGGAAACTGAAGGAATTTGTATTAGTAGTCTTATTTTTAGTACGTTTTCTGTTTTACTATATTACTTGAAGTTTTAGTCTCATAGATTAAGTGTGTGCTTTAATAGAACTTTGTGCATCCTGACTTCATTGACCTCGCATTCCTTAGGATGGCTTACGAACAGCAACTGTCAGTCATTCCCCTACAGAGAAGGGGGATGCTGACCTCTCAGGGCATTGGTCAGTATTCTGGTCAGTGGTCAGCAGAAATGGAGCCTGCACTCTAATCTAAACCACATGAGGAGTAGATTAAATCTGTGAGAACTTCCCTAGATGTCCGGTCTCAGGGAAGAACAAAAGGTTGATCTTTAACCTAGGAGCTACATGGATTTCTTGCTGTCAATCTGATTTGTTACGGACAGGATGAGTCTGGGTTTATCACAAGCACCAGGCGCCACTTTGAAGTTAGCCCCTGGGGAGATGGATGGGTCCGGAGAGTGACCGACGACTATTGGCTGATGGACGAAGGAGGATCATCGGCCACCCAATCAGGAGTGTTCCAGGGCGGAGATTCGACGTCATGTTTTCCACGGGAGGAGGAAGCCCAAATCATCTTTAAAAACTGGAGCAGAGGACTTTTTTATTGTTCTCTCTTGTTGCCTTCATGTAAAGCGTATGTAAACTTCTTACGTTTTGAAGGCCTTTACATTGAGAACCCAGATCTGTTTGACTTTTGTTTTAGAACTATTGTTAGGGCAATAAATATTGTGTAACTTTACCCGGCTGAATTCTGTGGTTTCTACTCTCGACTTTTTGAACACGCGTGGAAAAATCTCAGAGCGAAAGATTTTTTCCAACAGTAGTCACGTGTTATTGCACTGTGCAGAGCTAGGAAGCGGATGAGAGATTGCCATTTACGGTGTAATACTTGGAACGAGACTGTTTAATAAAAAAAGTCTGAATAACACCGCTACAGTGCCTCTCTTTGTTTACTTTAAGATAAGAAAACAAACTTGTCAACTGCAACTCTCGATTAGAAGAAAAAAAAAAGTCTTCATTTCCGTTGTGCTGAGGTTAATATTGTTATGCTGCGGTTAATTTCGTTCTGCTGCAGTTAATGCCGTTGTGCTGTGGTTAATTTCGTTATGCTGCAGTTAATGCCGTTGTGCTGTGGTTAATTTCGTTGTGCTTCGGGTAATTTTGTTGTGCCTTGGGTAATGCCGGTATGGTTCGGGTAATGCCGTTGCGTTGTCTCTTTTGTATGGCGTGAGAGCCCTGTCGGCCACCGCACATTGCAGCCGTTTATATGTAAAGAAAAAATTTGACTTTAAGAATCATAAATGTTAATGAATCCAAAAAAAAAAAAACCCATAGAAATCTCACTCAAGGGAAGGACATCCATTATTGAAGTTGTTAAATAATAATGTGCCTTTAGAATCTGCTGCGTGTTTCAGTGTCCCTGAACGCCCCTGTTTTTATCCTTCTTCCACAAAAAGCAGATCTAGAGTAAAATCAAGTTATCAGCAGATGGCTTAATGATTATATTGTTGTTGAGTAACCCACCGAGTACACACAAACTTTGAGCTGACCCCATTACAGGTTTTAAAAGCTCCTGTCAGTGTTTCTGTGTCTGATAAAGATGAGTGCAGGGAAGATCTCAGTGCTGCTGCTGCTGGCAGTGATCGGCTCACATGCAGCTCCAAACGCCTCCAAGTGTGACGGTTTGACCAAAAGGCTGCCGACAAAAGACCTGAATAAGGTAAGGCACGGAGAGCCGCTTCCATGGGAACATGGGGGGGGGGGGAGTGGAGGAGAGTGGAGGAGAAGAAGAGCGGAGAAGGAGAGACCCTAAAGAAGGAGTTCTGGAAGGGAAGGAAGGGGGGGGTTGGACTGCGTGATGGAAAGAAGAAGGTGTGTGTTCAGGAAAACAGAAAGGGATGAAGCTGTTTTATCATGGAGTGGAGGAGAAGAAGAGCGGAGAAGGAGAGACCCTAAAGAAGGAGTTCTGGAAGGGAAGGAAGGGTCAGATAGGGTGATGAGTCTGAAGGTGTGATGATGTGAGCTAGAGGAGAACAAGAAACTGTGGAGGGAGATAGATGAGGAGGTTCAGGGCATCCCTACCAAAGATAGAATGGATACTGGCAAAGTTTTTAAAAACCCACTCCAATGAAAATTTTGTTTTTAACATGTTCTTGTAGCATTCTTCCAATGATTAAAGGACTAAATTAAGCTCAAAACATGAGCTCCCTGCTTCGCCCAATTCTGCAGACAAACAGATTCACATCCGTCTTTGTTTTCTTTGTGGTAAAGACGGTTTATCCAGAAAGGAAGAACCCAAGATGGACATATGGGAGTAGAGAAAGGAAAACACGAGTTGATTAGATCTTGATGAAGATGTTGGGATCTAGAAAGAGATCAGAGACTGCAAAGTTGAGCCGGAGACCAGAGGAAGATGGTGTGAGGATGACTCCAATTGTGGTGGAAGTTAGGCACGGAAAGAATCCTTTGAGGCTTTTAGGTAGGACTTTAAAAAGATCACAAGGTGCTTCTAGACAACAGGACCGCCACAGCTAAAGGGATGAGGGAGACTCGTAGGGCCGACTCAAGTTTTCATCGTCATAGTGAGGACCAGGAGATCAAGAGGTAGGTGGCAAAGGTCCAAAAAAAGACCTTCTTTGTCAGGTTGGACTCAAAGGAGGGAGAGGTGGATCTGCACAGGAGATGGAAGGATGAGCAGCAGGTTATGGAGATGTGTTGACAGGTTCTGCAAGCGTGAAGGAAAGATGGAAGGAGACGTCTGAAGAGCTCATCTTCTTTGTCTCTTGTGTGTGGGGAACATCTAGAGGTGGAGGTTTGACTGAGGAGGATAGGGATAGACAGAAGTAGATGATCAACTGTAGTGACCCCTAAAAAGTCGTGCTCTGATGTGCAACATTTCCCTTCATTTGCTCTACAAACATTTCAAACGTTTGTGTTTTTCATGTCATTATTGAACCGTTCTAGAAAATGCTAACTTGATCTCAGCCGCTGATTCAAACACGCCTTTGCTTCATGCAGATTTTCAGGAACTGGGTTCTGGTCTGGTCCGTGTCCGACCATGAAGAAGGTGAAGGTTTGCTGGTAAATATCTCCAGCTCCCACGTGGAGTTTAAACTCCTTCCAGACAACAAAACCTTCACATACAGCGAGAGGAACGTGTACCAGTGAGTTCTGCCTCTGGAACTTAAAGCGTATCATTCCATGTGACATTTCCCGTTTACGTGACGTCAGTTTGTGTTGCTGTTTTTCAGTCCCAACCTTTCTTCCTGCACTACGTACTTTATCAATATGACCGTACATTCTAACAATGAGACCGAGCTCCAAACCCTGCATACTGACAACATCCGTAAGTGACAAAAAAGATGGAGTGCTCGTATTACTCATTGATTCATGATTCATTTAGTTTTTTAATAATAATAGCTATAAAACATATTTTGTGATTAATGAATTAAACAAAAATGATCAAAAACCGGTGGTTTGCTTTTGTAATGACCTAAAACGAGTTGTGAACTTTGTCCACTACTGGTTTTGTGTGTTTGTGTGTCAGGAGTGGAGAAGGACAGACAGCCTGTGGAGTACAACGACACCGGAGCTGTGGACTTCTATGAGAGCTGCTCTGACTGTTTGCTGCTGGTCTACAAGACCTCAAGAGTTCGATTCCTGCTCAGCTACAGTAAAACCCACCGTAACACTGTAAGCACAACTGGTTTGACCGTTTGATCTCACTCTCATATGCTGTGTGTCAGAGGAAGAAGGGTCACATCGGGACGTTGAGCAGCACAAAGCCGCCCATGACGACCACAAGAAAATCGCCGAATGTCTGGGGTTCCCTAAAAAGAAGACATATGTCTATGACGGAGTGGCTGGTGAGTGTCAATCACAACACTGAGAGGACGGCTGAACAACCGGGGCACAGTACTGGAAGAAAGGACAGTAAAGGCATTTGTTGCTGTCAAAAACAACTAATCGTTTGTTTGTTTTTCTTCTATCAACCCAGACTTCTGTCACAAGAAATCTGCTCCAGAAGCAAACCCTGATAACCAGTCTTAGGAGGAACGTTTCAACTTTCATCAGCAAGAATCGCTTGTAATGCAATTTTAAAAAGCAGAAACGTGTAATGACTGTTTTGGTTTCTCAAAATAAAAAGAGCTGCTTCTTTTAAAAGGCCTTTTTATTTTATATCTCATATTTATCTCACACTCTGGCGGTGTGGGCGTGGCCTCCTCCTCTTTGTCTGTGACTCTAGCGGCGAAAGGCCTGTCACCAAACGGCAGCCCGTCGCTGACCTCTCGTTTCTTAAGGCGCCAGCTTTCCGTGCTAAGAGACGACCCGTCCAGATTGCCATCAATCAGGACGTCTGCCGTCGCTGTAGGCTGTGAGCCGGATTCCACCATGTCTGGCTGAAACAAGATGCCAAGGCTTTACAAGACAACTGTATCTTACCAAAAAAAAAGTAAATGCTTGTCCATGAAGGGTGGAGATTCCTTCAGATGGCTTTGTTTTTTTTTTAAAGAAAAGGATAGCAGCTAACATCTGGCACTAAGAAGACATGGCCACCACAAAACACCAAGAACTACAAGGACACTGAACACCTCTCAAACTGTTGTATTTTTACAGGTGTGGTCACTATTTACTAACATTTTACTGGAAAGTCAGCCTGACCACTGTGTCAAATGTTGACCACGCCCACATAAAAAATGATGGTACCCATAACTTAATATTTTCTTGCACAACATTTTGACATAAAACCTTCGCTCTGTGAGATAGGAGTAAAACCACTTTAGTGCGGTACCAGAGATTCCCAAACCTCTCAGCCTGTTGAATAAAATACTGTGATCTACTATGTCAAATTCAGCACTGATATCCAGTAGTACCAGGACTGAGAGTTTCTGGCAGTCCAGGTTATCATTTACTATTTTAATAAGGGTCGCCTCTGTGCTGTGGTTTGTCCTAAAACCGGACTGACTTTTTTCAAAGATCTTATTTCTATTTGAAATCTCATTAAATGGGATTAAAACAGTTTTTTCAAACGCTTTACTTAAAAATGGTAAGTCGGAGACTGGATGATAATTGTTATACTTGTTTGGATCTTACTCTTCTTCAGAAGAGGCCTCACCACTGCCGTTTTAAAGGCAGCAGGGAAGACACCTGTCTGAAGAGAGTAATTAACAATATTTAAAAGCTCAAACTCAAAGAAGTCGTCAAATATTTGTAACAGTGATGTGGGGATTGGGTCTAAAAGGCAGGTGGTTGGCTTTAACTGGGAGAAAACTTGACCAGGTGCCACAGCATCAACCAGGACAAAACTCTCCAGTGTTTCCTCTGATAATTGCAATGCTATAGTTTCATTCAAAACAACACCTTTTTGAGTTAAGAGACTAGATATAATAGCATTGATTTTACTCCTGAAGTGGTCTACAAAACTCTCACATGTAGAATCTGAGGCTGCTGGAGGACCTCTGAGAGTCTCTTTTAGTTAAACTGTCTAAGCCACCACATCAGAAAAAGTGGGATCACTATCCAAAAAGAACGGGGGAATACACCAAGATGCCGAAGAGAAGGAGATCAGCGGGCATGGAGCACCGGCGACGAATGCAGCGCTGCGGTAAGAAAGAGAATGAACGGCTGCACACCTGGACTTAAATAGGACGCTGAACAGGTGAGTTAATTAACTACCGCCCTAAGGGGGGGAAGAGACTGCCGAATTTGGCTGCCTGAAAGGCAAACTCATTCACTATTTTTCTCCACTTCCTCTCTGCCCTCCAGCATTCACGTTTCAAGGCTCTGATTGGTTTGTTCCTCCAGGGTGTTGCAGCTTTAGTTTTTAACGTTTTAGTCTTAAGCGGAGCTACAGCATCAATAGTTGACTGTAGTTTGTTGTTAAAATGTTAGACCATAAAATCACACGATGCAGGTAAAATCTGAGCGGGAGTTTGATGTAAAATATTACTAAAATTTGCAGTCACGTCAGGATTTATGTTTCGTTTCTTCACAGTTCTCGCTGGAGCTTTCTGTCAAGTAAAACTGGTGGCATTAAAACACACACTACAGGGCAGGCCATAGGTTATGACCAAGTCTAGAGTGCGCCCCCTGCTGTGGGTAGGCTGTGTGACATGCTGTGTGAAATCCATACAGTGCAAAAGGTTGAGAAACTCATTTTCATGAGCATCACTATCTTTATCAACGTGTAGGTTAAAATCACCTGTTGTTAAAACTCTACTGTATTTGGAGTGTATGAATGATAAAAATTCGGAAAATTCTTGAATAAAACACGAGGGAGGCTTTGGTGGTCTGTAAACAGTGACGCATAAAATAGGCGGGCTGTTAAAAGAAAATGCATGATGCTCAAATGAAAAGTAGCTATCTAGCATGATTGTTTTTGTTGCAAATGAGTCACAAGCAATCGATGCAGTGCCAACACCTTTTTTATCTCCCCTGGTAGAAAATAAAAAGTTAAAATTTAGTGGGGAAGCCTCAGTGAGAACAATAGGAGCATCCGTACCTAGCCAGGTCTAAGTTAAAAAAAGGCAATCTAAGTTGTTAGCTAAATGTCTGCTGTGATGGAGATATCTAACTGTGGAGCTGGTGGATCTGAGCTGGGGGTGTTTGTGAGATCTGCTTGTCATGAACTGGGATGTGTTGTGTGATAACTGATTTCAACTGAGGATGGATGCCTGTGGACCAGACAGTCAGTGATCAGTTTAGCAGAATGTTCAAAGTTCATGGACAGAAGTTGAGATCCTGTTTGGTTTGGATGGATGCCGTCTGTTTAAAAGAGAGATGGTCTGTTGTAGAAGGTGGTGAAATTTGTTAACATATGGAATATAATTGGAAATAAAGTGTCCTTTCATGAGAAATGAATGTATCTGGGATGCCTTGGCAAGCAAAATGAGCTTTAAGTTTCTTTTTCACTGTAGTGGATTTTGTGTCTGGTAGATAATCTATTTCCCAAAAATGTGAGTAATAGTCCACTGTGATCAAATAGTCTGTTGTCAAAGCAAAACAACTATGTGCCCACCTTTGTACAAGGTCTATTTGGCAAAGGGGGCTTGCCATTCTGATGTGTCTGAGTCATCACACAACAATGTGAGCTCTTCCTCTGGGCTAGAATACTTCAGCACAGGAGCATTGGTAATAGTTTCCTTTACTTTTACAAATACATGTTCGTGTTCTTTGTTCCAGTCCTTTCACAGTCTTTATGTGTGAGTCTTTGCAACACCTCACACTGGTCGGACAGATGTGGGCAGAACTTGGCTAAATAGTTCACCATTCCTAAGAGCCTCTGTACTGCTTTGACATCTCCAGGTTGTGGCATTTCATTGATGGCTCTCACTTTTTCAGGGTCTATCTTCTCAGCTGTTAGAAAATGTCCAATGTAGGCAACTTCTTTTTGGCGCCATTTCAATTTTTCTGCATTTAGTTTGATGTTCTTCTGTCTGCACCTGTTTAAGAACAGTCTATGTTTCTCATGATCACGTTCAGCAGCCTCTTGTGTCTCCCCTTGGCCTGTGAACAGTACATCATCTGCAATTATGTACAGACCCGGCAGGTTCTCCAGAGCCTGTGTCAACTTCCTCTGAAAGATCTCTGGTGCAGTACTGATTCCCATTGGCATCCTGAGCCAGCGGTAACCTCCAAATGGGGTGGAATATATTGTCAGGTAGCTGGACTCTTCTTCCAGTTTGACATGCCAGAATCCCCTTTTGACATCACACTCTGTGAAAACTTTAGCTTTGGACAGATCAGGGAGAATATCTTCAATAGTTGCATAGTCGCTTCAGTGCTTTGTTTAGAGGTCTTGGATCAATGCAAACCCTTGGCTTCCCATTTGATTTTTGGACAACCACCATACCGCTAATCCAATCTGTGCTTATCTCTACAGGCGAGATTATTTCTCTGTGCACTAAATCTTGTAGTTCATCTTTAAGTGGTTTCATCATTGCTACAGGAACACGTCTAGTTGGTAGCTGCACAGATTTAATGGACTCATCTATTTCAACTTTGTATACTCCATCTAGAGATCCATCTCCAGTGAACACATCTGCATACTCTGTTTTTATCTGTTGTAATGTCCACTGCTCTGTTGAGGGAGTCTGTGAGGTGACGATGCTGTCTATTGCCATGATGTTCTCATAATGGACTTAAATGAGTTTCATGGCCTAATTCGCTCTTTTACCCTACAGCGGCTCAGAGCAGTCTTTAGTCTTTGATTTGATTTGATTTGAAATGGTTTATTTCAAGCAATCAAGTAGGAACAATACACAAAAGCAATACAATCTGCAGTTTTACATTCATACAATAACTAATCAAACTTAGGATAATTAGGCATATTAATAAATATTGCTTGAAAGGGAGTGGAAGGAAGCGAACTTATATAATTCCACCTCGTTATACTATAACCATTTTATTACATGATTTATCAATATCCGGTTCCCAGTTTTTATCAGACAGAATTAAAAATCATAAGGTATCGATATGGCACATGACAAAGATGAATTACTTAATTATTATGTTAAAAATAACTATTTTAGAAATCAACATGGCAAATGCAGATCAGTTATCTAAAATATATGTTACTCATAAAAGTCATTCATATGATTAGAACATAATACTATATCAGTAAAATAGACAACACTGTTTCAGAGATTTTCATAGTAAACTTTCATCAAGTATCAAAAGTTAAAAACATGTGCAAAATTATGTTACATTAGGAAAGATTTTTGAATCAATTTGTCAATTTTTGGAGCAAGTGAAGTAATATCATTAACTTATTATTATTATTATTAATCATTTTTTTCTTTTTTTTTTTCTTTTTTTTTTTATATTTAATAAGGTAATGCTGTAAGGGAGAGAAGAAAAAAAAAACAAACAAAAACAAAAAAAAAAATAAATAAATAAAAATAAAAGGGTCCATATTCTGTCAATTATCCAAGGTTGGCATATCTTCTGCTGAAAAAACAGCTGCTCTTCTGGGTTCAAAACAGTTTCTAGTCTCTTCCATGTTATGTCTGCAGACATTAGATTCAGGTCCATATATCCTTCTTCAGCTGATATCAGCTCGGTGAAAGTTGAGGTCAAGTTGTCTGCAGGTCAGAACTCTCTGCTGTTGATTCAGGTGACGTCAGACGTATGGAGAAAGTGATGAATACAGGTGTCATTTTTCTTGAAATTATTTGACTCTTTGGTTTATTACTCCATGTTGTTTTAGACCACTGTAAACAAGCACTTCTCAAAGTCGCTCATGGTGTTCACAACCAGAACCTTGGACCGGTCCGGTGGACCGAGTGGTTTGACGTAAATCCTGCAGCCTTTAACCCAAGTGTTCTCAATCTTCTTCTGCTTCCTGAGAAGCCGTGCATGTTTGGAGATTTCAGCATTCCTCCTGGTCAGATGGTCGTTAAGATAAACAGCCGAACCTTTCAGGTTCTTTCTTTGGTTCATCAGAGCTAGCTTGTGTTTGTGATTCACAAACCTGATGAGGATCGCTGGTTTATCCGTCTCCTTCCTCCTGGGGAGCAGGTGACAGGTCTCGATGGTATTGAGATCCAGGGAAATCCCTTTAGATGTGAGAAATAAATGTATTTGCTGATCGAGAGATTCTGCACCGCGCTCCGTATTAGCACTGCTAGCTACGCTAGCGCTAGCATTAGCATTAGCAGTGCTAGCTCCTGCGTTCAGCTTCGCTCCAGGCTTGATTGGTAATCCAGTGAGAATGACATTGTTCATCCTTACTTGCTGTTCCACATCGTCCAGTCTTTTCTCCAGAATGTCGACCCGGTTTTCTCGTTGCTCGTCTTGAGCCCGAAATCTTCGGAACTCTTCCAGCATTTCCGAAAAAAAAAAAAAAAAAAAAAAAAAAAAAACCTGGAACTCCAGCTTGTAAAGCTTTTTCTTTGTGGTCTAATCTTGCTTTTGTTGTACATAACTAGAAGTGTCTTTGTGTCTTCCAGTCTTATATCAGCATCCAGTAAGTTAACTAGGATAACATTGCAAGTAGCACCACAATCCATTTGGAATTTTACTACGTCTTTGCCTAAGAGCATGCCAGCAAAAAGTTTAGTTTCTGCTGCCTTCTTAATGTCTGTTGCATGCTCTGCCTCCAACCCTGTCACATATAGGATTTTATTTATATTCATCGCTGTCGCATTCCGCCATATTATGCACTGATCTCCTTTTACGACGTACTGCTCGTATCTTACACTTAACTGCAAAATTTTTTTCTTTGCCACATTTTTTGCATTTCTTGCCATAAGCTGGGCACTTCTCCTTATTTTGTCATGTGTTTTTCCGCAGAACTCGCAGTCTTTGGCACAGTTCTGTCTCCGATATCCTGCTCTTTGCACTGCATGCACCTCCTCCAGCAGTAGTCCAGAAATTGCTTTGCTGTTCTCTCTGCACAGCTGCACACAAGTGTCCAGAGTCATGTTTTTCTCACGCAGCAGTCTTTCTCTCATTTACAATTCCACACACAATATGATTTGAAAGTTACTTAAAGTCCCACAATTTCAGGATTTGATCAGCAGCTTTCACTCTGTTATGTAGCTGTCAATTGACTCCTCGGTTTCCTCGAGAAAAAATTGTAGCGTTCCACCGTCTCATTAGTGCCTGGACTACAGTGATCATCAGACCTCTCAATTATGTCTGCAATCTTCCATGCGTCCTGTGCCGATTCACCCATCAACGGTTCTAGAAGCTCTCTGCCACTGTCTCCTATCAATCAGATAGGGAAAGAGTTTGAATCTCATTTTTTCATCATCGGCGGGAACACCTAAATCCACATAAAGAATGAATTCAACTCTATCCAGAGTTAAATAATAATAATGTGTCTTTTTAGAATCTGCTGTGTTTTTCAGTTTCCCTGAACACCCCTGTTTTTTATCTGTCTTCCACTAATAGCGATTCTGGAGTAAATCAAGCAATCAGCAGATGGCTCAATGATTAAATTTTTATTGAGAAACCCACCGAGTACACACAAACTTTGAGCTGACCCCATTACAGGTTTTAAAAGCTCCTGTCAGTGCGGCAGAGTTTCTGTGTCTGATAAAGATGAGTGCAGAGACGATCTCGGTGGTGCTGCTGCTGGCAGTGATCGGCTCACATGCAGCTCCGAACGCCACCAAGTGTGACGGTTTGACCAAAAGGCTGCCGACAAAAGACCTGAACAAGGTGAGGCACGGAGAGCCGCTTCCATGGGCACATCTAGGGGGGGTTGGACTTCATGATGGATGAGCAGGTTATGGAGATGTGTTGACAGGTTCTGCAAGTGTGAAGGAAAGATGGAAGGAGACGTTTGAAGAGCTCATCTTCTTTGTCTCTTGTGTGTGGAGAAACCATCTAGAGGTGGAGGTTTGACTGAAGAGGATATGGATAGACAGAAGGCAGATGATCGACTGTAGGGACCCCTAAAAAGTCATTCTCTGATGTGCAACATTTCCCTTCATTTGCTCTACAACCATTTCAAACGTTTGTGTTTTTCCTTCATTATTAAACCGTACTAGAAAATGCTAACTTCAAACACGCCTTTGCTTCATGCAGATTTTCAGGAACTGGGTTCTGGTCTGGGGCGTGTGGGACGACGAAGCAGCTGAAGGTTTGGTACCAAATGTCTCCAGCTCCCACGTGGAGTTTAAACTCCTTCCAGACAACAAAACCTTCACGTTCAACGAGAGAACCGTGTTCCGGTGAGTTCTGCCTCTGGAACTTAAAGGCGTATAATTCCATGTGACGTTTCCCGTTTACGTGACGTCAGTTAGTGTTGCTGTTTTTCAGTCACAACCTTACTTCCTGCACTACGTACTTGGTCAATTTGACCGTACCTTCTAACAATGAGACCGAGTTCCAAACCCTGCATGCTGACAACATTCGTAAGTGACAAAAAAGATGGAGTGCTCATCTTAATCACTGATTCATCTATTTTTCATTACATTTTTTAATAATAATAGCTATAAAACATATTTTGTGATTAACGAATTAAACAAAAATGATCAAAAACTGGTGCTTTGGTTTTGTAATGACCTAAAACGAGTTGTGAACTTTGTCCAAGACTGGTTTTGTGTGTTTGTGTGTCAGTATTGGAGGAGGACGGACGGCCTGTGGAGTACAACCACACCGTAGCTATGGAATTCTATGAGAGCTGCTCTGATTGTTTACTGCTGGTCTACAAGACCTCAAGAGTTCGATTCCTGCTCAGCTACAGTAAAACCTATCTTCCCACTGTAAACACACAACCGGTTTGACTGTTTATCTCACTCTCATCTGCTGTGTGTCAGAGGAAGAAGGGTCACATCGGGACGTTGAGCAGCACAAAGCCGCCCATGACGACCACAAGAAACTCGCCGAGTGTCTGAGGTTCCCTAAAAAGAAGCCATATGTCTATGACGGAGTGGCTGGTGAGTGTCAACCACAACACTGAGAGGACGACTGAACAACCGGGGCACAGTACTGGAAGAAAGGACAGTAAAGTCATTTGTTGCTGTCAAAAACAACTAATCGTTTGTTTGTTTATTCTTCTATCAACCCAGACTTCTGTCACAAGAAATCCGCTCCAGAAGCAAACCCTGATAACCAGTCTTAGGAGGAACGTTTCAACTTTTATCAGCAAGAATCACTTGTAATGATATTTAAATTTGGTTTCTCAAAATAAAAAGAGCTGCTTCTTTCAGAAGGCCTTTTTATTTCATATCCTATATTTTTCTCACACTCTTGTGGTGTGGGCGTGGCCTCCTCCTCTTTGTCTGTGACCCTAGTGGCAAATGGCCTGTCATCAAACGGCAGCCCCACCGCCAACGTCTCGTTTCTTAAGGCGCCGGCGCCCTCCTTTGTCGTGTTTACAATCAGTCCTTTGGAGACGCTTCCCGTGCCAAGAGACGACCCGTCCAGACTGCCATCAATCAGGACGTCTGCCGTCACTGTAGGCTGTGAGCTGGACTCCGCCATGTCTGGCTGAAACAAGATGCCACGGCTTTACAAGACAACTGTATCTTGACAAAAAATAAGTAAAAGCTTGTCCATGAAGGGTGGAGTTTCCTTCAGATGGTTAAAAAAAAAATTGCGATTTGTCAATCATGCTGTAAGTCAAGTATCCCACAATGCACCTCATTCAGATAGAAAACCAAAAAGAAACTCTGCATCACTCCTATTTATGAACCAAAGCTTCCGCCAACAGCTGTCATCTCATAAAAAGTATGTCAGGACCCCTGGCACTAACTGACAGCTCAGCATTAAGCCGCTTTCTGCTCTTACACAACTCTCCTTGCTAGCAAACCTTTTTTGGGCTAACTCTTCCAGCTAAAGGCCCGTACACACCGGGACGAATATTCGCCAGGCGTTATTCGCCAGCGTTTTTCGCCACGTCTTTTGTGTTCACACCCAGGCTATTTTCACTGACGATGAGCCGAGCCAACATGCAATTTCATTCCCTGACATTAGATGGCGCTTGATGAAATACTCCTGTACACAAGGTGGTTGCTTTTCACTCAGAAGAAGAGAGCCAGTATTTACGCGCTTGTCAGAATCATACAAAGAAAACATGAATATTTCCAGCACCAGTAGCTCCAGCTCCAGTTCCAATGATGAAGAAATTATTGTTCTGTTAAATGATGAAAGGTGCCGGAAAAGACGCCGATTTTGGGTACATCCCATAGTTACGAGAAGAGAAGAACATGGTGAGTTTTATCGACTGGTACAAGAGCTGAAAATGTATCATGAGCGTTTTCGGGGATATTTTAGAATGTCCGTCATTATTTCTTTGCGGCAGTGTAGACGCTACTTGGCGTCTATCTTCTTTGCTGGTATGTGTGCTCAGAAAGGCAGTGTTGTGTTTGAGCGCCCCCAAGTTGTGTTTTACTGTAACTTCAAAAGCTCCAGACACGTGTGCAAAAGCGCCATTCTCATTGGTTGTATAGTTTTTGAAGCGGCGCATCAAACCAAAAAAACGAACACAAGGCTTTTTTTAAAAAGTGACGCTTTGACGCGTGGCGTTTTTTCGCGTCGGTGTGCACACTCACATTGGTGCCCTTTGTTTAGTCAGGAGGCGTTAAACGTTGGCGAATATCGTGCACGAAATTCGTCCCGGTGTGTACGGGCCTTAACTCCGCTGAGTCAGTTTTATCTCTGAAAACACTCAAACGTCCTCGTTGAAGGAAGTGGGCAAAAATGCGGCGTAGCCTGAAAACTGTGGAAAATGCCCGCACTTACCAACTGGGGGCTGCGGGTCTGTTTCCTTCGCTGACGTTAGCTTCTGGACAATCATTCTAGCTGTTTACATTCTTCTCCGACAGGCACACAGGCAGGTCGTAGACTCCGCCCACTGCCAACAAGACCCTATGGCGCAATATCCGGTTACTTTACGTCACACTTCCGTTACTAGTTTTATCATGAAAACCTTTAAAACAACAGTTGACAAAGGTGATTGTGAGCGTCACGTGGGGGCTGACCAAGATGGCGGCTTGAGCAGACACTATTTTTCAACCTGTTGTACCAAACTTCTTAAATACTGTGAAAACCTACGAATTAAATGCTACTTGCATATTTCTGGGTGTTATAATCAAAAAAGGAAATGATTTTACTGTCCAATGCCATCTCGAGAACGGAAAAGAGCCTCTAAGGAGAGCAAAGCCATGGCTAACAGCAGTACTGGCGTAAGTGGTGCAGGACACAACTATATGCAGAAGACAAATCCTAAACAAGACATGATCATCCCAGATGAAGAAGATTTTCCACCCCTGCCAAAAGAAGAACCAGACACTATTAAAAAGCACTACTGGCAACACCGCAAGGTGAGGGAAGGAGCAGCAGCGCTTGTTGACTCTGTTGACTATGCTTTTGAAGAAATAAAAGATGTAAAGACAAGGATTGACATGATTGAAAAGAATACAAATAAAGATCAAACTACTATTCTGCGGCTGCAGGAAAGACTCCTGGAGTCGGAACGCTACTCAAGACGCTGGAATTAGAAATCATACAGAGTATCGGAAATTTGTCACCAGAGTAGAAGTGAAATCAGAAACCATCAACATGTCATGATCTGTGACACGTGACGAACCCAGTTGCTGTAACCCAGAAGGAGGAAGCTGGTAAGTGGAAGCTAAGTAAAGAGTTTTATTTTGAAGGAGCAAGCGGATCCTGTGGAGTAATGAGCCCAGGTGACTTGACGGAGCTGAGGCACGGAAGAAGAACAGGTTTTCAGAGTTCGTGGGGCGGACTCGGTGGAGTCGGGACGTCGGACCCAGATTCGGAACGTGACAGGAACGAATAGTCAGCAGCATGGCGGGATATACTTGGCTGTGACGAGACTGGCGTTCTAGGCTGCGGCGAGACGGGAGCGCTTGGCTGTGGCGTGACTGGAGTTCTTGAGAAGCGTCCGGATATACAGCTTCTGCTCGAGGTGGCAAAGGACTCTGGTGACACTCATGGAACGATAGACCTGAGGCACAGCAAAACAAGGTAAGTAAAGGATAGCGAGACAAGGAGACCAGACATAGAGGCTAACGAGGCAAAGCACCATCAGTGTTAACGATCTGGTGACGAATGCTGGAGATGGATCTCCTTAAGTAGCTGGTGATGAGATGAGATGAGTGGTCACAGCTGTGAGTCTGAAGCAGAGCTGGGAGGGGGAGGAGTCTGACAGGCCACCATGACACAACATCTGTCAAAAGATTTTCCCAGAGGAAAAACAAAAGCTTCCAGAGGTGATCAACACTGCGTACCGTTTGGGAAAGCTGAAGAAAAATGAGAGGAAACCAAGAGGGATCATTCTCCATTTTTCGTCCAGAACCTACAGAGATGCCGTGTGGAAAGCCGCAAAAAACAATCCCATCCTGAAGGAGCGTCATCTTCGCTTCATGGAGGACCTGTGCCCAGCGGACCGGGACACCCGAGCAGTGGTCTAATACAAGCAGCAAGAAGAGAAGGGCAAGTCGCCTACTATGTGGGGCTCCAGGCCTACAGTATAATAACGGTAAAGAAGTGGGTCTTCTCGAGAACTCAGGCCGACAGAAATAAGTGCATCCCTAGCAGCTTTTTGCTGTTAAAGTCTTGAGGAAAACACACATTTTGTCCTGATCTCACTTGTTCTGCCGCTTATTTCTTTAAGCCGTATTTACAGTTAATTACACTGAGATGTTATAATAACAAGTTTTTGTTCGTCTTATAGCCAGGTTGGCAGCTAAAACAAGTTCTGAATGTGAGATATATTTGCTTTTTTCTGGTATATTGTAATTAAATCCTTAAAAGTGGCCTAAAGGTTATTTTTTTAAAAAAAAGTCCTCTCTATGTGAAATTTGACGCATAAATTGACAGTAACAACACACTCATTTACTCAGATTTATTTTTCTCTTTCCTTTTTAGTTTTAAATCTCGTCTTTATCTTTAGGTTCTTTAAATGTCAGAGGATTAAGAAAATGGCAAAAAAAAAAACATAAAGCGCTGTTTCTATTTGCTAAACAATTGAAAACTGACTCTTTTTTTCTTTCAATCATCACATTCTACAAATAATGACACAAACTTCTGGAAATCTCAATGGGGTAAAACATTTTATGCAGCATATGGTAGTCAGCATTCAGCTGGAACTCTCACAGTTAAAAATACACTTGAGGGCGACATTCGTATGAGGGGTCATTGTGTTTTTTAAATAATATTCCACTTAAAATAAGTTCTTTATTACTATTAATATATATACGGTTACAACTCCAAACTTGAAAATGTTGAGCTCCTTTCTTTGATTGAAAATGATATAATTTGTGGTCTAAACAAATTTCCTGATGCAATTATTATAATTGGAGGGGATTTTAATATAGCATTAAATAATCAAATGGACAAATGGCCACCATGTGCTTGTTCTTCCGATAGTTACATTCATTCATTCATACATAGATAGATAGAGATATAACCTGAAAGATGTTTGGAGAGAAAAATTCCCATCAGAGTCTGTTTTTACCTGGAGTGATAGTGATGGATCCAAACAATCGCGCATCATGTCTTATTGTCTGGGTGCGGATGATGTTGAAGTCAACATTCTTCCTGCTCCACTAACAGATCATAAAGCAATTTACATTTCTATTAAATTATCCAAAACTGGACCAAAATAAGAAAGCTTACTGGATGCTAATTAACTCACTGCTTAAACTAGACATAGTACAACAAAAGGTTTCTGAAGTAATCTCTTACTTTTATAATCAAGCAAAAGAAGAAAATTGTTTTGGTAAAAACTGGGAACTATTTAAATTTGAAATGACTAATTTTCTTAGAAATTAGATCACTCCTAAAGACTTTTTATGACTCTGTGGTGGCATCAGCCATCCTTTATGGAGCGGTCTGCTGGTGCAGCGGCATCTCGGCAGCAGACAGGAAGCGACTAGAGAAGCTGGTGAAGAAGGCCAGCTCCGTTCCGGGACTGCCTTTGGACTCAATACAGGAGGTGGGAGAGAGGAGGATGGTAGCTAAGCTATCATCCATGATGGAGAACGACGCCCACCCCATGTATGAGTCTGTGTCCTCACTGTGCAGCTCCTTCAGCGTCAGACTGATACATCCTAAGTGTCTGAAGGAGCGACACCGCAGGTCGTTTCTACCTTCTGCCATCTTACTTTACAACCTTAGCTGCTCCCAGTGAACCTAGTTAGACAACATCATCGGCTCTGTCTTACTTATCTTACCCTGTGCAATAACTGATTACATGGTGTGCAATTTTTGGAAATGTATGTGTGTATATTGTGTACATATGTGTTTATACTGACTCCATAGTTTTGTTTCTTTTCTATATTGCTCTCTGTTCCTGTACTGCTGCCGCAACAAGGAAATTTCCCCATCGTGGGACTAATAAAGGAATATCTTATCTTATCTTATCTTATCTTATCTTATCTTCAGACTGGAGTCTTCCCTGCAACCCTAAAAACTGCTTTAGTGAGACCCAGTCTGAAGAAGAGTGGTTTAGATATATCCGATCTAAACAACTACCGGCCGGTATCCAACCTGTCTTTTTTTAGTAAAATTTTAGAAAAGCTTGTTTTTACTCAACTGAATGATTTTAGTAATGAAAATAACATTTTAGAAAAGTTTCAGTCTGGTTTTAGATCTCATCACTCAACAGAGACGGCACTTGTCAGGGTCTTAAATGATCTCAGGTCCAATGCTGACATGAAGAAAGTATCTGTTTTAGTCTTACTGGATCTGAGTGCAGCCTTTGACACAACTGACCACTCAATCCTTTTAAACAGACTTCATGACATGGTTGGAATTACCGGGACAGCTTTTAGTTGGTTTAAATGCTACCTAATGAGATTTTATTGTTAATTTAAATGATTTCTCATCTGAAAGGCACAAACTGACTTGTGGGGTGCCTCAAGGCTCCATCCTGGGTCCCACACTTTTTAATCTTTACATGCTTCCACTTGGTGATGTCACCAGGAGACACGGCGTTAACTTTCATAGCTATGCTGATGACACTCAACTATATGTAGCCGTGTCTCCTGATGACACTGGACCCCTGGACAGCCTTTTAAACTGTATTTTAGATATTAGAATGTGGATGGGAGAGAACTTTTTGCAGCTCAATCAGGACAAGACTGAAGTCTTGGTTATTGGTTCTGAAGCTGAGAGAGATAGGGTCCAATTTTATCTGTCAACTCACTTTATGAAAATATGTGATACAGTAAGGAACCTCGGTGTGATTTTAGATGCAGATCTTAGCTTTGAAAAACACGTCAATCAAGTAACCAAGACTGCATTTTACCATCTCAGAAATATCGCCCGAGTGAGACCCTTTCTCTCTAGAGCCAGTGCTGAAATCTTAATTCATGCCTTTATTTCATCAAGATTAGATTACTGTAATGCCCTCTTTTCTGGGGTAAAGAATCGCCTGCAGCTAGTCCAGAACTCTGCTGCACGCCTTTTAACGAGAACCAGGAAGAGGGAACACATTACACCGATCTTAAAATCGTTGCACTGGCTCCCTGTCAGCTTCAGAATTGATTTTAAGATTCTTTTAATAGTTTTTAAGACTGTCCATGGCCTTGGTCCTTGCTTTTAGATTATGAACCTCCCAGAGCCCTAAGATCCTCAGGCGCGGGCCTGCTGATGGTCCCTAGAGTCAAGACAAAAAACCACGGCGAGGCCTCGTTTAAACACTATGGACCTCGTCTGTGGAACAGCCTGCCTGAGGATGTGGGGACCTCATTCTCTGTTGAGGTTTTTAAAAAGAAACTAAAGACTCATCTATTTAACTTAGCTTTTAATTAGATCTTATATGTGGTATCTTTACTCTTATATTTTATATGCTATTTGATCAAATATTTATTTGTTTAATGTCTTTTAGTCTTTTTATATTTTAACTTATTCTAATTTATATTTTAACTTATTCTAATTTATATTTTAGACTTTTTAGGCACTAAATCATCTTATCTTATTTTATTTTAATTAATATTTGCATTTTTTACCTGCTTTTATATTTTAACTTTTTTTATTTTATTACTTTTACATTTTAGACTGTTTATGAGTGTTTTCTCACCCTTGACCGGGGTGTTAATGTTCGGGCTCGAAGAGATTGTGTCCATGCTTGTCCTCTGGCATCTCTTGTTCCGACTCCCTGGGCTGCCGGGCCTGGTGCGCCCATGTTTGGTGCTCTGGGCCTGGGGGTTGGGGGTTTCTGGGGTGGGGGGATGCTGGGGATGAGTTGTGCTTGTGTTGCATAGATGCTGACACCCCGGCCAACAGCAGGACAGGGCGGACAGCGCCTTCTGGGTTCTCTTTTCTTAAGCTCTGTTATTTCTCTTTTACTTGTGCTTGTTTTGGTGTGTTTTATTATGAGGGGCTTATTATTTTACTTCATGTGTGGGGTTTGTTTTTATTGTATTCTTGTTTGTTTTTTATGGAAAGCACCTTGAGCTGTCTGTGTGACATGAAAGGTGCTTTATAAATAAAATTAATTTGAATTTGAATTTAATTTATCTTATCTTATCTTATCTTATCTTATCTTATCTTATCTTGTCTTAGTTCAGAATTAAGTAAAACTAAACAAACTCACCACTCACTCACTCGCTCACCTCGTCACCACCCAGGAGGCATCCCCCTGCCCCAACCCCAGGTACGAACCAGGACCCCCCAAGGGAGACCCGCTCCGTGCTCCAGGCAGCCACCCACCAGGCCCACGGTTGTTCCAGAAAGGAGCAAGACCAGCCACCCCCGCCCAGGAGGGGGGCACCCCGGGGAGAAAGGGGCCCACGAGGGTTGTTGTAAACGTGGCCCGACCAGGCTCGGCCACGGTTGGAAATTTGGCGAGGCCCAGCACCCGGGGGTAAGGACCAGAACCCACCCCACAGGGACACAGACACCCCCGGCTCAGGTGCAATGCGATCCCCGGCGATCCCACGTTCCAGAGGCAGAACTCACTGGAATATGGTCCTCTCGATATAAGAGAAGGTTTTGTTGTCTGGAAGGAGTTTAAACTCCACGTGGGAGCTGGAGACATTTGGTAACAAGCCTTCAGCTTCTTCATGGTCGGACACGCCCCAGACCAGAACCCAGTCCCTGAAAATCTGCATGAAGCAAAGGCGTGTTTGAATCAGCAGCTGAGAACAAGTTAGAATTTAATAATGAAATGAAAAACACAAACGTTTGGAATGTTTGTGGAGCAAATGAATGGAAATGTTGCACATCAGAGCACGACTTTTAGGGGTCACTACAGTCGATCATCTACCTCAGTCTATCCCTATCCTCCTCAGTCAAACCTCCACCTCTAGATGGTTTCTCCACCTGCTCACCACCCACAGCGAGACACAAGAGTCAAAGAAGATGAGCTCTTCAAACCTCTCCTTCCATCTTTCCTTCACACTTGCAGAACCTGTCAACACATCTCCATAACCTGTTCATCCATCATGCCGTCAAACTTCCCCCACCCCGATGTCTCCATGGAAGCGGCTCTCCATGCCTCACCTTATTCAGGTCTTTTGTCGGCAGCCTTTTGGTCAAACCGTCACACTCTGAGGCGTTCGGAGCTGCATGTGAGCCGATCACTGCCAGCAGCAGCAGCACTGAGATCTTCCCTGAACTCATCTTTATCGGACACAGAAATACTGACAGGAGCTTTTAAAACCTGTAACGGGGTCAGCTCAAACATTGTGTGTTCTCGGTACACACATATGTAACAAGGTTATATGTAACAAGGTTAGAGGTAGAGCATGCAACAGACATTAAGAAGGCAGCAGAAACTGAACTTTTTGCTGACATGCTCTTAGGCAAAGACGTAGTAAAATTCCAAATAGATTGTGGTGCTACTTGCAATGTTATCCCAGTTAACTAAATAAAACCTGATATAAGACTGGAAGACACAAAGACACTTCTAGTTATGTACAACAAAGCAAGATTAGACCACAAGGAAAAAGCTTTACAAGCTGGAGTTCCAGGTCAAGACTAAAGACTGCTCTGAGCCGCTGTAGGGCAAAAAAGCGAGTGAGGCCATGAAACTTATTAAAGTCCATTATGAGAACATCATGGCAATAGACAGCATCGTCACCTCACAGACTCCCTCAGACGACAAAACCTTCTCTTATATCGAGAGGACCATATTCTAGTGAGTTCTGCCTCTGGAACGTAAAGCGTATCATTCCATGTGACGTTTCCTGTTCACGTGATGTCGGTTTGTGTTGCTGTTTTTCAGTCCCAACCTTTCTTCCTGCACTACGAGCTTCATCAATGTGACCGTACCTTCTAACAATGAGACCGAGCTCCAAACCCTGCATGCTGTCAACATCCGTGAGTGGCAAAAAAAAAAGAGTGCTCGTCTTAATCATTGATTCATCTATTAGTTATTTAGGTTTTCAATAATAATAGTACTAAAACATGTTTTGTGATTAATGAATTAAACAAAAGGGATCAAAAACTGGTGCTTTGGCTTTGTAATGACCTAAAACGAGTTGTGAAATTTGTCCACTACTGTTTTTGTGTGTTTGTGTGTCAGGAGTGGAGGAGGACAGACAGCCTGTGGAGTACAACGACACCGGAGCTGTGGACTTCTATGAGAGCTGCTCTTACTGTTTGCTGCTGGTCTACAAGTGCTCAAGAGTTCGATTCCTGCTCAGCTACAGTAAAACCCACCGTAACACTGTAAACACACAACCAGTTTGACTGTTGATCTCACTCTCATCTGCTTTGTGTCAGAGGAAGAAGGGTCACATCGGGACGTTGAGCAGCACAAAGTAGCCCATGACGACCACAAGAAAATCGCCGAATGTCTTGGGTTCCCTAAAAAGAAGACATACGTCTATGACGGAGTGGCTGGTGAGTGTCAACCACAACACTGAGAGGACGGCTGAAGACCCGGGGCACAGTACTGGAAGAAAGGACAGTAAAGGCATTTGTTGCTGTCAAAAACAACTAATCGTTTGTTTGTTTTTTCTTCTATCAACCCAGACTTCTGTCACAAGAAATCCGCTCCAGAAGCAAACCCTGATAACCAGTCTTAGGAGGAACGTTTCAACTTTTATCAGCAAGCATCGCTTGTAATGATATTTAAAAAGCAGAAAAGTGAAATGACTGTTTTGGATTCTCAAAATAAAAAGAGCTGCTTCTTTTAAAAGGCCTTTTTAATTCATATCTCATATTTTATTGATGTGTTTTTTTTTGTGTTAATAATTCCTGCTCTTTTGAGACAAAATAAATATACAAAAATAACAACAGTCTGTTTTATAGAACTGGAAAATAACAACATGTACAAACTGCACTTTAAGATCCACTAAAAAAGTCAAACCAAACTAGGATATTATATTCAAACTGATTAAGAAAATAACTATTAAAAACAACAACATCAAACTACAACTATTACTTTAATCTTGTGGCACATAGCAAAAAGTAGTCTATTAAAGTGTACTACAATTATACTTGGTCTGTACTAAAGTGATGCAGTATACTTGAAGTTTGCTTTTTATATTCTATCTATGTTGTTCACTAGAAATGTTCCAATTTAGTCTGAAGGAGTATTCAGTTTGTTCACGTCTTACACTACATTTACATGGTCCCTAGTATACTTGCTATACTTGTACTCATGTCATCCATTCATTCGTTTTTCCCTTTCGGGGTCACGGGGCTGCCGGAGCCTATCCCAGCCACTTGTTGGCGAAGGCAGGGGACGCCCTGGACAGGTTGCCAGTCGGTCGCAGGGTAGAATGTCGACAATCACACACCCATTCACTCTCACACCTATGGGCAATTCAGAGTTGCCAATTTACCTATGAAGCATGTTTTTGGATGGTGGGAGGAAGCCGAAGATCCTGGAGAGATCACGGGGGGAACATGCAAACTCCACACAGAAAGGAAAGGTCCCCCATTGATGTTGTGTTTTTCATGTCCCTTGACTAGAACCGGGGGCCTTCTTACTGTGAGAAGAGTGCTAACCACTGCGCCACCGTGCAGCCTCTTGTATATACTTATGTATACTTAATAAAACAAACTTTTAGTGTACTTTTTGCTAAGGAACCATCACCTGACTGTAGCCATGGTGAGGGGAAAAAAGTCATTTTAAAGTCTTTTGTCACAGTCAATAATATAATATTTCATATTTTTCTATTTTGCCTCGTTAATTGTTATTGTATGAAATAAAAAATAAGTTTAAGTTTACAATATATAGATATTAAACACAGATAAAACTTTAAGTACACTGCCTCACTTTTACAATTTAAAATTTGTCTTTTGCTAAGGGGTTACAGACACTTAAAAAAGTTCCACAAAAGTTGGACATTTTTTTCACAATTATTAGGAGAATTCTTATATAGAAGAAACCTATTACCACAGCTACAGTGAATTCAGAGATACAACTATAACTTAACAAGGTAGAATGATTGGGGAAAAATAATCAGTTTAAAGCTTTTTATTAGAATTCATAATGAAATATGAATACTTTTTTTTTTTTTTTTTTACTTTTTTTCATTCTAAGTTGATGATGAAACAAACAGGTCAGTTTCGATTTTAATTTTTAAAAAACTTTTTTTCAAACTAGTTCAAGATGAGGTTCACGTGGAAAGATTTTAAATTTGCGAGTGAATTTACCCAAAAAGATTATTTAAATTGCAAACTGCATTAATATCGTTTTTGATGTTGATGATGGTGTTGCTGAAGGTTTGTCAACTGCTGTTTTAAAGGTTTTCACGATAAAACTAGTAACGGAAGTGTGACGTAAGGTAACCGGATATGGCGTCACAGGGTCTTGTTGGCAGTGGGCGGAGTCTCAGACCTGCCTGTGTGCCTGTCGGAGAAGAATGTAAACAGCTAGAATGATTGTCCAGAAGCTAACGTCAGCGTAGGAAAGCGACCTGCAGCCCCCAGTCGGTAAGTGCGGGCGTTTTCCGCTGTTTTCAGGCAGAAACGCAGAAGACTGCATTTTTGCGCACTTCCTTCAACGAGGACGTTGAGTGTTTTCGGAGATAAAAAACTGACTCAGCTGAGTTAGCTGGAAGAGTTAGCCAAAAAAAAAGGTTTGCTAGCAAGGAGAGTTGTGTCGGAGCAGAAAGCGGCTTAATGCTGAGCTGTCAGTTAGTGCCAGGGGTCCTGACATACTTCTGATGAGATGACGGCTGTTGGCGGAAGCTTTGGTTCATAAATAGGAGTGACGCAGAGTCTCTTTCTGGTTTTCTATCTGAATGAGGTGCATTGTGGGATACTTGACTTACAGCTTGATTGACTAATTACTATTTCAGAGCTTTCTATAAGTACTGGTTCCAAAAAAACTGTTGTTTTAAGTGAAAATAAAAACTCTTGCGTATTTTTAGATGTTCTCCATCTGTCTACAGTGAACAACTTTTAATAAAATACCACGTTTTCACCATAATTAGGGTGTGTCATGGCCACCTGACCAGAAATGAACACTCTTTTGGTGTGTCATGACTTGTTCATATTTTTGTCTTACTTAAAATACTCATGTTTGTCTTGTTTCTTTCTCCTCAGGTCTGGCAGGATATCTGCAGGCTGCATATCTTGGAAGGTTTTGGTCTGTTTGGTGTATTTAGCTGACTTCATGCCCTACTTTTTTGCTCTTGAATCTCTGAGTAAAGATGTGGGCGTGGCCAACATTTGACACTGTGGTCATGCTGACTTTCCAGTAAAATGTTAGTAAATAGTGACCACACCTGCTAAAAATACAACCGTTTGAGAGGTGTTCATTGTCCTTGTAGTTCTTGGTGTTTTGTGGTGACCATGTCTTCTTAGTGCCAGATGTTGGATGCTACCCTTTTTCTTTTTTAAACCATCTGACGGAATCTCCACCCTTCATGGACAAGCTTTTACTTATTTTTTGTGAAGATACAGTTGTCTTGTAAAGCCTTGGCATCTTGTTTCAGCCAGACATGGCGGAGTCCAGCTCACAGCCTACGGCGACGGCAGACGTCCTGATTGATGGCAGTCTGGACGGGTCGTCCCTAGGAACGGGAAGCGTCTCCAAAGGACTGATTGTAAACACGACAAAGGAGGGAGCCGGCGCCTTAAGAAACGAGACGTCGGCGGCGGGGCTGCCGTTTGGTGACAGGCCTTTCGCCGCTAGAGTCACAGACGAAGAGGAGGAGGCCACGCCCACACCGCCAGAGTCATCGCCGAGTCTGTCGTCTGAAAACGAGACGCTGACCCTCATAACCACCACAGAAGAAAGAACTCTTTCAGGGCTCCTTAAGCGGATAAAGGCTGACGGAAGAGCGGACACGGATGGACACAGAGGTAGAGCGGTTCACCGGCTTCCGCCCACAGCTGTGACATACATCTGCATCATATATACATGTTTCAGTCAGACAGAGAAGCAGAAGCACGTGCAAAAAGCAGATGGGAATAGAAACATATAACAGATTATTATATAACATATGCCCAGATTTCTGCTTCACATGGTGTCTGTGACTTTCTTATAAATAAACATCAGACAAATAAATAATAAATACACAAAAACTAGATCTGCTGTTTTTGTCGTCATGTTTGAGTCGAGCTTCGATATTATTTTGTGATCGGAGCACCTTCGGATTCAAGCAAAATCGAAATATGATTGGGATTTTCTTTTGTTTGCTTGTTTTTTTTTATCCAGGAAGCTGTGGTGAGAAAGCTGCCTTCAATGGGCTTTTGTTTCTAAAGCATGGAAGCTGTTACGAGACCTGTTCACACAACAGACGCACAAAAACAGTCCCAAAAAACCCCCATTGTACAAAGTAATGAATGTGACTCTTGTGTAAATACTTTTACAAACTACGTTTTAACGTCTTAAACAGTTCTGGGAAGGAAACATTTTTTTATTCTCCTTTTAATTTGAGAAATCTTTTAGTTAAAATAAAGGTTATGGTTGTTGTTTTTACCCCAATAGATCTTTTGACTCCTGTTTTCTTATTAAGTCGCCTTAAATACAACTTGCAGTTAATTTGGGTGTTTTTGTGTCGTATTTTTGTCCCAAGCGTTTGCCGCCTTGTGGACACTAAACCTAAAAGACCCTTTAATGAAAACTGTGTTTTAACACCTTCTTATGACATTTTTCTAAAGATGGAGGATAGCCATGTCTATGGCCACATAGACAATTAAGCTTCAATTTGCATTTCTGAGTATTTCTGTTTCCTAATCGTTGTGAGCAGAAGAAAACCTGCCGATTACGAAAGCGTATTTGTGTCGTAGAAAATCCGCTGGGCGGGGCTTCAAGCTCCTTGCGGCGCTGCGTTCTGAAGCACCCCCTCTCAGACAAACAGATCGTCTTTGTGTTCCTCGTCTGAGCTCCAATCTGGATCTAAACTGTACGACATCGCTATTTATTTCTTTACACAAAGGTTGATGACATTCTTGTCATTCCAGGTGAAAGTTGTTGCTCGTTTGTCCAAAATGTTTTCTGCCAAACGTGTTGGAATCTGTTCCAGCCGAATGAAGCTCTACCTTACAGTCACTCGGACACTGAAGGTCTGTTTTTTTTCCCCGCGTTTTGTCTGAGAAACGTTCCTTTTTCTGTGTGTGGGTGTAGATGTGAACCTGGAGGAGAGCTCCTCTGTGCTGACCGAAGGCGGCTCCGACGACCAGCGGGACTCCACCGACTCCGCCTCCTTCTCCATCCAGAGTCTGGAGTTTTCAGACGGACTCCCGGCTGCGGGGAGCTCTCTGGACATCGAGGACGGCTTGTCTTCGTCCTGCCCTGCTCCGGGGGTGGAAAGCTCCCCGGTGTCCACGGATGTTCCCAGCCTGAAGGAGGATGAAGCACCGGAAGCTGCAGGTGAGGTTCTTCCTCTAACGCTTTATTAAAGACCTAAGGGACTGTCTTCATACCCGCTTTCAGCCTCACTTGAATCAAAAACACTCCTGTGTTTTGCATGCAGGGGGCGCTGCTCCTCCTCCTCATACGGATGCAGCAGCGGCTGCTGCTGCAGAGCCCAGACCCCCCATCCCTGCGTATTACCTGGTGAAGTGGATCACATGGAAGGAGAAGAAGACCCCCATCATCACCCAGAGTGAAAACGGGCCCTGCCCCCTGCTGGCCATCATGAACACGCTGTTCTTACGCTGGAAGGTAGAATTCCCGTTGGGACGGATGTTGGCGCTCAAAAACGTTTCGGTTTACCCGAACGGAAATAGTTTAGACGTATTTGAAAGAGAATTTCCAAATGAAATGATTGTGAATGAACAGATCCTGTTTCAAATCATTGTTTGTGTTTTGCTTATTTAGGCAAAGTTACCGGCTCAAACTGAAATGGTCACAACCGAAGAACTGATGGCTCACCTGGGTAAGGAACGGATCGGCTCACCTGTTCAGACCACACAATAAAAGACAGAGATAGATTTAAGGATTTTGTTCTTTGGGAGTATCAAACTCGTATTTTTCAGTAATATTTTACGAGGAAAACTGATATCCACAACCATTTAGATAGATGTTTGTCTTTTTTTAGTCACTCCTAAAATGCATTTTATTTTGTAGGAGACTGTGTCTTATCGGTCACGCCAAGAGAAAAGACGAACGGCATGGAGCTCAACTTCCAACAGGTACACACGTGCACACAGTGACACACGTGCACACAGTGACCCACCTGCACACAGTGACCCACCTGCACACGCAGTGACCCACCTGCACACACAGTCACACACGTGCACACACAGTCACACACGTGCACACACAGTGACCCACCTGCACACGCAGTGACCCACGTGCACACGCAGTGACCCACGTGCACACGCAGTCACACACGTGCACACGCAGTGACCCACGTGCACACGCAGTCAGACACGTGCACACACAGTGACCCACCTGCACACACAGTGACACACGTGCACACACAGTGACCCATGTGCAAATGCACACACAGTGACCCACGTGCACGAACATTGACACATGCACACACAGTGACCTACGTTCACGAACAGTGACGCATGTGCACGAACAGTGACACATGCACGCTGTGACACACATGCACATGGACACACAGTGACCCAGGTGCACGAACAGTAACACATGCATGCTGTGACCCACGTGCACACACAGTGACCCACGTGCACACACAGTGACCCACGTGCACACACAGTGACCCACGTGCACACACAGTGACCCACGTGCACACACAGTGACCCACCTGCACACACAGTGACACACGTGCACACACAGTGACCCACGTGCACACAGTGACCCACGTGCACACACAGTGACACACGTGCACACAGTGACCCACGTGCACACACAGTGACACACCTGCACACACAGTGACACACGTGCACACACAGTGACACACGTGCACACACAGTGACACACGTGCACACACAGTGACCCATGTGCAAATGCACACACAGTGACCCACGTGCACGAACAGTGACACATGCACACACAGTGACCTACGTTCACGAACAGTGACGCATGTGCACGAACAGTGACACATGCACGCTGTGACACACATGCACATGGACACACAGTGACCCAGGTGCACACACAGTGACACACATGCACGAACAGTGACACGTGCACGAACAGTGATACATGCACACACAGTGACACACATGCACACACAGTGACACACGTGCACACACAGTGACCTACGTGCACGAACGGTGACACATGCATGCTGTGACACACATGTACATGCACACACAGTGACCCACGTGCACGAACAGTGACACATGCATGCTGTGACACACGTGCACACAGTGACATACGTGCACATTTGATTAGTTCTTACTCAGAAGTTCACCTCTGCAGTTACTTTCAAATTCGCTCTTTTTAACTTTCTTTATATTTTTAATTTAATGGTCACTCCTTTAACTACAGAGCTCTAGACATAACATAAAAGAGACTAATTGTTCCCTCTAGTTAATAAGAAAGTGACTATTAGCACATCAGTTTCTAAATTTTCGCTGCCACTCGGAGGACGGGTCACACGTGCATTTTTTAACATGGATTTCCATCCGTTTTTGTTCTTAGTACATCTGCCAATAAACTAATTTGTGCCAATAATTTAGTATTTTGGCACACAAACTAGTATTTTAGCCTCATATGTTTCTACTACCAAATTGTGGCCATAAATTATTCATTTAAAGGAACAATCTTTTAAACACGGAGACGTCCAGGGCTCCAAATTAAAAACATGTTTCTTTTAATGTTTTCTGTAAAGCACTTTGAATTGTCTTTGTACATCAAATGTGCTCAACAGAAAGACGAGCGTCACGGTGATTTATTTTTGCTTGATTTCATTTGCGTCCACAGAACATGAGCGACGCCATGGCGGTGCTGCCAAAACTCTCCACAGGCCTGGATGTGAACGTCCGCTTCACCGGAGTCACCGACTTTGAATACACACCCGAGTGCATCGTGTTTGACCTGCTGGACATCCCACTGTACCACGGCTGGCTGGTCGACCCGCAGGTAAGGCGCCCGCCGCAGGTCAGCTCCTGCTGGACGCGGCTGACGATTTTTTTTTCACGGTGTTTAGAGTCCAGAGATGGTCGCTGCTGTGGGGAAACTGAGCTACAACCAGCTGGTGGAGAAAATCATCAACTACAAACACTCAGCAGAAAGCAGCAGAGTCAGTGAAGGTAACACGGAGGCCGACAGGGACGCAACAAAAACGCATTTTACATGAAAAGGGCAACAAATATTTGTTACAGGGCAATTCTTTCATAGTTAAACCATCGTTTCTGTATTTTTATGGGATACAAACACATTTTTGCCCTTAAGATTATTTTATTTTAAAGTTTTTTTATCAGTAAAAGTAAAATATTTACCATGTTGTGCACATGAAGGAGAGGAAAACTGATATTTATGGTAAAAATCATCGATGTTTTGCGATGATCTATAAGCGGTGTGTCTGTGTAGGTCTGGTGGCGGAGCAGTTTCTGGAGTCGACGGCCACCCAGCTGTCGTACCACGGTCTGTGTGAGCTCAACACCACCGCCAAGGAGGGAGAGATGTCCGTCTTCTTCAGAAACAACCACTTCAGTACCATGATCAAACACAAGGTGGAGACAAACGCAGGGCGCAGAGGCGGAGCTCAGGCGGGGCGGCTCCTGACGCGCTTTCTCCTCCTCCTCAGGGGGATCTGTACCTTCTGGTGACGGACCAGGGCTTCCTGCAGGAGGAGCGCGTGGTCTGGGAGTCTCTCCATAACGTGGAAGGAGACGGGAACTTCTGCGACTCCGACTTCCGGCTGTGTCACCCTCCCCAGAGGACTGTGGCCGGCGCCCAGCTGCAGCCCAGCGTGCAGGAGCAGCAGAGGCAGATCGACCAGGTGAGGCCGCCGCCGTCTGACTGAGGAGCTCTGCAGACGCTCGCTGGCTCACCTTGTTCCTGGCCTCAGGATTACCTGGTGGCAGTGTCCCTGCAGCAGCAGCAGGGGGATGCGCCCGGACCCCTCAGTGACCTGGAGTTGGCGAGACAGTTGCAGCAGGAGGAGTACCAGCAGCAGCAGCAGCAGCAGCCACCGCCGCCGGCGCCGCAGGCACCGGTTCAGACAGCACAGCAGGTGAGCTCACGGCGGAAACATCAACTGTACACGAGAACCTGAATCCAAACAGGAAGTACCTGCTGGCTCCAGGAAGCTGAAATCCCGTAGACTCATTGCATCTATCAACTGACCAATCAGATGCTTCAATTAAAAGTAGGCGGAGCCTGCTGGGCTCCAACGTTCAAAACATTTGACAGATTTCATGTAGCCTGCTTTGAAGTTGTAGGGGTGTGGGCTTCCAACAAGCTCACTTCTAATTGGTGGGACTGGTTGCCATAGAAATTCAGACCGACTTGGACCAATCAGTGGCGCCCTCTGGCTCCAGCACGGCGGCGTCCACCAAACCGAAGCGGAGCAATTTTTAAGCTTAGTTTTCTTTATACATGTCCTCAGTCGTTAAAATTTCATTTTAGTTTAGTTTCCAATTTAAAAAAAAAAAAATCAGTAAAATAAACTACTTTGTTTTTTTCTCGGCTGACATCCCTCCACTACAGTGTGTTTTATTTTGAAAGGAAATTAAAAGTTAAACTATTTCCTCTGTTTTATTTGTATTTCTCATAAGTTACACTAACAAATACAAAGCAAATACAAATACCTCAACCCTTGTGTTATCCTAGGCACTTTAACATTGGGAGTGGGGTCATCTAGACCCACTAGACAGAGCTCTGAACCTTTTTTTTTCCAATGATTTGTGATCTTCACTGGTTCAATGGATTACATGAAATTTTTCCACCTTTATCCACCTTTGTCATGGTAGGGAGGACATGTCAAAGTAAGGGTGGGGTCATCTAAGATAGCACAAGGCTTAAAGACTTTGTGGCTTCTACCAGGTTTTCGTCGGTAAGAAATTAAAGATTGTGGACTCCCGTTATCCGTTTATCATCTTTGCTTGATTGCTGCTGTCTGCAGGTCAGAGGTCAGGGGTCACAGCAAGCCCGGAGGCGAGAGAAGGACTCCGATTGCGTCGTCCTTTGAACGCCGAGGCGGCCTGATGCCAAACCCGCAGTGCTTTTGTCTCACAAGACGCAACTTTGTGCTTCTGGTGGAACGTCTGACAAACGTCGTCTTTGAAGGGCTTCCCGGCAAAAGTCATCACCCGCTGCTTCTAGCCGGTTCTGCTCCCAGTCCAGACCTCCAGGCGGACGGGAAATTCTTACAAGCAGAAACCAGAAACAAAAAGAAGCTCCTGTTTTCTGAGCTGTGACCTTCTAGGGACCAAGGAGTCACTTATTTATTCAGATGATTTTCTGCTTAGGAGAAAACGTTCACCACAGTTTTCTAAAACAAAAGCTCTCAGGCCAGAATCCCCGTTTCATCCCGGAGGGTTTGCCAAAGATCCCAGGCGGAGCGGAACGTGAAGGACAGAGATTACTCCAACATTCAGCCAAACCAAGAATCTCCTCCATCAGGAGGATGGAAGCGTTGCTTTTTCTTTTTTCTTTTTTGTTAAAGTCTATGTAACTGTTCTGGAACGGGATGCCAATAAAGTTTTGGTGTTTATGCATCAGCGTATGTGGAAATTCCTCGGAATACTGTCATTGTTTTTGCTCTTTACCAAAACATATCATCTGGGATATCCAAAGGAAAGTTTCAAAATTATGGGATGGACACAGGATTTAAGGCGCTCAAAATGTGAAGTTTTAACTATTTTCACACAATAGAAAAAGAAAATTTTGTTCACACCCAAGGAGCTAGCTTAAGTCTGCAACCTCAGCCAAAGTTTATTTGACCTTTGACCTCAGGAAGAGGTCAGCATCTTAAATTAAAAATATATATATATCTTTAAATGTAATTTTTAAATTATACCATGGTCCGGTTGAATACTCGATTCTGATTGGCTGCTGGGTATGCATTAAAACCTGATAACCGCACGGTGAAAAAAGAAGTTCCGGTCAGCTAGCTTAAATGTTTTGTATCACTGCGCCGGCTTCTTTAAAACAACCTTTTGCTTCATCTTTGGACAAAAACAAGTGGTAAGAGGTGAACTTTCCCTCTGAACTGATGCTTTAGTCAACCCATCAGAAAGATCAGCAGATATAAATCGCCGAATCTTGCGCCGCACCACGTAACATATAGTCCGCTGTTTGTGAGAAAAGCGATCCAAATCGAAAAAAAAAACAAGAATTAAGGACTAAAACCGGGTTAATATGTATTGCTTTTGTAAGTGACCATGGTATAAGCGGGTTAATGGCCTTCAAAGTGTGCGGTTATTACTTTATAACGCACTTCGCGGAAGCAACCGTCCGACGCGAAGTTCAGGCTTCCACGGCGTGCGTTAAAAAGTAGTAACCGCACACTTCGTCGGCCATTAACCCTCTCATATATCTCCTCTAAACTCGAGCATCACTGGGATGCGACTTGGGGACAATAAATAAAAATAAATTTGGTTTAGAAGTTTGTCGATTAGGAATGGCGTTGGCGTGGCGAGCTCACAAAAGGTAAATTTCTCCAGTTTTACCAGAATATTATGAAAGTTCAAGACATGAGTCTCTGCCTCCAACTGAATGTAAGGATGTATCAACATAGGATATGAACACCGCTGGTGGATTTCTTGTCCTCTTCACATCACAGATGACAGAAAAAGTCTCATAAAGCAAATGTGTTTTAATGCATTTAGTGTTACAAGCTCTAAAGTTAAAAACTGTATTTATTGAATGAGACAAACATTTACACACAGAATAAATGCACTTAAAAAGGTCTTTCACGTTGAAAAACGTCGGTTTGGAGCTTCGGAACAGAGAAGAGGCGAGCGTTTCTCCCGTAGACTTCAGTCAAAACTATTCAGATTTTTTGTTGTTTTTTGTTTAAAAACACTTATGTTGCTTTTTGTTTCTGAGAGACAAAGTAAAGGTCACTTTCATACATGAAACTATGGTAAAGTGGTTTAAAAAAAAAAATGTACATTTAAATATGAACCTTTTTTCAGACAACATGTTTGTAGAGACGTAACCATGGAAACCTGCCCCTAAAGTGATCAAATATGTCACACACAAAAACAAAACAAAAAAAAAGCACTTTTTGAGGTCCAAACACCGCGTTGGCCTCCCTTTGCATTGATAAGCGATTGTAACGTTTGTAAGTCTCAAGGCAGCGATTTTTCTCACATAAATAGTCACAACAGAAAAGATGACAAAAGCAGATGTAAACATGTGGAAAGCAGCAGACGAGGTGTAGCAGAGAGTGGAACGTTGCTGCTTTCACAACAACCTGTGCTTCTCCAAAGATAGTGGTCAAAACATAAATGCCGTCGGTTTATAAATGCTAGAAAACGTTCGCTTCTTCACAGTTTAGTTCAGACGGGAACTTTTCTGGGGGTTTTTTTTTTGTTGTTTTGTTTTTTTTTAAAGAAATACTGCAATAAAAAATGAAAAAAAAAAAAATGGCCGACAAAGAAACACATTCGCTTTGGCTAGAGAGAAAATAATCCTGAAACAGTAGTGTTGTATTCATGTGCAGGTTTGTCAGCGCTCAAAGAAAAGGTTGGCCAAATGGGACAAACCATATTATTTGTTATTTTTCTCTCAAATTTCCCAACACAAAAGTCTCATTTTGTTTCATTTGTCAGCCATATTTTTTTTTTTTTAAGCTGAATTTCTTCGGATTGATGAGAAAAATAAATCTGGTGTTACAAACCAAGGCAGCGAGCAGAAGAAATGAACGTTGAGCAGGTTTTTTTTTTTTACTCAAATCTATGAGCTGCTGGCGCGTTTTCAGAGTTTAAGAAGAGTTTAAAAGCCAACCAGGCAAAATGCTGGAGTTAAGCTCTGACATCATCAAAATCTTCACTTTGTGAGGAGAAATCGTATTAACGGCTCAGAACAAACTTTAATTTTTAATCAAAAAAAATAAATAAATAAAACTGTGAGAGTCCTAAAAAGAAACGTTCAGTCTTTTTTTAATCTGCAGAAACAGGAATCAGAAGAAGGGAATGTTTCATCCAAGCCAGATTAGCAGTAATCCAACGAGTCTCTTCAGTCAAAACCATCAGCTGGAAGAAACGTCCTGATAAAACGATTCGATGTTGAAAGATACGGATTATTTACCAGACAGTGCTCACATTTTTGTCAATTTATTAGTCATCCATTTGCTTCTTTATTGTAACTTGTAAAAAACTGCGTTTACACAAGCTTCACATTAGTTTGAGTTCAAGACATTTTGGCTCAAAACGCTTTTAATTTGTAGGAGCCGTTCTACAAATGTGTCACTTTTGCTCCTACGGGGTCGTAAGTTGTTCATTTTTAAGATCATTTCACTCTAAATAAACAAGTGTCTCTCTGAAAATAGTGAAGTTACTCAGCAAATGATAACAACATAAGGAAACTGCGCTGCTTCTGTGACGTAACTGTTCTGGAATGGGATGCCAATAAAGTTTTGGTGTTTCAGCACCAGTGAATGCGAAAATCCAGCAGGAATATTGTATATCTCTCCTGCCTAATCTCCTTTCCTAATACTGTAGTCATCCTTTTTTGACCTTTTTTTTTAAATTTTGTTTAAAGTAAATGCATTTATTTTAGTTTGAGTTAACGACATTTAGGCTCAAAAGGATTTTAATTTGTAGGAGTTATGCTAAAATGTGTCCTATTTGCTTTTCTACTGGGTACTAAGTTGTTCTTGTCAAGGTAAATTCCTTTAAAAGAATGTGCATCTTTCTAAAAATATGGAAATTATTCAGCAAATTATAATTATGACTCTGAAAGTAAACTAAGGGAAGAGCTCAGCTTTTTGGGGAAATGTCTCCCTCTAGTGGTCATTGGAGAGCATATTGATAAATGGTAAATAAAGATAATTTTTTTTTAAATTTCTCAGTCACATTACCTTTATTTTTTAAAACTAGTGCTGCTAGTTATTTTTAGTTTCCGTATTTATTTTTGTGGCGTGTTTTCCATTTAAATTTGCCGTGACGACTGTCTGGTGAAAATACCGGCAGCTTTGATGAAAGCCTCAGACTGTTTTTTTTTTTTTTCTTTCTCTCTTCGATCGCCATGGCAACACGTCTGCAGAAAGAACGCAGATGGGGGAAAGAAAAGGAAAAAAAAAAAAAAAAAAAAAAGCTGCACATTTTATCATTTCTGTTCTTTAAGAACTACAGACAAACATGACGTCCTTCGGTGGGACGCAGGCCGCCGGCGCCTTCCTGGTGCTCGCCGCGGCTTCATTACATGTGGATCTGCTGCCGCTGCCATGCTGGATTACAGCATGTTTAACGGCAGGCTTCACTTTATGTATGGATTTCATCTGAGTAATTATCAAACGACTTAATTTTTCCATAGAGTTAAATCCATCCCACTCAGGATGAACCAACTTCAGTGTTTTTTTTTTTTTACAATTTATTTTCCTTTTTTTTTTTTTTTTTTTATTTACTTACAGGTTAATTCAAACAAAGAAATGGAATATTAAGGAAAATCTAGACTTCTTTCTTGCTTTTTGCTACATTTTTGTAGTTTTGTTTAAAATAAAGTGGTTGGTTTTAGCGATTTGAAGCCCTTTCAGGATGTTGTCACTTTTCGTTAAAGGTTTCATTGCAACAGAAGGACACAATCAGCCAGAAACTACCGGGAAACAAAAGGCAAAAAGCTTCCTTAGTGACGTAGTTAGCGGGCTAATTAGCGACTACACCTTGAAGGTCAAGAGATCCTTGTCTCCACCGAATCTTTTCAGCAGCCGTAACAAAGATCTGAAGTGATCCACAAAAAGAAAGAGTCCAGATGGCGTCTGAAAGGTTCCCATCTCCGCCTCATTTAGTGTTTTTTTTTTTTTTCGGACCACAGAATGTCCAGATTCTGTACGTTAAACAATCAAAAGTGTAACGATATAAATGTAAACAGATCACCTCAACAAAATGCTGGTGGGATCCATCCATCAGATTCCAAAAGAATCAAAACTTCATTTCCACTAAATCCTTTAGTGACACGTTCAGCTTCTAGTTTCCGTCGGAAAGAGGGGAGAACGGACGCCCGCGGGGGGGCGGGGTCACATGATGCCGTTGGTGACGTACTGGAAGGAGTCGTAGAGCTTGGTGGTGATGGAGCGCATGGACCCGTCCACCAGCTGCTCCACCAGAACCTGCAGCTGCTCCTCTGTCAGGGACATGTGGAAACGCTCCTTCAGGCCGCGGATGGTGCTGGAGCCGTGGAAGCAGGGCAGGTGGGAGCCTGGAGGGGGGCAAAACGTGAACGTTTTTATCAAAAACACTACACAAAACCTCTGTCTTCTAGGGTTTCCGAGGAGATTCAGAGGGAATTTGGTAAAGGTGTTCGGACAGTTCATTTCTTCTGCTTTTACAGCGTGCAACCAAAGTTCCTGTGACCTTAAAGTCCCGCTCTGATCATCTTTTCATCCATGTTCAGAGCGTTTCCAGTGGTCTTTTAATTATTAGTGATCATTTTTGGCCAGAAACCTGTGCCGTTTTCTAGACGAGCAGCAGGAGTTCATTAGAAGTTTACGTCTGAGTTGCGGGTGGGAACCATCAACCCTTTGTTCTCCTGCTAGCTTACAGCTCCTCACATCATGTCCACATCATGTGGGACTGGCCTCTCATCAAACCATACTGGACTGATGTTCATTAAACACCACAAAGGATTTTCAAGTGGACATTTCCTTTAGATATTAAAACGGTTTATTGTGGATGTATGCCACAGGAATGGTCTAAACAAGATAAATACGTGCTGGGCGCCCTGTTGGTTGCAAGCAAAAAGGGCCTAAAATTTGGCTTTCCCATGATGCACCAACCTTAACAGTATGGTGGGAATTAACATTAGAAATATATAAAATGGAAGAGCTAACGGCACATTTGAGTGGGTCCAATATGCTAATTTACAAATGCCACATATTTCAAAAATACAAACAAATGGATAAACACTGGTCACTCCCAATAGTTCAATGTTCTTATAATTTATAAAAAATAAAAAAAACTTTTGTTTTCAATGTTTGTGTTTTAAGAAATTCTAAGCTAATTCAAATAGTAATGTTTATTGTCCTGTTTTGTACTGTAAAGCTGAAAACGTATAAATAAATAATTAAAAGAAGAAAAAAAAAAAAAAAAGATTACCGCTCCTAATTCACAACAAATTATTCGTTTTAATCTTATCGTTTTATCCATTATCGGAAAAAATGCCACAAGAACATGTGAAAAAGGCTATTTTCCTCCTAAAGATCCCGGACAAGCCCCCAATTCTATTTGTTTTTGTCGTTTCTGTTTTGGTTTCACGGCTGAAAAGCCTGAGAATTTCTGTTCATTGATGTGGATGTTGCCATACATCGTTTTGTTCCAGGAATTTGTCCTCGCTAGTTTGTTTGGTCTTTGTTTTTGTTTGTCCTTCCACCCGTCACCCTAATAAAAAGCGCTGCTGCCGTTGACACGCTTTCCCTTCACACACACCCCAATCTAACATTACCACGCTCACAAAAAATGGCGAGCGTTATCAGAGCTTTCCAGCCGTGTCGTTTAAGTCCAGATTCCGGCTCAGACGAGGAAAACAAAAGACGTTCATGGATCTGTTTGTTTGGATGGAAGTGGATGCATCAGAATGGAGCGGAGCTGGGAGCTTGTGTCCTGCCGACTGTAGCTTCCACGTCACAACTACAGCTTTTTCATTACAACTGACTCACAACAATTGGAATAAAAACACTCAGAGATGTTTAATTATATGTAGATTATATATTTTTTTATATGTCTTGTATATGCTACAAGAACATGCACAATAAACGGCAAATTTATTGCTATCGCAATATCAAGCAGTGCAATATCCATATCGCAAAAGTCCGCAATAAATGGTTACCTTAAATGTGCTAAAACAATCTTATGGCAGCTTGAAGTATTTAACAAATCAAATAAATTCATGTATGCATTTGACCGATTGGATGGACCCTTTCACGTTGTTGACCAATCAGATGAGCCCTTTTATGTTAGATGTTTGCCTCCTACGTCAACGAGGGTCATTTGGAGTATAATTTTTAAACTGTTGCAGTGAAACGGTAATTATGTTTTTGGTTGTTTTGCTATTTGTGTATATACCGCAAATTATATCATTATCGCAACATTGATCACTCATATCGCAAGTTTAGCTCATATCGCGCAGCCCTAAAGAACAGGTCGGGTTACCTTGCTGCATAATTTCCACAATCTGCAGCACTTTCTCCATGTGTTTTCTGGCTGCGATCAAACCCTGCAGCATCAGCATCTTGTAATAGATGAACATGTCTCCGTCCAGACCGCCCATCACCTGAAACACAGCAGAACGATGGAACTTTCACCGCCCGGTCTGTTCTTTGGGTTTTGTGTCTGAATATGTTGGCAGATTTTTGTTTACATTCTATAATTCTGGACCGAAAGGTTTGAAATGTTAGTTTGAACTAGAAGGAGCTGAATTTCCAGGAGAAAATGCAGGGTTGATGCTGTACTGCTCAATGAAAATGAAACATAAAAGGGTCATAATTGGGAAAATAAAAATAAAGAAATGATCAAAGTTGACCATAAATGAAGGAAAAAAATGCCAGCGCCGGGTCTCGAACCAGCGAGCTTCTGCACCAAGGATTCCCTATGTTTTTCAATAGAGGCAGAAATCCTGGAATATCTGGGAAAGTTCAAGGATTTGAAGGAACAAAAGTTATAGCTGGAAAAAGCTGAAAGAGCTGAACGTTTGAATGGTTAAAATAGCCGCAAAACTGTAGAAGGACTTAAGCGGCAACAATGGTGGAAGATACTAGAATAAAGAAAGGGAAACAGGAAAACAATGAAAGAAAAGTGTGAAAATGTTCCCGTTTGGTTGAGGAAAAATGTAAAAAGCGATTTATTGCCTTAAAACATCTGCACTTATTGAAGAAATTCAGTTGACTCATTTGATGGTTATTTTTACTTAACTTAACTCCTGCGATAAACAAGAGACCGCTGCATTCAAATAGATTCATGTTTTTATAGTCACACATCTGTCTTTTAGAACAGATGTGGGAATTCTTTACTCACATCAACAAACTCGGACGTGAGTTTGAAGGCAGACGTCTCGAAGCCGAGGTTTTTAGGGGAGCTGGAGAGGATGAAGCCGAAGTCGATGTGGATGATGTGTCCTTCAGAGTCCAGCAGGATGTTGCCGTTGTGTCTGCAGGGAGGACAGACGGCCAGTTTGCTCACGTTTCTTTATGAGGTCCTCTTTTCCCACGAGTCGGTTTTTAAAAAACCGGATCTACGCGGTCAGTGCAGCTCTTTTCTTTTCTCTTCTCACCTGTCTTTGACCTGCAGCAGGTAGCAGATGAGGCTGTAGCCGGCGCAGCTCTGCACAAAGTTCCTCTGAGCCGTGAGAAAAGCCTCGGTGGTGAAGCTGCCGTGTTCCTGCAGGAAGTAGTCCAGCAGCGACAGCTGACTCTGCTTTTTCACCTGAGCGACGGGGACAAAACCAACACACCTCAACTGGGGATCATGTGATCCGATCATGTGATCACATCGTTTCAGACTCCATCAAAACTGGATGTTGCATCCAGATCAGGGAGCAGATTTTAATTTAGTTATTATGATCAGTTCTATATATATTATATATGTAAAGCCTATTATCACAGATCTCTTGATCTTTTATTGCCTAAAACGCAGGCAGAATACGA
The DNA here is from genome assembly GCA_023969325.1 of Oryzias curvinotus. Taxonomy (NCBI): domain Eukaryota; kingdom Metazoa; phylum Chordata; class Actinopteri; order Beloniformes; family Adrianichthyidae; genus Oryzias; species Oryzias curvinotus. The sequence goes on along the minus strand of CM043716.1, from coordinate 8,485,046 downwards.
CGCCAGTTTGAGCAGGCGGCGCACAAAAACTCTTTTATTTGGTCTCAACTCAAACAACGACCCACAACGACATTTAAAAACAAAAAAAGAAAGAAATGAGAATCACTCTCTCCGTGTTTATGGTCCATCTACAAAATACCAGCTCCGTAAAAAAGGGATTAAAAAAATAAAAATAAAACTAATAGATGTTCACATTGATATGAGCTCATCTTCATATTTATGCTACAACAATGTTTTTGGAGAAAAGCCATGTTTAGGGGTTTTTAAAGAATCTGATCAACACTGTTCAATAATTCTGAAGATCAGTCACCAAACTTTCTCTCATGACTAATTCTCACCCATTTCTTCTAGCTAACATCTTTTTCTTAAGTCACACCAACATTTTTACTTCGTTGTTGAAGCGACTTCCAAAACGCCTCAGTTTTATGATAAAAGAAGGTGCATAAAATGTTTACTTAATGTTTTTTTTTTTTTTTATGTTACAAAAGTATCGGATTGGGACTCATAAATTGACTTGGAATTGGATAGAGGCCTCAAAAAAAAACAAAAAAACAAAAATCCGGATCGGGACATCCTTAACTTCAACCCTCCCACTCATTGTGTCCGAGCATCATCTGAAGCATCCGTTTCCCAGAATGCCTTGCGTACCTGGTGCAGGGAGACGGCGTTGAGGACGGGCTCGATCATCCCGCTGTCCGAGGACATCACTAAGATTTTATACGGTTTGATCCACAGAGGAACTCGCTCCTGCTGCCAGATGGACTAAAGACACAAACACGGATCCTTAAATAATCTCTTTTATTTTAACATTCAAACATCAAAATGTAACAAAAACTTTCTTTCTGTCTGTCATTACGTTTATAAGATGGAGCAGATTTCTTTGTCTAAGAGTAAAACTAAAACATTCCTGGAAAGTTTAAAGACTCATACAGGTTTCTCTGGTTCCTGAACTAACCGAGGCCGTGTCACACGGTCACGTCATACATTTTTCCACATATAAAATTTTGATCTTTCATGATACAGGCGTGATGTATGTAATTCACAAGTGTTTCCTACATTTGTCATGCGTCGATGTGTGCAGTGGAGGGCGTCAGCCGACGGCTCTTTACCCGAGTTTTGGTTTTCAGCCGTCGGTTGAGAATTACGCCGTTTAAGTGCGTTTTATGTGGTTTAATACACAGTTATTACATACATTTGACGCAGTTGTGCGTGATTTTTGGGAGACGCGCAGGAAAATTTGTGGCTTTGCACGACGTTCCGCGTAGGTCTAAATATGTCGAACAGACTGTTCATGCGTGTACCACTGATGTATGACGTTTATGTCGTGTATATGGCAAACGAATTGCGTTAGAAATTCCGTCATTGACGCACGGATCACCAATGAACTGCATAAACAAAGCACGGTGATCGAGCACGGCCAGTGCACGATTGGTGTCTATACAGAGTGGGGTAGGACAGAAGGGGGGGTTGTGTGAGGCCCCCCCTCTCGGCTGGTGGCTTGCAGATGACTTGGAACTGGTGCGAACCAGGGAAATCTCACTGTTTTATTCAAACAAGCCATTGCGAGGACCAGCAGCGGGCGCTGACCATGGTGCTGACGCGTTGCGAAGAAATTCCATGTTTTTTTTTTTGTACTTCTTCCGTGGTTTTCCACGTATATTCATGTATGACCGATTTTTATCCATGCAATATACGTACGTAGTGGCTGTGTGCGGCGGCCTTTCCACTCATCATTGTGTTCTGGGTTGTTTACCTGCAGCTGCTTGAGCACCTGGTAGGCGAGCAGCTCCTGCCTTAAGTCATCTCCACACTTGACGATGACTGACAGCAGCTTCCAGTTGGGCAGGTGACCGTAGGGAGAAGCTTCTCTGATGCGTCTGAACACAAACTCACAGTGAAACCCAGCTCTCTGGAGCTCTGCTGCTTCTCCTCCTGCTGGTCCTCCTGTTCACCTGACTTTCTCCTCCCACGGCTCTTTCAGCGCGACTGCCGACGGGTCCTCGGGGTCCCACTTAAACGAGGTGGGCGGGTGAGCGAGGTTTTCTGACAGACGGCGTCTGAAACCCCAGAAGGTTTGGTGTTAGCTTGGTGCCGCGCCTGCGTGCACGTGTGCGCGCACGAGCTGCATACCTGATGTCTCCGGCAGCGATGAACATCGGCTCTTTGCTCTCCAAACTGGTGATGCTGTCCACTGAAAACTGGCTGACGTTGTCACTGCTGCTGGTCTGAGCCTCCATCTGTAACGCAGACAAGCCCACCGTTTCTGACCAGGATCTCACCGCCGGCGGGTCACCTCGAGAGGGTTTAGGTACCTCCACCTGCAGCTGCCCGATGTCGTCGGTGGCCCACGCTTCGTCGTCGTTGTCGTAGTTCGGGACGGTGGAGAAACTTCCCGCTCTGTGCTCGGACGTGATGGCGCTGTTGGCGTTAGCCATGGCCCCGGAGTCCAGGCTCTCCTCGGAGCGCGACGAGTGGATCCTCGTCTCTGGGATTCGAATCGGAACGGGAGAAGTTTCAAAGCTGTCGCACTCCAAGACTTCGATGTAGATGATGTACGGGGCCTGAAGGAGGAGCAGGGGAGCTCAGGTTAGAGGGAAAGAACTTCCAGAATGAAGCACAACAAAAAAGCCACTGCTGTTCACCAAGTAAGCACAACTTTTTAGCTAGCCTATTTCCATTTTTAGATAAAAAAAAAAAAAAGGTTTGCTTAAGGAGCCCTAGCCAAAAGCAGTTGGTCACATGACTACATTTAGTAATAGACCATCCAAAACAATGACCTTGTCCTTGGAGTTCAGGACCACGCCCTGGGTGGGGGGCAGCCGGCAGACGTGGTGCTGGTGCTCAGCCGTGGGTAACCAGACTCGGGCCGGCAGCTTGTGATTCAGCAGCGACAGCTCCGAGATCAGCCGCTGCGTCTTCTGCTCTTTGGTGGGCAGCGTGACCAGACGCTTCCCGATGCAGAAGAGGGACTTGACGAATTCCCTCTGTGGGCGGAGACGCTCCGGCTGCCAGACGGAGAGGGCAGAGTTCATCCGGGAACAGAAATTCTAAGGCGGAGCCTCACTCTGATTCTTTTTTTACGACCATTTATCCATTTAAGGAGCAATCATCAAAATAAAAACATGAAAATTGGAAACATTAGCTTTAGAAAAGTCTGAAACACAAACCTGAACAGGGGATGTGGACTAGAAGAAGAAATCCAAACACATTTTATTGTTTGTTTTTGGTAGCTTTTAAGCGCTGAGCTACTAAGTTAGCGGTCCAAGCAGCTGCTTAAAGTCACATGACGCATCAAGACGAACAGGATGTGGTGAACAGAATCCGGTACTAGTTTTCCAAAATAAAACTACCTTTAGGATCAGAAAATAAACTAAAAGGAAACAATCAAAGTTGGTGTATGCATTTCTTTTCCGTCTGCGGCCCGCTAGCAGATATCAGCCCCCCTTCCTGCATTCTCCGTTCCCCTCATCAAAGCGAAAAAACGCTCATCTTCCAGCAGGAGGACACGGAGTCGGATGGCAACGCGTTCTGGCTCGGCTCCGTCCTGTTCCAGCGTCTGCAGGTATCGGATGCAGAGACGCAAGTTTCCATCGAACCTCCAGCTGAATTATTCAACTAGAGGAGCCAAGTGAACAAAGAGGAACTTAAATCCTCTCTAAATGTGGCGCCGGTGGAACCTCCAGGAGAATCCACAGCAGATTCTAACGCCATTTTTCAAATGCGTTTCAGGTTTCTCCTCTTTTAATCCATTTTTCTGCTTTTAGACCAAAAGTTTGGAGAACTGATGAGACTTTTTCTGACATTTAACTTCCTTCCTGAGTCACCTGATTTCAGGTGGCAAAGCTTAAATATTCACATTTCCCCTTTTCAAATCTTCACTCCAAACTTTGAAGGAGAACGGCGTACAGGTGACTCTGGATCGACAGGAAACCAAAACTCTCTGTTTGTTTTTAAAATTGAATATGATCTCAGATACATGATAAAGTAAAGCTCAGCACAGACAAACAGAAAAGACCAAAAGGCTTTTGGAAAACCCTCAGGACACAAACATCCGTGTCAGAGCAGCCAACACGCTAAACGCCTCACTAAAGGATTGGAAGGAAGAGGCTGTAATTTCCTGAAACCTTGAACTTTCCCGCCTGACAAGATGCCGCCAGACTTTACCAGCAGAAAGCTCGCCGCCCGCTTTGCTTCATCTGGAGTGGAGTTCCTGGTCAGGAAGACCCAAAACTAAAGTTACAGTTACTTCAGCGAGAAACGGGCTTCCTAAAGACCACCACCCTTTGGGCGGTAGAAAACTTCTCTGATCTTCTTTGTTTTAACACAGAAATCCAACAAAAAACGCTCAGCAGGTCCAATTCTTCAGCATTTTTACACTTTTTAAGCAACTAATCATCCAATAAAACAGAATAAAGGTAATCCTTGGATCTCAAACTCTCTTGTTCTGGAGAATTATTTAAAACTAAATAGTCTTTTTTTTTTTTTCTTTTTTAAGAAAGCACACAGCATTAAATCAACTTTGTTTTAAACAGCAATGAGGAAGCTGCATGGAAAACAAATTTTAAATCCAGTTAGAGCTAAAAACAGGTTAAAAAATACATATTCAGTCGGGATTTAAGCATTTGTTGCAAACTACTATGTTGGCCCTTTTTATATTTGTATATTTTCTTTCAACAACAAGCAAGTTGAAGCTTTTTATATTTATTTTGCAAACCTGTCCTTCTCGTTTTGGACGTCAGGACCTGCATGCTGCTGATCATCCAGCTGTGACCTGTGATGTCCGATTATTTACACGAATCATCGTCTTTCTGTAGGATTTTTCTTTTTGGTCTTTAGTGGAAACCACATCAGGACGCCATCGGCCGAGCTCTCAGCCAAGCATGTGACCGAGCAGCTACTCAGGAATGTGACGGGAAAGGCTCGTCTGCTGCGCTGCACACATTCTGAGCAGCTGCTGTTTATGACCTCCAGAAAAAACCAACCACAAAGCATTCTGGGTTAAATGAATACAAACTAAGAGATATGGAAGCCTATTGCATTCAATAAAAAAAAAAAAAAAAGCTGGTGTTATTTGACTGTTTTATTTTTATTAGTAACACTAAAGAAAATCTTTTTTTTTTCCATTTTTAAAACTTATTTGGGGGGTGGGGGGGGTGAAATTGTTTTTAATAAATAAACTATTTTTAATAAAATTTGAATTAAAAAAAAAAAAAAAAGAAAACGCTCTAAAATATTTTCTTAAAAGACAAAAAATCAAAAAATTATGATGATTGTGATTTGGGGGGAAAAAGAAAACATTTTTGAAAAACAAAAAACTTTTTTTCAAAGTAAAAACTATTGAAAATCCCAAAAATTATTTTTGAAAATAAATAAAGAAATAAAGAAAATAAAAGAAGAGCCAAAAATGCTTTTCTGAAAAAGGATATTTAACTATTCTAAAAACAAAAGTACAGTATTTGATAAAAGAAAAACAACTAAAGAATTTCTATAACCAATAAGAAATTGTTTCATAAAACCATAAATATTATCAAAAATAAACAAAAAAATTTGTTTGAAAAAAAAAAAACAACAACAAAGAAAATATTTTCAAAAAACACAAAAATCGTTCCGAGAAATACACAAAAAACACAAAAGAAATTATTGGAAAAAAACATGCTTTTTTTACTTGAATGCAATATCATTCCATAAAAAGAAGTTGTAAATACTGTTGGAAAATTTTTGCTACAGTTTTGAGTTTAAAACTTTTAGAAATGTCACTTTATTTTGAAGGTAACCCCACAAATGTACGTCTCTCTAAATCTGAACAGACATGTTCATGTTTTTACAGATCTAATCTGCAAGAGCTACTTCCTGCATGATGCAGACCACCTCCAGATCCCTGCAAACCCCACTGCAGCACAGGAACAACCCGACCCTGAAGAACAACCCATCCAAAAGATTACAGGGAACACAGCTGCAGTTTGTCTTCTAGGACTGATAAAAGCCGGATTTATCTCACACGCTGCCAAGAAAGCAGAGGTTTCCTGCAGCAGCTGAAGTGACAGCTGGAGAAACGTGGCAAAAAACAAACGCAGCAGATCAGAGACGATCAGCAGATGAACAGGAAGAGCTTTCTTTATACATTTCAAGAATTTAATCAGAGTTATGACTTAGTAACCAGTGAAACCAGAGTCTGAAGAAGGATTTTTTTAATCTGTTTTTAATCTTGTTTTGCTTCAAGCGTTACCAGGAAATACCCAGACCCGCTGTCGCCTCATGTTGGAGTTTGTTCTGTTTAGTTTTTGGTTTAAAAAAAACAAAACATTGATTTAAGGTACATTTACATAAAGTTTAGAGCAAACTCCACCCACTGACCTCATCATCAATTGGCTGCTCACCTCATCGTGCATCGCCTCCACCTTTGGGTTGCTCCCCGTCCGCCGCAGACTGGAGCTAGACCCGCTGCTGACCAGCGTGACCTCCGACTTTGACCTCTGGTGCGTCCGTCTGGACGGGGAGGCAAAGACCTCCCCCTGATCGGGGCTGTCGGGGGCGGGGCCTGCAGCGGAGGTGGGGGAGGCGTCCACGTTGTTGCTGTTGTGCCTGCGGTGACAGCGGCGGTGCGCCGGCGAAGACGCGGGGCTGTCGGAGACCGACGCCGGCACTGAGCGGGGCGGCTCCGACGGTTTGAGGTCGTCAGACAGGATCAGCTTTCGCAGCTTCGTTCCCCTGGAGTGGCGCTGCGTGGAGATGTGCATGTCGGAGGAGTAGGCGCCCAGCAGCCACGCCGACAGCAGGGAGAAGGTGATGCTACCTCTGCAGCGGTGGATCTGAGCGGGAACAGGACATTTCCCAGGGATTTTAAATCCGGCGATGCAACAGAAAACCGGATGGATGCGTGTGAGACTCACCAGGTAGGGTCTGATGGAATCTCCCACCTCCGTGTCCATGTGCACATACATGTTGAGCAGCTGGGGCAGGTAGAAGTCCACCTCGCTGTCGGGGAAGCTGAACAGGCGGTTCCCGATGTACGCCTGCACGCCCGGTTCTTTGGACTTGTACAGGTAAGAAATCGCCATGGAAACGTCAAAAAGCTTGGACTCGAAGAGCCGCAACAGCCACGACTGCTTGGATGAGGACGAGGAGGCCGACTGGGGTAGAGAGACGCGGTCCCGCTGAGGCGTGGGCGCGCGCTTGTGGGCCTCGTCCTCATCCTCGTCTTCCTCTTTGATGGAGCTGGTGTCCGGGTTCATGTGCCACTGCGGGCTGCAGCGCTCCGGCGCCTCGGCGGGGGGCTGCTGGTCGTCCTGGGCGGGCTTGTTGTCCAGCAGCTTTACTTTGAGCAGAACTTCCTGGCAGGCCTTCAGCGCCACCTCTGGGTCAATAACTGGAGGAAAATAAGAATTCAATAAATTCTGCTTTTTTAGAATAAATGGAACAATCCAAAACTATAAACCTGGCTCTTTTTTTCCTCGTTTACTTGTAGATCGAACCACATCACTGTGAATCAGCAGCAGACGAATAAAAACAAACTCCCTGATATCTGGATCCATGTACTGAAACCTGGCTCAAAACGGGACGGACGTGACAGCTCCGACATTGCTCGCCATTCTTGTTGCAGCGGTACTGTTAGCTTGGGGGTATGAGGGGCTGTAAGCCAACCAGGAAATATGTAAACGGAGAGATCTCAGTCATCGGGAGGGGAAGTGGGGGCGGGGTTGCTTCGCACCAACTGTCCCACCTACAACTCTGGTGGATTTCTACTGCCGCTAAAACCAACAGTTTTATCTTTTATTTTGGCTAGAAACAGAATAATCAGAATTAAAAAAAAAAACAAATAAGACTTTGTTTTTAATGTTTTTAAATTGATGTGATTTGCACTTCAGGGCCACCGTACTCTTGGCATCTCAAAACGTTCCACAAACAGGAATTTCTGAATCACTCACAGTTCAGGTCTAAACTTTTCACTTCTTTCCTTCACAAAGAAAAAATAATTAATAATAATTTAAAAAAAAAAAAGAACTGACATTCGACAACCACATTTCCTAAATCACATGACTCTGAAGAGTTCCCGTTACACGAAGAACCTCATTTAAAAGACTCCTAAGCCAACCCCAACGTAATGTGGCCGTCGGAACCCATCAGCCATATGGTTTTGATGGGGGTAACGGGGGGCAAAAGTAGGAGGGGTTTCCGCAGCTGCGGGGCAATCGGTGTCATTTTCACTTCTTTTCAGGCCGGCACGCAGGTTTAGAACAAAGCAAATATGTCAAACAGAAAGAGCAAACATGTGGTAGAAATGGAAATGCGTTTCAGCGGCTACGGACACGCCTGGAGGTCTGAGGACGCCGGTTATCAGCTGGGACACGGCAGGAATTTCTGCATTTGAAGGGATTTCATAACCTGCGACTGTCTGGATCCACTTGCTCCCAGCATGGGCAGGAAGTGGAAACTTCATTTAGGCTCTCGAGGAGAAAGAAAAAAACGGGTTTCAGCAGCCAGAAAACCTGTTTTCAGTACAGGTAGTTAAAGGGGAAGCAGGATGTGGTTCGTCCACCTGTACTGTAACACCTGTAAAAAGGTGTTCTCGCACAACCTGTTCTGGGTTTAGTGAAGCTCTAATTTTCCTCGATCGGGTTCCGAGGATTTAGTTTTGTCCTTTTTTTCATTTTTTTCTGCTTGGTTTGGAGGTTTTTGGTTTCTGTCATCTCCAAAACTGAAAACGAGCAGGTTTAGGTTTCGATGATACGTTGCCATGGCAACGCACGGGTAAGAAATGAAGCCGTCTAGTGAGAGTGGAACCAAATTCCACCACAGTCATGTTGCCTGGCGGAGTCTGAACCGGTTCCAGCTCTGCCTTTTTTGACAGACCGGTAACTGGAAGTTTTTTCCGCATGACTTTCTAGGAAATTGATCCCCATTTTCCGTTAAGCTAACCCCTTTCTGGAATATCTTGATAGTACCTTGCTGGACCCCCAGGTCCATCTCCATGGCATCTTCGGAGATGACGTCCAGCTGGGGGCTCGGCCCCCGCGGTTCGCCGCTGCTGGACACGCCGCTGCTGCCGATGCCCTCGCTGGGGCTGCTGCTGCAGAGGCTGCCGCTGCTGCTGATGCTCCCGCTGGGGCTGGAGCTGCGAGGACTGGCACTGGGGGAGGACGGATGCTCGCTGTGGGAGGGGGGAGGGAGCTGTAGCTGGGGCCTGGGTTGGTGGTGGTGGTGGTGGTGATGATGATGGTGGTGGTTTGGGCAATCTGAGGAACTTTCAGAGCAGGAGGAGGAGGAAATGGATGAGGATGAGGAGGAAGCGCTGGAAGGAGAGGAAGGGCAGGAGAAGGTAGTGGGGGAGGAGGAAGCCTGTGGAGGAGGCGGGAAGGAATGGGCGGGGCTGAGGTGAAGTGGCCGAAGAGACGGGGACACGAAAACCTCAGCGTCGGCCATTTTGGAGGGAGGCTCCTATAAAAATGTTGAGAAAGGAAGAAAAATAGTTTTAATCGATTTGTTTTATTAAAATTCAGCCTATGATGCACCTATTCAAATCCTGTTTCATCTCCATAGCAACCATTTTATTTTTTGGTCGCCTGGGGGCGATGAAAAGATCTATGTCATTTTTAGAAGAATCAGCAAAAGTAGATTTTTAGATTTCCTTGACAACGGAAGTTTGAACACCGCCGACATTCTTAAAATGTTCACATTGTTTCGTTCGGCTTTAGCCCGTGATTCATGTGTGAAATTTTCCCAATATTTCGGTGAAAAACACGCCAGCAACAAGCGAACACCAAGTATGCAGGCTCGCCACGGTAACGCAGTTCAAAATCGACAAACTTTATTTCTAACATGTTTGTCCCCAAACAGCTTCTCAATGACGCCGGAAGAGTTATGTGATAGACCGAAATCCCCGAGAGGAGTTTAAATGTATAGAAGGTAATGAAGGAGGTTATTCTTTTTTTTTTTTTTATTTAAATTGGTGACTTCTTTGAGGTCAAAGGTCAATGAAACTTTGATTTTGGTTGTAGACTTAATGTGTGTAAAATGTTGTCAAGATCCCTCTGTCCAGTACTGCTGCTGGACAGAATGAAAAATATATAGAGTCTTTGCCGAAAAATTCTTAACACATTCAGAGGGTTATTTTCACAATAAAATACAAAAAGAATCTTAGTCCAATGTTAATCTTGGATTTAAACAGAAATTCTAAAGCATTTTCAAAACGAGCTCCCTCATAATTGTCACAGACCGACGGCTGAACGTTGGAGCAGCTCGTAGCTTTAATGTGAAAGAGCGGAGGCTGTCATATCTGCTCCGTTTGTGTCCGCGCGTCATCGCCGTGACGCCTCGGCGAGCATCATCACAGAGCGAGGAGGCGTCGGCCTTTCTATTCTAGTCTTAAAGCGGCCCCTGCTTCACTGTTTGGAAGGGGGGGGGTCCCTTCACACAATCATCCCTGCGTTTGTTGTGGGAAAAAAAAATACACCACGATTTGTCTTTTAAATGTTTCCCTTTTATCTTATTTAAATACTTGAGTTTTTGGCTTTTAATGATGTTATGTCTGCTTTCACTGAAATCATGATAAGTGGGGACGGACATTGATAAGTTTCCTATCAAATAAAAGTAAAACATAGGGAGAATGTGCATTTATTTGGGGGATTTCTCTACTATTTGCTTTCCTTAGAAACATTCTTTTCGGTTGCAATGCTTTTCAAACGACGAACCACCATGTCCATCATTAATTCATGACGTGTTGTTTTCTTTAAGGTGGGGTCTCTGTGCATCCACTTTAAAATGCAAAACTGGCCCGGCCACCAACCCCCCCCCATCAGTAAATAATAACCCCCCCCCCAAAAAAAAGGTGCAGAGCAAATTCACACACTAAACCTGCACAAATCCTAGTTTCCGGAAACCAGGACCTTCATTCTTCCTGGTTTATTCAGAGGAATGTCAGCGTGTCGGCGCGCTCTGGGTCGGGAGGGGGGGGGGGGGGGGTCCCCACTCACAGCTGAGCATGAGATCATCCTCGGCATCCGAATTAAAGCACGCTTGATGGCCTCCAGATGCGAGAGCTGTGAGGGCTGTTGCCACGGTGATGCCGTTTACACAGGGAGTGTGCGCTGCAGTTCTCTTTTTTTTTTTTTTTCCTGCATCCGATACGGCCGCTCCGCTGCACTGGACTTGAGCGTCTGCGTCAAAATTCATCTTTTGATTCCTGGACTTTATCCTTAGTCTATTCCATTTTAATCAAAAGCAAAAAAAAAACAAGAATAATCATTTTTGACACGAGAGAAGCTGCAGAAACTCTCCAGCTGTTGACAAAACACTTTTGAGTCCATTTGAGATGAACCGTTTTTCCATTCCAGATGTTTTCCAGACGCAGTGCAGACGATGATATTTGGCTCCCGATCAAAGGACAAGAGCTCTTCACCAAACAGCCCATTATTACCATTTCAACTATACATGTACTCAAGGCTAAAGAGCGTCTTCTGTTGTCTCAAACAAACTGCATCAGAGGCTCAGCTGGAATGACTTAGTCTGCTTCTGAACAGTTCATAAACCAACAAACATCTCAGAACGAAGGAAAACAAAGAAGCCATGCTGGGAATCGGGCAGCAGCATCTCCAAGAGGTCAAAAAGCCAAAGACTGGAAGAGGATCAAAACTACAGAAAGAAACGAGAGCACAAACGGTCAAATTATTTTTAAAAGCAAAGTAAATGCTCTGCAATTTTAGGTTCGTTTGCCTGTTTGTTTTTCCTGCCATTGTTTAGTCTCCTGAAAAAATAAAATGAATACAACGCAGAAAATGTTGATGGAAACTTTACTGTTCTCAGTTATTACAGCAAACAAAGCAGGAAATTCACATTTAGGGAAATTCATTACACAAATACATTTTTCTTTTCATGTCTGGATCAAATGTTTCAGATTAAAGAGTAGACTTTCTCTAGTTGGACCTAAAAAAAAACATTATTTCAATGCAGACGGACTAGTTTAATACTGTGTGTCAGGTATTAAAACAGCAGTCCTGGTTAAGCTAAAAAACACTGCATGACTTTGACCTTCAGTCCACTTAATGCTGGTTAGTAGATGTCAATTCTAGTTTTACCCCTTTGCCCTGCTCTGACAATGGAAGGAGTTATGCAAACGGGTGAGGAGGAGAAGTGACTATTGAGTACCACACTACAAAAGGAAGCTGCTTTATTTCTCATTCGGCCACATTGCTTTGCTGGTTTCATGTGGCAGTGTTACAGTTTAGCTTTATTATTGTAGCCGTGAAGCATTTTAACACATTCAAAGCACCTTTAAAGCTTTTTCATGGGTTTAATTGCTCAAACAATCGAAAGGCTAATTTGCTTCTTGTTTTAAAAGCTGCTCCTAAGGTCAAAGTGACTGCACCATTCTTCCATTTCGCCCCCCCCTAGCCCTTTTCCGGGGCCAAAGGGGTACAGGGGTGGAATCGACCCTCGGCTTTTGGTTCTAACACACCAGGAGTTCGGCCACAAACCGTCTGTTTGGTCTGCACTCCTCCTCACAGGAGACAATAGCTTATCTGAAGTTTCCTGATAAACCGCTCCGAGCCCAGCCAGGGCTCAAAGCAAAGACGGAAACAGATCAGAGGTCAGGGAAGCTGGGCGACGACAGAGGTCAAAGGTCAGCTCTTTCAGAGCCACATCCCAGAATAGTCACACCCATTATCCATCTGCAAAACCTTATGAGAGAAAAGAGTCACTAAATAAAAGGAAATAATAAAAATGTTAAAAAAAAAAAAAAAAAAAAAAAGGACATGAAATGCTGTGGAGCAGATGGGAAACTATTCAATTCTGGGAAATCTTTATTGATCACAGATTTGGACAAAGTTCAGACACTAGTGGACAAGCACTTTTCAGTCTGGACTGTTGTTTAGCGTTTATTAAATATAAGTTGTAGTAATGGTTGTGAGTTTTGGGATGCATATTTAACATTAGCATGTGTGGTTTTATGGTGCGTCCTCAGGGGCCCCTTTGGATCCGGATTCTGAGATCTGACAGAGGAGCTAAAGGTTATTGTGGAGCGGCGGAAGGCGGGCGGAGGTCGAGCGATATGCGGGGGCCTTTAGAAAACAGGCCTTTTGTGGAGGTCTGGGGGTCTGGCTGCCAGCAGCCGCAGAAGGAGGAGGAGGAGGAGGATGAAGAGGAGGAGAGCCGCTCCCTCCTGATGAAAACAAACTGGGGGAAGGAGGACGGGTGCTGGGCTCCAGCAGGCCCACATCTTTGGGGTTCACCAACGGAACGGCCACGGGACGAACGCGACACGCGCGGGCCATATTTAAACCACCACACAGACGAGACTTACAAAAAAATAATAAAAAGGAGAAGCGAAGAAGTGAAAGTGCTAGAGAGAAAAAAATGAGAACCTACCGGCCACCGAGGCACCTCCGATGATCGGGTCTAAACGCTCCAACCCCGGCGGAAAATTCCCGTTTTCGTCCCGGGTTTGTCCAAACGGACACAATGTCTTCAACCCCGGTCTCAGTTTGGGTCTAAGTCCGTCTCTTTAGGGCCCGAAAGGATCCATCTGGTCCGGGATTTGTGGTCGGTCTGCTCTTGACTGCGTCTGCTTTAAAGCGGCCGTGACGCAACATCCGTCAAGAGTGTCGCAGTCTGAAACGGTTGACACTTCCGCCGGGATTACAAAATAAAAGCCTAAACTGGGGGAAAACGTTGCGTTTATTTTCATTCGACTTATTTTATTTCATGTGCATTTTTGTTTAAACCATTTAATGATTTTGACATTAAAACACAAGGGAATGATTTATTAACCAAATTTCTTACTTAATTCTCATATTTTATGTGAAACAAACTTAGTAAATAATAATTCAAATTAAGAGCATCTTTCTTTTTTGTCTTTTGAAGATCCTTTTAGGGATCAAAGCAGCAGATCATCCACCTATGTCCACCCCTGTATCCTGTACTTCTTCACTCACATCCATCCACCCTCCTGTCCTCCTCTATGAATTTCCCCTTTAGTCTTCCTGGTCGCTCCAACCTCAGCATTATTTTCTTTCTCCACCTGCTCCAACCTGTTTTCCTACACATTCTATAGTTCTGGATTGTTGACTCTAAAAGTTAAAGCCCTCCACCGTCTTCACCGCTGCTCCTTGTTGTAAACTCATTTGCAAAGTTAAAAGCCAAAAAACATTCAGTATTCACTTTTCTCTCTAATCTATTGCAGATGCTTCGATTTGCAGGTAATTGTCATAATTATAGCAGTTATTTGTGACAAATAGTCGCAGGTTTTAATAAGAACATTAAAGGTTCATTGTGCATGAAAAAGTTAAAAGAAAATCTATAAAATGTTCAGGGCTTTTATTTTGAAGATATCGTGTCATCACTTCGTGCGTCCGTCTTTATAAAAGGGCTGTTTTTGGTTGCGTTTCCGGTTGGATTCATCCTGTCCTCCCGCTCTGCTCCGCATCATCAGATTTAAATAATTATTCAAACATATAATTAACAAACTTAAAAAATCCAGACTCTTTTTTTCTAAGTTTTCACTAATTCAAATACTTCATTATTTCTATATTTGACAGTAAATTCTTAATCCAAAAACATGTTTGTAGTTTAAAGAGAGATTTCCCATTAATAGATAAAAACATCCCAGTCAACGTCTCTATGATGACGTCACAGCGGGAGAAACCATTAAAAAAATGATTGGGAGATGGTTTTGTCTGAAAAAAAAAAAAAAAAAACATGAAAAAAACGACACAAAAACAAGGAAGAGGAAAAAAGAGGCATCACGTAACAAATGAACATCACATTTTTATTCCATCAATGTAGGAAAATAGATTCACATTAATGTATTTTTTATGTCCTCCATCACTCTGTTCCTCCTCACAAACAAACAAACAAACGAACAAACAAACAAAAACTAGAAGAGCAAAGCAAAGGTGCATTTCCTTTTTTTATGTTTTCTCCAAACCAAAATCAATCAAAACCCTTTTTCCTCCAACCTTCCTCTTTAAATCACAAATCTTTGAATTAAAGTGCTAAAAGAAGAAACACAAAGCAAACAGATTACAGTACAGTCTATACAAAAAACAAACATTTCAAAATAAGAGTTTAAAAACCTGACAAACACAGGAAAACCATGCACAGGGCGGAAAAGCCGGTAACAACCGTTTCAGAGGTTTTTATAGACAGTCAGGAGAGAAACATGGAGCTGTACAACCATAGGACACAGAGAAAGAAGCAGGAGGTGGAACCAACAAAAAAAAAACAAAAAACCGGAGAGTCCTCCTGTTTGCAAGGAGCAACAGAAGATAAAGGCAAGAATATGTCAAAACCTCACTAAGGTCGTACTGAATTAACGACAATCCTTCCTTAAAACCTCCTATAGATATTTTTTTGTTATGATCAACCTGTAGTGAGGCTTTGGCGGCACACAAGCATCAGACTGAGAGGTCGCCGTCAGCACACCGAGTGCAGGGTTGAGCGGATCAGCACCTTCAAACAAACGCCTCGTCATCCTGCCACCTTCATCACTCATCTTCAGTCTCAGGTCACCTTTTCCAGGATAAAAACTAACTTCCAGGTATTCTGTGAATACTTTTAAAGTGTTTTTTTTTCCATAAGTGCTCAATAAATACATTTGATTTTCACAAAAAAAAAAAAAAAAAAAAAGGATTTCTGGAGCCAGAACCGACAGAATCATGGATAAACAGTGACGTCTGAGACAAATGTTTGGGTGAGGCTGATCCTTCAACGCCAGCACACCGTTACCCGACTCCCCGATCCGTTAATCTTTGATTAAATGACCCGTTTTCTGGTTTGTTTGAGCAACGTGGCTCCACAGTGAAAAGATTTCCCTCAGACGACTCTTTCTTCAAACCTCGCTACCCTTCGGACTGACCCAAAGTACCAACAAACCGGTCCGTTTTTTAAGAGTTTCAGAGCGGTAGAACCAAACTTCCATCGAAGTTCCGTTCAGATTTTCCTCTCACAGCTACACGAAAGTGTCCATTTGGGTTGTAGCTCAACAACTGAATCGGGAACGACCTGCCGTCTGTTGCAGCGGTTTTCTGTTTGACCAGTTCAGTCCAGCAGAGGGAAAAGCTGCTTCATCAGAACAAGTTTCCACACCGGATGTGGAAAAAAAGCAACATCTCACATCTTTGAGATCTGGGGCATCTGAAAAGTCACCCCTCACTGAATTATAAACACCAAATACAGTTCAGAAGTTTATCACTTTTATAGACCCACTTCAATGAAAATGGTGTTTTTAAAATGTTCTTGTTGCATTTTTCTGATATTTAAAGAAAATAAGCTCAAAATAGCATTCCTGGGTATTTCTCTATTGAAGTTGTTGTCAATCAGAAGGAGATGTTTGATAAAAGAGCGTATTTCTGTAGAAAATATGCTAGGCGGGCCACAAGCTCCCTCATCAACAGGAAGGGGAAGGGGGGCGGGGTTGCTCTGTGGTGAATTTGTAATGAGCTGCAGCTCTGCAGAAGAAAACCACACAGGCTTTTGGATTTTTGGCTAAAAACAGCTTCATCATAATAAGAAGACCACTGGGAACGCTTTGTAAGTAGATAAGAAGATGATCAGAGTGGGTCTTTAAAGGTGGCGGACACTGTTATAGGGCAGAATCGTGACCTCAGTGGACCTCAGAGAAGAGTCCAACTCTGTTCCAGAACCAAGTCCAGCAGATTATCCATCAAATCAACGATAACCTTGATAGAGGTTTGCTGCTTTCTAATTTGACTGTTAATCAGTTCGATTGACGCCCACTGAGGTCTTTCTGAAAGACAATTGCTGCAAACATGTGAAATGTTGCTTTAAAACACTCCACCGGTTTCATCCCTTAGAGCCGCTTTGTTAATAAACCTCTGATAAATACATGAGTGTATATCTGTTTAACTTTCTCAAACTGCTATGTCATCCATCCACAACATGTTAGTTTTAACAAAAATTCACAAAGTGAACAAAGTTTTAGTAAAAATAAAACAAAGACAGTGTGGGTCCGCTTCCAGCTGAGTGCAGGTAGAAAGAAGAAGACGAATACTCATTTATGCTTGTCATTGTTTTTTGTTTTCCGTACAATAAATTCTACAATACACACAAGACTCCGTCTTAACCTCCAGTAGTGCAACATTTGTCTCATTTCCTGTCAGAAAAGCGTTGCAGTTGGAGGAGTTGACGTTTCCAGGTCACTGCAGAACTCCTTTAACGGACCTAAAGCTCTTGCTGAGAGAAGATGAGAGGAGCACCAGGACTCACACTCAGGTTTGCTTTATACAAGTCCGTGAGCACAGATGGGGAACAGCAAGGACGGACATCTATCCGTCACTGATGGATGTCCGTCCTTGCCGTGTGTAGCACCAACAATGAAGTGAGGCGCCTCCTCGTGGAGCGGGAGGCTGTTTGGCAGAGGTGAGAAGCAGTGCAGCAATGTGACTAAAATCGGACATGGACACGTAAAAAAAGTCCACGGCATGCGGGGACGCGTCTGGTTTCTAATGTCAGATATTTTCCGCTTTTAAACCATAACATTAATCTTAAAACACTTCAAGTCACTCCAGGGAACCAAACAGACAAAAACAAGATCACACCCCCCCCCCCATGCTTCTGAGGGAGGTAGGAGAAAGAGTCAGATGGATGGATGATGAGGATGTGATGAAGGAAAAGGATGAACAGCAGGAGTTTGTAGACTATTCTGGCGGGGGGATGGGGAACCCTAAGTGAATTTCCATTTGTCAGAACAAACATTGTTGCTGTGATACCTTGACAATCCTCTTTTTTTTCTGTAGTTTAAATTATTCAAGTTATAAGCTGACTAATCAGATGCCTCAATAAAAGTATGTGGTCTCCCGTTAAAATCTTTGAAATGCTTGACTGACAGACTCTCTAGAGCCGGCTTTGGAGTCGTAACACATAATCGGCGAGAGTGGTTGCCATAGAAACGGTGGCTCAGACCAATCACTGCTTACTGATGACGTCTGGCTCCAACATCCTTATTGTGAAAAAAAAAAACAAAATTGACACCATTTGGTCGTAGCCAGAAATAAACCATTTTCAATGGGTGACATCACACTCACCGTTCCCACCGATCTTATATAAAGCTAATGGGTTCATCTGACGGATAGAAATGAACATCATCAGGATAAAAATGAGTGTAGATGTTAAATTGTGAAAGATATTTTTGAAGTGGGAGTAGATAGGTGATAAACCAAAGGGACCCCGGGATGGAGCCCTGGGGCACACCGGAAGTAACCGGGGAAGAGTGGGATCAGAAAGTTGAATGAACTGAGTGCAGCCTGAGACATATGAGTTGAATCAATCGAAGGGGATGCTGGTGGTCCCAATGGAGGAGTGTCCGTGTGGGAGGACTGCGTGGGAGATGAGGATGGAGGGGAACCAAGGACACGAACAAGAGGAGATCGTTAACGATCAGGACGTTTCAGTGCTTTGACAGCGACGGAAAATGGACCGGAATGGGTCATAGAGTGAGTTGTGGAAAGTTAGTTGGAGACTTTGAGATGAACAGTAGATTGGAGAAAGTTGGACAGTTGAACAATTGGAGTTGTTCAGATTCGATCCAGGCTTATTTAACATAGGAGCTGCTGTTATGAAAAACAAATGGAACAATTTCAGAAGAAAGGTATGAGTGAATGACAATACAGCAGAGGGAGGTGGAGATGAGAGGCACGGTTCCTTGAGTTTTTGTTAATAGAAAAACAGAATAATGTCACATTTCTGGTTCAGACTGAGCTTCAGCTGCAGGCTCACAGAGGTGGGAAAAGGAAGTGCAAAGTGGAAACAAACAGCAGCTAAAGCAGCAGGTAGAAAAAGTGTGTCGTCTACTTAAGTGCTACAGAAGCTAATTCTACGCATAAATCCTCCTTATATATATATATATTCTTTTTTTTTTACTGCATCTTAATGTTTTAGTGCTTGTGTGGAATAATTGTGCTTTGCTCTTAGAGCCTGAAGGAAAACGTTTCTTTTTTTTCATTAAATAAAGACAAACTACAGTTTTCTCCTGACGTTGGATGATCTGGTTCATTTTTCTGCAGTAGGATGAAAATCATTTTGATGATGTTCCTCCCAGGAAGCTCTGATGAGTGTGAATGACGCTGCTATTGAACTGGGATCCTTGAAGATGCAGTTTACATCTTATTTTTATAAAATCAGTCCAAACTAAAACTTTTTACACAAACAAACCTCAAAGATCAGATTCCCTGAACGTCATTAAAGTCCTCCTATCACATTTCTTTTAATAAAAACGATCCCAGTGGCGTTTTAATTATGATTGTGAAGTTTTAAACCAAATGCCTTAAAAATCCATATTTCACATTTATCTGAAGCCTCTGTTACCAAAATCTCCTCTACGTAGGCGTGGCCAGCGGTGCTGAGCTGAGTAGCTCCGCCCTTGAACCCCCATTTCTACAAGCCGCGTCTTTTGACACAATGGGGGGGGCCCACAAACGACACCGACCGACAGTCACAGAAAAGGTGAAAATTGTTGAATTAACTTGCACGGTAAATAAGATGAAATGCCAGACAGAAAGTGACTATGCAGACATAATTTTCCAATCTGTGCTCCTGCACCTGACCGTGTACCTCGTCTCTGGCTCGCCTCGACTACTGCCGCTGCACTTGGCTGTGGTTCCTGTCTCCGGCTCGGCTCGCGCCCCCAGCCGTCCCCCAACTTCATCTGGATGAAGCTCGTCTGCTGGACTTTAAACATGTAGTTGTAGAGTTAGATAAGTTCATTCTTCTCTATGAGTTCTGGTAAACCGCCTGTCCGTCCTGGGGGAGGACCCCTCCTTCATGTGGACAGCCCGTGAGGTTTCTTCTTTTTTCCGGAATCCGTTTTTTTTGGGAGTTTTGCCTTACCGCGAAGGGGGGTCTAAGGGCAGGGATGCTCAGCTTAGTCTGCTTAGTTAAAGTTGAGTATTTTCCTACTGAATTCTATGTATTTATGATCCTTTTTGATTGTATGTTTACCTCACAATTACCGGTACGAAGCCCATTGAGACGACTGTTGTTGTGAATTTCGTTGAAATACGTGTTGAACTTCTTCCTTGGCCGCAGAGGAGGGGTTACGTTTTGGACTACGGCTTACGGTTGAGCACTGCTAATTAAACAGCAGAAGCTGGGAAGCACCATCAGATTTGTTTTAAAATAACCATCAACTCTTAACATTTATTCTAACATTTCTGTCAGATAAAGAACAAAGTATTTCACATAATAACAATAATAAAAAAATCAACTTTTGGGGTAACTTTTTTTCCTTTGTTCAACTGGAACTTCTAACCCAACGTGTTAAATAAACAAACAGTTTGAATATTGGGGCCTTTTTAAAGAGGGAGAAGACTCGAGCTTCTTTTCACACTCACCAAGTCGAGGTTCCTGTCTCACCTCGGCCCCGGGACAGAACGGAGGATCGAAGCTGGACTTCACTGAGGAAGTCGTCTCTTCAGAAGAGAACTTTCCTAAAGCTCCAACCCATAAATGATCTAGCGTAACCGTCGAGTCCACTTTCCTTTTTCCTCCATTTTCAGCTTCCTGTTTTCTTTGCACGACTCGGTTTTTTTTTTTTTTTGTGGAAAATATTAGGACCTGGGATTTTTTTTCAATGAAGGGTGACAACAGTAGGAATGGAAGGAAGAAAGCAGGGAAACCAGCTGTGGTTTCAACCATGAGATACAAAAAGAAGATGAGATGAAATAACCCCAGGTTTGTGGAGCGTTTCATTTACAAAAAACAACATTTAAATGTTGTTTTTCCACCAGTAGAGAGGGCCAGATGTAAATGAGGCGTGACCTTAGAGCAAGGCAGGCATTCAGGAGCTGAATGAAGAAGTTGATGGTGTAGTAAAACAGACAAAGCTAGAGCCGATCTCCTTTGCTGATCTCTGGTCTCTCCTTGCGCAGCTGTGCAGAGGAGGTGGAGGCAGTAGAGGAGGAGGGGACTGGAGGAAGGCGGCAGGCTGGCGTGCAGTTGCACTGGGGTCAAAGTAATCTCCACCTCGCCTCGTTCCTCGCGCACTGTGGGCGGGGGAAGGGGAGGGTCTGCTGCGGCTGATGGAGGGGCGGTGTTGTTGCCCGGCCTCGGAGCTTTCTGGATGACTTCCACCATCGGGGCCCGACCGGACGGGGCCAGCTCCCAGCTGGGGTTCCCTGGACTCTGGAACAGCAGCAGCGGCCGGCTGTGGTGCTCCACATCGGCGGCCCCACTGGGCTGGCACTGCACCACCACCCCGCGGTGCTCCACCAGCTGGGCGCCCGGGTCCGACACGGCGGGCAGCTGGCTCAGAACCAGCTCAAGCACCGGTTGCGAGGAAGATGACGAGGAGGAAGAAGCCTTCTGAATGACGCCACCCGTCACAGAAGTGATAATTGGAGTCTGGAAGGGCGGAGCTTGAGGCGAGAGCTGGGGGGAGGCCAGGGCGACCGGAGGGGAGGGAAGGGCGTCTTCTGGCTGAGGTTTTCTGGGTCTTCCACGTTTCCGTTTCACTGGAGGAGCGCTGTCCGCTGGGCTGACACCGCCGACCGGCATCCCGCCTTCCGGGGGCCGTTTGGGGGTGCTCCCTCGAGCTTTCTGGACCACGGAGGTGGGGGCCGCGGAGGGAGGAGGAGGAGGAGGAGGAGCCGCAGCAACCTTCTCCCTGTCGTAGGACAGACAGCTCTGCGGGAGGATCATCAAAGGCTGGGGCAGCGTCGCCATGGCAATGACCTTCACCGCACCGCTATTGGCCGCAGCGGCAGTCGGGCCTCCGTGTCCAGAAGCCCCCCCGACACAGGACACGTCTTTGACGGCCAGCGAGGGCAGAGGGGAGCAGGACAGAGAGGGTGTTGTCGGGCATGGGGCTGCGGGGGAGGAGCTTGGGTAACTGCTTTATGATCTGCTTCACCTGCGGCACAGACAGAGCAGGACGTAGATCACCATCTGACCTTATGACCTCAACCTAAATCACTGATGAGGCGAGCGGACGTACTGCTGGACGCTTGGCTGGAGCAGGCGCAGATGAAGGAGGAAGGGGAGCATCGACAGAGGACGTCTTGGCTGGTGGAGAAGCCTTGTCTCCAGTCTGTGGCTTCAATGAGGAGTCTCCCTGTTCCTTCTGTAGACAGACAGGACAGAATGAGACTAGGACAGACAGAATATGAGACCAGAGATTCTGACGAACCTTCTGTTCTGCAGCTCCATCTGCATCCGCTTTAGAGATCACTGGAGTTTTCTTTATGACTTTTTGAGTTTTGGCTGGACCCCCTGCAGACAAACCACCACAGAAAATCAGGTTTTCTTTGGTGTTTTGAACATCTTCTTGATTCATTTTTCTCATGATGGAGGACATGCGTAAAGAAAATTAAGCTTAAAATTGCATTTCTGGGTATTTCTTTATCCAAACTGTCGTGAATTAGGAGCGGTAATGTTAGGCTGGGGCTGTCAGCTACAAGGTAAGTGTGCAAAAAAAAAAAACAAAAGAGCTCTGGGCAACGGGGAGGGGGGGTGGGTTTGCATGGCCACAAACTCAGAGGTGATTTTCTAATGAACTCCTGCCTCTCTGCAGAAACTATATGCTAGAAAACGACACAGGTTTTTAGATTTTGGTTAGAAATCATAAATAAAAGACCACTGGGAACACTTTTAAAATGATCAGTGGTACTGTAACCTGTCCATAACTTTCACAAGGTTTTTTTCACCATGAGGCAGAACAGCTTCTTGGTCTCCAAACTCTGCTGTAACATCCGTTGCAGCGCGACACACCTGCGAGGGCTGCGGACGTGACCAGCTCCGCCTGGCTGCAGCGAGGGTTGACGATGTGCTCCTGGATCAGGTACCGAGCGATTTCCACCACGGTGTCGAATGACCGCTTCAGGATCTTCTGCGCCCAATCGCAGATCAGCTCGCACGCCGCCTCGGTCACTTCCTGTTTGTAGGTCTGGACCAGCTCAGTCAGTTCCGACTGGAGGGAGATCAGGATGACACATCATGTTATAAAACAAACTTCACAGCAGAGGTTCTGACCCACTGTGCAAACCCTGCTCTCTTCAAAAACTCTGGGAACAACAACAGATATTCAGATCAGATTTTTAAAAGTTTGTGTTTTTTCAAGGAAGTCCTAATATAAAGCCCTGAACTTTTCCTTTTTTCTTTTTTTTCCCCACCTTTACAGAGTAATTAGGAGAAAAACAGATGGATCAGCTCAACATTTTTGCAGTGTCTATCCCAAATCAACAAAATAAAACCCTAAAAATAGTTCAGGCAAGCTGAACACTGATCACAAACACATGACCTGTGTGCTCAGGTAAAACGGGCAATTTAAAGCCTCGTTTGTGCAGTAATTGAGACAATTATGACCAATGATCCATACTCCCAATCGCTGAACATATAAAGGCAGAAGGATTTAATGCCAACACGTTCATCAAACGTCCACGGACCGATTTATGCAGTTAAATTATAACCAAATGAGCAAAGTTCATACAAAAACATCCACAGCACAATTGGAAAGGAATTTCTAATCCAGCCTCCGAAGTAAAACAGTGTCTGGAATAAGAAGACTCCCCCTTAACTATTGGACAGTCTTGAACAGTTTTCCTAATTGAAATTGTGCAAAGCGCCCCCTAGTGTTTTTCCTTGGTAAATAGTTTTTTTCAATGACCTGGAAGTCAAAGAGTTGTTGGGGTGTCTGACTTTTTAATCCCTACAGAGAAAGAAGCTACTGCTCCTTCTTAAACCATTGTACTAATAGTATCGTCCCTAAAACAAACAACACAAATACCAGCAGGAGGATTTCAGTTCATCATATTTCAACGTTTCTCTACTGAGTGTTGTTAGCGTCGCGTACCGGATCATTCTTCAGGTCCAGGTTGGGCAGCAGAGGCATGTTGAGAACCGTCTTCCTCCTGATGCCGCTGTAACAGTACGTTTTGGCTGAGAGGGTTAGGGAATTCAACCAGCAACCTTCACCTTCTGCTCAGTGCTAACAGACGCCACATTTAAACGATTGCATGAAGCCAATTTAAAGTTTGCTTGTTTTTTTTTTTATGTTAGTGTGATGTGCATTAAAAATATGTTCAAACAGCAACGAAATTATACAAAATATGCAGTTATGATACAAAATGATGACATAAACTCAGTAAAAGAGCATTGAGTGGCCATTTACAATCAGTTATGCGCTATAAATGCATTAAATGAGGCAACAAATCAGTCCTAATTTCAGTGTTTTCTTCAATCGGAAATGTATTAGAGCTGCATTTGAAACTTTATAGACTGGTTCTGCATTTAGAGTGTTCATATTTTTCTTGTACAACAGGTATAAAGGGTCATTTCAGAACCATACTAAACATGATGCTCTCGCATTTAAGCGAAACAAAGAGCAATATAGGTAATCGTGTCTAGAATTAGTTCTGTTTCTTTATTTCATTTCTTTTTAACAGTATTTTTCTGTCAGAAAACACAAACAAAAATGTTCAAGTGAAATAAAAAATTCCCAGAGACCAAAGCATCTCCAGGGTTTGGTGATTTAAAGGATATTTGGACTGCCCTCTGCCTCCCAGCCGTCTGGCCTTGATGTTGGGGAAAATGTCTCTGATGATTTTTCCAAAGATGGCCGCACTCAAAGGTCGGTGGCGCAGGTTTTTGAAATATCTCCTTTAGTGCAACGAGAGGGATAAAGGGAAGTTACCAAAAATAAAAGGAGCAAACAAGCAGCAGGCATGACTGTTGAGTTTCAAATAGGAAGAACATTTGTCAGTCCACAAACAAAGACTCTCCCTCAACAAATATATGCACTAAAAGAAAACAGTACAGCTGCTTTAATGCTAAACTTTGAAGCAAAAGCGTGCCGCGTGCATGCCTAATGAAGGTTTTTGATGCTTGCTCACTTGTACGCCTCGTAGACGTCCTGTTTGGGCAGACAGGTGTCTGAATGCTCCTCCAGGTGACTGCGGATCCAGTTGCAGGTGAGAAGCTGGTCGGCTGTGTTAAAGGAACTGGAGTCACTGCCGCTGTGTGCAAACATAAACATTTGACAACAAATAAAGAAAGCATTCCTGCTAACTGAAGCAGATTTTTTTCCCCACCCCTCCATCTCTGTGATGGTACGGCCTGCTAAGAATGGCATTCTCACAGAGAGGGCGAGGAAAAAAGACGGATAAAGTCGTCGAAAAATACGGGAGCTGGGAGACAACTGACATATATCCTCCACAGGTTCTACTCGCCACAGATCACCCGCCGCCCTGGAGAGCAGCTTCAGAGATGGACTGAACCATCCTTTTTGTGTGGAGGAGGTCTATTCTTAATGCTAATGTCAGGCTAACAGGACCAATCTATCCCCGAAACACTATCACCGCAATTTCTAAGCCAAGAATCGTCATGATGTATTTATTATTTAAACTTTCTTCAATATTTAAGTATGTATTTTTCATCTTTGTTCCATTTGTATTTTTCAGGTACTTTTAATGTACATCTCTGTAGCTGTTTTGCCAAAGAAATTCCCCCAAAACAGAATAAATAAAGGTATTCTTATATGAGAAAGTCCTACATAAGCAGACAGAAGGTCATGTGAATATAAATGCTGATTTAAGCAAAGCAGAACAAACTAGGTACCACCTCTTTTTAAGCATCCTGCTACTTGAAGTTGTTCTGTACGATGTCACAGCAAATGTCCACAGAAAACAAACAGGATTTGGACAATTATTCTGTAAAAAAAAAAATAATAATAAGGCTTCTCAAACCTCTTGTCTCCAGAATTGGGTCCAGAGGGCAGCTGGAGGTACAGGTACAGCTTGTCCCCATCAGAGAAACGCTGAACATCTTGCTGTGAAACCAAATCAGACCATATTTTACCACTAAGACATCCCAGAAATGCATTCATGAATAAATACGCTTCACCTACTGCATTTGGGCTAAAATTTTAAGGCTAAGGTTCTTACCAGGATCTGATCCACTTTGGTCTGAACATCCTTTCTGAAAGACAAAAAAAAGTGTCAGAACCTTAGAGATCATTCATGAAAAATTCATGCAATAAAAAAAAAAACATTTCTAAAACAAGTTCTACATTTAATCCTTTTTTTAACAAACAGAAATCATCTTGTAACATTACAAGACAATTCTAAATGTATAAGAAATGCTTTGAATTTGAGAAAGACGTACGAAATGTTGCACTTGAGTTTCTGCAGCAGCATGCTGGGCTCGGTCTCCCCCTCCCCTGCTTCCAGACCAGCCTCCCCCCGTAGGGAGACCTCGGTCTGCTGATGGCTCTGGTCCTCTGACATTGGGACCAACTAACCAGGCCTCATAACCAACATCTGTAAAAGTAAAGGACTGAAAAGAAAACCAAAAAAAAAACATTTATTCGATGAGGTAGAATGTATTTTTTTCTTTGGGTTTTCCAAAAATAAATCAGTAAAAACATACATAATCTAAGATCTAAACCAGATGTTAACAGGAGCTCAAGTCACAGTAAAGAGATCTTTGTTTTGCTATAAAAGGCTGAGTTTCATCCCACTGTAAGGCATGGAGGTGGAAACATCATGCTCTGGGGTTGCTTTTCTACAAAGCGAACAAAATGACTGATCTGTATCAAGAAAAGGACGACTGGGGTCATGTATAATAAGATTTTAAAAAAAAAACTATTTAAGTGAGAGCATTCAGGATGAAACATGGCCCCCAAACACAATCTCTTGGGAGACAAAGGAGCAAAAAGAATGATGCGGTCTAGCCAGACCCTCAATCTAAGAGGATCCGTGGAGGGATTTGAAAGTCTGTGTTGACCTGCAATAGCGCCAAAATATCACAGATTGTTTTCCTCAATCTGTAATGCTTCCTCTTAGCCAGTTAACATGCAGTAATAATCATCAAACCACTAGAACCACTGAAAAGGTTGCAGACCCAGTGTTGGAAAAGCTTTCACTAAAACTATTCCTTTATAGCTCAGTTTAAGACTACTAAACAAAACGAATATTTGAACTTTCATTTTTTTAACTGAGTTTTAGCCATATCTTTTGCTTTTACTATTTAACTTGAAATATTGCTGTAGTGACTGTAATTTGTTTTTCTCGGTAAAGCATTTGGAATTTCTGTATTGGCTGAGTTCTCAGACATAAAGGCTGAAATAGATTTTTTGGAACAGGCTTAACAGCTGAAATAAAAAAAACACAAAGCACTTTAAAATAAATTATATATATATATATATATATATATATATATATATATATATATATATATATATATATATGTGAAGACCCTATTGTGTGAAATAATAATAATTAAAGTAAACGTGAGAAATGACATCTGGAATAACACTTAACGCTCAGTTCAAGGAGTTCAAGTTCAAGTTCTTGTAAAATCATCTCGCCAAATACAGGAAGAGGCTGATCATCATCATGTAAACTAATAAGTGCATGTCTGCGGGCTAACATGAGCTGCATCATTCCAAGCCCAAATTGTCATCACAGTTGTAGTCCAACCGTCAGTGCACCAGAAAGGGGCCCTACTGACGGTCGGTAATCACAAAAGCAAGCTGCTGCACGTTAAATTTGCGCAACACCGCCGTTAGATTTGCTACTTTTGGGAGCTAAAAACATCTAGCCACACCCGCTCGAGCTAGCTGGAGCCGGGATGCCGGCAGTGCTCTCATGTCATGAGCGGGCGTAGCACTGGTGGTCATGTGCCTGCCGTTTACTACACAACACAAGACAGCTCAAAATGTCACTGCAAGGCTAAAGCCTGCTAGCTAGCCGGACAACCTAGACGGCGTACATTCGGAAGCGACATCAAATGTTTAGTGGGAATGATCGTGACACGTAGGAGACTGAATCAAGAATGTTCCACAATGATACGATAAATGTAACCGCCCGGCGCTGACATGTCATCGACTAGCTTAAATGTGCCTAGCTAAGTAGCATGTCTGTTAGCTATCAGGTAGCATTAGCTAACGTCCAATAAAAGACCGCTCATATAAGATTTAGCGGGTTATTATTAATCCTACAGTTATTCTAACGAACAGAAAATTGATTGCCATTTAAACATTTACTGTTCGGGGTGCATCTCATCACACTATTTATTTTAAAAAAGAAAAAGAAAGTACCTGAACCAAGAAACAGCAAAAATCCCCTTTTCAGATTTTTTTGTGATTGGACAACTTTGCTATGTCTGCCTGACTACAAAGCCAGCGTCTCTTCCGATTGGCCGATGAGCAAAAATCTACCTGGAAACCAGTCGCGTGTTATTTTCTATTGGTAGAGCAGAATTAATTTTTTGACAAAGATTATTCTAACTGGATGACGTTTCCTGGTCTGCCCAGTTACAAAATAGATTTGTTCTACAAAAATCTGCCTAGTAACAGACGCCAATTTTAGTTACAGTTCAGATTAGTGTTAAATATGAGGTGCTCCAGGAGTCAATTTTGGGCCCAAAAATCTTTGTAATAAAATAAACATTTGAGCACTTATCAAAACAATTTTTTTAATCTAAGCATTAATCAATAATTTATGCTCATGAAAAGAAACAAGACACCTTCAAACACAGCCTTTGTGTGTCTTAATCATTTAACACATATCCATTAAAATGTTAATTTTGTTAAGTAATCTCTAAGGTATTTTTTTTTATATTATGCTTTAAAATGAAAATTACACTTAAATTATCATTCATAAAATGGTAAAAAGCTGATGGAAAAACAGGTTCTAAATACATTCCAAAGAGAACTTAGTGTGTTGCTGTATTCCAAAAATACTTTTAAATAATGGATAGAGTAAAGTCCACATATTGAATCCTAACATCTTTCTTTCAATGCAGTTATACCAGCATGGACAAATATGGACAATACCTTCCAATAACCCCACCCCTGCAATCTATCATAGTCAAAAAAAAAAAACTTGAAAGTGGATTGAGAGACTGAGGAGGAAGCAGAGCATTGCATGAAGGCATGTGATTCACTATGGCGATTCACTATTTATGAGCTTTGTTTCCAGAACTGAAATAGTTGTAGAATAAGATTTCGCTTTTATATTTATTGTACATTAGTACCTTGTGAAAAAACTTTGACGAATACATAAAAATTACAAGAAGAGGTTTTTCAGTTTTAACATTTTTATTTTTCCTTATACAAAGTGACCCAACAAAAAGAAACTAAACTGGATAAACTGCAGGTTATTTATGGTTTTGATGAAAAAAATGAAACATGCTTGTAGATCATTCGAATCCGCTGCAGAGACACAAGACGAAAAACAGAAATTAATTCAGGGAGGGCAGGTTTACACTGTTTTACAAGAAAGATTCAGACTTAAACCCACAGAGAATCTCTAGAGCCTACCTGATCAGGTGAGCAATGTCCCAATTGGTTTCAGAAGACAAAGGGCCGATTATTTCCACTCCCTGTTCAGTTACAATGGCAATCTCATGCTGAAAGACAAAACACAATAACCATTTAAACTTAATGATCCACAATATTTATTTAAAAAGTCAGAGTGTTCTGCACTTTTGGTTAAAAATTCACACTTTAAGCTACTCTTTTAAATTCAGTTACATCTAAGTAAACGTCTGCGCCTCCCAACAGATAGATGATGGATGCACCTACCCTGTTGTAGGACCGAGCGTCTCTGTAGTACAGCACTTTAAGGCAGCGCTCTATCAGGTCTCGCGCCTCCTGCTTGGTGATGTCAGGCTTGTTTTCAACCACTTCTCTCATCAGAGGCTGCAACACAAATTGTCCTTTTTTACTTAAGTCTAATCCTTCCGCAAAGTTAGTCAGTTGAACAAAGAAAAAACAAGATTGCTGTGTCTCTCATCATTAAATTAATGGAAACCTGACATTTTAAATTTGACAACAAAGTCAAAACAATAACAAATGCTCACTGACATCCAAATCTGACTTAGAAACATACCTGAGCAAGGTAAGCTCCAAAACCAGTAGCCACTGTTGGAGCTTCATAAGCCACGCCAAGCTTGTCCACATAACCCAGGAAACTAAAGACATAAAAATTCCGTATTAAATGTATTGATTGGTGATTGTCGTTTATTAGACTAAAAGTTAACTTACACTACTTTACTGACAAGCTAGCTTAAAAAACCCAAACTCGTCTTTTTGGCTCACCTTTCTCCGTTGTAGAAACCACCGAGGACAACAGTGTTCCACAGAGGATTCATCTTGCTGCGCCGGTTGTACATCACTCTGGTCAGCCAGGAGTGGATAGCTTTTGGACTGTAGCTGTGGCCATCACCAAGCAGTTCCTCATCAATCCTGGAATGTAAATTACGACCTTTAGAGACACGCATGATCCATATACAACAGGACTGAAGTGCTTCAGTGTGTCTATTCAAATCAAATCAACCTTTATTTATATAGCACTTTTTCAACAACATATGCCACCCAAAGTGCTGTGCATAAAATACAATAAAATTAAAAAACAAGATAAGACAAACAGTGCGACACCCCCCCCCCCCCGCAAAAACACACACACACATACGCACACCACGATAAAAAATAAATAAATAAAAAATGATAAAATGATCGAATGTAGAGACCTGGCTTTGTCCTGAAGTGGGGAAATCGATATTTTGGGGACATATCCACATCAGCGACCCCCCCAACCCAAGTTCACGGAGAACACTACCACAGGACCCCCCAGATCCGATTAGACTCGGGAGATCCCGCTGCAGCGACCCCGCTCACTGAGAAGGGTCAGTCACTGATGTGGAGGATCCCTCAGAGGAAAACACTGGAGTGTAATAAGATGTAAAAGGAATTAAATTAAAATTAAAATATATTTAAAAAACAATAACAACAAATAATTACATAAACCTTAATAGGCATATGAAATGGTAAAAGTGACTTAAAATTAAATAAATAAATAAATAAATAAATTTACATACACATATAAAACTAGTAAAAAGAAAGAGCAGCTTACACCATCTGCTCGATGACCTGTTTGAGATACTGATAGTCTGCATAGTCTCCTGATGCCCCCAAAATGGTGTTATCATTCACCTGCAACACAAACTGTAATTAGCCATGTTTTTTCACCAATTTAGACATGATAGTCAACAGCAACCTTTACCTTCATGAGTCGAGAGATGTTTCTGAATCGAGCCAGAGAGCCATAGGAGCCTAACATGTCGGCGGCGATGATGACCCCGCCTGTAAACTTCACACCAAGAACTGATGTCCCGGTTACCATTGGGTTGCTGCGGAGAGGAAGACGTAAGATTAGCAAAAACAAAACTGTATCTAGATACAGAGAATCTCAAATCTGCATGGATACCAAACCGAAAAGCTAATGATGAACAAAGACTACAGCTTCGTGTTTACAAACACAAGAAAGAAATTCAAATATACCAGTAATCCGAAATCTGATTTAAAAGGAGACTATAAAATACAAATTTATTGTAATGCAATATTTTAAATCAAATGTGTCTACATTCTAATTAGTTATTATTTTATCACGCATGATAAACGCTCAAATATTTGGCATCTCTACACAGAAAAACATTTTTCTTAATTTTTATGGAAAACATTCACAGAATATTATCTTAACCGGCGAATAAATCTTCAAATGATGAGGTATTTAAACCCCCCGATGGATTATGGTCCCTAAACAAAAAAAAGTTAGCTATGATGGCTAAGAAGAAATAGCTAGATCTATCAGTTAAAATTGAATTGACTAAATATTAGAGATTAATCGGAGTTTAAATGCTTTTTCAACAGCACAGTGTATTAGTGTATTTTACTTCGTAAAATAGTGTAAAACTAGATTTCAACAGACAGTTAGCTCAGCAACATTTAGCAGCCATGATGATGATACAGCACCGAAGCTCAAATCGAAACCCGGAAAGTCTTCGGATTTAAGTAACTGTAGCGGTTCTGGTTGTCACAGTGGCGAACTCACAGCGTGTGTCTGACGGGTCCGCATGATGTGTCCGGTCCGCTGCTGCTGCTGCCGGGAAAAGAATAAAATTGTCCTGGTTTTGGTCCGTTCTCCCAGAAATTCATCTTCAAACCGTAAGACTCCATGTTGACTCTGCAGGAAATTACGTCAGATTTTTCGTTTCATTGTAATAAGCGTTTAGTCAAATTGAACTCTACTGCCACCTGCTGTCCGGAAGACGAAAACGCTGCACTAAACAAACCTAACCATTTGATAGCTGTATATATTCACTTTTTCTCTTGTAAGTGGCGCTTTTTTTTCTAAGTATCCTCTGTCGTTTTGATTTCATTTTAAAATTATACATATTTTTAGAAAGCACCATGCAATTTTTTAAAATTAATACTGTAACAATCACTATTTGAAATTAATCTTGCTTCAAACGCTACTAAAAACAGTTGAATTAATAGGAAACAAAATTATAAATAATAATAGTAATAACAACAACAATAGCAACAACAACTAATAGCATAATAATAATAAAATAATGATCCATTTCATTTAACTTTAAAAGTATTCATACAACATAGTTTAAATATTTTCTTTTTATTTATTTTTGTATAGTTTTGACTATAAAAAGCGAACTTGTATGCTCTTAGTAGACTTCTTTGTAAAGGATTCGGACTGCTTAAATAACAGAAATTAAAATTAAATTAAATTAACATGTTCTCATTCCCACCGACCCCATATAAAATGTTCTAGCTCCTCCACTGTGTCAACATTTCAGTACCGGTTTTTGGTGGGACTTTCGGATTTGACTGAAAAATTGATGAATTTAATAAGAAGATCATGACTGAGGTTCAAGCTAAAAATGTAGAGAAAATGCAGTGAAAGACTGGATGACACTCAGACCCTCAGCTGCAGTTCTACAAGTTACCAGTAAGTAGCGTAGATGTACGGTACCCTGTTTACCCTATTTAGACTGTAAATAGATTTTCAATGAATGCTTGAATAATGATATAACTGATTTAGCATCCAATTGTAATTACAACTTCTGATTGAAATCACTTCACAAATGTTATGTCTTGTATTTTCTTGTTTCTTGTGCCACTACTCCTAGTTTGCATTAGAAACATGCATTCTTTCACCAGAACTATGTGCAACTAAGTAGATATCGATGTTTTACTGAAATGTGCTCTTAAACGGTGCATGGCTGTTTTAAAAAACATCTCTCATTAATTGAACTATTGGTTTCCTGCTGGGAGACACTCAGCAGGCAGCAACATGCGCTCTGCTCCTTCCAGCCTGGCACACCTGCCTGCACAGTCACGGTTGTCATAGCAACCAGGTGGGGCCCTGTTGCTGCAACGCACCACACCTCTGCGGTCCTGGTGGTTAAAGGTACAGAGGGGAAGAGCGAGAGACGGGAAGCAGCAAGACAGGCGGCGCGAGGGAGCGTGGGCACCAGAGTCCGCTCGTAAACTCATAAAAAGATGAGTCCGACTCCAACAGCTGAGTCATCAGGATCACAGCAGGTTCCTCCATGGTCTGGGCTGTTTGAGCTAAAAACAATCTAACCCTTCTCACCTGTCTGTCCTCACCTGACAGTCGACGGGCTGAGCGAGCAGAGCTGCTGTAAGTCTGTTTTTCCATGTTACTGCTTGGTGTTTCTCTTCTGTTTTCAAGATTTGCCAAATCAGAGCTGCACCAATAAAGATTGTGTAGGCAGAGTCTGGTTTCCTGCTGTAGCTGCGGTGATCGGAGCATTCAGTGCAATGATATCAACAGTGTATCAACAGGTTTAGGCCTTTTTGTGCAGTTGTAAACTGTTGGGACTTCAGAAAAACTGAATTGTCTCTAAGTTAGGTCTAAAATTATGTTAATTCTTATTCTCTTTGCAATCCAATTTCTGCACAATTAAAAATAAATTCCAGATCACATTACCTTCCTGATTTGTCTCTGAACATTCTTGCTGTCAATCTTTGTCTGATTTGTGCGTTTTTATGAAAAACCTCTTTAATTTTGATAATTATTCATTAACTGTGTTGCTCAGCAAGTTCTTCTGGATCTGTGTCATTATGAGGGAAGTGCAGTCAACGATTTTGCACCTGAACAGCATCATTAGGCTGGAACACCCTGAACTAATGAGCATTCATGCAGCAACATGTGTGCCAACAACACGGTTAGGCAACAATTGTTGAACTGCGGCTCCACATTTGTGAGGAAAAGGAGTCAGGAAAACGCCTTTCTGTGATTTTGACACGATATTTTCCAACTTCGGGATGACTTTTATACGCTCCCTCGAGATTGCGATGAAAAATTCTGTGATAGGAAGTGTACCATTTCTTTTTTGAATGGTATCATAGATAACTATAAACAATCTGACTGTTTCTGGACTTTAAGGAACTAAAAAATAATACACACATTCAAATTTTTCATGTTCCTTTGTTTGCAAAACACTGTTAGGAAAAGCCACTGTTGAGGTGGTAAATAAAAAGCTATTTTTTTTTTTACATGTATAGGCCTACATGTGACATTATTATTACCAGATCATAAATGTTTCAATTTTGGTTTCAATCTACTATAAAGGATTCTAGGATTATGTCACTTTTTGGTTGTTTTTTCTTATAAGTTGTTAGTCTTTGGAACACATTTTGTGTTGCTTATATCTACTTTGTTTGAATAAAAAAAGGTTTCAGATTAAAGGGACATTTTATGAAATTTACTTGTTTCAGCAAGAACAACATGGAGTCAATTGAAGTGGAACAAGAGGAGAAAACATTCAGGTACGAGAACATTTTTCTTCAGGCGTTTGAGGATTTTTCAACTTGAAAAAATAGACATATCATTTAGATTTCTAGTTTTGTTAATGATAAGACAAATAATTTTGGCTTGATCATCACTGGAGGAAACTATTGTTTTGAAATTGGCCCTGCGACAGAGCGGCGAACTCTTGAGGGTGTGCCGCCGGAAAAGATGGTCTCTGGCAATCCCGTAACCCCGAAAACAACAGATGGATGTATGGATGTTGTAAATGTTTTATTTTGGTATCCCATTACTTTCATTTATTCACAGAAAAACAACAACAATAATCTGTGGATATGTGTCTTCACTCCCAAATTGAAGGAATATAGAGCAGTGTCATCTGCAAACAGTCGAACCTTCAGCTCCTCTCTACTTCATAATGAAGAGAAATGAGAGAAAACACACATGCTTTACTTCAAATAAGTTAAAAAAGTTTGTTATCGGACCACAACTGGTATATTATTTAAAGACCCACTCCGGTAAACATCATGTTTTAGGTGTTTTTACCATGTTATTGTAGTATGGAGGATATGTATTAATAAAATTGAGCTCAAAATTGCATATCAGAGT
The DNA here is from genome assembly GCA_023969325.1 of Oryzias curvinotus. Taxonomy (NCBI): domain Eukaryota; kingdom Metazoa; phylum Chordata; class Actinopteri; order Beloniformes; family Adrianichthyidae; genus Oryzias; species Oryzias curvinotus. Next base: position 8,449,857 of record CM043716.1, on the reverse strand, counting down.
ATTTCTTTATTCAAATTGTTGGGAATCAGGAACAGACAAAAAATGCATCTTATTCATGTTTCAGAAAATATGCTGGTCGGGCCACAAGCTCCCCACTCCATTCTGATGCATCTACTTGTAGATAAATAGGTCCTCATTTGAGCTAGAATCTGGCTCTGGCCATTTTTGTCACACTGCTAATGTTAAGTTGGGGGTGGGATGGGCTGTAAGCTAGCAGGAGAGTGTGTAAACAGAGAGCTCTCAGCAATGGGGAGAGGAAAGGGGAGCAGAGTTCTGATTCTGCCCACAACTCTGAGGTGAGTTTCTGATTAACTCCAGCAGGTCTGCAGACACTATGTCTGAGAAAATGACACAAGTCTAATGAATTTGGCTAAAAAAAGGCATAATTATAATTAAAAAAAAACCAATGGCAACACTTTGAAAATAATCAAAAGATGATTGTAGTGGGACTATAAAACTAACCTTTTTGGAATAGCTTACAATACTTATTTTCTTTTACCAATTTTCTTTACTTTTTATATAGTTTATTCGACTTTATTCAGGTATTTTAAATTTCTGATTAATTTTTAATTTTTTCCCTTTCATCCATCCTCTTAATATACAGCCTTTTGGTACCATGATGGTGTTGTGCTTTAAGTCCTTTAAAAGCATATATCATACTTTCAAGGGGTCAGTATGGGGGTAAGAACAACATCCTGATGAAGTTAAAACGTTTGGTGTCTGTTAAACCATTTTAAACAGTATGTCTAAAGCACAGCTTTTTTGCTTTTCTGTTTGTTTTCAGGGTTTGAGAGGGACAAAACAAATACTGCAGTTAGTCAGAGCTGAATGTGCAAAGTCCCTTTTAAGCAGATATTCCCACTGAAATGGAACTTACACTTCCTTCTCTTTTTTATTATTGTTTATTTCTATCTAAAGTGTAGTTAACCTCCCAATCATCAAGCGACTTACTCATTTTGGGGTGATCTAAGATCAACACAATTCAATCCAGTTGGATTTTCAGGAGGAAGTCATGTCGCAGGTCCACATCAGCGTAAAACTATCTCGAATTCACATCGTTGTCTCCACCCAAGCTGTGTTTGCCAAGTCAGTCATTCAAAGCTGCAACAAAGAGTAAATTAAGAAGATCCACACCCTGAAACCTGCTTCTGTGTACAAGCATGTAAAATTGTGGCCTAAAGGCACATTTTTTTACTTTATCTTCACGTCATTCCAGCTACACAAGCTGCATATTTTCAGCAGGGGGTGTCATCTGTGTGTTTTCAGTTGTGGAATCGTTTGTCGTGAAGGGATCTTGGCAGTTCAGTGATGAACTTTTTCTGTTTCCTTTAAAGACTTACCGAAATTCTTTCAAGTTCTTGATTTCATTCAGGTGTGTTTGTTCCTGATCACAGGTCACTTGTGGACGAACATTTGGAGGGAATCAACAGCGAAACGTCAGATAGAAGATCTGCTCCTCAAGGTTTGATGGATCCTGTGAGGACAAGCGTGGCCGGTTCACCGTACGACGATCCAACAGGTATGAAGATGCACAGGTTTACACTTTAATAATATATCAGAACAAATGATGGTTTTCACTTTTTTTTTTTGGAATACTTAAATGATTATTTAAATTAGAAGTAATTAGGGTTATCAAATGTATTTAGTGGTTTTAGGCGTAGAATTTCAGTCATGTGATTTTATAAATGTATTCTATTGTAATTAAAGTTATTTAAATATTTTTAGAGCAGTTCTTTTTTGTTAAACTGTGACTTTCTCCATATATTTATGTTTTTCTGCAAAAGATGAGGAAACAGGTGGAGGCCATTCTTCCACGTCAAAAACAAATGCTCAATCAGAAGGTAAGACGAAGAAAATAGTATCACAGAATCCGATGATGAGCAGAATATCAGATTATTTGACAGAACATCATATTATTTGACAGTCTTAGCTGAAAGCAGGACCGAGGATGAATGGTGGAAGGAAACATCTGCTGAAGATGAAGATGTGGAGGGGAAAGAAGAAGAAGAAGAAGACCAGAGTGAGAAAAGTCACTTATAGCCGCACTGCATTCAAAAACATATTTGGTCATAATTTGCTCATGATTTGTTTGTAGGTGAAGGCCAACAAGAGTGTGATGTGCAGCCAGGTGAGTCTACAACAGTCTTTTCTGGTTCTTCTTCCTGCCTTTTCTCCTTAACTCTTTTCTTTGTGTTTGTCAGGACATGAAAAGTCTGAAGAGTCAAAGGAGAAATTATCAACACAAAGCAGAGAACGACCAGGTACTAAAACCCTGAAAAGCAAAAAGTAGAATGATTAAAAACTTCTAATTCATGTTTCTATTAGCATGCAGATGAAAAATGGACAATAATAACATGGTAATGTTTTATTTAAACTTAGATTAAAGGGAGGATTGGCCCCTTGAGATAAAATGTCTTTGTTTCTAATGTTTTCTATACATATAAACACAGATGGTAATGCAAAAGGAAGTCAAAAAGTAAAAGAAAAGTCATATTAATTCAAATTAAACCCCAAATTGATTAAAAGTATCACATAACAGACAAACATATTGACTGATGAGATTTACCTTGGTTTATAACATTCATGCTTTCCTCAAAGAACTGATCACAGCACACATAATCTACAAAACCAAATACAAACATTTTAAACAGAAAATAAATTAGAAACAGTGGTAAGTATTTCTAGATGAGCTGAGACAGTATTCCTAAATGTGTTCTAAGAAAACGTTAATTAAAAACTGTCTCTGAAAAAGACCGCTTGTAAATTTAAAATGATAATAAATTAATAAGATAAATTAATGTAGTTTATTATGCTGTACACTTTGGTAAACAAAATTAGAATTAAACGACATGCAGATATATTTACGAAGTGTTACCAACTAAAATACACTAAGGTGTTAAATCTGTAAACTCTATTTAGACAAATGAAGGAAAGTATGTAAATAACAAAAAAAAAATGACTATTCAGAAATAAGAAGCAAAGTTTTATTCTGAAATTCAGCCATAAAACTCTTTCACTTCCTCTTTACCTGTCTGCAGCTCCTCCCAGCAGTCTGGTTTTGTCGGGACCAAAATCAATCAAAAAGAAAGTTCTGGCGGCTCCGGCTCTCAGTCTGTCTTTAGGTAAAAACGTGACTTTTGATCCACTTTTTTAAAGGTTGATATGTATGATAATCATGTGATTCCTTTCATTTGTGTGGTTTGGATCCGTTGATCCACATTATACAGTTTAAGTTCCAGGTTTCTATCACTGAAGCTGTTTAGATCAGACACTAGATCAGACTCTGAGGTTTGGATAAAAGGTGGAACCTTTTTAGGAGATCCGTCCTGCAGAACGTAGAGCAAAAACTCTGATCTGCTGTCAACCTGTCAATCACATGAGTATTTTTGTTGTTAGCATGTTTTGTTTTTTCCTCAGGCGGGTCTTTGGCTTCTGAAGATTTTGCCCCCGGCTTCCTTTCCCCCTCCCCCGAAGATGACGACGACCCTAGGTTGGACTTGGACTTGGACGCCATGGAGACGCCGTCTGACAGCGAGTCCTTGCACTTTCCCAATTACGACCTTGACCTGGAAGGTGAGAGGTCATAGAGCACACCTGTAGGATGCACTTTTCCTCATCCTTGAACCAGTCGGATTTTTGTCCTCAGATGACCTGCGCCGTCTGGGAGTGGCGTCCCACAAACCCTTTGGCTCCGGTTCTGGTTCCCTACCCGATCAGACCGGACTGAGCGCTCTAGACAAGGAGGATGTGGTGGACAGCAAGGGCACTAGGTGGCGTTGTTTCTCCACAGGGGACCCTCCACAGGAGAGCCGGGTCAACATGACTGTCTTGGAGCCGTTTCTCAGAGTCCTGTCCCACGGAGGTACCGCCGGGCAGTCCGGACTCAGAGTCCCTACGTTTTTCCAGAGGCTCTCATCAGCTGTTTTCCTCTCTCAGGTTACCACGGAGACGGCATGGATGACATTGTGGTGTTTTCCTCCTGTTATTTGCCGGAAAACCACCTGGAGAATTATCAGTATGTGATGGACAACCTGTTCAGGTAAAAACCTGAACATTCATCCCACGAACACCTCAACCGGGGGGAGTGTAGTACTGGGGCCCTGAAACCTGAAAAGATTTTCCCTTCTCTCGTCAGGTTTGTCGTCGGGACTCTGGAGCTGATGGTTGCGGAAAACTACGTGATCGTGTACCTGTGCTCCGGAGGCCAGAAGGACAAACTGCCGGGAATCGGCTGGCTCAGAGATTGGTACACCACCATAGATCGAAGGTTGGAAACACACCAGAAAAACAGACATTCCCTCCAAAACTGGACATATTTGTAATTTGCCTCCATTTAAACCAGCAGCTGCTCTTATTTTTTGTTTGATGCAGATTTAGAGACTAAAACAATAGAAAGGAGACTGTGGGTTTTTGAGGTAAAGAAATCACTGGGTTTTCACCAATTTGTCAATGTTCAGCTTTTTTGGTTAAGAAATATATTTAATAGCTCCAAATGACTTTAGTTCTTTCTGTTTGTGCCCATTTAACATCACTTTTTAATTTTTTATTTGTACGTTTCATTCATTTTCTTTGGTTTATTAATCAAAAATACATTTAGTATTTTTACAACTCATAGCTCTTTGATTTGTTTTATCAACAATCTCAAATGTATGTGCTTTTTAGGATGAGTTAAGGTGTGAATGGATGGATGTGACCATTTCTCATCCATCCATCCATCTGTCCGTCTTTGTGTCTGCAGGCTGAGGAAGAACCTGAAGGGTTTCTATGTGGTTCATCCAACCTGGTACATCAAAGCTCTGATTACCATCATCAAGCCCTTCATCAGGTCCGCCGTCTTCACTTGTCCTGTGTTTTATCTGTGACAAAACCACAAACAGCAATAAAACAACACAACACGTGTGTTTCGCTCTTCCTCAGCTCCAAGTTCAGCAGGAAGCTGCAGTTTGTGGACAGTCTTCAGGAGCTTTCTCAGCTCATCCCCACTGAGCATGTGCAGATCCCAGAGAGCGTCAGACAGTGAGTGACTTGAATAAACCCCATTGACTGTATCAGAGAACTGGACTGAGGGAGAGGGACGCCACTCATAGAAAACGGTCAAATTTTGGCTCCAGTCAAACATTATCAATTCAGTTTCTATGGCAACCACTCTAATCAATCAGTACTGAGCCTGTTGGGAGGCCACACCCCTACTTAAGCTGGATATAGGCATGATCAAAGAGAGCAATCCCCTCCCCAGCAAATGCCGTGACTGCCCCCCCCCCTAGAGTGATGGCCCACAATAAAAAATTAAAATACACCAAAAAAAGACATAAAATAAAAATACTAAAAAACTTAAGGATAAGGATAAACAGATGAACAATTACACAATCAACTTGCTTGTGCCGGTTGAGGAGGGTGTCAGAAAGAGCATTATAAGACATAATAAGACATACCGAATGGATCAAGCATTTTGGTGGGATTCAAGCTCTTCATGTGAATATTTTCTGAGGATAATCAATATGCACTTTATTTTATTATGTCCCAAAAAATCAGCACAGAACCGGACTGTGAAATTTATGCACAAATGTACGGTAAAATGAAAAAACTCAGAAAGGGTGGGATTATATAAGTTCACTTCTCCCACTTCTTTATGAGCAAGAAATCAAACTCTATTTTAGTCAATACTCACTTTATTTAATTAATCTAATGTAACCTGAGTGTGTTTTATATGCATAACTGCAAAAACCTCTATTTGTGATTATAAGACACAATTATTTTCTTCTTACATTTACATTAATTTTTTCTTGGTTTTCTTCTTTTTTGATCAATGCACTTCATTAAATGAGTTGATATATCTGTGATTTTGTTGTAATGTGTACAGTCAATGCTTGCAATAAACAATAAATCAAATCAAATCAAATTTCCTCCTCTGATATTCTATCTGCACCTTACACTGAGGCTGGCTAAATCCGGGCGTGACCCCTACCACTGAAAAGCGGGTGATAAAGCGTTTCAATCGTTGGACATAGGGGCCGACAGGCTCCACCTACTTTTATTGTGACATCTGATTGGCCAGTTTATAACTTGACTACCTGACATTACAGAAAAAATCATATGAAAATATGAGGATTTGTTTAAAAAAAAAGGTATCAGAGTAAGACCAATAGAATGATTGAATAAATAGCTGTTGGGGTTTTGGCGTCTTGGAACCAGCGGGTACTTCCTGTTTGGAACGCAGTCCAGTCAAGTTCTCGTATACGGTCAATGATTAAACCATATTGCACATCAAAATATTGAGCAATAGTTGTTTTCTTTAATCTGCAGGTACGACCAGAGCCTGTCCAGGTGATGCTGCAGAGTCCAAACGCTTCTCCATCTGTCATATTTATGCTCACAGCTGCCTGAGCGGAACATCCAGCAGAGGAGCTTCAGCCTCTGTGAAAACCAGTTTTTACCCACATCTGGGGAACAACAAGCTGCCATTACAAGAGAAGAACTTTTAAACAGTGTTGATAATGTTTGTGTTGTTTTAAAATGAAAAAAAAAGATGTAAAGACAAAGATTTTGAGATGTCAGCGGGCAAGAAATCCCACATTTTCATCAGGTTATTTATAACTTAATGAATAAAAATGCGGAAAAAGAGTTTTTTTTGCATTTCAGAGTTAAAAAAGGTTTACAGAAAATGTTTGTGCAAGAATTCAGAGCGCATTTTTACCTTTAAAGTTCAGCGATTAAGACAGAAGATGACTCTTCATTATAAAAATAAGATCTTTTTGTGGTTTGAATGAACAGTCCAGACTTCCCAGCAGCCTCCAAGCCTTTCAGCAGGTTCATCCGGATCTGACTATCAGGTCCTATAAACCCGACTCAGATCACTAGTAAAAACAGTTTTTCTGATGCATTTAGCCTTTACATGAAAACCTTTCTTTAGGATGTGAAGACTGGATGATCGTCAAGGTTACAGTGATGCTACAGCTGCGTTTAGGCCAACCTAGAGGAGGTTACACAACCGTCTATGTGGCCTGCATGAACCCAGCTTCTAGTCAGGATATGGAGGTTGACAGGAAGGAAGTGAGGTAGCTGCAGAGGAAACGCCACAAACAGGAACACAGAGCAGACAGTGTTAGAGTCCCAGTCCAAGTTAAACAGCCTCTCTGCTGCCTTTTATTCATCAAAATGTGAAAACACACAGAAGCATTTAAGGAGTCCAACAAGCTGATGTGGAGGCCAGAACCGTTATCCATCTCAAGAGTTTGTGTGAAGTCCGAATTTTCGACTAAATCAACCATTCTTGTAATTGATAAATAAATAAGACCAAGTTTTAAACTTTTTCGATTTTCTAAATCATAGATTCAAAGCCAAGCCAATGCTAGTCCTTAAAGTCTGCCATTTTCTATCTAAACGTGCATAACTGCATGTTTCCGGCTTCTGAAAACTATCCAGCTTAGGTGTAGCTACACAAGTTTTTAAGTCCGTTTTTGGGCTCTATGTACAGAACATGCATCCACTGAACACGCGCTGTAAGTCAAACCAGTTGAACTTTAACCAATCAGGGACTAGGATTTAGTAGTGACGTATGGATGGCATCCTGTTAAAGTCAAGTAAGTGCAAACTGTCATGACGAGAATGACGTGGCAGATCTAGGTGCTGAAACCCAGAAGTAAACTCAGACCAGGAAGTCTCGGAACGGATTTATATAACTGTCCAAGAAAGTATAAACGTAAGGTTGCGAGATAATGGCAAGTAGGTTCTGGAAGATCGCCGTAGGCGTCAGTGCTGGAGTTTCGATGATGGCTCCGTGAAGGATTTGCGACCCTGGCGGAGGACTTGAGGAAGCCGCTGTGATCGAGGCCTGAGCGTGGCGAAGATGACGGCGTGGACTGAGCAGGATGAAGCGAGTAGCTCTCAACAAGGAGGAACCAGAGATACTCGTGGAGTGGAACCTGAAGGCGAGGGACAAGGCGTGGTAAGTACAAGGCAAGACTAAGACACTTAGCTTAACTTGGAGGCCAGACATAAGCATCGGATGAATGCTGGGGTTGGATCTCCTGGTGATGAGGTGAGTATCGGCAGCTGGTTCCAATCAGCAGAGCAGAGGAGAGAGGGGAGGGGGGGTGGGGGTAGACTGCCAGAGGCACCATGACAGCAAACTGTCTGAAAGTTGATCACGGAGGAAAAATTAATATTTCCAGTTTGTGACTGGCCATAATTACGTGACACAGAGTTTTTGTCATTTATAGGAATAGAGCTGTAAAAGAAAAGATTTGCAGCGCTTCAATTCACACCAAGCCTCATCCACTTGGTGGCGGACGCTAGCAACGGCTATTGACGGTCCAGTTTGAACACTACATGCTAAAGGCGTGTTGAATATATTTTGTTCTTGAATGCTTGCTGTGAACCATTGACAGTAGATGAGAACTGGAATGAGCAACCCCTCCCCCCTCCTGTCCCAAACAGGAAGTACTCGCTGGTCCAAAGAAGCTGAAATCCCACAGACTTTTATTGTGAAATGAACAGTTATTACTCAGTCACTCCGTTCGTCTGAATAACCGCTTTTGTTCTAATACTTTTTGTTAACATTTTCTTGCTAATCCTTTTTTTTTCATGATATTTTTGCTGTATTATACAACCAAACTGCAAGTGAAAGTAAACAATAAAAACTAATAGTCAAAGTTTAAATAGTGCCCCCTTTTAAGGGGATTTCCAACTTTCCCACCATCAAAACCAAAAAACACACAAACGCGTGCATGAATTAGCCATGAAAACATAGATATAATAACACTAGAATGCACAGACAATGAGGTTTAGATAGCCTTTAAAGGTCAGAGGACTGAATTGTGTAATTTGGCAAACCTCCAAGGTCCAAGTTGAAGCAGTCCTGCTGTTGTGCGTTTGTTGCACATTTGTGTGTGTATTAAAAATAAGTTGTGCAAACAGCTGAAGGTGATCTCCTTGTGAAGTCCTCCAAGGACCACAAAAATCCAGCTTCAACATAACTGGGGTTAAAAAAAAAAACAGAAAAAGAAAAACACGCACACACACACACACACCCCACAGCAGGATTTGCTCAATCTGACTTAATGATTGAAGATGCACACAAGCGTCAGCTTTTAGAGCGACACATCTAAATGTTTGATTTGAGGAGATTAGGCTTTGAAGCTCCAGTTCTCAGAATACCCCCCCCCCCCCCGGGCCATCTCAAAGCCGGCATGCCCTTTTTTGGGTCAAATGGGGAATGAGTCACTCTCTAATAAAAGTTTTGAACAGCGAAGGTCTTTTACATGGAAGCTGCTGGAACATTGTGAACTCATGACATCACGCGTGTTTTGGTGCATGTGTGTGTGTTTCCCACACGCTCGGTTTCAAACACAGTTGACCACATCTTTAATGTTTCCACTCGCCTTGCTTCCTCCTCCTCCTCCTCCTCTTTAGTGCTGGAGCCTGGTTTCCGTGGAAACCTGCCATTTAACCATCATTATCACAGCTCTGTGGTCTCCGCACAGCTGCGTGAAATAAAACACAATCCTGACGTGTGACACAGGCTTTTTCTGTGAAAGAGCCTGACTTCCTGTCATGAACAAGCAAGTTTTTTTTTTTTTACTTGAGTTGTTTAACAATTTGAAAATAAAAAGATACACATAATCAGTTAAAACATAACAAAAAACTGCAAAGGTTTATTACATTAAATCTATCTATAAACGTAAAAAGGTAACATGGAAAAACACAGCTCTATATTTAAAATATATAATTTTGAAATATTTTTGTTAGATAAAATCATTTGCCTCATCCATTGAATTAATTTTAGATAAATATTTATATATCTTGAAAAAAAATACAATTTCTTTTTGTGAAGAATTTTTTTTTATTTTTGATGAACATTTGAGAAAAATAGTCCTTTTTACCCAAATAATTTTTTTTTCACCAACTAATATTTAAATTCTTTACTTTAATTTTCAAACATTAATGTCAGAATTTACAAGATTTACAAAACAATTTAACTGAGCTTCTTCAACTTTTGCAATAAAAAAAAACTAGAAAGAGGTATTTTACGGTGTTTATTATAAATGCAAGTTTTTTTCTCTTAAACTAAAAAAAGGAGCTTTGTGGCCTAAACAAATAAATTTAAAACTTCTAAGCTTCTTTTAGCCTTTAAAGAGTTAAAAAAAAATTTAAGGAATCTGTTTGTTTGTTTTTTAACAATGGGATATTTTCATTAAGATGAAAAAAAACAACGTTTTTAAAGGTATTGATTATATATTTTATTTAGTTACTTTCTCTTTAAACAAAAAAAAAAACGTTTAACCCTTTTAACTGATCAGATTGCTTAAAAAACACATTTATCTTAAAATGTGTCAACAAAATAGGGGATTTATCCATTAAGATGAAAAAAAAAACACGGAACCTTTATTTTGAAACAAAACCATTTTACTTTGAAACGTCCTCACTTTTTATCAATCACAATAAGATCAGTTATTATTTAACAAATCAAACAAATAAAGGGACTTTCTCAAACGTCTCCACACTTTTGGTAGAGAAACAGCAGATTTATTCATCCATCATGAGACACTCATTACACAACGAAGAGGAAAACAGTCAGTCTGTGTGTTTCTGATTCTGCTGAGGGGGAAGCGGTCACATCACAAAGCCTGAAATGCTCAAACACAAAAATATCAGTCAGTATTCACACTTTGACGACAACTAATGTTAGTGAGAAGCCGGTAAAGCTTTGAAAGTTCATGTTGGAGAAACGGTGTAAACCCTTGTTTCAACACAATCAAATGAAAGGAAAAAAATACATTATCTTGATTCAAAAGCTTATTTTTCCAGTTTTGCTCTTACATTTTAATAAATATCCAATAAAAGCCTTTAAGCTGCTATAAAATATGAGTTTTTGTGTGTTTATTTTCACCAACAGGGCCTTTATCTGCAAGGTTTCTCACTGGGTTCCTCAAATCTGATGGTTCTATCAGAATGTCATTGAAACAGTTGAAACATTTTTTTTTTATTATTTCATGCTAATTCTTTCTATAACATTTCAGGAAATTGAAGATTTGGGAGATCGTTCTAGAGAACTGCTGGCAGGACCCTGAATTCAGTCTGATATGATTAAATATGTAAAGTTTTGCTGTGATGTAAAATAAAAAACGCTTTTCAAAAAGACAGCGAGGAGCTCCTGCAGGTTTGAGCAGCAGGACTGGACCCACAGAGGCTCAAGGTGCCAAAAATCACAGAAAAGCTTTGTGGTCAATACTTTTAGATAGACACAAACAAACAAACAAATGCAGCATAAAAAAAAAAAAACGATTAAAAAACCCACTATGTTTTAGAAAACAAAAGCAAAGCAAACAAGAAAAAATAAATAATTGGCAGTACTTTAGGAAGATGTCCTTTGTTTGAGTATTCCTGCTATGAAAGGTGAGGCTGAATGGAAAGTGCTTTCCAGTGTTGTTGGGCTGTAAGCATAGATGGGAATCAAACAGGAAGATTAAAAATATGCAGCAGATAAACACCAGGAACTGAAGAACAGAGCCTCCAGGAACCAGGGGGGAGCAGAAAGACCTGACGGAGGAGCCTCCAGACACGTGGGATCAGCACAGCGTAAAAAAAAAGGACTTTTTTCTGGACTCGTATGTTTCCGGAACGTGCATTTTGGTCAGGAGGAGTCTGCAGGGATGGAGGAGGGTTAGACTCCCACACTGGGAGGAATCCTGCCAACACACCATCAGCATGGCCAGCATTCTCCACTTCAGCCTCTTTGGACTCAACCTCAGACGGGAAGCGGCCGGTCGCCTCGGCAAGGAGGAACAGCGTGAGTCAGCGGTTTCTGCAGCAAACACCAATTTACCTCAGTCTCAGAGTTCCTCTGTCATGACTTAGGACAGATTTTTACTTTTTTTTTTTTTACAAATAAAAGCTGAAAAATGAATCAAATTTGTAGTTTTGTTCTTTTCTGGCTAACCTGATGATTCATCTGTTCTAAATTAAACTAATAAAGTCAAAAGCCTTGCAATAAATTCAAATAAAATCCATTTTGAATTAAATTAAATTAAATCCATTTTGCTCCACATAAAACTTATATGGTATTTGTGCATTTTTTTTGTCTTATTTTTCTTAAAAGTCTTTTTTTTTTAAGTATCTGACACATTTACTTTCCTAAAATAACTTTGGGGAACTTTTATTAAAGATTTATATGAATAAATAAGATGTAGAGATGCATGAGTTCATTTGAAATGATAAACAATGATAAAAAAAAAGTCCTATAAAATGCCAAAATAAGCCTTTTTTATATACATTAACGCTGAAAAAGCTAACAATTTATTTAAGCTATTTTTTAAAAAATACATTAGATATATAAATGTTTACAAATTAACCTTTTTTTTTTCTCACAAAATCTCCGTTGATGAGAAGTAAATATTTCTATTTCTGATGACAAAAACCAAAAGGTGCAGCAGCTCAACCTGTCCTGAGTTCGCTGAACGCCAACCAGGAGCAGAAGAGATGCCGCACAGAGCGCAAATCTCACATCTATACCATCGAAACAGCAGAAAATTACAAAACGACAGGAATTTGTCAAAAAATAAACAACAAAAAATAGTCGGATGACGCTTGAGGCCCAATTAAGGTCTCTGAAAAACAGTCTCCAGAACATCACGGCTAAAAAAACACAAGAAAAACGACGCATTTCCACCCAAACCGAATACCTGATGAAAGTCAAGAACCTGTTGGTTGTTCTTCAGGATGTGGTCACATGACCCCACAGCCAGAACTGGACTCACTGTTTATGTTCACGGAGAGCCTAACGCGGGTCCTGGGAAGAAGGATGGAGGCTGAACCAAGTCATCCAATGTGGCAGGGATTTGAGGGGTTTTCCCCATCTCCTAAAATGAGAGCGTGTCATGTCTCTGAGCATCACCGAGGGAGGGGGGGAGGCCTGACTGATATCATTACCGCAGTCATGTGATCTCTGAACTAAAAGAAAACAAAGCAGCAAAGATGAAGAAACCTCATCCCCCAAACTGAAGTGCGATCATCCTGTCAGAGCTAAAGTTAGCAGACGATTAAAGTAAAAGGAAAATCCAGAACATTCTTATGAATGTTGGGCGCTTTTGGTACATTTTTTGTGTTTAAATACAGACTTTCTGTCATTTATTTATGTCTCACAATGAGGGATGCTGGGAAATGAAGTCCAGTGAGGGTCGCTCCTCAGATTAATTTAATACTGACAAGGGAAACCCCTTCAGCTCAGGCCGTGAGTCTCCAGGTGGTGTTTGTGTCGTAAAAAACAAAAGTGTCTTTGGTTAATTCTTGTAGGTTCTGAGGGTCAAAAAGGAAAAAAAAAAGAGCACAGTAGACGCGTCCAAACTCCTCTTTGGTTGGTGCGGAGGAGAGGCTCAGGTGTTCAGGATAAGGAGGAGGTCAGTCAGCTGGTCGGTTTAGCTTTAATGCACTCCTGAAAAAACAAACATCAAAAAAACAAACTATAAACAACGACGAACGTCTCTGAAACGCCAAAATATCAGAAAGAAATTTGAGTGTTCCCACAACAGAATCGCAGAAAAAGATCTCCTAAAAATTAATATTTTAACGGAGTCTAAAACCTTTATTGTCAAATAGGCTAAAGTCCACAACCTAAAATTTGATTGACCTTTGACCTCCATCTTGAACTTTCAAAAAAAAAAAAAAAAATCCTGCAAATTTTGACCTCCTAACTTCAGCGTCGTTGAGAACCTACTTGGTAAAAAAAATAGTGGAATTAAACTTGTAGATTCAGAACGGCGTTAGCGTGGCGAGCAAAAGTGGCGTTTCCCTGTTGCGATTGCACTTTTTTTTTTTACTGGAATATTGAAATAATGATGACGATATAAAAATGTAATATATAATTTGTTGGATCAAGTTGATCGAAACAATATGCAACACGAAATGAAAATTTTAGAAATGTGGGCCTCCGTTGCCAAGAAAATCCCAAAATTTACTTTAGCCGATCCTTCTAAAAATTACAAAGACTTATTCGTCACCCCCAGGTGACCAAAAAATCAAATGGTTGCTATGGAGATGAAATGACAAGAAACGCCTCCATTTAAAAAAAAGGTGTTTTTTATGAATTTGCATGCAGCTTTGACCAGGGTAACAGAAGGGGAGAGTGAGGGAGGCGTAGCAGCATCGCCAACAGTGATGGCAGGTCAAAAGGGGGTGGTGAAGGTGAGTCATACCACAACTTTCTCAGCTTTTACTGTGGTTTTATGATCTTTTTTATCTTTATCTGTTTGTAAAATTTGTTTTCTTAAAAAAATAGATTGTTCAGTATGTTTTATGTGTCTGAGATTAAAACATAAAACATTATTAAGAAAAATGTAGTCATTTGGACAAAAAAATTTCCACTTTCTCAACAAAAAATTTAAAAAGGAAGGTTAGACTATAAAATATATATATCTATACATATATATATATTTTACACATTTCTGGGATTAGTCATTACAATACGTCATATTTGGGGGACAACTCATGCAGATGGTGGATTTTAAATCCTAAATATAATGTAAGATTAAGTGAAAGTTATTGATTTATTGGGTGTTTATTGCTTACCGGCTATAAAAGGCTGTTTCTGACGTTTGTGTTCTGGCCTTTAGACCTCATCTGCTCCTGAACCGGCCCCGACTGTGAAAAAGAAGAGAAGAATTGTGTCGTTTCTCACATTTGAAATGGAGACAAAATTGAAACAAACACAATAATAAAAACACGAAGCCAGAACATATTAATGTGATTAAAGCACGCCAGGAAAAGTAATTTTAAGGTAAAAATAACCATGATGCTGAATAACATTTCCTTGTTTAATCATTAGATAGAGGAACTGTTATTACCCTTCCACTGGCTTTTTATTAAACCTCACTACCCACAAACTGTACATTAAAATTTCAGAAATATAAATCAATAAATACTTTGAGTTTAATGCACAGATAAACTCTCAAGAACGAGTATTTTAGTAATAAAAATATATACTTCTTTTGTTTGTTTTGCCAAAATAAATCACTTTTATAAATCTAAAAGATCAAGACATAAAAAATGTAATCTTGTCTTGATAAAACTAAACTAATATGGACTAACAGAATCGTTCTGGGATCTTTAGGTTCTCTTTGGATCCTGTGAGTAAACAAAGGAAACACCAGTGAGGAAGGACGTTTACGGCGCATGACTTCATCACCCAACAAAGACCACCTGCCAACTGCACAAGTACAAGCAGGTGATCTGAAGTCATAGAACGTAATGTTTGTTTTTAGATCCAATTATGAAATATATTTAACTAAAAGAAGTTGTTATTAAATGCATGTTTCAATCTCCTTTTACGTAACTGTAAACGGATTTTCTGGAAGTGAATTCAGTTTTCTCAACTATAGTGATTCTTTTTTATTAAAATGTTTGTCTTTTTTTTGTTTAACTTTTATTTGATTTTCAACATCTAAGTGTGTTTAAAGTGTTTTATTTCCAAATAAAATTGTACAAACTCTTCCTGATTTTTTGTGTTCTGAGGTACGGAGAATTTTTATTTTATTTAGTATTTCTTCAAGCAAGACAGATTAAGAACAACATTCTTATTTTCAGTAGTGAGAAAGGAGGGCTACAGGAAGTTATCAGTAAAAATTAGGGGTGTAGGAAAGAAATCGATTCTGAGATAAATTGCGATATTTCATTTGACGATATTTGTATCAATTTAAAATGCTGTCAGGACAAATCATTCATTCATTTTTTCATTCATTCATTTTCTAAACCGTTTGTTCCTTTCGGGGTCACGGGGCTGCCGGAGCCTATCCCGGCCACTTGTGGGCAGGGCAATATTTATTCAAATATTTATGAGCGTCCTTCAGCGTCTGACTCATGTTTTCCACTTTAACCCACGGCCGTTAGTTGGCAGCAGAGAACACGGAGCCTCTATGAGTCGCTCTACAACACATACAAAAAAACTTCAAGACCTCAGCGAGAAGCAGTTTGTTTTATTGTTATGAGACTTGCGCTACATAGTTTTTACTTGGAATAGGTATCGAACCCAAACTCTGTGCCATGATGATACGTATCGTATAGCCAGAATCTTGCCGATACACACCCCTTGTAACAAGTCTAAAATAAAAGAGCGCCGCCTCACCGGCTGCAGGCCCTCCGCCATCTCTCCAGAGCCGATGTGCGTGAGGTGAATGAAGTTCGTCGGCTCTCCGATCATGCTGCGATCAATCTTCCTCCTCTTCTTCTTCTGTAAGTGCAGAATACATAAAAAACACATTCTTTAGTCATTGTCAGGTGGTTCAACATGGTCATAGTTTCGCCCCACCAGATCCTCCTCATGCCACCTCCTCATGCCTTTTACAGGACGCCTCAGTGGATCAGGCTCAAAAGTAGAGATGAAATACATATAAAATGTACGGGCATTAAATTATGAGAATAACGTAATAACGTCACGATCTTAAGAGAAAAAAGTCATACAATTTTGAGAAATTAGTAATAGTTTTACTGGAAAAAAGTCACATTTCTAAATAGATTCATAATTTTTATGAGAATAATATAAATTCTGAGAAAAAAAAGTTATTAATTGAACAAAAATAACCTTGAAAAATTAGGAGAAAGTCCAGATTTGACTAAAATTAAGTCGTCAAAGTATAAATAGGTTTTTTACTCAGCCAGTATTTCTCATAGGGTTAAGACTTATTTCTTGTAAAATAGTCACTTTATTCTCATAACTTTCATAATATAATTTTTGAACTCTCTTTTATTTTTGTTAAAATTAAAAGTTAAAATTTGTTTTGTGTTACGACTTTCTTCCAGTAAAATGTTGACTTACTTATCCTTAGTTTAATATTTCCTTCTCATGAAATTGTAATTTTAGACTCATATTTTAAAATGAGTATATGCTTGTTTAATTTGTGACTTTTTTCTTAAAATTTTACCATTTTTTTCCTGTTAAATTTTGGCTTTTTTTGTCCAAATTTTACTACTTTATTTCAGTAAATTTTGACTTATTTCTCTTAATTTTACTTTTTTTTTCTCATAATATGACCATTTTCTCATAATTTTTCAAGTTCAGTTTTGCAAAATTAAAAAGAAATTCTCATAATTTCACAACTTTGTTCTTGTATATGTGTTTACTGCATTTTTTCTTCTTTTATAGCCACCCTATTATTCTGTCATAGAAAAAGCAGAAGGTAAATAAAAAAAACAACATGCATCTAAACCTTTTCCCCTCTTACCGAGAATTGATATTGCAAATTAAATTTTAGTTTGGATGTTCTGTGGTTCAGCTCAACGTGCTGCATTCAGGGACACACTAAGCTGTGGAAAACAGCCAATAAAGGCCTCATGAAATCCCATTCTGTTCCCAAAGTTGAGCAAATCCGGCTGTGTGGAAACACAGCGATCAAAATCACAGCCACTTGGATGTGATCTAAGAGGCTTAAGCTTCTCTGGATTATTCTGATCTTTTATGTAACACAAACTGAAGCATTCGGTCAAAATCAAGTTGGTGGGATCAGATTACATTTGGTTACTATCACGTTATGTTGAAAATTTTAGTTTAAAATTGATAAAAATGATGCTTAAACAAACTTAAAACCTAATTGTTTCCATTCTTTCTAGGTTCGGAAGGTGGGGCAGATCCAGGAACCATGTTTTAAAATGACTTTTTAAATATTTGATAAATTAATTTCACATAAACCTAATATTACAAAAATTAGGACGTAGTATTAGGGCCAAAATAGAAATAAAACATAAATAAACTTTATTAGATTAAAAGTCGTAAAATCCTTTGAAAAAAGTCGTAATTTTACTTAAGTAAACTTGTAGAATCGTGAGTTAAAAAGTCAATATTTTACAATAATAAAATTATTATTTAAGCTTTAAAATTATAAATTGAGGAATTATGAGATTTCAGTCTTACAATAATGTGGCTTAATGAGACTTTTTTCTCATAAATTTTGGCTTTACTCTTAGAAATGTATGACACGTTTCTCTGAATTTTAAAACTTTAAACTCATTAACTTTTTTCATAAATGTATGATTTTATTCTCATGAAATTACAAATTTATTCACAGAAATTTTGCACTTTTTTCTCATCAACAATTTCATCCTCATAAAATTCATAAAATTGCAGCTTTTTCTCAGTAATGTATGATTTTATTCTCATAAAATGTTGACTTTTTTTCTCAAAGAATTTGAATTTTTTTCTTGTTTAATTATGACTATTTTCTTATAAAGTTCAACTTTGTTCTCATAAAATTACAACTTTCTCATATATTAAAAACTATATTCTTGTAAAATTCTGACTTGTTTTCAGAAATGTACAAATTCTATTACTTAACTGTTTACCCATAAATTTAAAACTTTGTTCTCGTAACATTACAACTATTTTCTCAGAATTTAACAACTTTATTCTCCGAAATTTTTAACTTTCTTCTCATAAATCAACAAATTCATTATTGTAAACTTATTATTTTCTCATAAAATTATGACTATTCTAACAAATAACTTTCTTTACTACAACTAATAATAATAATAACTTTGTTCTCATACAATTGCAAGTTTGTTCTCAAAAAATGTACTACTCAATTCTGGTAAAGTTACGACTCAGTTGTCATAAAAGTACAACTTTTTCTCATGAATTTTGTTGTTGTGAAATTACAACTTGATTCTCAGAAATTTAAAACTTAATACTTGTAAAATTACCAATTTTTCTTATAAATTAACAATTTTCTTTTGTTCAAGTATGCGTTTTTTCTCATAAATTTTGATCTTTGATCTTGATTCTTGATCTTGTCAAATTATGACTTTATTCTCAGAAATTCACAACTTTTTTCTTATATATTTACACCTTTATTCTTGTAAAAGGATGCCTTTTTTCAGAAATCCATGACTTTTTCTCATAAATAACTTAATTCTCGTAAGATTGTGACTTTTTTCTCCAAAATTTATGACTCAATTTTAACAAAATTACAACATTTTTTAAAAGTTTCTTTTAAATTAGAAATTTAGAACTTTTCTTTACTTTTAAGGTGGCTCTAATAGGGGTGTGCCAAAATATCGATATGGTAATATATCGTGATATTTAGTCCCGTGATTGATTCTCGATCCGTCTTCATCAAGTATCGATCTTTTATTTACATATAAAGACCCTGTAAAACGTTAACCATCCTTTGGTAAGACAATTCTTTGAGGGTCGACAGGGGGCGCTCATCACGAGATTGGCTGTTGCAGGGCGGACGAAGAAGAATACACATTTAAACAAAGATGGCGGAGGGGAAAAACAAGGAAAACTGAGAGAGCAGCAAGTTAAAAGACGCACCAGCAGCATTGAAGCTGCATCACCTGGAGTTGTGTGACAAGCCTAAAGACTAAGACTAAACTTTTATGTTTTATTATTTCCACAAAAAGGTTATTTAATAAAAATTGTAGAGAAATTTGCATAATTATAGTGAGTCATACTACGGGAAAATTTTTTAAATTGAAAAAAACGTGTGATAATAGGGTAATAATTAAGTTTGTAGGTGTAATTTTAAGTAAAAGCTGTAAAATTTTAGTGCTGACTAAAAATACAAGATCATTCCAACCAAAAGGTCCAACCAACAAGCACTATTTAGTTGCATCAATGCTAACTGGATTTTGCAGCTGTGAGAAAACTTAAAGTAAACCTGTAAAAATCAAGCGTGTTCTAATCATAAATCATCTGAAACACAAAGGTTCTATTGATAAACAATCAAAATAGAATTAAATTATATCACATTTCTGAAAGAAATGTCAAGATGCTTTTGCTTAGAAAAACCTTTGTCGTTTGTTTTTCATATTTGAGTGTTTACATATTTCTATGACATGTTTTTAGTCAATGTTTAGGAAAGTAAAATAAATTAGCACTTATTTAAGTTTGCAAATCTTACTGAAGCTAAGAACCATCTGCACTAAACTGTGGGGGAAGAAGAAAAATCCGAACGTGTCCTTGTAAATTTATTCATTTTTTATTTACAATTAAAGGTAAAAAAAATCATATAAACAGTTAAATTAATTAAAATTGATAGGACAACATAACGTTTCTTTAATTTTAAAACTCAGATCGGAGTTGAGAATGATTATTTGCTCTTTGATTGAGATATTTAAATAAACATCATGAACACCAGAAAACAAATGGCTAAAATGGACATTAGTAATTAAAGTGTGGATGCCATGCTTTGAACAACTTTGTCAAATAAAAAAGCCCTTTAAACGCTGATTCTATTGATACCAATAGTTCGCGTTGAAAAAAATCCGAAGCATATGAATAATAGACATCTTTCGAAGGAATCAGAGATTTGAATTTGCCGCTAAGAGCGCAGGCTGGAAGTGACCCAGATATGACCTGTGACGTCACGAAAGGCATTGACTTCCGTAGTTCCGCTTCGGACAGCAGGTAAACAAAGCAGGTAGTCTTCGTTTCTCTCGTTAATCATCGTTAATTCTCGTTAATTCTCTGTTAATCATCAACATGCCAAGTCGTTGTGTGGCAGCTGGATGTAGCAATACATCTAGTGAAAGTGGATCTGTGTATAAATTTCCAAAACAAGAAACGCTGCTGAAACAATGGACAAAACAAGTTCAGCGAACGAGGGCGAAACCGAAGCCCTCGAGCAAACCGAACGTACTTTCCTGGAAATAAAGACCTGATCTCTATGGACAAATCGCTTTCCGGATGAAAAAATAGTCTGAAATTGGCGAATTTTAGCTTTATTTTCTATATTTCTCTGCGGATCGCTTCCTCTATGGTCGCGGCTATCTCTCGTCTACCCGGCCTAATTGACCAATGACGGGACGTTTTAGTTGCTTTCGGATGCGTCGACGGCTCTGATTGGCTCTGTCTGTACCACGTGGTCAGCGTGACGGATCCCCTAGAGACCAAAACTGGCAGGGACACGCTAAACTTTCACAAACAAATCTGAAGAGTTTGCGATCAATAATGCGGGCATCGTCATTATTGAGCGTGGTCACGACCTCAGTTGTGAGAAGACGATTAAAAAAAACAAATTTAAGTGGTCTTGGCTGGAAGACGGTAGCATCACTCTGTGCTTCGCTATCGGTGCTAGCCATGTTGTCTGCCTTTCGTTACGTCACAAACAGGGCGGCGCGAATTCGGCGGAATGCGTGAAGCCGGCGGCCGTCCTCGTTGTTTATATCGCGTTTTTCGTTATTTATTCTTTTTCGAAAAATATTAAAAACAATCGCAACATGAAATAGAGACTATTTACTATATTTTGGCTTATTAAAATAGGCCATGTCACCCACACTTTAAACAAGTTCAATTATTTTCTGTCTGCTAAGACTGGAATCAGAGCTCATACTGTAGTTTGGTCCACCAACGCATGTCAGCATCTTGTGGTCAACCAGCTGGGAGTGAATCAGTCCTTCGCCCACAGGCGTCCTCCTCCACAGTGACAACCGTTGTCATGGAAACAACAGCAATGAGATCAGCTTCCTGACAGAATCTCAAAACCTCAAATTCTCCAAAAGACACTTAATTAAAAATGGAGGACTCAATCAAAAAATAAAAAGTAAAAAACACTTTAGCAGCCCATCTTCTGCCGGAGTTTGGTACGTCTTTGAGGATGGGACGAGTAACTAACAATATCATAATTAAGACAGTAATCCCAGAGCACTGTTGTTATGCAACACCAAGTCTGCAGCACTCTTGCTCAACAAGCAGGAAAAGAAAAAAAAGAATCTCCTGGCAACCTCAATGTTGGGACAATAAACAGTTTGGATCTCCATCTCCACCGCAGTAATCATGTTATATCAGAGTCCTCCACATCAAAGTGGGAAAAAGACTCAAATTCAAAATAAAAGTCTGAGGAGCAACTGCGTGTGTGTTTAACTCAGTGGACACCAGCTGCTCTCAGAACTTCAACAGCGGATGGATAACGTCATGAATGTGCTCTGGGTGGACTCTTTGGCATTAGGGCCATAGATTGGTGGGGTCAGAGTCCCCATGGAGTCATGTTTTACACTGTGTGTTGTAGAGATAACACATGCCAGGGAGATAAAGAGAAGATCCGCTTAACAACTACACAAAATAATAAAAACAAAGAGTCAAACCATCAACAAAGAAATGTTGGACTAGAACTACCGTATTAGTCACATCTTTTTTCTTACATCATTTCTCTGGGGTGAGACTTATTTGTGATTTTAAATAAATAAATAAAAACAACAACCACTAGAGGGCACTGCATCTGTATCAGTATTTGCTACTGACAGCAATGCAGAAGAAGAAGCACTTCTCAGCCTATGCTGCATACGCACCGGCCTCTGCAACAGGAATTTAAGTGATCACTTCCAATGCATTTGCATTTCAGGCTTCCACGTTCGAAACAAAAGTATGTTTTTGGTTTCTACAAACAAAACATGCAGCCATTGAACGGGCTTTGAAAGTTAAACCAAGTTGAACTTTGACTAATCGGGGACTTGAATTTGGTAGTGACATATGGATGACGTCCTTTTTACTTCATGTAAGTGCCAACCATGTGAAATTTAATCATTGAAGGAGAACTTAATAATTGCCTCTTCCAACTGTGAGTACATGCACTAGTATTGGGTATTGACAGTCCAGTGTGAAAAGTGTATGCTTAAAGTGCGTTCAAGAACCCACACTTGGCATGTTTCTTGAATGGCCATCATGTAGGTAGCATTTGAAGGGATACAGAGAGTTTCGTTGATTTGTTATCATGTTCTTTATGTCATGTTTATCTGAATAATTGTTCATATCTTCTCTTATGTTTCATGAAGCTAAATATCAAGGTGCTATGGTAGTAAAGCATGTAGAGATATTCAGTCTATTTTGTTATCTTTTCCGTTATCATGACTTGTCATTCAAGATGAAGTGTTCATTCTTGGTCCTGTATTTTGTTAAATACATTTCTCCCAAAATTTTAACTTATACTCCAGTGTGAACTATAGTGTGCAAAATACTGTAATTTTTTGTTATATGTTACAAAAGTATAAAACCCTTTTTGCCCATCATTTTTGCAGCTAACTTTTAAAAATGGTAGCATTGACTTCCAGACTGAAGTCATCAGTGGCATGGCTGTGTGTCCCGCTGTGTATTAAAGGTGTATTGTTGTGCTGGCACAATAGAACAAACAGAAAGCTCTAAAAATATGAGCAGAGGAAGGAGGGAGGGTCTCTGGGGGGAAACACAACACAGCAAACTTCCTCCCTTCAGCAGAAACACACATCATGTCTGTAGTAAACTGTTCCAGTAAATCTACACTCTCTACCAAATGACTGCAGGGACTAACAAGTTCATCTAACATCAGGTGATTTCCTTTTGGACCTTTTAGTGACGAATAATAACTTAACTTGAGTTGAAAATCTGTGACTTAAATTACAGATCTGTGTTTTATTTAAAACATCTTGAGTGTCTATAAAAAAAGTTATTTCAATGTGGTTTTTACAGAAGTACATTGATGTACATGCATGTAATTTTCCTGCTATTTCAATAGAAACAAGCCATAAAAGAGGAACTGAGAGTCTACAGCATAAAGAGGTCAGAAGTCAAGGTGAAGCAGGAAGTCCTGCCATCTGCTTAATTTTTGCATGCACACACATTCCTGTCCAGCAGACCTGATGGGGAACAATGTGATTGTGAACTTCACCAATCGGGGACTTTAGCTTTAGGTAGCTGTGTTTAAAGTCCATTTTAGCCTGATACGGGTTTCAGTTGTATTTAGTTGTAAAATAAACATTATTACTGATGTCAGGCTTTTCTTATTAAATTATTAGTTAAAAAGTTGTCCCAAACAGCATTGTTATTATTTATACATATTTAGATGCTGGTGTAAAGTGTAAAGTCATTTAAAGATGAAGGTACTCTGAAAAAAGTTTCTTTTAAACTAAAATATGTCTAATAATAAAAAAAAAAACTTCCATGAAAAGCAGAAATTATTCTTGATGACAAAAACAAACTTTGAACATAAGGATTTTCACAGAAACAGATTAGTGTGTGTCTCACCGGTGGCGGTTTAGCGACCACGCAGCAGCCCATCTTGTGCCAGAAGTCACTCATAGTGATGCTCTGCCTGTCCTGCAGCCGGCCGTTGGGCTGCGCTTCCACCCTGCAGGCCGGACGAGGAACTGCAGACTGAAGATAATCCTGGGGCATCCAGACAATAAAATAAAAATAAAAAATAAAAAAAACAATGTCGGGGTAGACACTGAGAGACCCCAAATAAAGTTCGCCTCAGAGTGAATTGTGTTTCAAAACACTGTAGAGGGTTTAAAAGAAAAAGTATTAACTAAAATAATATTCCAATAGATTTATTGGACAATAAGCGTTGAATATGTGTTGAAAATGTTTAATCCTCAAAATTGAGGAATGGGAAGATCCCAACTTCAAATCCAAAATCAATGTCTTCAAAGGTGCAGCTTCCAGTTTCACCTGTAAAAACAGGAAAAAGAAAGAAAAATGACACTCAATTTAAATTAATTAAAGCTTTGTTTCTCTCTTTTTTTGTTCAGACAAAGGATGTTCACAAACCTTTTTTGGGTTTCAAAATCAGACTAAAATTTGTTTCTTTGATTTGTGATAATTTATCTTAAAGAGGAAATATAAACTATTATAATAAGCCATTTTGTTCTAGTTGACTCACACCTTAACAAATCCTCTTTCTAGAAAACCAGATGGACCGCTTTCAGACTACACCCTTTGAACGCTTACAGAAAAGATTCAATCCATTTTTCCTTTTTAAAAAGCTTTGAGCTTGATCCCTGTCTCTGATGACTTAATGCATGTCACAAGCCTAAAAAAAAAACATTCAAACCAGTTTAAAAATCAGGTACCAATATAGGTTTCACAAGAGGAATTCCTGTTGCATGAAAAACAGTCATAAAATCAGAGTTTCTTGCTCTAAAACACTCACATTTTCACATTTTTATTTTTAAAAAATGAAAGAGCAACCGAAGAGTTTGGTCACCGAGCTTCATGGGAACCAACCCCTTTGAGACATCAACACAGCGCACACATTAAGCATGTCTAAACACTGGGTGTGGTCCAAACACAGAGCAGAAAGTTACAGGAACACACACGCATGAAGGAACGAAGGAACTGTCAGGGCTGCAAGGCTCAACTTGAGCTTGTGTTTCTCTGTTCCTGTTACCAGGGCAAATTAAGAGGACCAACCTTCCCTGGCCTGATTAATTAAGCTGTATGTTTACTAGATTAAGCACTATATATGATGATATTTGCTGTTGTTTTCTGTACAAAATCTGGTTTACAATGAGCAACTTCTTCTTTAAAAATATTTCAACCCATAACAACCAAGATCCATTTTTTGTTCAAATGAAAATGATGTGGGATATACCACAGGACTAAGTGGACCACAGAACACATTTGAGATCTTTTTCTGTTACACTGGTGAAATACCTTTTTCTGCCATTTTGGTTTAGGTTTTTGTTTTCAACCTTCACTCCTCCCTGCAGCAACTGTGCTTTTTACCCCTCCAGGCATAGTTTATGAACACATCTATGCTGCAGAGCAACAGTAACGCCTATAAACTTTCACAAAATGCACCCCTGAAGGCATCTCATGCAAAACCTTGCATTTATCAGTGCTTACAATGTCAAAGAGGAGGAAGGCAGCACATATCTAAATGCAAACACCATCAAAGCTGCTGGTTGAGCGTTTGTAGAAGAGCTTTCAGCCTGAGCCTCACTGCTGTAACATCTGGATTTCTTGACTGCTTGACCATGTGTGTTTGTTACATATCCGTTAAAAGGTTTCTCCAATCTGTGATGGTGATAGACTGAGGCCAGCTTCAGAAACTCAAATTCCGCTCCGTCCGTTGCTAAATTGCTTCTATTCTCGGTCTGCTCTGGTCCTGCAGAAGAAATATCTGTGGCCCCTCCAAAACATTTCAGCAGATGATAAGGAAAGAATGCAGAGGCCAGAAACATGTAGCTTCATGCTTCACATCCACACACATCAGCAGAGAGGAATTCAGCCGCCGGCTTTTGACATTCAGACTCAGGCTTCCTGTTTGTGAATCAAACTGTTCATTTCCATTAAAACTAATAACATTCATTATCAGATCTACATGTAGGTCAAGTTTAAAACACTTGTTGTGCCTTTAGGTTGAGATTTGTTTAGAACTGTTGTCATGGCAGTGTGGTCCTGCCTCTGGACAGCAGTGGAATGACTGATTTCTGCAGGATATGATAAGAGATTTGAGTAAGAGGCTGCAAGTTAAGTGAGTCAACAGGAAGAGGATGGGGTGGACGGAGGGCATCAAAGATCAGGAGATGAAAGAGAAAAGTGGGGCTAAAGGAGAAACAGGAACATTTATTCCATGATCAAGATCGACACAGACGTTACCAAAGCAGGGATGCTGCGAATAAAACAAACTATCAGTGAGAAGATTAAAAGAAATATATTGAAAAAGACACGATGTTCTGCTGTGATAAAAAAAAAGTCCATGAAATCTAAAAAGCAGGTGAGCAAAACAGGCTACAAAAGAATTTCTTCAAACGCAATGCATTGTGGGCTATATTCACCAATCTAGTGAGCATTGATAGACACTGGTATTGTAGAGACTTCTGGATTTTGAAATTGTAGATCCATTGACCCCCAAAAATTGGCAAACTCATAATGAGTAGTGAGGGAATTCAAACATGCGTTACTATTTATTTTATTTAGTAAATGTAAACATTTTACAAAGACTATTTATGAATCCACTGGTGTTCTACTAACAATAACTTGGATCATTTTTTTCTGAATGTATTTCCTTTTTTTTAAGTGACAAACTATTCAAATACAATGCATTGTGGTCAATATTCTAATATTTAGTGAGCATCCATGCACATTAGTTTTTTTCAGAGACTTCTAGAAAATTTTTAAGGCACTGGATTTTGGAATTGTAGATTGGGAGACCCCGAAAAAATGGCGAACAGCCTGGGATACTTACCAGGAAGTAGCGAGTGGGCTAATCCCTAACTACAAAAAAACTATTTAGTACCGGACTATTTAGTGCCCTGGATTTTAAAAACAATTTGGACACAATGCTCACTACTTTTCTTTAACTTTTAATGAGAATATGATGTCACAAACTGAAAATCTAATCGATCGTTTTATGCCGACTATTTATGAATCTACTGTGTTCTGATGATGGCTTATTAATATTTAAATTTGTAAAAACGATTTAAACGCAATGCATTGTGGTCTACATTCGCAAATCTAGTGAGCATCAATGAGCACTGGTTTTTCGCAGAGACTTCTGGAAAATTTCTACGTCACTCGATTTGGGAATTGCATATTTGGACAGCACTACAAAATGGTGAACGCATTAAATAGAACACTATGTAGTGAGTAATGAAGGAATTCGAACACGGGCTTAGACTTAGTCAAAAAAAAAAAAATAAAGGGGAAATGGGCGGGGCTAGTGTTGCCTCCACAGAGAACACAGTTTGCACATCAAATATGCATCCTCAGCCTCTCTTTTGATGGGAATCTAATTCATTGCATGACACTTGTCCAAAAATGTGTTCAGAAACTTGACGTTCCTGATCCGTGTGGGAGGAGCTACCGTTAAACGTCAATTCGGACACAACAACGACGTTTGAGGAAGCTAACAGAGAAGAAGCAGAACTTATTTAGGCATTTAGGAATTTAGGCTACCAAGAACCTTTTGTTTTTCCTGTTTTACTGATTTTATTGTTATCCTTTTATTTGCTAAACGATGTTTGCTTTCCAGTATTTCTTTACTGTTTGCTGATCGCCTCCTCCTGAAAAACGTACAAACAAACAAACATCATCACCTTCCCGGTCAGCACCAGCCTCCTGATCGGAAAGCAGCTGAGTGTCGGTGAGCCAGAGGGCCGAATCAGCTGAATCACCACCAAACAACAACAATAGTTTGTCTATGAGAAAGAACAGGTCACATGACTGCAGCTCAAGCAGCTGAGAGGGAAGCACAGAAACCTTAATTTAGACCTGTCTGCTGTCTGACCTTTTTCTCTTGAACTCCAGGATGAACCACCATGACGTCAGCATCTGGAGCCAAAACAGACGGTCACTAGGCTCCTAAATAATCCCCACAAATAAAGTATCTCAAGCAATAAAAATCAA
This sequence comes from Oryzias curvinotus, assembly GCA_023969325.1. NCBI lineage: Eukaryota > Metazoa > Chordata > Actinopteri > Beloniformes > Adrianichthyidae > Oryzias > Oryzias curvinotus. The sequence continues at coordinate 8,421,770 of CM043716.1, read as the reverse complement.
AAATCAACAGGTGTGCATATTTTTAAATGTTGATCCTTTTATTGTCTTAAAAATATTAAGTCCTCTGTTTGGGAAATACATTCTTTGGTTCACGCCTGCACTACGATGGATGACAACACCACCACTTTTGGGGGCTAAATTTAAAAAAAGACTGACAGGACTGTTATTCTTCAGTTTCCTTGCCCACTTCCTCCTTTCTTAACTCAGACGCTGACTTCCTGTCGCTGCTTATCAGGAAGTGTCAGCAGCTTGTAGAAAAAAAAAGATGCAAAGTTTGGATCTTTGGAAAGAAACCTGAGTTAAGACCAATGTTTGTGTTTTATAAAATCTCCTCAAACACAGTTTTTTATAGTAATATATATATATATAAATATATTGCATTTTAGTGGTATTCTTCTTTATCTCTGATGTTAGTTTGAAGCAAACAGTATGTTGCTATAGACCTAAACTATGAAATGCATGGATTTTGCTCACAGCTCATAAATGCTGATTTTTTTTTTGTCTTTGGACAGATGTTCCACTGTTTTACTTCTGTCTCTTGTCCTCTGTGACCCTCTTGGCAGACGGTTATCCTTTTGTCCATTTTTTTTGTTGAAATAAGTTCTTATTTTCCAAATAATCCATCAGTCAGTTACATAGACCATCATAGTAATGATAATTGGGCCTCACTTGAATGTTTCGGACAGAAATGATTAAAAATTGTCACAGCAAGGTAAAAAATATAGAAAATGAGATTTGTCTTTTCAAATTATACGTAAAAAAATCTGCCATTGAAACTAAAAACTGGACATTAGCTATAAAAAAATCATATTTAGGTATATTACTCTGATAATTTGAATTATTATGCCTTAAAATTAGTGTATTTTGCTCAAAAAAATGAGTTTAATAACCTCCAAGTATGTATAACATACATGCTTTTACTTTTCCCCTCCGAATGTATCCTATATTAGGAGCTACACCAGTCCAGTTATCCTTATTTCAGGACCATAATCGTCTAATAAATCAAATACAACTTTCCAGTTTCTCTATCAAAATAAAAGCTATGCTTAAAGAAATTATGTAAAGTAAAATAAAATGTTCCATTAGAGATATTGCCTAAAAAAAGATGTTTTCAAGATCAAATGGCTCAACAAGATTTTCAAGATTTATTGTATTTTCTAAGAAAAGTTACAATTTAGTTAGTTTTGTCTCATATCAAGTATATGAAAAGAGATTTAAACTACAAATTAGACAAAATACTTGGTGAGTTTTTGTAATTTGCTGTGAAAAATCTAAAATGACTGAGCACCTTGAGAGAAAGTTGATTATTAAAATATTTTTTGACATCAGTGGGAATAATATAATCAAGCATCACTTTCTATTGTAAGCATTTAGCACAAAATAGTCATCAGTTATCATGAATTCATAAATACTGTTGGTTACAAATGGTTAAGAGTCTAAATGTGCTGGGATCTAAAACCTGAGATTAAAACAAAACAACATCACAGGATTCTGACACTGAAATGAAGATGATTCATCTGAATTGATTCAGACCAGACTCCATTCCTGGATCTGTGATGAACTGCCTCCCTGCTCCTCTCAACACTCATGATCAGAAAGTCCCAGGCTTTTCTGCAAACCTCCAACCAGCCGCTCCGACCTCTGACCTCTCTCAAGCTTCAGGTGTTTCAGCAACAGTCTGAGGAAAGCCTTCAGAGCTGCTGTGGATAAAATCCAGGAGATAGACGGCTTGAGAAAGGACAAATGAAACCCATGTGTGTGGTTTTTTTAAACCTGCATTGCACCAATGTGCTCTGGTTTAATGGGATCGACCTGGTTTCATTTGTGGCTTTGTCAAACTTAACGTTGAAGGGGAACTTGGGGGGATTTCTTTGTCTTCTGTTTTCTGGCTTTGCAAGGCGTGGAAAACTCTACAACGTGAGAAGAACAGAAAGGACAGAAACATCTAATGCAAAGGGAATAAACACAAGTATAAATTGGCTGTTTTTTCCTGTCGGAAAACACCACACTGTGCAGGTTCATACAATGTTTTATGGTGTCATTGTGTGACTAAATGCCAAGTTTGACCTCAATCAGACTTGATTTCCTTATAAAACTCTTTATTTTTCAGACTAGATAAGCTCAGACGGTAATAAAAAGCCGTAACTCTGATTCTTTTATTCTACGTTTTAAGCATTCCTAGTGATCTTTTAAATATAATGATGCAGTTTTCAGCCAAAGCCCAAAAAAAAACCAAACGTGTCGTTTCAGGACAACTTTCGGCAGAGCGGCAGAACTTTGCCCTTTAAACTGTGGGTGGGCCTAAGCAACCCCTCCCCGTTGTTGAAAGCTCTCTGTTCACACTCTGGCTAGCTCACAGCCCCCCACACCCCCAACCCAACAGCAAAAATGGCGAGGTAATATCAGAGTTTTCCAAACTGTACAGGTTTGACCATTCGTCTACAAGTACATGCATATGTAATAATACGCAACAAATCTCAATCTTCTTCCAATTTAATTATCTGTTACAGCGATTCGAATAAATAAATACTCAGAATTGCAATTTTAAACTCAGTTATCTTTATAAGTGTCAGGAAAATGCCACAAGACCATGTTAAAAACACAATTTTCACTGGAGAAAAACTGAATTCTGGGTAAATTAGCCCTTAACAATACAAATTGCTGGCAAACTCAAGAGGTCTGATCAAAACGACGTTTACAGGAAATGACAAAGGTGACGGACGAAGGGCCAAGATCAAAACCTGATAGATTTAAGGGGACATGTGTGACGTTCCCGGGGTTCTGCAGGTCGGTGCAGCAAAGAAACCCCCTCTGAGGCTGGCACCGAGCAGCTACCAGCTGCACTCAATCACCGACAGCTCCAGAGCCAACTCAAAGGTTGTTCGGGGACTGTGCACAAAAGTAAAAGCAGAGTTTCTGTGGAGACTTTCAGGTTCGATAAACGGTAGAAAACTCCAGAGGACTTCACATTTTGGTGACAGATTCAACCAGGAAAAGAAAAGCAGGTAAAGAGAAGCCGCCACTGACAGCCGGCGGAGAGGGCGCTTTCACAATGAGCTCCTTTCATGCAGACGTTTGAAGGAAAAGCTTCACGGCGAGCAACGGCCTCCTTTAACACAGGGAGTGCCCCTTCACGTCACGTCCCGGAAAATAGAAATCACTGCGCCGCACCTCAAAAAACAGAGTCTCCATGCTCACATGGCTCCTCCTCCTCTTCGCCGTTTGTTTGTTTGGTTTCAAAAGTTGGAATGAAAAGGTTTCTGACAAACTTGCTCTTTTGCAGGCAAATGAGGTCAGAGTCCAGCAGCGGCACGTCAATATGGTCCAACTCCTGATTCACCGTTCTCTCCCACACAGGAACGGGAGCCTGAACGCAACACAAGAAGTCTGAAACATCTTCAGTCCCCAAAAGTTGAAACGATGAGGTCACTGAAGTTTTTGGTTCTCACAGAGGTGGAGACAGGATGATGCATGTCTGCAGCCGGTTCTGAGACATGTGAACAACAAAAGAAAAACAAAGCAAACTGGATTCACCTGCAAGTGAGTCAGCACCACTGTGGGAACCAGAATCAGACCGTTAGACGTTCAGATGTTCAGACAAATAATCCTAAAAAGGACACCAAACCAGCAATCCATGCATACAAGCTCAGGAGCAAATGATCCTAACGAAATGAACAACAACTCAAACTAACGCAGACAGCCTGAAACCATCCAGAATGTAGCAAACACTACTATCTTCCAGATCAATCCTCCAGGAATCTGTCAGTATGTGACCTGCAGACATTTTCACAAGAACATTTTACAGGAAAACAAGCACAACCTTCCTGGTGCTGCTGCTGCTGCAGTCCAAAAACGGATGCTGAATTCGTAAGAACCCATTTTTCCTTCAAACTTAAATGATATGGAATGTACCAAGTGGACCACAAAACCCATTTCAGATATGTTTCTGTTACACTGATGTCCCCATTGGTTCCTTTGGCTCAAGAAAGTCAAAACACTCTGCATGGTTTCACGAAAAACAATCTTATCAATAAAGTTCTTAAGACAACATGTCTTGGAGACTAGACTTTCTTTTGGTAAGACCATTTTTTGTACCCCATTGGCACATTTTTTCAACTATTTAAAGGAAAGTGTGTGAAATTATAAATATTTTGTCTGTTGGGGGCCTGCTTTTGTGTCCGAAAAGAGGGTTTTCATCATGCTGTGCAGGACACAAATGACCTTAAAGACCCACTGCGGTCTCTTAAATACGATTATGCTGGATCTACTCGTCTGCAAGTGCATCAGAATGGAGCGGAGCTGGGAGGGTGTGGCCCCGCCCAGCGCCTTTTCCAAATAAAAAATTGGAAATGTCAAAATAGGATCTTTTTCAAACTGCGTTTCTTTTTTGTCTGCTCCTGTGATTCACAACGACTGGAATTAAAAAAAATTAAGCTTCAATTTCCTATTTTATATATATATATATATATATATATATATATATATATATATATATATATATATATATATATATATATATATATATGTCCTCCATCATCAGAAAAAGCCACAAGAACATGTTAAAAACACCTAAAACATGATTCTCATCGGAGAAACGTGCAGGAAAATCTGCCACCTCAGAGGGGTTTCCAGAGTGACCCAACACTTTCCTGGCAGCGCCTGAACGCAGCGTTACGCCTGAAAGACTTTCTGCAAACAGAGCTCTGCAGTGTTTCAACCACAGCCAGCAGCTCTGGTGTCGAAGCTCGCTCCAAAAGTGTAATTTGCTTCCAGATCTGGATCTTCACCCCTGCACACCCCACAAAAAACAAAAACAAAAAAAAGGGGCTCCTTTGGGGGGTGTCAGAGGACAATTTCCCAGAAACCTCCCTGAGTGTCACAGATAGTTTAACCCCTGACCTTTAATGATGCTCCAATGTGATGTTTTCAGCTGTATCAGACAGAAAGAATTTAGCACACGATGATATCAGTTGTAAATTGGGACACTTTATCGGTTTAAGTATGCGAGCCCAGGAGTGGAAAAAAGAAGAAGCATCAGACTCTGCGATAATCTGCCGCCATGTTATGTGTCTCAACCTGTCAGCGGTTGAAATCCATCTCCACTTTACGTCAAAAAATTGAAAGAACTTTATCTTGGTGGGCAAACGCTGCACAGATAAGGTGCATCCAGTCCCGCTTTGGAGTCCTCTGCAGCTTATTTTAGTGCATTTTCATTCATGGGGCTCGTTTTGCTCATTAAACTCGCTCCAAAAGTTACTTTTTCTCGCCCAAAAAGTGAAAGGATTTCAGAGGGGCGTCTAACCTGTTGTTGCACGTTTGACCAGTCAGTCATCCATACATTTTAGCTTTAGGGTTTGTCCATTCATGCATCATTTATCTGACAATGATGGACCTCGTTTTAGCTGCTTTTTCCTTTTATTTGATGCATGTTTTGTCGATGGATTAAAGGTGCATTTCCTTATCCGTGCAAATCATTATCGGTTACTGATTAGCGAGAATACTTTCCCTTCAGAGGCAATTATGTTCATTTATTCTGGCTTGAAGGGCTTATCCAGCTGAGGACTTCTACATTTTTGCCCCCCTCTCGTGGGAAGCCTGTCAGGTATAGATAATGTGGGAAATTACGCAATTCCAGCAGCTTCACTTGACCTTCAAAGCTTCTTCTTGTGCAAAGTTTGCCTCTCTGGCAGCACAAATTAATCCGTTTTCTGTGATCCCATTAAAAAAAACAAAAACAAAAAAAGCATGTGCTGCTTTCAAGAAACAACGTCCAGTCATGTAGATGTGAACTCTGAACAAACTGAAGCCAATGGAGGAAGGGAGGGAAAGAGGTTTTCTCACAGCGCTGGTGTTGTACTGCCTCTTGTCACCTGTCATATTCTAGGAATTTAAATGTGGTTTTTGGAGTCTGAGCTTTTATCATAGCCCAACAGAAACAGCATACATGTGAAAACACAGCTCAGAAGATTCATGCATGCTGCTTGTAAAAAGTGAAACTCAGACTCCTCCACAGCTGCTGTGATCAAACATTTACAGAACAGACAGAGCGTCCGCTTCAACTACATTTGAATCATAACTGTTCCTATTTCATTGAAAAAAAAAAATATGAGCTGAACCTGCTGTGAGATCAGATCTCATTTGTCTTTTTTTAAAAACGGGGGGAAAGAAGCAGCAGACTCACCGCAGAAGAAGAAGTGACAGCAGAGAAGCTGGAAAACGGCTCCCTGAGACCCTGAAGCAGCAGCTGCAGCTCCTGGACAAAGTCTGCCTCTCTCTCTCTCTCTCTCTCTCTCTGTGAGGTGTGGCTCCAAGCAGGAAATCCATCCTCTTTTCTGTCTGAAGAACTTCATGACTTTTCTCTTTTTTTAAAACCTCCTTTTCTCTTTTTGCAGCCAAACTGCTCCCTCTGTTGGCTGAACTGTGTCATAACACAAATTCATGAACAAGTCCAAACTACTGAAAGATCTAAGTCACGTGTCAAACTCAAGGCCCTCGAGCTAAATGTGGCCCTCTATGTCATTTTGTGTGGCCCGGGCCGCGAGAGCATAAAAGTTTTTAATTACTTAAAATGATCAATAAAAATTGGTGTGTAGTAATTTATTTAGGGGGAATTGGACTTGAAAAATCAGATTGGGCGACTATACATCAGGACTTAAACACTGTCCATATAACCGAACCTGACAGAATCAAATGTAAAAGGATTTATGCTAAAGTAACAAGAAAACATATGTTTTCTATGTAACTGTAATTGTCACTTTGAGGACAGCCACTGTGCTGATGTGGCCCTCAGTGGAAAATGAGTTTGACACCCCCTGATCACTTAGATTCTAAGTAATACGTGTTTTATTTTGTCTTTTTCTTATTTTTTACATTTTGAGATAGAAAAATATAATGGAGCATTAGACTAAAACCTAAAATGAATAGACTATCAGACTAAAATTCATTCATTTATTTATTTGTTCCTTTCATGAAAATTAATGTTCAAATGTTTACATGTTTCTCTTGCATATTGAACTTTTCATGATTGGAAGGGAGCAGAATTGAAGAACACAATTCTTATAATTATCTGCTCCCTTTTAAACATTACATTGACATTTCTCACACCATCACCTGTACTCAGATTTCACAATGTACAGTTCCACTACACAGTAAATACATTCCATTCATTTAATACATACATTCCAAAAATTCCATTCAACAGTCAAGTTTATACAAACTCATTTGTTTAGCTTTATACATCCGTTTAAATTGGATAATATTTTGACAACTTTTTATCTGATTCTCCTGGGAATTCCACATTTTTACCCCTGCTATAGACAAACACTTTTGCTTTAATGTTGTTCGAGCAATCTGTTGTTTGAAATCAAATTTTCTCCTATGATTTTCATCTCCTGTGGTAAAAATAAAAAGCTTTTGTAGGTCTTTTGGTAAATCTCTGTTTCTGGCTTTAAACATAACTAATAAGGTCTGCAATTCAATTACATTTTTAAGTTTTAATAAGCCTGACTTAATAAAAAGTTCATTCGTGTGATCTCTAAAATTAGCTTTGTGAATAATTCGAATAGCTCTCTTCTGTAATAGAATTAAGAGCGCTATATTAGTTTCGTAAAATCGTAAAATTATGTGGAAAAAAGTCACAATTTTACCAGGAAGAGTCTTAACATTCTGAAAATAACATCGTAAAATTATGCAGGAGGGGGGGGGCAATCAAAATTTTACTTAAATAATGTTAATTTATGTTTTCTTTTTAAATATTAGTTTTTCGAGAAAACCCCCACACAATTGTTGTAATTTCATTAAAATAAAGCTGTACACTATTAATAATAACGTCCGTCCGTCATTTCTCTGAATTGTCTCCTACACAGAATAAACGCGTCATGTTCGGTTTTATTTTCTTCTACAGGAAACGGCGGAATCTTTTGAGCCTTTATTTTGAAATCCATCCCCGGAAATGCCGCAGTGCAGACCCGGAGCTTTGGCGCAGTGGCCGAACCCGCAGCATCGCAACCCCCCCTCAAAAAAAAAACGGCATCTGACAACAAAAAGCGTCGGAACAAAGAAGCTGAACCTGGAATACTCAGAAAATCCGCTCCATAAAAAGGTAAAAACGTCTCAGATGCATTATGGGATGGATTTTTAAACGACTTGTCTTGAAGATTTAAACGGTTATCGCTTCACAAAAATGCAAAATTTATTTATTTATTTATACACAAAAAGGGATCAAAATCCGACTTGAGAGTTTTATCTTTCGTTCATTTTTGTCCAAATTTCTGGAGCTGTTGTCAGCGTTTCGACGCTCGAGCTCCAGCCAACGCCTCAATCGCAGCTTCCAGCATCCAGTAGAAAATCAATTAACTTGATTGACAAACGCGCATTGATTGATTGACGAAAGCCGCCGGTCCCATCCGCGGGACGCGGCTCCCCGCAGCACCTGACCCGCGGACGCCGGCCATCGGCCTCCATCCTGATTCATCATGCGGGCAGAAATGTGAGCAGCGGGTTTATTTCAGTCCCGTTCCGAAGAGATGACCCACTTTCTGTTTGCGTGTCGAGGGGCGAAAAAAGGCGCATCATTTGCGCACAAAAAGCTGATGGAGGAATCCCGCTGCGCCGCACACAACCGCGCCCACCGAGACCTGTGGTCCGGACTGCTGCCATGAAGGGTTTCGAACCCTCATCTTCATCATTAAGTCATCCAAACATAAAAAGTTAGAGGAGAAAACAGTTATGCGCAGTTTTTTTTTTTTTTTTTTTTAACTATTTGATGCTTTTAAATCTATATTTTGGTGTTAAAGAAAGGAGCGCAGGGTCCTGTTGGGGCCTCAAAGGGCAGAACAGCTCAGACCCAGATGGGGCCAACATATGGAGGGGGGGACTGCAGAGGAGCCACCAAAGGCCCCCCCCCCCCCCCCCAAAAAAAAGAGGAAAAATCATGTTTACTGTACCAAACACCTGACAAACAAACAGGGACGTTCATTGTGTTTTCAATTCTGATTCACGGCTTTGACACTTTTACTCAAGGAATTTAAGAATTATTAAAGTTAAAAAAAAAACTTGTAGTTTGGCAAATAATTTCCAAAAATAGTTTGCATAAACCTAGTAGTTAAAATCTGAACATCTGAGGAGTCCCATTTTAAAAAGAGTAAAAAAAAAAAGAAAATTACAAAATCAAATAATATCATTTAACTGTTCTGTGTGATACACATTCTTACATACTAGAATAGGGCTGATTTTATTCTAATCTTATATATTTTTACAATTTTACTCTAAAAACTTCATTTAATAAAATGTAACATAATCTATCTAATGTGCCTTTTTTTTAAATCTGCAGTGGCGCACCTTCACCACTTGATGGCACTGTTAAGCCGTTCTTTTCAACAAAGTTTCTCAAAGCTAAAAAAATGTATGAAAAAACTTAATTATTTCTAGATGCCCCTTAATCAATGGAATATAATAGAAAATAACTATTATTTAAATCCATAAATCCAGTCTATGACAAATCTTTAGATGTAAAATGATGAAAAACTCCACAGATTTTATAGATTTATGACAAAAAAAAAGGTTGTTTATTTGCAGAAGAGGTTTCACTTTGTGCTCATAAATTCAAAATCTGAACCCATAAATTTAGTTCCCCATCGTGGGAAGCTGCTTCACTCTGCTCCATCTGTTAATCATGACGCTGCTGTCGGCCATAACTGAGGATGACTGTGCTTTTTTTAGCTAAAGGCTAATCCAATAATTAATTCAAAAAATAAAAACTTATTTTGCACCAATTCAATATGCATTAATGCTTTGAAGTAAACAAAAATGCCTCTTGTTTTATTTTATATTTTTTACAAATCGTTGCACCACATACCAACAGAAACGACCAACTGATACAGTTATCGTTGAGAAAATTGATATTTCCTTTTTTTAATACTTTTATTAGTATTTTATAAACTTGTAACTGCAGCTGACATATCAAGTATCAGATCTGTTGATCTGATAAAATGAAAAACATACCATCAAATGTGTTTATTTTTTGACCAAAACATATATTATGAGAAATTATAAGCTTATCTGTGTTTTCTATGTTAAAAATGTTGTGCTTGATCGTTTTAGCTCACCAGTCTTGCTGTAAATGCTAAACTTTCATGTCCCGCTGCCTCCTGCTGGTATTTCAGTCGAGAGTGGAGCCGGCAGCCCAAGTGTGACTGTAGAAGTCACGTAAAGACAGTTTGAAAGGGTTAAAATGTCAAAATAAAAGCTCCTTAGAATCCAAACTGTAAATAAATAAAAGGAGTTCATCTGGCCTTTTCTCTTTCATTTCAGAGTCTTGACATGATGGAAAAATCCAACAGCCAGTACGATTCCTTTCTGTTCTGGAGACAGCCAATTCCAGCGCTGGACCTGTCTGAGCTGGAGGATCTGGGCTTGGCGGACCCTCAGCCGGTTTTCAGTGGCACTAAAGACAAGATGTCCAAGCAGTGGGGTCAGGAGGTGAAGGTTCGGATTGTCTTGGTGGTTTGGGTTCCTTCAACAAGCCAAATGACCAGTTTTGCCATTTTTCCCATTCCGGCAGGGAGAGCTGACCGAGTTTTCCTCCTTCAACTACTGGAGAGCGCCGCTCGCTGATGTGGATGCTCTGCTGGCCGACCTCAACCTGCTGCTCTGAAGAGCTCCACACACTTCACCTTTGACCCCAACATGGACCCAACTCCACCTGACCCCCAATCAGATGAACGATAGCCAAACTGTTTCACTGCACCTCCAAACTCCATTCAATTAATTAATTTTCACTCGACAGGTGGAGTCATTTATCGGACGGTTTAAAATTAACGGAAATTATTCTGAAATTCTACTAAATCTCTGTGAAATTTTACTGTGCCTAAAACAAAACAAAAAATGATGCTTTTTGTTACCATTTCAGAGGAAATGATGATCAAAAATATTTGTTCTATCTTTACAGATGGGCGTCTTAAAAAATCAAAGGCTTTATTCCAAAATTATGGTGAAAACTAGACCACCAATTCCATTTTCTGAGTAAAACCCATAAGATTCAATAAAAAGTGACCTCGATTATGCAAGTTCCTCCAAAAGTAAATAGAGAAGAAAAAGCCTTAAATATTTTTTGTTGAATGTGCTTTTAGGTTTAAATGTTAACGCTGTGGGTGGTTGATGATTTTACAGTAGTTTTATTGTTGGAAATGGCAAATGTGGAAATGTGCACAGCAGCCCCCCCTCCAATAAAATGAAAAATAAAAATACTGTATAATTCCCTCTGTTCCGTATTTATTTGCAGCAAACTCACAGGTTTGCTAAACACACACACACACACACACACACACAACATAAAAAATATGTATTTTTTTTTAACTTGTAAATATTTAAAATAACAGCTGTTGAATGTCAAATCAAGATTAACGTTTTGATCACTTCAGTAGAAGAATATTTTCAATAAATTCGTGATTATTTCACCTTTTGATTCATAAAACACAACAAAGTATAGTTTTTAACATTTTTATTTATGTATAAACAATGTATTTTGCACCTTTTAAGAAAAACTAAGAAATGTGTCTTTCATTTGTTTTTAAAAAATATTGATAACATAATGCACTATAATAAACATTTAAGTACAAGATTTAAGGACAAATGTGTATTAATTCGTTGAATTTTCTTACCAATTATTTTAAAAATCAAACACATACCTGAGGTTAGATGTTATCTTGACTTTGACATTACCTAAACGTAGCCACTCTTCATAAAACCGACCTCAGATCTGTTTTCCTTTGCTTTTTTTTGGTCTTCTTTCAAAGCCCGCCTACGACGAGGTTAGCAACATTCAGGCTTCTTCTACCTCCGGTGTCGCTAAGCCGCCATTTTTTTCCAACAATAATAATCTTTTTCAAGCTTTTAAAATAAGGAATAAAACGTGTAAAAATTTAGTTGATGTTAGAAGACACACAAGGGGAAAAGTTAACGAGGAGAAGGTAATGTTTGCGTTGTATTAATTTATAAACCAGCTAATTGCGAATAAGCTAGCAGCTAATGCTAAAAGCTGGAGCGCTACATGGTCAAAACAGATGCATTTCCTGCTAAGACTTTCAAAACAAAAGACCAACTGTTCCTAATTGTGCACAATTAAAAGTAAAATTGAACTGGTTGCATTTTTTTAAGTTTTGCTCGAACACTTTATATCTAGATTTTTCAACAGATTAACACGGATTATCTAATTCTATCTCCAGGTGTGCCACTCACTGAAAAACAGGACCATAAGAACTGGCTGTCCTACAATCCCAATATTTTCATAATACATCTATCTTATATTAAAGTAACAGAAAAATATTTTTTCAAATTTGGTTTGTACACATAAAAAATAAACAAAAACGCGTTAAAAGACAAAAAAAAAACTACCGTGTATTTTCGGGTAATCTAATTGTGCATTATTGTTATCCTTTATTTTGAAAGTCAAATCGACAACATCCGGCTCGCTGATCACGCCTCTGGCTAACTTTCCGCAGTAAACAAGCTCATAGGAGCCCATCATGCTGCAGTGGCGCGTAATGTCCATGTTTTGCGCAATTTAAAAATAAAGTCTACAAGTCACTGGCGTTTTACTTGTCGCAAAAGAACAAAACGGGCAAATAATCGCCTCAGATTGAGGCGTTGCTCCGTTTTTTTGCCCGCTAGCGTGCTAACATTAGCAAAAGAAATAGTCCGACTGGCCTCTAACAAACCTGGATACGGTAAGCAGCCGCCCTGCCTTTTCTTCTCAGATAAAACGTTCATTTGCTAGGCCTTTGGATCTAAATAGCTATTAAAAATATCAAAAACGTTGTATATTATCACCAGATGTGTCTTCGGTAAGCGGTTTCACGATGCACGCTTGTAGAATGCAACTTAACCGGATGTGGAAGTAGTTTTTTTCTGCTCCGTGTGTAAAATAGGAAATTTCTATGTGACTTCCCCCGGAAAACCAACAACTTAATATCAAACGGTTTCCTGTCTGTGCTACTGTTAATGTCGGGGCGGCAGACGTGGATGGATTCACTCGGTTCGTGCTTTAGATGAGAGCTTAAAGACAGGACGCGGGAGTACGTGGCACATGGCGGATTCTTTTCTGGCCATGAAGGCGCGTAAAATGGCTCCTCGGCCACGAAGAGAAAAGCTTCGTCCGTCCCCGCTGTTTCGCAATACGGAATGCTTACAGAGGTCCCTGTTCCTATTATCGGACAGGCCCTACTTCTGTTTTCACTCAAGAAAAAGTCTTTTATTACATATTAAACCATTTATATTCAGTCAGTGGGGTGTTATTTAAAAGTCGTTACGTTTTTAGTCTAAATAATATTATTTATATCATATATGATTATTGAAATCTAGATGGTTTGAGTCCCATAAAAGTATATTGTTTGGTAACAATAAAAACATTACATTTTCCATTTCTTTGAAGCTTTTCTGTTATGTTCATGAGCTGAAAAGAGTGTGGTCATGCCTGATAATGAACACCCAGCAGTTAGATCTGAATTACAGTTACTTTTCATGCAGTTTTAAGGCAGACCTGTAGAATATGTTCTGAATTTGGAGACCTTTGTGTGTTTTAATCTGAGTAAATGAAATTTTTTTATGTAAAAACAAAAGAAGTGATTTCCAAAATGCCCTCGTAAATTAACTCTGTCACCTTTTTATTTATTTTCCTAAAGCTAATCTTCATTATCCACATTCCTCTTGATTGATTGATCGAGTGATTTATGGATTTTCTTTTATTTACAAGAACGTGACAAAAAAGGGGATGTGTAAAAGGAAAATTAACTCCCACCTCCAATGTAACAATATGTTTTTGTACATAAATGTCTGTATGTTAAACATTTAATAATTATTTAGTAATTAAGAAAGCATCAAGGGACATAAACCACCTCATGAGGTCACGATTGTCTGCACGTTGTCCCATTAGGTTTCCATATGTGTCCACAAGAATCCGTTCGTATTTTTTCTTCTTAAAACTGTGTCACATTTGTATTCATTGTGATGCTTTCTATGTTATTTTACAACCTCACCCCACAGACAGAAAAGCACAGACTTTTGGGGGGTTTTTTGGGTTGTCCTTCCATAAATGTGATTGAGGTCATTTTCCAGTTTTTGTCATTTTGATTTATAGAATGAAAGGCTAGAGTGTTTTTTTCTGTCCTTTTTTAATTTAAATCTGCAGATTACTTTCAAAAGACTTAATAGTAAGTCAAAACTGAATTGCTTGCAGGCTTATTTCATGTTACTTAACCAGCATTATAACCCTTTGTAGTCGTTTTGGTTTTTAATAATTTACCTCCATTTTTAGTAACACCTTACCTTCTTTTATTACAGATATTTTTTGGATTGTATTACACAATAATTCCTCAACACACCTAAAACTCTACAAAAAAGTCAATTCTGAGTCATACATTGACATTAATCTCATAAAAAATCTTATTTTGTTGTTTTTAAAGTTGAGATTAAACAGTTTTTATGGTTTATTTCAAAGAATAAAGCTGTACAGACAAAAAATAAATAAATGAAACAATGTGAAAGAAACAGGGCATCAATGATATTAGAAATTGTTAAATATCTGTAGTTTTTCCAATACTTTAGGTGCCAGTAATTAAACTTAATGACATGTCTCCACTCATTTTACTGTACTTAAACCTCTAGGGACCTTTTTTATCTACTACTTTATGATTTACTTTAGTCATTTACATTTAAAACTATTTTTGTGGAAATGCTTTATCTATTATTGTAATGTAACTTTTTTTTTATTTTACAAATATTTTTCGATAATATTACACAATCATTCTACAATAAACCTAAAGCCTTAGGCTTTTTGCTACTAAAATCACAAAGCTTCAGATCAAACTGTTTTTATTATTCATATAGCAAAGAATAAAAGTGTTCATGCAAAATATAAATGTATGAATAAATGTAAAACAAAAAAGCTAAATCAAGTTTAAAACAACCTGAAAGAATCGGGGAAAACCTCCCTTCATCTATTTACAATCCTCCAAGGATTTATTTCAATCATGACTCTTGTTAGATTTGTTTTAAACCAAACATTTAACAGCCAAACCTTTTTGACGGTGAGACATGTTAAACCTAACATAAGTGGTGCAACAGAAATGTCTTGTGGGGAGCAGTAAGGGTGAACAAATGAAGCAATGCTTATTAATTAACCACTTTATTCTTATTTTTTCTTTTGTGTGGTGAAGCTAAACGGGGCTGGCTGTGGTTCAGTGCTGGAGGGTTATTCCTGTTATTCCTGTGATCTTTGTTGATCTGCTCTAGATGTCACTCGTGGATCTGGGGAAGAGGCTGCTGGAGGCAGCGCGAAAAGGTCAGGACGACGAGGTCCGAAACCTGATGGCAAACGGGGCGCCGTTCACCACAGACTGGGTCAGAGCCTTTTCCTTTACTCTGCATGAGTTGTGGTTTGTTTTGCTAAATAATAATGCAACGTTTTACAGAACAAAAAAGTTGAAGTTTAGCGTGTTTTGCGGCAGCAGCGTCACGTTTTTTTTTTCCCGGTTGCTACGTCCCCACAGTTGGGCACGTCCCCCCTCCATCTGGCAGCTCAGCATGGCCACTATTCCACCGCAGACGTCCTGCTCAGAGCCGGCGTCAGCAGGGACGCCCGCACTAAAGTTGACAGGACCCCGCTGCACATGGCGGCTGCCGAGGGACACACAGTCATTGTGGAGCTGCTGGTCAGGGTAAGGGATCTGTTCAGCCATTGATGCACAGAATATGAGACTTTAGCTTGACAGAATGTTTGGTATTTTTACCTCCAATCATCTTTGGATCTATTTTAAAACGTGTTCCCAGTGGTCTTTTAATTATAAATGTGCTATTTTTAGCCAAAATAAAGCCCCAGGCCCCAACCTAACAGAAGTAAAAAGTTTTATCAGGGCTATCCAGTCGTACAGTTTTGATCCAGATCACAGCTCAGACGAGGAAAACGAACACGGATCTATTTGTCTGCAAGTGGATCCATCAGAATGGAGCTTGTGGCTCGCCCAGCGTATTTTCTACGTCACAAATACGATGTTTTTTTTCTTAGAAATGCAATTTGGAGCTTACATTTCTCAATATACAGCCTGCATCTGGAGAAAAATCCCACAAAAACAGGAGTGTCAAATCTTTTGAGGAAACATGTTGATTCGACGAAGCGAGTCCGTTTTTACGTCGTTCGCTTCTCCTCAAATTCTTTCCAGAACGGAGCCGACATCAACGCCAAAGACATGCTGAAGATGACCGCTCTGCACTGGGCCGCACAGCACGGACACCACGGCGTGGTGGAGACCCTCATCAAACACGGGGCCGACGTGCACGCCCTCAGCAAGTTCGACAAGACGGCGTTTGACATCGCCGTCGACATCCAGAACACGGAGCTGATGCTGCTGCTGCAGGTGAGAAGCCGCGTCACGGCCTGAGCCGCTACGTTAAAAAGATGTGATTTTGGGGCATTTTTCTGATCACGGAGGACATATTTAAAGAAGATTAAGCTTAAAATTGCATTTCTGAGTATTTTTTTTTTTTTAATTCAAATTGTTGTGAATCAGGGGCAAACAGAAAAATCCCACCTGAAAAAGATCCGCTCCATTCTGATGCATATACACTTATGGACGACTAGATCAAGAATAATCCAAACTAAAACACCACTTCTACATTAGATCAAAAGATGATGGGTGTGAGTGTTTAAACAGGAACAAATAATCTTCAATAAAATCACATTTGTGTATTTAATAGCTGCTTTAAGATTTCTAGAACACGCAAATTCTGATCAAGCAGAATTAGCCTTAAATAGATCTAATTTAAAAAAATGTACGTTATGTTTTCTTCTTCATAAATCCATCTTTAAAGCACAAACTGCAAGAATATTTTCACTAATGTTCCTCAAAAGATGAATTATTAGCTGCTGAAGCTGCAGCTGCAGCCGACCCTTTTCTGATTCTAATCTGGAATGACATGAACACAATCGAAGTGTTTGGGACTCACAGTGGTTGTGTGTGTGTGTGTGTGTGTGTGTGTGTGCGCGTCTGCGCAGGAGAGCATGCAGAACCAGGTGAACATAAACCAAGTAAACATGAACCAGGTCAGTATGAACGTAGAGACGAGCAGCACCAACAACCAGCCGCAATTCATCATCCAGGGGATACCGGCCATCCAAGGGGGCGTGGTCAACCTGGCTGAGCTCCTCAACAAAGCCAATGCAGGTTTGGGCATTTTATGATGTGCTTTTCAATACTAATCACAAATTAGCTCCAAAAAGCAAATGTGTAAAAACAAAACAATTATTTATCCCAGAAAAATTTGTAAAAAGAGGTCATTTACTGCGTCAATTTGTAAAATTAAGCAAAAACAACAAAATGTATCTACAAATCTGTAATTATTCATGTATGTAATTATCATTTAGTTGCATATTTGGAGATTTTTAGAATTAAGATTTAAAAAAAGAAGAAAAAAAAACAATTAGTGAATGAAGCTGTAACTTACCTGATTTCTGTGGAATCAGCTAAAATTTGTGATTTAGTTTTTTTCCGTCTTCAGATGGTTAAAATGTTTTTTTTTTTTTTTAAAATGTCTTCCAGGAGACTCAGAAGAGGCAATGGCGGCCAGCGCGTTGGACTCCAACATCCAGCACACCACCATGGTCAACGAGAGCGGCCAGAGGGTCATCACCATAGTAACCGACCAGCACGGGAACCTGCAGACCACCGGAGGGATGGCGCAGCCGTTTTTTGTGACGATGCAGCACGGACAGCAGAGTATGGATGACGCGCGGCGTCTCATCCCAGACGCGAGAGCGCCGCCGTGTCGCTGACTGTCGGCCTGTTTTTTTTCGCCTCAGTGCTGGCGGTGCCCGCCAACACGGTGACGGAGGAGGTGATGACCGAGGAGCCGCAGCCCCCACCCTCTAGGAAGAGGAAGCTGGAAGTGACCAACAACCACAGTGATGCTGGGGAGACGGTGGGCGCGGCACACACACAAAAATTCCTCTGAAATATGTCGCCAAGTTAAACTTTCATGGCTGTTTAGGAAACGGGTAAAATCAGGTCCCATTAAATCGTTTATCTAGGGCTGATTTGAAGCCATGTTTTGTAACTTTGTTGATGCACCAAACCACAGACTATGTCCCAACTCCAAATGCTCAGAATTCCCTCAATATTCCCGAAAACACGGTGTAGTGCGGGAAAATCCAGGATTTTTGTGCAATTCTGATACATTTTTTCACCAATTATGACAAAGTAAAAAGCTAATAAATGCTAACTACTTACGAACCGTTGTAATGATGAAACAGTGTAGGATTGTTTTGTTTTTTTTCCAAATGACAAATTGATCAAGCGCAATGCATTGTGGGCCATATTCACCAATCTAGTTGAGGCTGGCTGCAGACATCAACATCCAGAACCAGAAATCCGCCACCACATCGCTCAAAACCACTTCATTTCAACTGACGACCCCAACGGTTCTGATTTCTCCCGTTTTAAGCTTTGATCAAGGTTTTTTTTTTTTTTCTACAGTTCTCAACATTTTTGGGCCTAGGATTAGGGTAAAATTCTATCATTTCCACTTCCGGCGGCCGATGATGTCAGGCGTCGTCTCGTCTGCCAGCCTGGTGCCTCTCAGGCTGTGTCCCAATTCCCACCCTAAGCCCTAACTACTAACAAACTAGAAGATGCAGGACTATCTAGTGCCCCGGATTTGAACACCGTGCTAACCTTTTATTTTATGTTTTCATTTTTTTACAGTGAATAGATTTCACACAGTGAAACCCTTATTAATACGAGCATTTTATGAAAACTATTTATGTGTTCTGATGATGAAAATGTTGATGATTTATTTTAAAAAAAAGCACTTCAATACTTTTTTTTCCCCCCACAAAAATTGTTCAAACAAAATGCATTGTGGTCTGTATTCGCCAATCTACTGAGAATATATCACACTGGTTTTTCCCAGAGACTTCTGGGAAATTTCTATGGCACTGGATTTTTGAGTTTTAGATTCGGACACCAAAAGGTTTGCCAACATACGGATACCACCACAGCCCAAATAAAAGGGCAAATGGGCGGAGCTTAACAGCAACCGTGACATCAAGTGGTTTACTTCTGGCTCCAACTGAATGAAGTCAACTCAATCGTTATTTACTTTTGGTGATATGGACGCCGCCATGTTGGAGCCAGAGAGTCGTCAACGTTTCTATGGGAACCACTCTCGCCAGTACGGCCTGAGCTCATTGGAAGGCCGCACTGCTACCACTTGAAAGCAGTCTGCATGAGATCTGTCAATCATACGCTTCAAACGTTAGAACATAGAACATAGAAGTCTATGGACTTTTGACGTCTTGGAGCCAGCAGGTACTTCCTGTTTGGAATGCCGGGGGGGGGCACTCAGTCCAGTTCTCATATACAGTCAATGGTTGGAAAAAGTGGAACACAAACTCTTTCAATGAAAAAAAAAAATGAATAAACAAAATCAGCGGTGAACTTTATCAGGGACATAAGACCCGACTATGTGAGCTGGACTACATCT
This sequence comes from Oryzias curvinotus, assembly GCA_023969325.1. NCBI lineage: Eukaryota > Metazoa > Chordata > Actinopteri > Beloniformes > Adrianichthyidae > Oryzias > Oryzias curvinotus. The sequence goes on along the minus strand of CM043716.1, from coordinate 8,402,237 downwards.
GTTCTGACATTTGTTCTGAATGTGGACCAGTTTATACAGAAATTCTTCAATAATGCGCCACCTGCTGCTTTAACAGTGAGCTGGGCTCACTCCAGCTGCTTTTGCTTTAAAACATTCCTCCATATTGATGAAAAAACACGTAATAATCGTATCCAAAGTGTCTTTTATTAGCTGATATTAATAAATCAATGTCTGAACGTTGGGCCACAAACTATATTTAGTCCTAAAAGCAGCTTCCTTCTCTCATTTCTCATCAGGAGTTGTTGCAGAGACAGCTGCAGGAAGCCAACCGGAAGGCCCAGGAGTACCGACAGCAGCTCCTGCGGAAGGAGCAGGAAGCCGAGGAGTACCGGATCAAGCTGGAGGCCATGGCTCAGAGTCAGGCCAACAGCACCACCGCCAGCTCGGGCGCCGGAGCCACCGCCAACGCAGCCAGCCCGGAGGAGGTGGTCGGAGGGGAGGACGAGGAGGAGGGAGCCGCCGGTGTGGTGGAGGAAGAGGGGGAGATGGTGGTGCTGCAGGAGGGAGGCATCATCATGGAGGGGGAGGAGGGTCAGGTGACTCTGGTGCAGACGGGGGGAGAGGCGACGCAGGTCAGCTCCTAACAGGATGAGCGGAGGGAAGACGGAGGGCAAGGGGGGGGACACACACACACCGATAAAACGATGCATCTTAACATGAGGAGAACCGGACTGGTGGCGAAACGGGAGGGAGGGGGGGGGGGGGGGGCGTTCTGAATCCCTTTACAGATCTGACTTGTGGGAGAGGGACAGGATGGAGCGGCTCCCTGACGGGAACATTCAGAAGGAGGTAGAAGACCCAGAATAGAAGATGAAGTTCTTCATGCAGCCGCCAGTTGGAGATCCCGCGTGTTTGATTCCGGCCTCCTCCCCGCCGGCGGCGGCAGCGGCGGCAGAAGGGGTCTGCTCTGAAACGAGGAAGCGGCGCACTCAGGAAGAGACCTTCAAAAGTCCCAGGTTTGCTTTGGCAGCCGACTCCAAATCAAACGGCGGCGTTTTCAGCGTTCACGTGGGCAGCTGTGCTGCATGCGGGCAGCCATCTTTGTTGTTGCTGAAAAGATGTTTTTTTTTTTTTTATGCTCTGCTGATGGAACGAGAACGAAGACATTCTGGTGGTTGGTGTGGAGTCGAGGACTGAAAGTAATTAGGAATTTAGAGTTTTAGTTTGTCCTCGTTTTTTAACACCGTTTTTGTATTCCCGTCCTTTTTCATTTACGCTTTTTTTTGTGTTTACATCCTATTTAGATTTGCTTTTTCTGAAATTGTTACATCTGAAATAATTGCTTCCTATTTGCGGACAGATTTTTGGACCATGTTTGCACCCTTTTGCTTCCTGTGACTCTAAGAGCAGGAAAAAAAAACATGTCGACCACGAAAGAAACTCTAAAAAAAAGAAAAGTTCATTTTTCAGGGTTTTTTTTTCAACACTATAGTTGTTTGGCCCTTTTTTCCACACCTTAGTCTTACGTTTTCTTCTTTTTTATGCTGTGATCCCTGCATTTATACAAGAGAGGACGAAAAAACACATCAGGAGAGAAAGAAATGCGCCTTTTGAGACGTGAATGAGACAAAACACATTATTTGTTGTTTTACCTCATAAACAAATGGCAGTCTTGAGCTTTATTGTGTCCAAAAACATGAACTTTTAGTCAAATTCATAAAAAAAAAAACAACTCTACTAATAATTTACAATTACCTTTCATTTTATTTCTACTCATCTACTAAACCAGAAGTATTAGCAGCATCCTTATATGTTTAGTTAAAACTAAACGTTTTTTGCAGCCCAACATAAAAAACTGCCTTAACTCTTAAAATATCCTTTTTTTTTATTCTGTTAGCATCCAAACTATGGTCTGTTTAGACTCTTAAAGGTCTGTGTTACACGTTTTAACCCCATCTGTTCTGCTTGGAGGTAATTCATCTGAAATATAAATAAACCTATTTTTAAACATAAAATACAAACTGGTTCATTATCATGATAGTTTAAAAAAAAATGATTATTTTTTTGTATTTTCAACATCTTTTAATTTGCTTAGTAAAATATTCCTAATTAGCTATTCGCAACCACTTTTGAGGGAAATTAAAGAATTATTTTTGAGTTAAGGAGGGAAAACTCAAAAACAAGTGTCTTTTAGGGGATAAAAAAATGTATTTTCAGGATGTAATTGGATGGGAAATATTTTTAAAAGACATTTTCTTTCTTTGCGCTTGAAAGCAACAGCTGGAATGTGATTTTGCAAATGTGAGTTATCTCACGTTCCACAGTGGTTTGTTTAATGTGTTGTTAGTCAGTTTGAGTTGCCCATGAGGTGAGCTTTATTACTGTCCCTGAATTTATCTTTCACTCATCAAAAACCCTCCGAATGCCAAATTATCTGGGATGTATCACCTGCTGTTCACTACATATTTGTGTTTCAAAGAGCCGCAGTCATGGAACCTGTTTAAAATCGACATTTGTGTGGGTTTCTAAAAACCAACTGATGCTTTGATGATGTAGGGTCTAGTCGTTTTCTGAAGCCAAATCACAGAATTTCCTAGAAAGAAAGATGTGTTCTTCCAGTTTAGCCTTTTTTGTTGTTGTCATTTATGGTCTGGAGCATGGAACCCATAACAATCACTGTTGTTGTTGTTTTCACCTCCCTCTTTGGCTGCCTGCCTTACCCTCCTCTACTTTGTTTAGCAAAAATGTTGTTTTTATAAACATAGCAAGGCCAACCCTTTTGTATGTACATATAAAGTTGTATTTTTTTAACTGTATCTTAATTGCTTCTTTAGGATGCATCGGTTATCTGAAATATAAACTTGTTCTTTGGCTAAGAGTCTCTTTGTTTATCTTCTCTTGTAAAAGACTCATTTTTGTTTATCTGGCAAAATTTTGAAATTGTCTTATTATTCATGCATTACTACTTAGGTAAACATTTTAGTTGTAATATTTGCTTAAATATTTGTATGTTTTATTACTGATAATCTCCTAGGTGGTTAGTTTCCAAACTGTTTCATAGTTTAAAAATATTATTTATTATTAGCATTACCCCATCAGTGTCCCACAATGTAATACTTTTTAATTAATCAAAAGTCGACGGGTTTATTCCCCATTTTTGTCCTTCAATTTCTCAAAATCGACTAACGTACTACAACTCCCAGGTGGCTGCGCGGCCGTCTGTGGCTTTTGGGATATAGCAGTCTCTTTACTGGATTAATACTGGATTAGTCATGACTGACAGGCCCTTCGTCCAATCAGCGCCGACTTCGACGAACACTGCCAACCCCGTGCGGCTGGGGGCGGGGCTGTAGTGGAGAGGGCAGGGCGTGAGATATCATGGAGGATCAGTAGGCAAACTGTGGCCATCAGTGGAGGGTAACCATAGCCCCAACTCCCGGAGTTTTTGCAACTGTTCATCCTTTGAATCTTTGGTTTCACGCCATATATTTCAACATGGACATGAAAAAGAGGATCACACTAGAGTTGCGGAACCGAAGCCCAGCCGAGGTGAGCAACTTGCACTTTATTAACATGTTAATTATTGCCTGAAATAGTCCGTGAGGTGATGTGATTCCGGAGTCCTGACCGGCTGCTGCCCCCATTTAAAGGACACGGACGGCTCTCACCGTGAAAAATACTCTTTTATTCGCGCATTTAAACGAAAAATATCGCCGTGCTGGCTGTCCCGACTCGCAGCGACGGGATGTGGAGCTTCTCGCGGCTTGGCGCGTCCGCCCGCCCCCCTCCCGCTCTCCTGCTCTCCGGTGAAATCCCCGTCTCCTTCCGCGAGTCATATCCCCCCTCCCAGTAAAATGCAGCGCTTCGGCGCTCCGCTTCTCGAGTTTTCGACCACTGATGTGATCCATAATGGAAACCTTGTCGCGGTGCAACGAGGCGAAGTTTAACTTTCGAAAAAACGAAATATATATATATTTTTAAATTATTTAGAAAAGTTAGTAAACACGTCGACGGGCGTTACGAACCCGCGTCGGGGGTGAACCCCGGACCGTTTCGACTTCGTTCCTTGAAACCGGAGCGCGTCACCACCAACGGCTCGGCTGTCGGTTGTTGACTTGTCCTTCGCCAGCGGACATTTTAAGTCTCTGGCGGCTCAAACTAACGACGACTAAAGTGTGAAAGCGCGCCCTTTTCACGGCCCTCCGTCACGCGGGGTTGCCCGGGGGGCTCATTTCGACCCCAAATTGACGGGGGTTTTTTTTTTTTGTTTTTTAAGAGGGGGGCTTTTGTGTGCGAAGCAGCTCAATGGCGCACGGAGGTCGGTCACATATACACGCGCGCCGCTGCTGTAACGCGTTACCGAATTACCGTCGTGAAAAAGCGGATTAGCTGCGGCATCGGCCGAGTTGCCGGCCGAAGAGGGCGAAAATCTGCACTTCGTGACCGCCACAACGAAGCCAAAGACACTCTGCTGCGCGCGGGGGAGCTTAGCGGCCGCGTGCTCACTCTGTTTTCGAGGTTGGGAGTCGTAGGGCACCAACATGGCGTTACCAACGAGCTTTAAAGCATCACATAAATTGTCGTCATTTTTCGGTTTGGACGGAATCGATCTTTACAACTTATTTCACTACCTAGCCCCCCCCCCCTCCCCTTCTTATCCTCGCCACACACTGCCATGTGTGCGCTTCAAGGTGCAGTAAAAAAGCTCTGTAAATTTGTGTGTCAAGCTGGGCCCGTTCATTTTTATACAGCACCGCCCGCGCGCGCGCGTGTTATGTAACCCACTGGCTCGGTTAAATGACCCCCCCTCCCCTCCAAACTCAATTCACTTCGGGCGAATGAGAACGTCGCCGTCATGTTTTATGAATTGGGGGAAGCCGGCAGATGGTGGACGTGGAGGAGCCCCCACCTCCTCCCGCAGCGGGCAGCGGCTCCTGGCTGCGTGCAGATTACAGGGGGGGGGGGGGGTAAGGCTTGAGCGCGCGCGGTGGAGATGGTGGAGCTGCAGGCTGATCTGATGCTCCACTGAAGCTCTCGCGCTTATATAAGCGGGGACAGCCAAGGGACGCACTGAAATGAAAGCAGCCCCCCCTCCTCCCTGGATACCATGGTAACACAACATCAGCTTTCCTTTTTTTTTTTTTAGGTGGAATTGTCAATTATTTGAACACAAGGCCCTTAAATGTAAATAAGTGTTTAAATAAAGGTTGAACAAAAACAAACAGGATTTTCCCCGTTTCCTCCCATGTTATTTTTTATGTTCTAATGGCTTTGTTGTTAAAATAAATGTATCCGTAAACATACCAGAACATTTATACATCCAAAGCAAGTTATTGCTGCTAAAATGTATTTGTAAAACTTTATATATTTTTTAAATATAGTAAAATTGTTACTTTTATTTTTAAAGTGTCTTAAAATTGATTAATAACCTTTTTAGTTGTAATATTTGATCTTAAGACTGAAATATTTGTATGTTATTTAATTTAAACGTTACTTCCCTGAGTTGTTTATTTGCATACTTTAACAGAGTTTAAAATTAATATTTTCTCAACATACGGTAGTTTCCTGCTATAATAGTTCTGAGAGGAGGTCACACAAATAGGCAGAACATACAAACTCCTCATTTGGGAGAACCTGGAGCTGGGATTTCAACCAGGAACTTCTCACACCAGTGACCCTCAATTTAGTTCGTGTTTCATATTTTTTACTCCTTAGTTTAAATAAATAAATAAACTGCAACTCCCAGGTAGCTTTGCTTGACCGTCTGTAGCTTTTGATATATGTATGACAAACAAATGTGTTTTTAAAAAGTAATATAAAGACCTAAAAGCATACAATGAAAAATTAATATATATATAAACACTTTTATTAAATTATTACACAAAAATGCAGTTTTTACACATATTTAAATCCAATGTTTGTTTTGATATTGGAATTGATTTATTCAAAGTAACTGAGGCCTAAAAAGAGGACGACACAATAAATATGTCTTTTTTAATGGATAACTCAAACTTATGAACCATGACTCGACTGGAAAATAAAAAAGTAAGATATAGAAAAACGCCCACATACATATATATGCAAGTTTTGCTTTAGACGTCAAGATCCTTTTGATGATTTTGTAGATATTTACTGGCAATTGATTATTTTTCCTTGATTGGAATCAGCATCATAAGAACAAGTGTGTTAAATTCGTTCATTACTCTGGTTTTACTGTTGTTAAATGGACTCAAATGAAGCATTAGGAGTCTTACCGCAGACTAATGGAGTCATTCTCGCTCTGTCAGATCGTGGAGCTGGTGTTGGACAACAGTCGCTCGGCTGACGGGGAGGTGGAGGGACTGACGGATGAGTTCACAGAGCTGGAGTTTCTCAGTATGGTCAACGTGGGTCTGAGCTCACTGACCAAGCTGCCCGCGCTGCCCAAACTGCGTAAGGTCAGTCGCCCTCGCCGGCCTGGAGCTGCGTGCTCAGCGGGAGGCTGACACCACGCCTGGGTTTGCTGCGTACGCCACTGTGCTGCTGTTTGTCTTCCATCTGCACAGTTTGCTGCATTTAAAAGTTTATTTGGATGATGTTACCCGTTATGTTGGTGCATGGTTTGGTAAGGTGCAGGTTTATGATCACATGACCCAAAGATTTGCTGCTTGTTGGGGAAGAAAAAGTCAACAGCAGCTTAGCATTGGGATGCTTTGATCTTTTCATTTATCTGAAGCTGTAGGGCCCCTGCTGGTCCAGTGGGTGTCGCTGTTGTGCTTTTAATGAAACAAAGACCCACTCCGACGGAAATTGTGTTTTTGGTGTTTTGAACATGTAATTGTGACATTTTTTCTGATGATGGAGGACGTATAAGAGGAAGATTAAGCTAAAAAAAAAAAAAGAATCACTGATCATTTCTATATTCCAGACGAAAAAATGTTGTTTAGGAAAAAGGGCAACAAGCTGCTCCTAGATCTCAACAGGGAAGGGAAGAGGGGCGGAGTTGATCCACGCCTATGGTCCTGCCCACAACTAAGAGATGAATCTCTAATGAGATCCAGCCGCTCTGCAGAAACTATGGCTTAGAAAACAACACTGTTTTTGTTTGTTATTTTTTTTTCTTTTCTTTGGGACATAGTTTCTGCTGGCCCTGCGACAGACTGGCGACCTGTCCAGGGCGTCCCCTGCCTTCGCCTACGAGTGGCCGGGATTCGCAGCCCCGTGACCCCGAAAGAGACTGAACAGGTTCCGAAGATGGATGGATGGATGAATAGTTTCTGCAGAGCGGCAGGAGTCCATTTGAAAGTTGCCTCTGAGTTGTGGGCCAGCATCGCTGGTGCTCCCACTTCCCATCATCCCCCTTTATTTTTAACACTCTTTCCCACTAGCTAACAGTCCCTCACACCCCCAACCTAACATTAGAGGTTCAACAAAAATGGTGAAGATCTGGACTATCTAGCCATGCCGTTTAGATCCAGATTCCAGCTCAGTCAAGGAAAACTCAGAGGTCCATGGATCTATTTGTCTGCATATGGATGCATGGGAATGGAGCGGATCAGGGAGCTTGTTGTTGCTGATTGTAGCCTCTACGTCACTGCTACAACGTTTCTCACGCTGCATTTTTATCGTCTGGTCCTTATTCCCAGCAATTCAACAAGGAAATTGGGCAATTTTGGGCTGAATTGTATTTATACATGTCCTCATCATCTAAAAATGCAACAAGAACGTGTTTAAAAACAGCATTTCCATCTGATGAGTTTGTCTGTGGGAACTCAGAATTCTGCAGCTTTTTTTTAAATTTTTTTATTTTTTTATTTTCGTCAGTTGGAGTTGAGCGACAACAACCTGTCGGGCTCTCTGGAGACTCTGGCAGAGAAGTGCCCCAACCTGACTTACCTCAACCTGAGCGGGAACAAGATCAAGGAGCTGAGTACCCTGGAGGCGCTGGTGACTCCCTTTCGCATTTTCTCCCCCCCCCCTCGATTGAAATCGTGGCCGTCTGTGGATGCTAACATGTCGGTTCACGCTGCAGCAAAACCTGAAGAGTCTGCAGAGTCTGGACCTGTTCAACTGCGAGATCACGTCCCTGGAGGACTACAGGGAGAGCGTGTTCGAGCTGCTGCCTCAGGTCACCTACCTGGACGGCTTCGACCAGGAGGACAACGAGGCCCCGGACTCTGAGGCCGACGATGAGGGTGAGGCCCCCGACGGGCGTTGGAGCCAGCCCCCTTTGCTTCCGTCTTCCTGAACTGTCCCACCGTCATTTACAGACGACGAAGGCGAGGAGGGGGCGGGGCCGACAGGCGAGTACGACGACGAGGAGGACGAAGAGGACGATGAGGATGGATCAGAGGGAGGAGAGGTGGGGTTGAGCTTTCAGGTGAACCAGGGCAATCAGGTGGGCAACTCAGGCTCTAGCTGGCAGGTAGATCTGCAGCAGACCGCCATCCCATAGTGCACTGGTGCTCAGCCAGGCAGAGAACAGAGTCCAGAGCCGCAATCTGGCAGATTTCCATCAATCTGTCTCTGATCAAGCAGCTAGAATAATCCTGCAGTGGATTGAGCCAAAAAAAGGGGGGGGGGCTTTTAATTTGAAAAACAGTTCTGTTATCCATAGCAACCCCATAAAGTGCAGCATCGGTAGATCTGGATCAGGTTCTGCCGTCAAAGGCTGGAAGCAGTTCTAGTCTCCGTTTCTCGCTGCGTTCAGTTCTCTGGCTGGTCTGATGGCGTCTCAGGTGTGTTTTTGACGAAGGTTCGGCGCCGTCACGGCTGTCTCTGACGCACAAACGTCAACAGGAAGCGCTTTGTGTACAAAACCACAACTTCCTGTTTTTATTCCTTAAAAATAAAACGTCTGTAAAATGTTTAAATTCTTAACTAATCGTTTTAAACTTTGTGTTTGGAATATTTTTTTTAGATATTGTGGTTATCTGTAATGATTTAACTCTAAAATTCTGTTGGGGAAAAAAAAAACTAGTTTTCTTCTTTTAGAGCTTCAGGCGATCAGATTACCAAACCGGATTATTTATTCTGCAGGACAGCTAATTTGTCCGTTTGAAAACAAAAGTGCAGTTCAGGAAAACGCTAAAAGCAGCAAAATGTGAGAGCTGGAGAGGAAGAAGACGCTGAAATGTCAAACCTAAGAAGCTTCCCCTCTGCTGCGCTTCGACTCTCATAACGGAAATTTGTTCATCTCAACCAAATCTCCTCTTATCTGGAATATTTCTGATTCAGCACTTCAGGCTAAAGATTTCTAAATCTGTTAACGTTGTGAAGACTAGGAAGGGATGCAAGTGTTTCTGGGTAATAAAAGACAGGAAATATGTTAGGTACTGCAGAATCCAGATCCAAAAGTGTAAAAAACAAACCAAAAGGGTAGTTTCTGCGTCAGATTGTCCTCCGCCGTGAGCGCAGACGGCTGACGGGCCGTCAGAGTCGGCCTGATGGGCGCCGGCCTGTCACCGTGACATAGCCATGAAAGGCCATAGAGCTTCATTCCTGTTTGGACCCCAAACATCTGCACGTTCTTCATCGAGGAGTCTGCCTCAGCCAGAGGGAAACTGATCGTTGTCTGGTGTCTGCTTCCCCCCCCAGGAGGACTACAACGAGGAGGATGACGACGCCGAGGAAGAAGGTTAGGCTCCGCCTCTGTGTTCTGCCGTGTTAGTGTGGTTCAGGCTGTGATTGGTCGGATCTCCTCTGCAGACGATCAGGCTGGCGCTCAGGGACAGAAGAGGAAGAGGGACGTGGAGGACGAAGGCGAGGAGGACGACGACGAAGAAGACTAGTCCCCCCCCCGGTCTCTGCCATCCGTGTGTTGTCCTGTGCCGTCTTTGTCCGTCTCAGTCCTCCTTCGGACCCCAAACCTCCACCCGACAGCCGCCGCGGCGCTGCGTCCCGCTCTAGTCGGTCTTCTGTTTGAAATAGAATCACTCGTTTATTTTTAGATAATATATAAGATTTACAGAGAAAAGATTTTATCTGAACTTGAAACCTGTTGGATCCAGCCGAAGAATCCACACTCTTCTCCCTTTAAGCTCGATTCAGGATCCCGTTTTCTGTCCGTCCAGTGAGTCTCCGCCCTCCGACCTCCTCCGCCGCTCCTTCACGCCTGTCTCTGGACGGCAGAAGTTTGCGCCGTCCTCCGGCTGCCGCAGACCTCCAAGCGCAGAAAGCCTTCCACCAAAGAGCGAGTTCCCTCCACCACCCTTCTCCTCACCTTCCTGAAGGGGTTCCCGGAAAAGGGCCGCACCTCTGCAGAGTTTATCGGAGCGTCACGTCTGCAGGAACCTCCTCTGCCGTAGATCAGTGGTTTCCATCCTCCAGGCTGCAGACCGGAACCGGCCTGTGGGACAGCCGGTACCGGCCCGCTTTATTTCTAATCTGATTCTGAAGGAAGTTTTATTTTGAAAAAAAACTACTGGATTCCTGTTATTTGATGTCACCCGTGTCAAAAATCTGCTACTTTCTTATAGTTGAAGCCCCCAAGTGAGCAGAGTTAACATAAAAAAAACTAATTTGGAAAGTTTCTTCATGCAGAAAAGACTTCAAAATAAAATAAACCTGCATTTAATAGTTTAAAGCAACTGCAAATATTCTACATAGGATGGAAAAACAAAACTTTACCCTCAGAAGTGAAGGGAAACTGAAAACTGGTCTGTTGCAGTTGACTCCCCCGATACAAACTGCAGGGTCCAGATCAGCAGACAGGAATCAGAGTAAAAGCCTCAAAAAGGAACATCCAAGTCTGCAACTTCCTCTTGTTTTATTTTGAAAGTCTGCTGCACGTCAGGGACAGGAAGAAGCAGCAGGAGCTTCAGGGTCACCGCTCCTTCCTTTGCAACGTTGACCTCGGAACAGGACGAAAAATCGACCAGAGAAACCATAGCAACCATACACCCCCCCTCCCCCCCTCCCCACAGCATCATGACATCACAACAAGTCAGGGAAATCAGGATTTTCAGTGGAAGATTGTTTGGACTTGGGCTGCACCCGTTTCCCGCTCAAAACAGGCGGACCGTAAGCATCTCAGGTCCACCAAGGAAATCCTCACGGTGACGTTGTTCCAGTGTGTGTGTGTGTGTGTGTGTGTGCGTGGCGTAGCGTAGGGCTTTTATTTGTTTTTGGGAACAGGTCCTCTATCTTCTATGTTTTTTGTGGAGTTTCTTCTTTTTGTTTCTTTTTAATTAATTTGTTTACCGATTAGCAGCTGTTGAATTTGATTATCTTTTTTAGTTTGTAGTAACGTTGATAAGTGTCTCCCTGTTTTTACCGTCGTCCCGGCCAAAACCTTCTGCTTCTTTTGCCGTCCCGTTATTCAATTTACTTTAGCAATAATCAGGCGTTTTTCTTTTATTTTTACTTTTTTTTTTTGCTTTAAAAAAAAGTAATTTTTACTAGAAAGTTTTGAAATGGGGTAAAAATTAAAAAATAAAGTTTCAAATCTGTTTCACAATCAGAACATTGCAGGATTTTGCAGATTGAAATCAGATAAACACATTTTGGATGTTTTACTCACCTGTGGAACACCTGAGCTCCTGTGTGTCAGTAACATTTAGCCCTCAGCTGTCCATAAAGATCAAATAGATTAACGTTTTTGTGTTTAGGACAATTCTCCTGTGCTTCCCCCCCCCCCCCCCATCCACATCAGGGAGGAAACACGTTTTTCCTCCTACCTTTAAACGCAGCACAGCTGTTTAGTCCAGGTGTTGACTCCAGAGTCAAAGCTCTGCAGATCTCTCGCTTTTATTTAACCGCTGTAATTTTCTGCACGCTTACAAAATTTGGAAAATATTATGTTTTTTTTTTATAGCTAGGTGTTAAAAGCTGCTGGACTTCCACATCTGCAGCGGCGCTTCGGGCCTGAACAGTTCAGGTCTGCGGCGTTAAAACGCGTCAAATCAGGATTTCCGGTGTAAACTCAGCTGTTCCTGGAGTCCTGAAACGTTTCTTTAAACACCGTCTGTCTTTAAAGAAAACATCTGGAAATAAACCCCAATTCCAGCACAGGACTGTTATAAATACGGGCGCCGTTTTCCAAAAGTCCCAGGTCAGCTGAGGTCAGGGGTCGCTTCATTATCAAGGCAATATTGTAAATAGACTCCCAGCTGAGCTTCAGGTGGTTTTTATTTAAGTTTTTCCGTCAGACAAGCGAGGTGAAAGTCGACACGGCCCCCAACGCCAGATCCGTGCTCCCCCCATCGCCCCAACTCCCTCCAAAAGATGTGTTTGACTTTTTGTGGTGTAACTAAAACATGTTTCAGAGGTTTTTAATAAAAAACATATTTAAAAGAGTCCTTTTTTTTTTTTCAGTGACCACTAATGAAAGATGCCGTTCAACCTTTTTTCTGCTGAACATCATTGCTTAACCTGCTCGGCACGTTTAATTCTCTTGCTAGACCGGGACTTGAACCAGCAACCCTTCATCCTGATGTCTATTAAATCTATAAAGATAAATAAGCAAATTGAAAATGCTTTTGTTTAAATTGTTAAAGCTTATAAAAAGGTACCGTACATTTTTGTGCTACCTGCAATAAGATGCAGAAACCAGAGTTTCCCTGAAGGCAACATGTTCTTGCAGCTCCTCCTAAAACAAACTCATGAAAATTTAAAGTTCTATCATCTTTTGATTCATTTTCAAAGCGTTCCCATATAAAAAAAAATATATTATTGTGTCATTTTCAGCCAAAATCTAACAGTCGGTGTAGTTTTCTAGGACATATTTCTGGAGAGCATCAGTAGTTTATTAGAAATTCACTTCTAAATTGTGGGCGGGACTGTCGGCGCGGAGCAACACCGCCCCCTCTTCCCATCTGTTTACACTCTCTACTGCTAGCATACAGCCCCTCTCACCTCCAACCTAACATTAGCCGTGCCACAAAAAAAGGTGAGCAATATTGAAGGATGAACAATTTCAATAAAGAAATACTCAGAAATGCAAAGTTAAGCTGTTTATTTATTTATGTCCTCCATCAAGAGAAAAATTAAACAGGAAAATGTAAAAAAAAAAAAAAAAAAAACATTGAAAACTGCTATTTTCCCCTCAAAGTAAAAAAGATTAGAAAACATTTCAGAAAAGCATTTATTTACAACCAAACATTCACGATGGCAGCCAACCTGTCCAGGATAAACCCACCCGTGGTCGCCGCGACGGACTCCAGCGACCCCGTGACCCTGCAACGAATTCAGCAGGTTAAGAAGATGGATGGATGGATTCAAATGTGCATCATGTGATCCTTAAAAACAAGAAATAACTCATTTTAAACTACTAGAAGGTGCATCCATTAATAGAAACCAATTTTACACAAAAAAGTTTTTGTGACCTTATTTTTCCTAAATTCTTGAAGAGTTACTGATTCAGATTCTGAGCTGCCCCTCCAGGGGGCGCTGCTGTCCTCGTTCTGAGGCCTCTCTGACTTCCTTCACACAACTTTAAAGCAGAGCTGCTTTGATTTCACTAATATAATTCCATAGAACATAAAATTGTTGTTTCTCTGTTTTTTCTTGGATGAGAGAAATCTGCTCCTGTGGTAAAAACTCAGAAGCAACATCATCAGCAGACAGAAACCAGCCGCTTCTCACTGATTAAAGCACAAAAACGGAAACGAGGAGATAAGAATGCGTTGACCTTTGACATCTCCCCCCTTCTCCTTGTCCCCCTCTGCATCTAAGCAGATCAAACAGCCGAATTGTTCTTTAATGGCGGCGACAGCTGTGGCTGCACGCACACACATTAACACACATGTCCCCCTGCCTCCCGGAGGCCCCCCTGGGAGCATCCTGTCTGATCGCCTCCCACGAGGGAGCGCTTCAGACCGCTCATTACTCATGCAGCTCTCTGCCACAGGCTGCAGCTGCCCGAAGGCCCCGCTAAAGGTCAGCTGACACCACAGCATTTCCCATGGAGGTCTGGACATGACGCCGCCGCCGCCGCCGCCGCCGCCGCCGCCGCCGCCGCTGCTGCTGCTGCAGCGTCAAGTCCAGACCTCCATGGGAAATGCTGCTGCTGCCGCTGCTGCATCGTCATCATGGGCAGATCGCAAGGTCAGAAATTACAGCTGCAGCTGCAATCGATCAGTCAATTGATCGGGGAGCTGGTGGCGTTCTGGCCTGTTGGTTACATCAGAAAAGCCAGGAGGAGGTCAGGGATTCATCGGGATGCTCCTGCAGGAAAATGACTCACCAAGTTCATTTTCTGCTCTTTTTAATTTTTATTTTAGCTCTTTATTCAGTCTCTGGGTGGACTTATCGCTCAATAATAAAGATTGTAATTATTAATAATTATCATTCTTCTCTATTACATACATTATTTTGCCGTTTGTCTGTAGTTTGGGGTGTCTACTCTAGAATTTGCTCCAATAAATAACCTTAAAAAAGTATTTTGTGATTGTTCTCCATGTTTTTAGTACAAACCCAGCTTCTTTTTTATTTATTTGTTTGTTCATTTTCCACTACAACTCCACAATTTATTCCAAGGGTTTT